>CM038009.1:8109029-9314753 GCA_021234005.1 Nephelium lappaceum
GCAATCATAGTTGAGGCTGCTTGCCTCTTAAAAATAACAATCACTTCGCTCTCTTGCCATCATCATATGAGTAGTCCCTTTGTTCACAAACCTAATGTCCATCCCAATTTTTTAACTCCAATTCATTTTTTTTTTTATACCGAAATTAGATGATTAAGCAAGAAAATTGTATGAAGTATAGAATAGAAGCATTACCAGTGGTATATCCAATTTGATTTTTCATTCATTTTGAAATTATATAATGAAGGAGATGATTCTCACCAATCTTGCATTACGGTACAATTGGTTGCTTTGAACAAGTTGTATTAACGTCAGTCCATTGACATATGCTAAGAAGAATATTTTAGTGTTCCATATTCAGACAAAATCAAAATTTCATTTGCTCCCATAGTTTAAATAGAAATATTCTTAAAATGATAGGTACCAATTAATAGGAGTATAAGACCTTAAATTAAAAGCATTTGATTTTTAAAAAGTACTTCTTTTAATTTAGAAATCACTTTTTTAGTTTTAAAGGCTTTTTTTTTTAATTTTTTTTTTAATTATTTTATTAACATATTACAAGTATAATTATTACTTACTGGTCTGCTCTTGATGTAGAACTTTAGGGCATAACCTGGAATTAGGCTCTTAAAAATGCAAGAGATAATCCACACAAAATGGAAAAGTTATCCACAAATCAAATGAGACTTTTGCGGTTCCAACCTTAAATCAATCACCCAAAAGGAGCAATGACCAAGAGGAAGCTGCCACCATAGCGTTCCACCAGGCACACTTTTTAGGTGCTTGTTATGAATTACCTTAACAATTACAAATAATCACCGAAAAAAAAGTCTAAAGTCAACAATGTCAGCAAGGAATTTCCATGAAAATGACAAACAAGATAAGCCGCTTTCATTTCTTCAACTAGTCTTGGATGTTGGAATTCCAAAGTGGACAAACCTAGTGCTTCTTCCAGTCTCTCCAGAACGTCTAACACTGACCATTGACTTGTGGAAAAGCTGCTTCTGCTAACAGTACTTCTTGTGGAAGTTGCTCTTGGCTCACTCTCTCCTACTTCTACACCCAACTAGACCTTGTAATATTAATATCTAAAGTAGAAAGTAAAACAACGGCAGAAACCAACTCAATTGCAAAAATGAACCTGTCACTACTTGGATTCTCCATAATCTCCTTCTTATTTTTCAGTATTTGTCTTTCTTGTCCTGGAAGTCAAAAACAAGCCCTTCTCCAATTCAAATCCTTGTCCATGAATGCTACAAACTCTTCTTCAGTTGATCCATTGTTTGGCTTGTATTCATGGAACTCCAGCTCAGATTGTTGTCAATGGGAAAGGGTCACTTGTAGTTCTCAATCAAGGGAGGTGATTGCTCTCTATCTTGATTCCCTGGTTTTGATGGGATTTTTTGAGCCAGTGTTGATTACTTCCAGGGTGATGACACCACTTTTTGGTGTCACAAGCTTGATGATTCTTGATATATCATCAAATTTCATTCAGGGTGAAATTCCAGGCTATGGGTTTGCTAATCTTACCAAACTGGTGGATCTTGATATGAAGCAGAACAACTTCACCGGCTCCATTCCTCCTCAGGTTTTCCATTTGAGGAGTCTTAGGTACCTGGACTTGAGTAGCAATGGACTCACTGGTAATTTGAGCCTGGAAGTGTCTTCTCTTCAGAACCTGAGGGTGTTAAGTTTGGAAGAGAATCATTTTGGGGGGAACATTCCTGAGGAGATTGGAAATCTCAGGAAGTTGCAGCAGTTGTCTCTTCGTGGAAACAGTTTTGTAGGTGGGATTCCTTCTTCTGTTATGGCTCTGGAGGAGTTGCAAGTCTTGGACCTTAGAGAGAATTCTTTGTCAATGGAGATTCCTGATGAGATTGGTGATCATTTAATCAACTTGACCACCTTGGTCCTGAGTAACAACATCCTGACTGGTGGAATCCCTTCATCTTTACAGAAACTAAGCAAGCTGGAAACAATTCAATTTGAAAACAACTTGCTCTCTGGAGAAATACCATCCTGGTTGTTTGATATCGAGACCTTGAAGAAGTTGTTTCTTGGAGGGAATAACCTGACATGGAACAACAATGCAAAGATAGTGCCAAAATGTATGCTGTCTCGATTGTCAATGAAATCATGTGGACTTTCAGGGAAAATTCCAGGGTGGATTTCAACGCAGAAGTCTCTTGATTTCCTGGATTTAAGCGAGAACCAGCTTCAAGGACCATTCCCAGAATGGCTAGCTGAAATGGACATTGGCAACATATTTCTGTCAGACAATAATCTTTCTGGTTCTCTTCCACCGCGTCTCTTTCAGACATTGAGTCTATCAGTCCTTTCTCTTTCGCGGAACAATTTTTCTGGGGAGTTGCCAGAAAATGTTGGAGATGCTCTTAAGTTGATGATTCTCATGCTGGCTGGAAACAATTTTTTCTGGGGAGATTCCGAAATCTATAACCAAGATTTATCGCCTTCTTCTATTGGATTTGGCAAGAAACAGATTTTCAGGGAAGCCTCCTGATTTTGATCCTAATGCATTGCTTGCTTTCATTGATTTATCCTATAATGAATTTTCAGGTGAGGTTCCTGTGATCTTTTCCCTGGATGCTAGAATACTTGCACTAGGAAGTAATAAATTCTCAGGAAACCTGCCTCGGAACCTGACAAACCTCACCAAACTAGAGCAACTTGACCTCCATGACAATGGAATCACAGGTGAACTTCCAAGGTTTCTCTCCCAAATCTCCACCCTGCAGGTTCTCAATCTACGAAATAACTCTCTCCAGGGTTCAATCCCTGATGAAATCACCAACCTGACAAATCTCAGAATCCTTGATGCCTCAAGCAACGACCTCACAGGTAAAATCCCTACCAAGTTTGGAAGTCTGGTTGGAATGATTGATACACCGAATACCATTCAATCACCCTCAGATTTGTTCACCTTCTCTATTGAGTTCAATGATTTGATAGTCAACTGGAAGAAGTCGAAACTAGGCCTTTCAAGCTACAACCTGGAAATCTACTCTTTGTTAGATGTGTCGAAGAACAGACTTTCCGGGCAGATTCCAGCTTCACTAGGTTCTTTAAAGGGTCTAAAGCTACTCAACATCTCCTACAACAATCTCTCTGGGAGTATACCTGCAAGTTTTGGTAATTTACAGAATCTAGAGAGCTTGGACTTGTCACACAATCAACTGTCAGGTCAACTTCCGAAAACACTAGTGAAGCTGCAACAACTTACCACGTTGGATGTCAGTAACAACAAGCTTGAGGGAAAGATTCCGGTTGGTGGCCAGATGGACACAATGAACGATCCAAACTATTATGCTAACAACACTGGGTTGTGTGGTATGCAAATTCAGTTGCCATGTCCGGTAGAATCTCCACCAGCGAAGCCACAAGAGGATGAAAAGGAGGAGGCTTATTGGGTTTCATGGCAAGGAGTGGCAATTGGATACTCCTTCAGCTTTATCTTAACGGTGGTGATTGTATATTTCTCGGGGCGTTTCAGGCAGCTCCGCCTCTAAGCCAACAGGAAAGAAGAAGAAGTGGGCAAAACAGTTTAAGTTCAATCTTATTGGGTTTCAAATAATGTTTCTGTCTACCGACCATCACCAGAATTCACGAATAATTTGCTTATCATGAATAAAGGTTTAAGTGTTTTCAAATCACTAAGCATATTGCAATAGAACCTTGAATCTGAAGTAGCAGAAATATGCAGCAAATGATGATACAATTACAAATCATACATCAGAAGACTAGAAACTTGTGTCATATTCCATAATGATATGAAGAATAGAATGTTGTTGTTCAGTGAACTAAAAGATACAATTGTTTAATATTTCTTCTTACAAAAGAAAAGTAACTATTTTCTATACTGAGTTCTTCATCAAGAATATTTCCCATATCAAGGATGGTGAGGCAGCTCCTTTATAATACTTGAACCTGAAAGATAAATAGAATGAAATTGGGATCACTAGCTGTTGTGTTTATCCCTGCTCGATACTATGGTCACTATATGAATTTGTAGATGAAGCCAATAGGAAAGGGTGGTCATAGAATTGTACAAACACAACCCTTACTGAATTCGCCATCATTGTCAGTGTCTTCCATTTCACTGTTCAGAAAACAGAAAATACAGAATTTTAATTAGCTCCAAGAATCTGTTGCACATTTCATATGTGGTTCTATACAAATCGTAAGTGAATAGCTAGTATTAAAACTTCCAACAGACTAAACGGCAGTGTTAAAAGTGACAAGTTTATATGCCTTTATAGAGTTTTTAGAAGCAGCATTTTCATCCTAACAAAGCCATTACGCATAAAGGTTTTCATCTGGTGTTTGCATGTCCTTTATAGAGTATTAGCAGCATGGTTATCCCCTGGACAAAAAGTCGATATTGTATTATTTGCACTTCATGAAGCAGTCATCTGAAAGCATAAACTATATTCAAGAAAAAAAATTCATCATCCAGTTTCAATTCACCATAGTAGGTTTCTTCACTAGTTAAGAAACACTCACTTGATATATATATATTACAGCTTCTGACAGATCAAATTCTGACGGATCAAAAAGGAGTGTCAAGGTTTACAAGTTTACATGCCTTTATAGAGTATTAGCCACACAATATTCCCCTAGACAAGAAGTCATCCGAGGCAAGAAACTATTAATTGATCTCTTATAGAACCTCAGGATCTCAATGCAATTCAATGGCGTCTATAGTGCCAAAAACTCTAATTCAATCTGGTTTTCTTTTTCGATACACAAAAAAAAGTTCTACTTTCTTATAAAAACGTAAGATTTCCCTGCCTAGCTACCTTATCAAGTTCACAATTCGCATATCTAACTTAACAAAATAAATTCTATGACAGAAAATAAGATCTTCCCTTAAACAATCAGTCAAAAATTTTCCTTCTTCTTTCAGAACAACACGAAATGGATTCAATTCTCAGCTACTTTCCAATCATCAGCTCAAACATTTGCCCACCAAATACCATTAATTTCTTTTCTTTAAAGTTCTTGGAATGAATGTAAGAAATCTAACTATTCAAATCAATACTGTATCTATAAAACTTTTGCACAATTTGTAATCAAACACTCCAACAAAAACGACATCAAACAGAACAATTTTAAGACAAAATAATAATAATAATAATAATAACAATAATAATAATAACCAACCACCAAGAAAAAGAGTACCAACCTAGCTTCAAATTCCCTGATCTCAACCAATTCTTTCCCCAAGAAGTCCATCCATTGTACCTTCTTCTTCTGAGCTTGTTCCGAATCCGAATTCAGCTTCTTAAGACTGCTTCTGGGACAATTCTCACATTCTTCTTCTCCTTGCTCTTGCTCTTGTTCTTGTTGTTGTTGCTTCTGGCCATTTACAACACTCTCCTCCTTGACTTGATTGGTCACTTCATTATCAACTCCACACACAAGTTGATAATCGTCACTGAGTGAAACAACAGCTGTAGTTGATGTTGAAGGCACATGTGGGCTGTTCTCCAACTTCAAAGGCCCTGTTGTGTATATGTGAGAAGTTGGTTTGCAGAAGCAAATGAAGGAAGGACAATGAATCTTGCAAAACAAAACCCTCATGAAATTTCACTTCTTTTTTCGATTCACAACTGCTTCTATCCACCACTTAGCCCATTTCATACCCTCCTTTTACGTACAAACATTGATCCACCCAGATCAACAACTCATCTACTCTACACAATCCACAAAGGTATTTAAGATTTTCCTCAAAAGATCAAGTCTTGACATTAACACAACACAAAAGCAGTGATTTTGAATGTAAAGATTGAATCTTTATCAATCTACCAAGAAAAACAAGTTGAACGCAGAGAAAAGATTTTAGTCTTTAAGACACATCACATACGTGAGAATCCAAAAAGACTGTTCTACCCTCTATAGAGCATTGTCAGCCATGGAAAATAGTACAAGAGAAGAATCAATCAATTAGAGAGGAGAAAAGAACAAAAAGGAAGAGAAAGTTGTTAGCTGGAAAGGTGTTTAGAGTACAACATATAAACACCAATTTGGAAATTTTGGAAGACAAAACACAGCCCAACACAAACCCAACTGTCAAACATTCTATCATCTAACGTAACTGTTTAGTGCTGCTTTCAAAAGCAGTTTTTATAGTAACTGCCATTAATATTTTTTTCTTTTTTATACCGTCTCATTGTAAAGATACTTTTTGATAAGTGCTTTTCTTCACCACCTTTCTTTTCTTCTTCTGTTTTTTTTTTTTTGAAATCTCCGTTCACAAATCCTTTAACTTTTATGATTTGTTAACATAATAAATACATTTTATGAGTAATGTCAATTTTTTTTAACTTTTTACTCAAATTCATACCTAAATGATATGGCAAATGATTTATCAATACTCTATAAATCATGAGATAATATCATAATTAATATGATATTGATAATTCATTTAATATATACATGAATTTGAACAAAAAATTTGGCAAGCATATCATTACTATTTTTATTAGTGTGGTATTGATAATTCACATGACACAAGCATAAATTTGGACAAAAAATTTGATAAACATATCATTAGTCTTTTTACCGTTGTTAGGTTACAAAGACCACAATATTCTATAACTTATAATTTGAAGCTTAGTATATGTTTGTGAAAACTGCATAAAAAGCACAAGTTATTAAATATGGAAGTTGAAATTATATATAAATATGAAGTATTTAAATGACTAGTGTAAGGAGAGTATTGTTAGAAATTACATCTCTTAGAGCATCTTCAACGCTTTCATGAATTATGAAAAAATTATATGTCATATAGGATGAATATATATTGAGTTAAAATAAATCTCTTCAATATAATTATTACTCATCAATGTCAAGCTGAGGTAGTATATAAAAAAAGAAGATATTGTCAACAAGATTATCTATTTTCAGAGGATGTGTAAGACAACTATGTCAGTAAATCAGTAATTATTTAATGCTAATTTTTAAATCTAATTAAAAGTAAAAAAAAAAAAATTGAAAGCATTAAATGAAAATTGATAGAAGCATTAAATGAAAATAAATTGAGATATTAAATGAAAATACATAGAAGCATTGAAGAATTATTTTTCAATTTGATTGTCTATCAAATAATACATATACCATGTAGGAAGTAAATTTTTTGACATTAAAAACATGATATTTTGTTTTTCAAAATACAATCCATGAGAGCATTAGAAATGCTATAACACATCCTCTGAAAATAGAATGTCAGGTTGAAAATATCTTTTTTTTTTTTTTTTTTGTCACCTTAACTTGACATTGATGAGTAATAATTGCATTTGAGAGGTTTATTTTAACTCAATATCTATTCATCTTATGTAATATGTAATTTTTTTATAATTCATGAGAGCATTGGAGATGCTCTTAGTAAACCTAAATTCCTAAGTTTAAATATTCTTTCCCCAAGTAGAAAAAAAAAAAATGATGATTGATCATGTATGAAATTTTGTATGTTTTACGTACAAAATCTCAATTTGCATCGATATAAAGTCAGAATAAATGCGGTTTGTATCAATACAAATCCATATTTCAAAAAGGGTGTGGTTGATAATTTTTGTGGGTAATGTGATGCCACTGTTGAGGTCTCAAGTAAGTTTAATTTGTTGGGAGACGAATGAGATTAAAAATTAAAAGGCTGGAATGAAATGTTTTAATAAATTTATGGTCAGTTACAGTTTTAAAATGAGCAAAAAGTTTGGAGAAACAATGATAATATATAATAATCAAATCGAATTGTTTGATACAACATTGCAACTTCATACTAATTTTATACTGCCATTAGAAGTATTTGTTTGACATCATATGCATTAGATCATCCACCAAAATCATCATTGATTGAGACACCCAAAAATTTTTCAGTCCCATGACATTTAGGTAGTGAAAAAGATTTTATAAATTAAAGGGCCACTAACAAAAGGGTTGCAAGAATGGTCCATTTGGTTTCAAGTCACTGTCACTTTTTCTTCAATTCTTATTTTATTTTTTCAAGAAGACTTTTTGATATGCTTAAATAGCACCTTAGATTTCTTTCACATGAGATGAATAATTTGCCACTAAAAGCCTCCAAGTTTTGTCAAAGAATTTGTGAAAATTTAAGACAAAAAGCCAACTATTGATGTCTGGAAAGGAATTCAAAAAGGGATTCAATTTGTGACAAAAGTACAAAAAAAGTTATGCTACTCCTATTTTGATTCCTTGTCATTTCTTCTAAACAATGAAAAATGGGTGCCTTTTTTTTCTCCCTAATAGAAGGTGAAGGTCTATCTTGGAAGGTTTTGATTGGCATCAACTTTCTTTTCATTCTTGTCTTTCCCTTTCTCACACTTTTGTGTGGAAAGAGTTTGATAAATAACAATATGATTCATCCTTCTTTTTCATCTTTAAAAAAATATAATTATAATAGAATTTGTGGGCAATGTTTTTGCTTGGATTATGATCATATGACACAACTTTTGAAGCATTTTATTGATTATTATTATTATTATTTTTTAAAAAATTACCACCAACCGTTGGGTTCTTTTCTTCTAATGTTCATGCACCCGTGTAAATCACGTTGAGTATTACTTTTTTCTCAGCATGTAAATATACCCATCATATTTCTTATGACCTTGGAATGATTTCTTGTCAAATTAAACCCAAAAAAAGGGGAAAAAATTTCCAATATTTAATTAAGTTAAATAAATAAATAAAAAAAAACTCCACCACCGGAAATTTTTATAGCATTTTCAATAATACACATGCCAAACTGCAATATCAAGTCACATCCACTTATATTTCAATTGGTAATACATTTTCCATTTATATCTTGTGATTGAGATTCAAATATCTCTACATACATTTTTCTGTATATGTGGGAAGGTTCAAGTTTCATTTATTTTTGAATTTTTGGATTGTACGTAATATTTAAAAGATGAAGTAATTTCAAGTTAAGATCTATTTACCACTGAACATAGAGCTCTAAGTGTGCTGGAGAATCCGCTTCCATTCTGGGAATGTTTTTTCGAAGAAGCATCATATAAAAAAAATGCTGCCAAAAACTTAAAATGCCAAACACACCTTAATATCATAAGAATATATGAAAACGTGTCACATGTTAACATGGGGCACACAGAGTTGGGGTGGGAACCTCCATTCATTCCATCAATTGAACACACACGAATTTTTGGAAACCTTGCGCAAAGGGGGGTAAGTTGGGTGGCAAATAATTGCAACCCTCCCATGACATGTCATGGGTTCGTGAGATTGCGCACTTCATCGCCAAATAAAATGATGAGATTTTCTCTTATATATATGAGTTGTCTTCCATCCAAGTATGAGTAGTTCCTAGTCGTATGAGAGCCGTTTATTCGGACCATGCTATCAGTATCCTATCAGCGTAATCTCGATCTTTTCTAGATTAGTCTCGATAACTTCAAAAAAAAAATCAAATTGGGTACAAAAATTATTTCACTTGTTTTTATTTTTTTATTTATTTTTTGATTTCTAGGACTGACCTAAGGACTACTGGGATCAATCGGGATGAACACTAGTAGTACGACTCGGAGAACTACTCCTGTATGGAAGGAGTCAGTCTACACAGAGGTGGAAGAGTGGCCCACACGTGGGTGGGGAGGTTGCCCACACAAATTGATGAGAGATGTTGCTATAGGGTATAGAACCTACATCACGATGTATGGGGCAGTGGCTTTTAATCAAAGGAGCCAACAGTCGGCTACTATTTTTATTTATTTTTACTTTTACCTATTCTCATATTTATACATTCACTTAAATATATTTATCCTTTACATCTTTAATAAGAATTCAATTTCACTGTACATATTTATCAACATATATATGTAGAATTTTGTGAGAATAGATTTCTTTAAAAATATACCTTTTATAGTGTTAAATTTTGGTTAATATAGATGAATTTATTAATGTCATATCGCTTTACTCTATATATAAGAGAAACTATTGTCAATTTTTGTAATTTTGGGACAAAGGCATGTCCTAATGTGTTTGATTGTGGAGGCAAAGGCCCCATTTTTTTTTTTTTTGCTGCTCTGTCCTGCGATATAACTACATACATGTAATCTTTTAGTTTTATTTGTTTATATAATTTGACTTATTTATTTTTAATAATGGAATATGGAGGAGAGAGTCGGGGTACACCAAGCTGTCATCCTGGATTTCAATCCAATAGGCAGCATCATATTAGAAGGTGTGAAATTATTTCATTTCCAATAAATGAGAAATTTCTGTTCTTTTACTCATTTGTGGAAACACTACTTGATTTGCCAAGACAATTTTAAATTCCCAAGTTCTCAATGTTGTTGCAGGTTTTTTCTTTTTTTTTTTTTCAATTTTTTTTTTTTTCTCAATCTTCAACCACAATGCAATGCAAATTGAATTTATGGTTGTTTTGACTATTACCATCAAGGTTTAAAAAAAAAATTTTAAGTTTTTCTTTCAGGGTTGGAAAAGTTGTGTTTGATTGAACTTTTAGAATGTATACTATGATAATTTCATTAGGCTTTCTTAGAAATAGGATAAAAGAAATAATTATTTTGTTTGCTTTATTTCAAAAAGTTCGATTATTGTATTATATTTTTGAAATATTAAAGGCAACTACTAATTTCTTTAGGTGTTAACTATCTAATTAGAATCCATCTTATACTAGATATTTGTGAAATACAAAAGGTTTGTGGTTCAGTTAGTTGTGTTCCACCTTGTGTTGTTTGTTTTCTAAAATTAACACTTCATTAATTACAATGCACAGCATAACATATAAATACTATAATATTTTGTATGTTTATCTTTAATTGACTACATGATTACATGTCATTAATTTTTTAATTTTTTTTTTATCTTTAGAGACTTAAAGGTTGTTTTTTTTTTTTTACAAACTCATATTACTGTTCACAAAACTCACGTTGAAACTACAAGGATTCACTTAGCGCAATAAACTGGAAATTCAAAACCTGAGAAGGATATCAAGTTATTTCTTAATTATTAAAGAAATTAATGTTATCATACAATATAAGAGTAGAACGATACATGTAGGGCTTGAGTTTAATTTAATTGGAACCAAAAATATTACCTAATCAATGGATTCTAAGCATTTCCTCTCTTGTAATGATACAACATAAAGAAGCATTCAAAAAACAGCCAAAATTTTTACTTGCCACCCTAATTTTATGGCATCAAGATCCTCTTTGAATTTCAATATAGTTGCTGACCTTAAAAACACCTATTACATCGGCTGAGTATGCCTTGTGATACTATTGCTGAATCTTTAGGACTGGGAAAGCTATAACATCTCGAATACTGGCAGAATTTGTCAAAAGCATCACCAGCCTGTCAATGCCAAGTCCCTGGAAGGAGAATAGTGTTACATTATAGTTTGGCAAGAAAACATGAATTGACCTTGGCCTTACTTGCAATGTTGTTTCAAATAGATTTAACTTATATTAATTCAAAAGGTAATTCGGTAATTCCTGAAAATGGTGTACGACAATCAATGTGAATTTAGAAGATGAACATACCATGCCTGAAGCTGGTGGCATCCCATATTCCAGAGCAGTTAAGAAGTCATCATCGAGAGTGACTTCATATGAGTTGTCCTCATTCTTCTTCAAATTTTCCTCTTCTTCAGATGTTTCCGTAACTGCTGCTGCTCTCCTCTCATTATGCTGCCTCACTTGCTCTTCCAAGCGTGATCTCTGCCACCATTTAAATCTATGACAATGTCTACTACATATTTACTAAAATCGACATAGTGGCTTTGAATAAAGAATTGATCCAAACAAAATGCAGACCGTGGATGAATAGCTATGAGTGTAAATATACTATATGGGTTATTTCAATGTACCAGAAGGCAAAGAAATTCACATGTTGCAATGAATTTCTCTCCGTTCCCAGCTTGATCCAAGGCATTGACAATTGCATTTATTAAAAGATTAGCAGATGACAGCAAAAATGAATTCAGTCTCTGGACTCTTGCATGGACTTGGATCAATTTGCAAGATGGTTATAAAATAATAAAAAAAAATTGTCATGAAAACATGTATAACAAAAATCCAAAGACTGCATGAGCTTACCTGATCCAAGGGATCAGTTAATTCAGAGAATGCATTGGCCAGTTCACGACCACAGATGAAGAGTTCAAATCTCTCGGTCAAGCCAGCACGGCTGTATTGAAAATAGTTAAAAATTAGCCAACAAAACACCATGTTTCAATATCATAAAATTCATCAACACCAAAAGATGTACAACCTCCCCACCACAACATATATGTCTAACATGCAAAGGAAGAGTGTTTAACAGAGAACTTTTGGACCCATTGAAGTGTTAAGACTTCTTTCTAAGTTCAAAATGAGAGGCATGGTCATAAATACTAAATCATTCTAACTAAAGAGAGAGGGAGAGAGAGAGTGACAGGTTTTAGATTTCCATGCCACCAATGCTCAGCACTCAAACTCTCCAAGCACATAAAATGACCAATGTACACCAAAAAAGTTTATAAACAGCAGGGAAAGATCTAGGAGGCTACAATAACGATAGACAACTCTCAACAACTATCTGATACCAAATAAGGTTAAAATGGAACAGATTTGATACACAACAACATATATTAACCTTTTGTACCTTCGATGTGGTTTTGCTAAAGGAGATATTTCGATAGGGTAGTCCAAAACAAACGTGGGTTGTAGGAGCTTTGGTTCTACTGCAATTTCGAAAACCTGGGGAAAAAAAATATAAGCTAACAAGGACTGTTAACAATTAGGTAGAATAGATAACAATGAAAACTGAATTAGTCTCAATACAAAACGAAGCCTTAAGTTCAGCATTATTATAGTGTTGTGAAGGCAAAAAATCCAACTGGAAAAATAATTGAGAAAGTCAACTATATTTTGTAGAGTTGTACAAATAAAAAAGGGATTTTATTTGATAGGAACAAGACATATATCAATAAATGTCTACCTCATTAAGGAGGTTACCAGGCGAAGTGCTTGCTTCAATAGCAGATTTGTCTTTATTATCAAGCTCAGCTCCAAGTGTACTCATAGTAACTTCTATAGCGGTGTTAAGATCATTTCCTAACTCATTGAAATCAATTCCAGTGGTCTCTTTAACAAGATTATGCATGGTTTCCCTCCTCCATGGCCGCTCCAAATTTATCTCCATCCCCTACATGGAAGCATTACATCAGCTTTACAAACTCATTATGTGAACTACAAGCTGAAACAATTAGATTCAATAACCATTTAGAGAAGTAATAAGAACATGAATATGGATAAGCAAGTATCATGTGACATCGCTTGACCCATAATGCTTAAGCAAGTTTACCTGGTAATCAATTGTAAGCTTCCCATGTACTGTGAGAGCGCATCGAGTAACAATTTCTTCTGCCATGTTCATCATGCTTTGGTAGTCTGAAAACGCTTCATACATCTAAAATCAAGCTAATACAAGTACTGATCAGAGCTTCATTTAATAAATATGTAAACTCACTATGATAAAAATATGTAATAGCAGATTCATATCAAACAGCGCACATTTGCATCAATTATGTACTGGATTAAACAAAAGCAAACATCATGAAATACCTCTATGGTGGTAAATTCAGGATTATGGCGAGTTGAAATGCCTTCATTTCTGAATATTCGACCAATCTCATATACCTTTTCAAATCCCCCAACCTGTCATTACAAAATTCATACTATGTTCAGGACACTGGTTTCACAGCCACATACTTGTAAGTATATACAGGAGAACAAACGTGTCTGGTAAGGCATATAAATTTAGGAACTCTCTACTATTTTATTAATTGCCTTTCCTTGGTCAACAAATTAGTCAGGCTAATGCATTCTTTCATTTTTGTTGGTAAAATGCGTGCTAAATCAGAATGCAGGAGTTCACATGTACCTAACCTAAATTTTCCTAGATATTTGTGCACAAAGGACAAAGATAATTAACACATATCAATGGCACACAAATTTGGAAGAAAATAAAAAGGTTTGTAACTTCATGTCATAGTCACCCAAACACAAACTAGTCTAAAGACTCTAAACAGCTTGTGTGGTATCTTGCCAAACTAACAACTGGGGATAACAATGAACTTAAGAGTTGACATAAATACTGGAAGTTAGATGTGTAGAACCTCACCAACATTCTCTTCAGGTGGAGTTCAGTCGCAATTCTCAGATAAAGATCCCTTCCGAGTGAATTATGATATGTAACAAATGGCCTTGCCTCAGCTCCACCAGCTGCTCCCTAGTCGATCAAATCGATTAGAAACCAAGTTCAAGATACAAATGGTCTTACACATTTGTTTGTCAACTACGTATAAACAGAAATATGAGAAAGAGGAGAGGGAGGAAGGGTGTAGACAAACTAAACAATCAAAGAAATTAAACTTAAAACTATGACTTTGGATGAACAGACTTTCTGGCAATTCCTGCGCTACAATTTGACAAACAGCTTTCAAGTGTTTTTCAGATGTCACCCCTAAAGAGTTGATGTAAAGCAACTTTGACTAGTTTTGCAATTGTATTGGGATAATTAAAATGTTACTAGTTCTGTTGTTTTGAAATAACAAAAAATGAAAAAAATGCCTTCTCTCCCTTCCCTTGTAAACATAGAACATAAGAACATATGCCTTTTAAGCCTATATACCTATTCTATCAAAATGCTTTGATATTACCATGTGATATGTATGCTTCTTAAATGTGTTTGATATACAAAAGACCCATCCTATTGCCCTCTCCAAGGAAGATTAGGAACTTTCGTCTATCTCCCCTCAAAGGTGAACTAAATTTGAAGGAAATGCCTTTCCTTCATTCTATGTTTTTTTAACATTTTTTTTTTGAAATATGTTTTTTTAACAATTTAATGTGACCATAAACATTACAAATTAATTTGAAATGTTGAATTTGTCTTTTTACCCTTAAATAGGAATATAAAGTTATTGGTGATTTATTTAATAAAACACCTGAAAAATAAATTTAAAAAAACAAAAGCCCTGAAGATATTAACAAACCTGTAGAACTGGAGTTTCAACTTCAACAAAACCTACAGATTCCACTGTCTTGCGTATCTCTGATACAATCTACTAAAAGAAAGGTAAAGTAAGAATAAAATTTTGGTGCACAGACATGCACATACACACACACACACACACATATTATAAGCAGGGAAAAATTCAGAACAAGGTATAAAGTTCAATAGCATATATTGAGCCTTCCTAAATTCATCTGATAATCAACAAACTTAACAACTAAGTATGTTATGACAATTAATATTTTTAATATATATATATATTAAATTCTAAGATTTACACAGTGGACATACAAACTTAACCTTTTGATGTGTCACATGCATTAAATACATAACCTTTTGATATTCTAGTATTTGTACATTGCATCCATGGCTCGCAGCTAATTTCTTGTTAATTTGAATCAAAAGGAGCCCAAATGTGTGCATAGTCGATGACTATATGTTATATCCATTGCATTATATTTTTACATCTGGATCTGGAAGAACACATGAGTTTCTCTTTCGTTGATGCAAAAATGATGTAGAATGCTATAGCATGTACAGTACAAACTTATGTCACACCAATGGTCAGTTAATGGGATCACATGAATCAAACGTAAAGAAACATAAAATGGCAATATTACATTTCTAATTCTTAAAAACCAGAACATCATTTCAAGAATACACAAAGCATAAAGATAAACAACCAACCTTTGCTCTTTTACAGAATACATCGACTACCTCAGGATTTGCAATCATATCTACATACCTAAACATAGAAACAGCTATTCAGGACAGAAATGAGTAATGGAGATACAACTATAATAATACATATGAACGCCACTTTGACAATCTGCCAAGTCTATCACATAAAGTAGTGGGGTGAAAAGAAGATTTTGGTCAATGCTCGTAGATTCCTAAGGTGTCGAACTTTCAATTGACTGCATCATGCAATTACAAAAGCATCATTGCTGAAGTTTATGTCATAAACCTACATAAAGCAACATATGTAAATGTTTACCATTCGTAATCCTCTAAGCAACATAATTATCACAGGAAAATAAAATAATTGGTGAAAGATTCACCTTGGACAAGCTAAAATGACATTTTTGTAACACACTTAGGTCAAGTAAATAATGAAAATCACTAAAAGAATAAAATCCTTTGGCTGGTATTACCTTCATCAGAAAGAAATTGTGAATAATCATTCCATCTTTCACTTATTTATTTGCGGGCAGTCATTATAAATGACTAACCCTTTCTTTTTGTAAAAATTATAATCTTATTCTTTGTAATTTTTTCTCCATTGAATACAAATACCTTCTTTTTGTATAAAAAAAATATATTAAAAAAAAAAAAATCCACCTCTTCTCATTACCTCAATGTATTTAAGACAACAAATTCCCAAAAACAATGAAAAAGAAGGAAGTAAAATGAAAATGAGCTCACCTTTGGCGGTATCTTTTATCCACATCAGTTAGGCCATGATATTTGTCTGGCAGTGGACGCAGAGATTTTGTAAGAACTGCAAAGGAACTCACAAGAACAGAAAGCTCGCCTGAAAATAGACCACAAAGGAAGAATAAATTTATTGAAGTTGATATATAGCATCACAGCAAGTGGTCATCATGAAAGCAAAGACAGACATGAATCTTTCCTTACCTTTCTCTGTTCTTTTCATCGAGCCAGTGGCACCCAATATATCACCAATATCAACATAATTCTTTAATTGCTCAAATTGGTCATTTACAAGCCTTTCCTTTTCGCAGTAAAGCTACAACATGAAAATATAATAATTTCAGCTTTTCCCTCATCACACTAAATTTAAAAGAAAATCTTATAGGTCCTAATACAATATCGTTAGGAACCAAAAAAAAAAAAAAATTCTGATAGTAAGAAAACCATAAACCAAAGATAACAAAACTAAAAGAAGAAAAGAAAAAATTTTACATTAAAATCTGACCAAAACCACAACCACCGCCAATTTATTTCAACTCACTGTAAACATTAAAACATATGGAACTAGAAGATGAACAATCAGAAAGACCTAAACCCCAGCTCCAAAATGAACTCTGGAAATAGAAATACTTCAAAGTTGCTGATTGTCCAACATCTCATTCAACTTACTTAATAAATCATCACTGCCTCATTCATACACATAAATGAGTACAAAGTTTAGCTCCCATCATAACATAAACCACATCATAACATAAACCACCTTTTTCTCCTTGCGTAACGACAGATGAAAACATTTCTACTACAGTCTACCATCAAACTCTATAGTTATAAACTAAATTGAAGCTTTATATTAAACCAAGTAGATGCCGAAGTCCCAAATCATAAATCTTAACGAGCACGAGCTCCACAAACCTGAATGGTACCAGAGTGATCCCTGAGTATCAAAAATGCAAGCTTTCCAAATGCTCTGCGAGCTACGATTCTTCCTGCTACGGATACACGATCATTCTCGCCATCCGAAGCTTGGCCACTTGGCAAACCCTTGTAAATCTCTTGGAGCTCATTAGCTGAATGAGTCCTCTCCCACTTATAAGCATACGGCTCTAACCCTTTGCCCCTCAACTCTTCTACCTACAAGTATCAAATACGCCTTAATATTTAGAAATAAAAAGCAATGAAGCAGCGAGCAGTTTGATACCTTTTTAATGCGGATGGCGCGGATTGCTTCACTGTCGGAAGTGGTAGTTGAGGTTGAAGAGGAGGACGAGGAGGAGCGGCGGTTTCTGGTGGCGGAGGAGGAGGCGGAGGCGGTGGTGGAGCAGCGGCGGAGGAGAGTGAGAGAGCGGGCGGCGCGGTGCGGGTGGATGTGGTGGCGGAAGCTGATTGGAAGCGAAGAGGATAGAGAGCTCCACACCTTTACTGCCTCCATTTTCGTCTTTTGTGTTTAGTGAGTCAACTCGCTCCTCTGAAGGGTTTTTTTTTATAACTATGGAGATTTATAAATATATCCCTCACATTTATGTTTTTTCATAAATAAACCTCTAACTTCATGTTTATGTGACAATCACCTCCAACTCATGTGTTTTGGTTGACATTCTCACACATTTTTTTCTTATTAAAAAAATATTTATTTATTATTTTTAATTTCATTTATTTATTTGGTTTTTTTAATAAAAATTTATTTAATTATTTATGCCATTGCTTGTGAGATTGGTAATAATGTTACCTTTCTTTAAGTCTTAAGGTCTACTAATTGATTACACTTGATTAAGGGATTATTTGTTTTTTTTTTTTTAATTTATCACTTAATAGATTTGGATTAGATTTATTAAGTAATTTTGTTTGCTTCTTAAGTGGTCAAATAATTTAAAATTACTAAAAAGCAACTTAAAATAAAGAGTTAAAAATTCTTATTTATCATTTAATATCTAATCATTTTTAATCATAATTAAAATATTTTATTCCATAACTATCATTCTAAAATATATATTTTCAATTTTTTCTTTACTAATATCCTGCAAATTATCATTTTTTATATTGTTACCAGTGAGTTGAATTTTTATATTAGTATATTTTAGAACTTAAAAAGAATATATAAGCTATATTAACTTAATATTTTTTTAAAATTATTATTGTTTAAAATAATATATATATTTTTGAAAATAAATAATATATATTTATTATTATCAATAAAACTGCACTTATGTAAAATCAGAAATATATAGATAAAATTGGTTAGGATTTATTAAATGATTTGTCTTTTGCTACATATGTAATTTGGCATAAAAGCACATAACAATTATTAGTTATAAAGATATAAATATAAAAGCATTTGTTTTCAGATTTTTTTTTTCCCTTAAAAAAACCAACAATCAAGACGAATAGTTAGACATTAGAAGAAAAAAACAAACATGTCCTCTAAGTTTTAGATTTTAATTACTATTCAATATTCATAATATTCTAGACTATTCAATATTCATGTAAAAAAAAAAAACAAACAACCCTAAGTGTTAATCTCTAGACTTTCTATTAGGAAAAAGGAGTAGCTTTTGAAGTTTGGAGACAAGAAGAAAGTGAATGATCTCAATGAATGGTGTGTCTAAAGTTAATAGCACTTCTTATACGAATTTTGATTTGAATGACGGGGCTATGGATGATACACCAACTCTTTATCTGCAAATAGATAATGTTGAGCCTTCTACAATTGAATTACTGTCATCCATGTTGGTTTAAGAGGATCCTTGCAATTGGTTTGCTTAACTACAAGTCAGGAAAGCATTCAAATCCGTTGATAATGCATAACATTTCTATTATAAGTACTCTAATTGGTTTGGGTTTTTGAAAGGACGACTTTAGACGTGACAAGAATGGTTTCGTAGTTTGTTCAAAGGAAGGGAAAAGCCAAAACAATAGCTTGAAAAAAATGATAAGAGTGCGAGAACCAAGATCTATAACTCGAGTAGGTTATCGAGCAGCTTTTCGAGTAAATTTTTATAAAGACTCTAGTTTGTGGATTGTAAGGGAATTTCTTGTTGATCAGCTTTGCCAAACCAAATTCAATTCAAACGATCAAATAAGAATGTAAATGACGCAGACATTGCACAAGTTAAGTCAATGTGAATATAGCTCAAGTTGTGGGTTTCATGGTGGAGCAAGCTGGGAGTTATCAAAACATGGGTTGCATAAGAAAGGATGTACGGCTAAGTGCAGTTCGTCGAGTTGAGTTCTTAGAGTTGGATAGGGATGACAAAAATACTCGATCCGACCTAAATCAGCGGACATTGATTCGTTTAGGGCGGAATTGGAGAGGAAAGTAGTAACTCATTTGAAGTACGGGTCAGATTTGGAGCACCACACCAAAAAATAGAGTTGGATTTGGAACAAATTAATCCTGACCCGATCTAACCCGTTACCACATAGATGCCCATACTTTTTTTTTTTTTGAAGAGACATAGATGCCTATACTATTATATTATAATTATTATTTTAGTATGTAAGAGAGAATTTTACGATGTAGTAATAATATTTTAGTGTGTAATGAAATTTTTTAATGTACTAATTGCTTGAGTATTTTTACGTATTCAAAGTGAGTGAAGAAGTCTTGAAATTTACTTAACTAAAACGTTTTTTGAGTTCATGATTGGTCATGCATGTGGAAATTGAGCAAATGAAGATTGATTAAAGGGTTTTAACTCTTTATTGATTTATGGTTATGCTTATATACATGTTTGTATACTTTATTGATTTATAGTTATCCTTGTACAAATGTATGTGATTCAAAGGAAATTCGAGACCAAGGCCAAGAGCACAACAATATGATCAAAACCAATTTGTTTATAGAACAAATTCATCAGCACTCAAAGAAGTGAAGAATGAGGTAAAATACCCTTTATTACAATGTAAATGTAATAAAAGAACAAACTTAAATTAAATGCCAACTATATCTTGGCAAAATCGACGGTGTTTTTCCCATCATGTGCCTTTCTGAAGAAATGCTTCACATAATCCGAGTACAAAACTTGCTTATAGATTGGTTTCTCTCCATTTGCAAGAACTTCTGGCAGGGGGCCAATGATGTCTTGCGGCCTTGGATTGACGAAAATGGGGACTGAGATCCTGTTGCTGCTTCCATTGGCAGTCACGCGATGCTCCACACTCCTGTATCGACCATTGCTCATTATTTGTAATGCATCTCCAATGTTGATCACTATAGCGCCATTGATTGGAGGGACATGAATCCAGGTATCTTCTCCCTCGTTTCCTCGAACATAAAGCCCTCCAATGTTATCTTGAAGTAGGATAGTGAGAGTTGAAACATCCGAGTGGCGTCCTACTCCAACTGTAAGTTCAGGATTTGGACAAATGGGATAGTAGTTAATGTTAGTTCTAACAGAACCCATCAGAAGAGACTCTTTGGTTTCATCGATTTCATTCACATTGAGCCTCTTCACCAGCACTTGTAGTAGGTGATTGATTAGAAGTTTGGAACTCTTCATGTAATCCAAAATTTGATCTCTGCAGGTCAAAAGAATTTTGAATCAATATATGTACATGGATAACAATACTAAAACCCATTTGTATGTTTGTATGTATGTGTAGTTTGATAGGGACATATTCTTACTTGCAAACAGGTGGCCAGAGAGCAGCAGCTTCTTCCTCAGAGACATAAAACAGGCTAAGATAATCCTTCCACTCCAGAGCCTTCTCAGCTTGAGGAGTGAAGCTAGTGCCAAACCTGACATTGTTAGAAGGAGAATTCTCCTTTGAGTACTTTCTTTTCTCCTCTGCTGGCATACCAAAGAATCCATATGTAGCCTTCTTCACATTTTCCAACACTTGAAGGGACACTCCATGGTTAACAACTTGGAAGAAACCCCACTTCTCTGCTGCATCGCAGATGGAATTGGCCACTTTAGGGTCATCCCACTTTGACATGTCGATGACAGGAATCGACTCCTGAGGCTCGATTTTGGTCATCAGTCTTTCCTCTAAGGGCTGGATGTATTGTTCTGGAAGCCTTTTGATGCCCATCTCAGACAGACCCTTCACTCCATGACCTTGGTGTATCACAAAATCAGTCATATCAGAGGAGTCATTGAGAGATATAGATATTGATGGTGCCATTTTTTTGCACTGATCAAACAAGCTAGGCAAGATATATATCTAGGAAATTAAGGCTTGAATTTGTGATGGAATATTTTGCATGTCCCTTGCAGGGCTGATATTTATAGCAGTGCATTTCCTTGGTTGGTAGCTGATGATGTGATCAGTTAATTTGCGAATTGCAACGCGCACGGCTTTTTGGATTTTGCTTGGAAGCTGCACTGATCTTCATGCTATGCTCTACTTCGTTCCAATATTCAAAAGTCATGTGGCCGCCTTTGCTCTCTTATTAAGAATTTTGATAACATGGGTTCTCTCACGTTTTGCAACTTTTCTCTCACGTTTTGGTTGGTGACCATTAAAATATCAAAATTAAACACTGTATCTATTATAGCACATGATAAATAGGCCACGAATGGCCACCTGCAGTGGATGACAAAATTACTTACTATACATTGAATCACTTGCAGCACTGTCTTGACTCTCCAATATTAATAGAAAATGCTTCAAATGTGATGACATTTGACTGAGAAAATTTTGTAAGTTTTTCAATCTTGAGTTTCCAAGTAATTACATATCTGATGTGGCTAAATGATGCATTTAGATGAGGTGAGATTTTCCAGCTATAGTTTTTTTCTGAGAGGTTTTGAAGCATTTACTCACGGTAGGACTAGAGGTTGTTTGGTTTACATCTCAGTTGGTATTGTAATAATTCTGGTAACTAATTAATAAAATTTAGCTATCAATCTTCTAGCTTTTTATTTTTGTGCATTCGTATAGTTAGTGTTCAATACTATATAGTATTCATAGGTTATATAAAACATTGCTTTGTGTTCGTGCAATCAATAAAAACACAACCTTTTAATTAATCATGTTATTATTTGATTCATTAGAATCATATCCCTCCATATTTGTATCTTATTCATAAATTGTATTAAGAGTTGTGACTATTAGTTATTAATTGATACTTCATTTATTAGTTTGAATTGAACACATTTGAGGGTGGGTATATGAAGAAGGATGGTATAAGATAAGATGAGACAGAGACAACATCTAATTTAGGTATGCGTTGGGTCGTGTGGTTTACGTTGTTCTTGATGTCTATTTTGGACTTTGCCTCCGAGTTGAAGCCACTTTAACTTGTCCCATTCTATTTCTCTCACCTTTGTTCTGGTACAATGTTTCTATGGAAAAGTCAAAGAATCATGTATGCGCGCGCACTCACTTTCCGATCATTGCTTGTTGAACTTGGAAGAAGTTAGTACGAACGTTTGAGATGATAATGAATTCTTTTCTGTTCTCTTTATGTCAAACAAATAAACACACCATTCTTGACCAAAAAATATTGGATGAACATTTACAGCTTTATGGCTACACACTAATACACATGGCACATTGAAATTTAGTCGCATGCATTATTTTTAGATCACTTATATACAAACATACATACAATCAATATATATATACACACATAGGCACATTCAAAATACACTTGGATATATATATATATATATATATATATATGACCAAAAAAGAAAAAAGAAAAAACGCATGATTATATTATAAAATGTATGATTACAATTTATTATATGTGATTATAATTAAACATGTGTGATTACAATTAGTAAATATGATCACATTTATTGATTTACTGATTGTAATCATATTTATTGATTGTAATCAAACATATTTAATTGTAATTAAATATAATAAATTACAATTATACATTTTAAAATATAATCACATATTTTTTTTTGTTAAGTGTATACATATCCAAGTATACCTAAGGAGACCTATATATATATACATATATATATATATCTTAAAGATGTTTTGAAACTTTTATTTTATGATAACCTATTACATCTACATATTTTCGGCTAATCTCATTATAATGATAGGCTTTATTGCTAATGAATAGTTATAATTTATGATCTTAAAAAAACAATTTTAGAACATTTTTATTGTAATTTATGGTCCCACAAGAGCCGTGACACCTGCAAGCCCCAACCATTCAGTTTTAACAATATTTTAATTAAGTTTTTTAAATATAAAATATATGATTAAATACAATTAATTCATTTAACTAATTATTATTATTATAATTAAAGCCAAATATATCAAATCAGATTTTATTTAAAAACATAAAAAATATTTTTCTCTCATTATTTGATAATATTTAAATAATTTCATCTAGAAAAAAATTAGTTTCCTAGTATTAACATATTATACAATATCGTATATATTTTATTCTATATTTTTGAATATTCATCTTAGTTACTATAACTTTTTAAGTTTGAGTTTATAAGTTAATAAATATTATATGTATATATATATTAAATTTGTGTTATTTATATTTGATATTTTGTTAGATTATTAAAGGCTAAACTTGCAACAATGTAGAATATGACTTTTTCATAAACTCTTTGATCATTTGAAAAGAAAATAGTAGAAAAAATATTGTATAATTTTAATATTGTATATCATTTTTTATTAAAAAAAATGATGAATTCCACCTTTTATAATAAGACTAAACGATATTATATTTAATGAGTTAACATAGGTTATTATCTTGCATTAATTTAAATATTTATCTTTGTTTTGCCCACCCTTGAAAACTAAAATCCCAACATTTTTATCTATGGTTTCACCTACTTTGAATGGGA
The DNA here is from genome assembly GCA_021234005.1 of Nephelium lappaceum. Lineage (NCBI taxonomy): Eukaryota > Viridiplantae > Streptophyta > Magnoliopsida > Sapindales > Sapindaceae > Nephelium > Nephelium lappaceum. The sequence continues at coordinate 8,133,314 of CM038009.1, forward strand.
GCAAGTAGGGATGACAAAAATACCGATTTGATCTAAATCCGCCCACACTCGATTTATTCGGAACAAGTTTATAGAGTAAAATAATGACCCATTTGGGGTATGGGTCAGGTTTGGGACTACTCTCAAAAATTTCAGATAAGATTTAGAGCAAGTTATATTGTCTCGATCCGACCCGATAACTCAGACTACTTTTAAATGTTAAAAAATCCTAAGTCTGCTATTGTCTATTAAATGAACTTATTACATAGTATTCAAGTCTTGCACTCTTAATTCTTAGAGTTTTTATATGAGTTTGGAATTCTTTTAGAGTGATAGTAGACATTATAGTTAATTTGCCTTTCTTTTTTGTTTGTATATCAGTTTTTCAATATTAACCATATCATTAGTTAAAAACTAAATTAGGTTAATAGGTAGGATTTGGGACAAATCCCTTCAATCAGGTTTGGGTTTGGGGTAGAAAGTAATGACTTGTTTGAGGCATGGGTCAGGTTTGAGATATCTTTAAAAAATTTGATATAAGGTTTGGTAAGGATTAAACTTGATCCAATCGGATTTATTATCATCCTTAGGTGCAAGAGAAAATGATAAAAAAAATTCTTTTTCTCTCTTCTCTCTCACTTTTTTGGACAGATCTGGTGCTAATATGAACTTAAGTATTGATGTGAGAGAAAAAAAAAATTATTTTGTTTAAAAGTGAGAAAGACAAAGAACAAAAAGTAAATTAACCATACCTATTTAATATTTGTAAAATTTGTCACATATCATTGGATAAAATCAACAAAAATCAGATGATCCAAATTCCACGGTAAAACGCAATATATATATATATATATATATAAACAAAATATTGAGGAATTATTCATATGTAAAATCATAATTTGATATGGGGATGGGGCCTTTCCACATAAAGTAAAAAGATTAAAAACAGATATCCATCAATTAAAATAAGAAATCCATTTTTTTAAAATATATTAAAAAAACAGAGGAGGTTAAAACTCATTAATCTCGGATATTTTTATCTTCTTTAAATCATCAGAATTCAATCCAATAAATTTTCTAAAATTATATTTATATATACATGGACTACTATTATGGTAGCATGACTTTCGAAAAATTTGACCAAGTCTTTATTTAATCTCTAAGCATTCTCAAACATTTAGGCCAGCATATATGTATGAAATTTGAAAAAATGAAGATAAAGATAATCACGAAAGAATGCGTATAAATTGAAGATCAGGTAGCTGTTGAAAGAATGTGATCGAGAATTTCACGAAAGAATCCATATAAATTGAAGATCAGGTAAGTGTTGAAAGAATATGATTGAGAATTTCGGAATCTTGAGTTTAACAATAATATTTTGAATTTAACTACTTTACTAATCGAGTAACCTTCTAACAATTACAATTATTAGATTGACTTCAATAATCATCATTATAATCAATTCTATGGATGTAATTGATGAATAAGGTTGTCCAATCAGTAAAATAGTCAAACTCATTTTTTGTTTTCATAATACGTTACATGTCAAAATACTTTAAATAAAGTATTGGTCTTCATCTAGTAAATATTGTAGAGACCTTTATATGTATTCAATGAATGGAATTGTTTATTTGTTAAGAATATTCAGCAAAACAATTCACACCTATATTAGTTGACAAGTGTATCCTGATGATTAACAAATCTCCCTTTGTCATCTTTCCAATTCCGACAGTTTAGTTAATTTGATATTTGTTTTGTACGGTTACTTTGAAATCTATTCATTTCTATCAATTTACAGATCGGTTGTTTTGTAATTGCATTGTGGATATCATCAGACTTGAAATGGCAACAACAGATCCCATAACATTTCAAAACAACTCCAATTGTCTGAGGCTAAATGCCATCATTTGCAGGACAATAAACGTAATCTATACAGAAAATCCAATCCAATTAATTCTCACCAAATACATTATAAATCTTAAAAAGAATCACACAAGTGGATGTTGAAGTCATAGGTTTTGTATTTGATATAATACGAGAGATTGCTTCGAAATTGATCTTAATCGTTTAATTAGATGTGTAAATTGACTGCCACTAGCTAAGTAAGTTGGAAGCTATTGATATAGTTAAAGTATAGTGCATGATTGATTTTTTCATTTAATTATTTTTCTTCACTTTGATTGTAGGAGAAAAATAGTTAATAAAGTTAACAAATAATGACACTTAAATAATGAATGTAATAAGTTAACAAATAATGAATGTAATAACTTGTATAAAAAAAAATTAAACATACGAATATACAATGCATGCCTAGATGGTTTTTCAAATGCTGAACGTAATTAGAGTGTTTTATTTATTTATTTTTAATCAAATTAGGGTGTACTTATCCTGTTGGTATTAAACATCTAAACATTTTTTCGTCGGGGGGGGGGGGGGGGGGGGTGGGGGTTGGAGGAGGAGAGGGGGGAGAGGAGTCAAGATCTCAACTGTAAGAGAGCCAAAAGAAAATTTTAATTTTTCAAATAGCGCTAATCAAATTTCTAAATTATTTGAAAAATAAGTTAGTAAATTTAAATTTAAATATCTATTATATTGGTATAAAAAATTAATGTATAAATATATAATATATATTTTTAAATAGTTATGTAAAGTATTTATTAAATTTAAGGAAATATTGATACTATATTGAGAATGTAAAATATAACTTTTTGCAAGAGTGTTATTAATGTTTATAATCATCACAAATAAAATTTTGAAAAAAAAAATAGTTTAAAAAAAACTAAAAAAATTGTATAAAGATAAATATAAAATTATGATCAGATAATCAATATTGAGATATAGGTAATGTGCTAAGTAATTAATGTCTATAATCATCACAAATAAAAATTTGAAAAAAATATAGTTTAAAAAAAAAAACTAAAAAAAATGTATAAAGATAAATATAAAATTATGATTAGATAATCAATAATGAGATATAGACAATGTGCTATAGTATATGATTGAATTCTATGTAAAATATGTCTCTAAAGCAAGTAGATATATATAATCCATATATAATTAAATTAGAGATAAAACTTATAGAATTTTCATTGAGGGGTCATGGCCCCTGTAAGCCCCACTCTCTCCCTCTGCTTTTCGTTATCCATAATTGAGATCCTATTATATGTCGTGTTGTTTGATATGATCACGTAGCAATTGCATACCATACTACAAAGATAATATGTTGTCATGGTGGTATTGTATGTATTACAGTTGGAGTCTATAAACCTACATATAAAACAAGCATATCGATACGGGTGCAAGAGGGACACGTGCCTTTCCTGAATTTTAACCTTTTTAAGTTTTGTAAGATTTACAAATCAATGTAAAATCTATTTATTACCTTTTCATTCTATATAGGTTTTATCTTTATTTTTATTTTTATTTTTTAATTATCTTGTAGCGTTCAGTTTTGTTTCTCTTCTCCTTGTCCAATCTCTATATGCATGTTGCTCTTTTCACTTTATCTGCATTTGTGTAATATCGGGTTTGCTTAGTTTATCAAAATATATATTTAGTTTGATCTAAAAGTCTAACCAGTAAACTCTGAAACCCCAAATTTGATTTTGTTATATAGTAATTGCTAATCTGTAATCAGGATTCACTTTTTGACTCTCATTTTTTTCTTAATTTATGCCTATAGTTAATAATTTCCAATCAATAAAATAATAATTCGACAATTATTTTACATGAAAATTCGAGGATAAGTTAAATAGTTTTCAGTAATTAGTTACTGTATTGTTTTTTCGTAAATTTGTTTGAAAAAGCAATTGCATATATATATATATGTATGGGGTTTATGTATATTTTAGATTTCATAAATAAATCAAAAGGATTAAAAAAAAACTTCAATACGAGCATACGACTAATGTATAGTCCCTGTACATTCAAATGATGATATGCTGACCTAAATTATTAATTATATTAAGGATTTAATTATGTAATTTTACGAGATACTTATGCAATGTGCAATAATCTTAAATGGTTAATGTGTTTATTAAAGATTTTCTCGATTAAAAGGGGAAGAAATCACGTTAGTTTTCTTTATGTTAAAATTATTATAGTTGTTAATTAAAGTGTCATTTCTAGGGGAAAAAAAACTGCACCAATACTTATAACCCAAATGATTAGTGCATTTTCTCTTCATATCTCTAATAAATGTTCAACGCTCATTATGCATATTTATCTATTTTGAAAGTCTTTTTCCCCTATTATAGAGGGTTATAAAAGTAGATTTCCATGTGTAGTGTTTAATTTCAGATCTTAAGATTTTTGGGCCAATAGTGTTAAATGTTAGTAGAATTTGCAGATTTATCGACTGCATTGGTGCCAAATTATCAATCATTACTGTTAGATTACTTTGTAATCATTTTTAGAAAAAACATAACCAAAACTTGATTGACAGGCTTCACTGCTATATTCTTGAGAGTAACAGACTAACAGTTCATTTTAATTCAGAAAAAATAAAAACTAGAAAAACAGAGACTAGCAATTAAATTGTTGGCCGTGAATTCTGATCATACTTTTGTTATTTTTTACCCACTGAAATCTTGTATCACATTCAATCAGATTGGAAAAAGTAACTTTTCTATAATGGACAAGATTGCTACTTATGTAAACTGACAACCAAAAAAGGACACGTATCCCAGAAAGAAACAAAAATCTTGAATAATATCATATTGAACTGTGTTAACGATTTACATGTATAAATTGGCATGCATTAGACAAGGTACACCAACAAGCTCTCAGCTCTTATATTCTCAATATTATTAGTCCAGATATCTCTTTCTCTAGCTTCTTGTTTTAAGCGCTTGCCAGTAGCAATTAAAAATGGCACCAACAATTGTCTCTATAATTCTGGATGACTCAACAGATGTCACCAATCTTGTGCTAAAACAAGGTTATGGAGTGAAGGCTCTTTCTGAGATGTGCCTCAAAAGCATTCCCAAACAATATATACAACCCTTGGAAGAGAGACTTCTCATCACCAAAATAAGGCCCCAACAATCCATACCCATCATTGACATGTCACAATTGGATCATGACCCTCAAGTGGCCATTTCCATTTGTGATGCAGCTAAGAAATGGAGGTTCTTCCAGGTTGTCAACCATGGAGTGCCTCTTGAAGTGTTGGAGAATGTGAAGAGAGCTACATATGCATTCTTTGAGTTGCCAGCAGAGGAGAAGAGGAAGTACTCGAAGGAGAATTCACCATCTAATAATGTCAGGCTTACCACAAGCTTTATACCTCAAGTCGAAAAAGCTCTTGAGTGGAAAGATTACCTTAGTCTTTTTTATGTCTCTGAGGAGGAAGCTTCAGCTCTGTGGCCTTCTGTTTGCAAGTAAGGAAACATTCTTTATTTTAACTGTTACCCTTTTTTACCAATTTAAATTTTTGAATTGATGATGCATAGTGTATCAAAGCTACTTTTAATCAAGAGGGTTCGAGCTCTCCACATATATTATATTAAAGTTTTTTATTTGTTATCTGAACATAGATTCATGTCGTACCTGTTAAGCTTATATAAAAAACTTCGTGTTAAAGTGTTTAAATATATTGTTAGGCTCTTACCTAATAACTTATATATCATATACATGGAATATTAATGAACTTGTTTTGGTTATAGGGATCAAGTGTTGGAATACATGAAGAGTAGTAAAACAGTTTGCAATCAGCTGGTGCAAGTGCTAATGAAGAGGCTAAACGTGCATGAAATTGATGAAAACAAAAAATCTCTATTGATTGGTTCTATAAGAGCCAACCTCAACTACTATCCAGTTTGTCCAAATCCTGAACTTACAGTTGGAGTAGGTCGCCACTCAGATGTCTCGACCTTTACTATCCTCCTTTCAAGATGATGTTGGAGGGCTTTAAAGTGCGCGAAAATGAAGGAGGAGATAGCTGGATTCAATGTTCCTCCAATCAATGGAGCCCTGGTAATCAACATTGGAGATGCATTACAAATCATGAGCAATGGTAGATACAAGAGTGCCGAGCATCGTGTGGCTGCCAACGGAAATAAGAACAGGATCTCGATTCCTCTTTTTGTCAACCCAAGACCTTCTGAACACCATCGGTCCCTTGCCTTGAAGTTGTTGCTAGTAGTGGAGAGAAACCAATCCTACAAGCAAGTGTTGTACTCAGATTATGTCAAAGCATTTCTATAGGAAGGCACATGACGGCAAAAAAACAATTGAATTTGCAAAAATAACATAAACCTTTTATTAAGGTTCTTCAGTTGTCATAGCAACCTAGAAGAAACCTGTTTGTTTTCTTACTTGCTGCAATTATTATAAATATTTATGCTTGTTTTTATGTCTGGGGTGGGCTGGCCGGTGGGGTGGTATGCATGTACACTAAGCTTGTTTTGTCGATGTTAAAAAGCTTGTCATATATGGTTTGTTCATGAGTCAGGACTAGCTACTTTATTGTTACAAAGTTTGTAATTAAGAATAATTTAGATTATATTCATCCATGCATGATAAACTCTGCTGCTCGAAGTAGATAACACGTACATGACGAATCCAAATTATGTATAATTTTTCATTTATGATATTTAAATGATAGTACATGTTAACTAGTGCACCATATTCAACTGTCAAAAAGAATTTATCAGCACTAACTCTAATTCAACAAATATACATTTTCTCATAATAAAGAATGTATTGTTATGAAATACTTGGAATAACGAGAATATAATAACATAAATAAAGTACAACTTAAACGGTCAAAAAGAATTTATTTTTAAAAATTCTAATTCAAAAAAGCATTTATGTTCTCAGATTAAAAAATGTATTGTTATGAAATAATTAATTGGAATAAAGAGAATATAATAACATAAAAAAAGTGTAGCTTGAAGAGAGAAAAGATCTTTTATTCATTAATTTTCATTATATTATCTATAATAAAGATCTATTATATAACTTCACAAATATGAGTAATATGATGGAGGACAAAAATTACAACTTAATGAGCTATAAAACTTTAGATGTTACAAAGGAAAGTGGAAAGATAAAATGTCTAAATCTTGAACATGAACTGATGGACATTCATTTCATATAATTGCATTATATTCATAACATTCCCCCTCTTGAATGTCCATCATTGGTGAATATATCTCATTTAAACCTTTACTCAGAAAAATCAGTGGGACAAAAAAACATAGCAAAGAAAAAGGAGCATACTATTCATATCGAGTTTCACATTAACTTTTGGTGATATTAGGAGTGCAAAGTTGTCTCGTTAAAACTTTACTAGGAAAAATCTAATGAAATAAAAACGTAGTGAAGCAAAAAGAGTACAGATGCAAATATTTCCTCCAAATAATTTCCCTAATATATATGCTCCGCCTTATTCTAGTACGCATGCTTCAATATTATTGTTAAGATCTTTTAATCTATCGTATCTCAATATCATGCACTAAAAATTTGTTTCTTGCAATTAGTAGTGCATAAATTTGCAAGATTAGGATTATAGCGTATTTTTTAATTTTTATATTGCCATATTTTGAAGATTATTATTATTATTATTATTATTTTGGTTGAAGAGTTGAAGATAATGTATTTAGAAGAACTTCAGGTATATATTTACATACTTTACATTGATGTGATTTCATATATCTTATCAAATACGACATTAGGCTCCAATTGCATTTAAATTTAACACTACAAGTTCATTAAAGTTCATCATTATCTTCTCTCAACTATGAGAGAATATACATCACTTTGAGACTATGAAATAATCATCAAAGTAATCGATGGAGGAATTTTCTCCATGAAAAAAGGTGCTTCAAAACTTTTTCCAACATATGTTGATTATTTTGTTAAATAAAATACTCAATCCACTGGTTGAGACTGAATATTAATTTTCAAAGACACAATATTTTGAATTGAAGTAATTGCATGAAACCCTCTTGAGGTTTGCCAAAAATAAATAAAAAGATATTTATCTTTTTATTACAGTCAAACCTCCATTGTCGTTAGTTGACTTCCGTCAATTTTAATGGTTGACCAAAATTTTGGACAATTGACCATTTTCTCCATGAATAAAACAAAAAAAAATTAAAATTATTCAATATAATAAAAAAATTAAAAATAAATAAAATAAGTTAAAAATTAAAAATGCATCTCCCCCGTCTATTCTTATGGACGGTGGAGATTTTTTCTAAATTTCTTTTATAATTTAAAATTATTAAATAGAAAATAAAATTTAAAAATCATCTAGATTTGTCGATTCGAATCTATAAAGTGTTTTTTTTTTTTTTTTTTTGTTTCTAGTTTGATTGACAATTCCAATGATAATGTTGGGTCTGATGGTTTTGTGGGAGATTGATGAAATTGGGTTTGACTAATGATGTATGGTTTTGGATTGATGATATTGGGAGATTGATTGATGATTAAAGATGATGGTTGGAGCTATTTTTAGGGTTTCTGGGCGGGCTAGGAGTGATTGGAGGGATGATTGAAGATAATTGAGGATGGAGATCCAATCTCCAAATTGGATCTCCACCGTCCATCATGATTGATGGATAGTGGAGATTGGATCTCCACCTTTTTATTTATTTATTTTTAAAGTTTTTTCATCTTTAATTTTTTAATTTTTGTCATTTTTCCCATTTTTAATTATTTTTTATTTTTTATTTTTTAGTGTTTTAAAAAATAAAAGTGAGGGTATTTTGGTCTTTTAGAGTTTTTGTCACAAAATTATTAAAAATTTGGATGAAAACTGTTTTTAGTTGATGATAGAAGGTTTTTTGACTAATATTTTTAAAAAGTTAGAGTAAACTAACATTATTTACCATTTTGGGAGGTTTTTAAATTTTTTCCATTAAGAAAACTCTTTTGTCAAGTAGACAGGCTGTACCAAACATACACGCAGTTTGTAATTCACCTATAAAGTTTGCTCTTTAGGAAAACCATTGGTAGCTAATTTGTAATTCCTTTAAGATTCCATTTTAAGCGAGCCATTTAAGTCTACCAAACCAACATTTGTGTTAAAAAATCTGAATGGATTTAAGAGCGAACCAAAAAAAGAATAAACTTAAATGTGCATTAATTATATACATCTTTTAAATTAATATTTACCTTTATTGGAAAAGAAACAGATTCGCTCATATCCACGATAGTGACCCATTTTGGTATAATGAGAATGTCTTCTTTGATTATTTCCCGTTACGGCTTTCTCCTTGTGTCAATACCATAATTAATTGTTTGCCAAATTTGAATAGCCTTTTGCTATAAAAAATATCATATGAACCTATTATCTCTCACACAACCTACCGAGATATTATAATTTCATCCCACATAGAACCCTTGCAATTCTTATCCAATTTTTCTATGGCTCAGAATCAGAATTCTTCCTTTTTGAATCATTTCAGCTCTGCTATTGGTGATAAAACCATCAGCAGTGGTCAAATCCATCCACTTCGCTCAAATTTCAATCAAAACTATGTGAATAGAAGTGGTTTTATTACCTCTGCACTTGCTCTTTCTAACCCTACCGCAAATACTATTGCGTTTCGGCACCAAAATGGTCGTAGTTTTCAGAATACTTACCTTGATGTCACAGGTTATGGCCAGCAAAGGTTTTGTCAAAGCATAACCGAAGTGCGACGAACCCTGATTGCATCGAGTAGGCTTGAAATGGCTAATTTTGTTGACTGTGGATTCCATATGCAAAACCAACCAGTCTTTCCTCCCAACAACATCATTCAAGTTTCCGAGGTGGTTAGAAATACACAGTTTCTTGCATCAACATCAACCATGGATCGTTTGCTTTCACAAGGTAATGGTACTTTTCCATTTCACCGTCATTCAAATTTTGGAAACCCAAAGCTTTTTGCATTAAACCAAGCTAATTGTCCATCAACTGAAAATAACTACTCCTTTTCTAGCATTCATCATAATCAGAACAATTCAATCATTAGAGAAACACCCACAACCATAGGCCTGGGAAAAAAGCTTGATCGTCAGATCGATATTGGTTTAGCTTTGAATCCAACAAATACTGTCTGTGCATCTCAAGTCCAAGGCCAAAGTTTAAGCCTTGCCCCAAACCCCAGTCCCAACCTAAACCCTACTTTTGACCTACCAGATATCAAAAGCCATCAAAACTCTTATATACGTGGGCCTAGTAGGAAGCCAATATCAATTTCTATTGCTTCAAATAACCAAAGAACATCTCACACAAACAATAATGATTCAAATGAAGCTGTTGAGTATGATGGGGTTACTCATAGTCTTTATAGGAAGAAATATGGGTCATACATATGCCCCAAATGCAAAGCAGTATCCTCTAGCTCACAAAAATTTGCAAGCCATGTGAAGTCTCATTACAGGAATGAAAGTCCTGCTGAGAGGAGAAAAAGACTTGCGGCCAAGATCAAGAAGAGGAACAAGAACAAGTTTCGCCTTTTTCACTCGAGGGATGGGCTCACTGTCGTTCCTATTAATAATTGATAGGATTGTGAAAGAGGTATTTAAGGTTGGTGGTAAGGTCAATGTGGGGATAATGTAACAAGATTTGAATGTAGGGGATCACAATTTAAGTTCGAAGAGGACAGTTTATTTGGTTAAATTATTAGTATTTTAAATTTCGTTGTAAAATAAGTTTGGCGGGTTAGACCGTTTTTATTATAGTCTTTATATGTTTCTTGTTAAGAAATGATCATTAAGCTATTAACTACTAACCATCGAAAAACTTATTTTCTTATATGTATAACAAAAGAATTTATTGTAAACTGTTAAAAGTAGTTGATTTTAACTTACAGTAATGTAATCACGACAATAATACATATCACAAATTAAAGTTAGGGATGTGATTTGAAATAAGTTACAAATATGATTCCGCATATTATATACTGTTGGTTAGCAATCAACTTTTTCTAAACAAAACTATATATTGCTGACCAGAAACTTTTATAGATTCACATTTATAAATAGTCAATAGGATTTCAATTACTGATAATTACCATTGCAATGTCTTTCTTATGAAGGAGCCATAAAATACATGATCAATTATCAAAATTATTGATTATATATAAGTTTGGTTATAAATGTTGAAATTCTCTTTAGGGATATTATGAAAAAACCCCTATAAAGTAAATTATTTGAGATTAGCCCGCAATTTTTTTCATTCAGGTGAACCACTTCTACCGTCAACTTTTCATCCAAAATATTAACATTTTCCAGCCAATATCGTAAAATGATCACAATACCATTTGAACTATTAAATATATTATTATTAAATAAAAAAAATAACACAAAATTATATATAAAAAAAAAAAAACTTATTAACACAAACAACTAGGGTTTCTAGCAACCTGGAAACCGATTTGGGTTCTAGGTTGCTGGAAACCTAAAAATTCATTCATAGAAATGGGTTTTCAAGTTGCTGGAAACCCAGCAGAAAACAAAAAAATATTAAAAATAAAAAAAAATGAAAGAGAAAATCATCCCAAACCACCCCAATTCATCCAGAAACCTAGTGGCTATCAAACCTAGAAAGCACTACCATTGATTCGTAGCAACAAACCTAAACTAATATCACCACCACCACCATCAAACCTAATCAAACTTAAACCCTAACACCACCACTACCACAGTCAAACTCAATCAAACTCAAACCCCAACTCCACCACTACCGTCAATCCTAATCAAACTCAAACCAACATCACTCACCCAAACCACAGTCATCGATAGAGAAGAGAGAGAAAGAGAGAGAGTGACGAAAAAAGAGAGAGAGATCGACGAGGTGTGGGATGGTTGAATCAAAATCGGCATCGATGGGTAGAGATAGGTACGCCAGAGTCATCGGCGGTGGATATAGGTGGCGATGGCAATGAGATAAGTGGAAGAAGAAGAAGAAAAAGAAAAGAAAAAAAAAAAGAAAAAAGAGAAGCAGAAGAAAGAAGAAGAAAAAAAAGAAAAGAAGAGGGAAGGGAAGAAGAAGAGGCATGGATGAGAAGCGATCTTAGTTCAATGATGGGTGGAGATGGGTGAGCCAGAGTCATCAGTAATGGATGTAAGTGGCGGCGGTGATAAGATAGGTGGAAGAAGAAGAACAAGAAAAAGAAGAAGAAGAAGAGAAGATAAGGATAGAAGAAGAAAGGTGGATGAGGGGTGATCTAAGAATGAAGATTAGGTTTTTAAATTTAATTTTTTTTTTATATTAATCTCCGATTAATTAAAATTTTTTATGTTTTTTTTCAAATTAATCTCTACTGTCCATTTTAAGATGAGCGGTAGATATCTGATAAACAAAATTTTATATTTAGCATTTTATTTTTTTTTTATTTTTCTAAATTAATCTTCATCGTCCTATTATAATATCCATCATAAGATGGACGATAGAGATATGATAAATTAAATTTTTATTTAACTATTTATTTTGTTCAAATTTTTATTGAATTTTATTAAAATAAATAAAATTATTCATTCTAATTACCATTAGACCATTTAAGTTTAACACCAACCAATTTTTTTAATCGGTAGGTACGCTCCACATGTTATGTTCTCAACCGCCTTCTTAATTTTAAGCCAGCATTTGGACAAGGGAAGGGAAGCTAGCCTTAGTGCGTCCCACCATAAATCCTGCATGAGCAGGATTTTTGAATCCCAACAACATTGGTGGGTTTTGCAAATTCTGCTCTTGCAGGATTTTTTTTATCTTTTAATAATTTTAATAAATATAAATAAATTAAGTATTATAATATTAAATATATTAAAATTTATAAATTTAGTTAAGATAGTTTTATAAAATAAAATAACTAAAATTGTGCAAAAAATAAATAAATAAAATAATAAATAATTAAGAAGGAGGCTGAGAACATAACACGTGGAGGACACCTTTTTTTTTTTTTTTTAAATAAACACGTGGTTGGTACTTTATTTGATTAAATGGCCTAGTATTTGAAGGCAAAGGTAATTAAGTTATTGACTAATTGAGATTAGCGTCAGCAAATATCGTACGAACTATTGGACAGGAATTTCATTTAATCATAACATTTGCTCATATTAATCTTATTGTAAAATTATAATTTAATATAGCAATTCTTCTAATTCAACATATTGTCTTTTCTTTATTATATAACTTTAATATAGCAATTCTTGAAATCTCGTATGATTTTTAGCATATTAAAATCATACGAGATCAACTAATATGTTTATATATTATATGTTTATACACCCATAAATCATATATTACTATAAGAAATTAATATAATTAACACCATATAATAGCAATATGATACATATGATTTAACAAATTATATATCAACTAACAATGAACTTGCCTACAATATATTTGTTATTTTTTGTTCGACTGTTGAACAATTATAACACATATCAATTACATATTTTTGTTAACAGATATTATTAGTAAACAATAACTAAGAAAGATATAAGCAAGTAGTATATGATTTTGACAGATCCAAATAGTCTTTCTAACTCAACACATTGTCTTTCCTTTATTACGTAAATATGCGAAAAGCATATTTAACATACCATAATATATCGCTAACTGTGACATTGCTACAACATTACAAAATATCTAATGATGATTGATTTATAACCTATTCTTTAATAAGCATATATTATACGTTGGCTAATAACTTTAAATTAAAGTTATAAACTAGTGATATTATCAAATTAATCCAAGTTATTGTATTATATTAGAACTGCTGTCCAATAGCAGATCTTAGTGGCTAATAATATGCTAATAATTTTATTATAATTCATAACAAAATTATAGAATGTGGATTATATTCCCTTTCTCTAGCTCTCTTTCTCCTATGATAGTTATATTTTTTCTGCTGTCCAATAGATATGCATAATATGGATATTTCACTTGTTATCAACAAGACTACAGCTTAATTGATATTCAAATCTTATGTTGAACAGAGTAAAAAACTAATTAGTTTCTAATAAATTATATATAGCCTCTTGAGGATAATAAATATGCTATTAAGGTTCCCACGACAACAATCTCCAAACATATCACTTATAGGCTACTCTTCTCTACACATTTCAACAATGGCATAACAATGGTTTCATGCATAAGCAATAATACTTTCGTTAACAGAGTGGTTTGATTCTGCTGGTAACAAGTTATATTGATACTACAGTAGGAGATGCTTCTCATTACTCGCAAAAGCTTTAATAGATTCCTTTTTTTTTTGAGCGAAGGTTTTTGTACTGATCTGTTAAAGAAATCCAGTTATGTTGCTTTCATGATCTTGTGGTCACAGATTCTTGGATTCTAGGCAGCAAAAAATGGCAAAGCATTGCTAGAGACAATTTCTGATGCGTGTTTAGACTGTATTAAATATCTAGAATGAACAACCTTGATATAATTTATTTAATTGAGTACATGATCGGGATTCATTGAAGTTGTAGTAGAAGCAGCCGCTATAACCATGTGTGTTATTTCTCCTTGTAGGCAAGGATCCAGGAGTTTTCGAAAACAACCCACTGTAATAAAAACAGAAAAATACAAGGGAGACAGAACGGAAAAACTAAGTAAAAATCTAATGTCATTTCGAAACTTGAAAATGTATCAAATTTACACCATCAACTACTAAAAACAATTTTTTTTTTTTTTTTTGTTAAAAAAAATGATGATAATCAAACTTCCTAATCTCAATTAAACAACTTTCGATGCTTGGCAAAAGGTATTTGGTTGTTGAAGCCGGAACCTGATGTTAACAGTAGTCCATTGGCTTGAGCAGAACCTGAAGGACAGTTGGAGAAATTCAGCATTGATGTTGAACACATTTGAGAAGACATTCTATATGATGATGGAGTAGAATTCAGTGATTTCTGGGGCACAGATGTTGAATTTGGAGACGGTTTGTGACTGATGTTCATGTTCTCACAGCCTTTAATGGAAAAAGGTGGGATTTTAAAGGGCTGAAAAGGAGGGGGGTTTCTCCACCTGGGAAGTGGACCGGCAGCAAGAATTGTTTGAAGAAGAGGTCCACATTCCATCACAGTTTGTAACAGTTTCCCTGGCTGAGGTAGAATTTTCCTTTTAGCAAGGTTCTCAAAGACAACATCAGCAGGATCAGCCATGACAATTCTTGAAGAGGCCAAACCTGTAGAAATGGACCTACTATAGTCCTGAACAAAAGGCTGGTTCACATAACCAGCCATGTTGCCTGAATCAGCCATGTTAATGTTGGAATAGTACTCCAGGGACGAAACAACATCAAAGAAGGAATCAGCAGGGGAGGATACATGTGACTGGTGTTGGTTATAAGTATCTGAAAGACTTTTAAATTCAGTTATGCTTGAATTTGCTTTTGTGGGCGGGGTCTCATCTTGGAGATATTGAATAACAGGTTGGATCTCGGTTGGACTTGAATACATCAGCTTGTTGAGAAGCTTTTGCAGCTGATCTTTTGCTTCATGTCTTTCCTGGTATGCAAGTTTTATAAGATTCAACAACTGCTTGATTTCCTCCTTGTGCTTTTTCAGTGCTTCATTTGCTTCCATTTTCACTGATTCAAGTTCAATGCTGGTGTAGAAAAGCTTTTGTTTAAGTTCATCAATGTTCTAGCAAATTCAAGAGGTTGCTTAGTCTCAGAAAAATTTAGAGTAAAACAAAACACCAAACCAACAACACTGTTTTCAAGTTAGGAGAAACTGAATAATCAGGTATTTTGGCCCAGGAAGATCCCAAGAAGCTCTAGTCAAACAAGTGACCTGGGGTTTACCATTAAAACAAAGTTCGATATTGATATTGGCATTTGGTCCCCCCGTTTTCTTTTGCCATATAATATCACTTGTTTTTTTTTTTTTTTTTTTTTATTTTGAAATAATAATATCACTAGTTTTTATCTTCATTAAAAGGACGTATTTTAACTCCAAGTTTGAAACAAAACATGTTCTGTTAAAACAAGACAGAGCAAGTGGATGTTCATGCCACATAGAATTCTACTATTCAAACATCTAGTGTAGATAGTGATACAGGCCTTCAAGGGTCACCAATCAAGCCAAAATGCAGTCTCAAAAACAAAACAAAATAAAATTAAAAAAAAAAAAACAAAACAAAACAAAATAAAATTTAAAAAAAAAAACAAAACAAAACAAAAGAATTAAATTGTCAAAACAACTTGTTTTCACTGTATTTTGACACTGTTATATTGTCAAGATTCATCTCTATCAAAAAATACTTATTAACATAAAACCATAACAAAAATAAAGAAAAATAAAACTAAAATTAACTACTTGAATGAGAAACCAATCAAGAAACCAAATTAAAACAGATTGCTTCATGTTTGAGGGGAAAAAAAAAACACCTAAAGTGAAGAACGGAAGCATGAAATGCAAAAACTAAACGGAACCGAAAAGATGAAATGAAAGAAAGAGGACAATGAGATGACGAAAAAGTAACAAAATACCAACCTCATGATAAGTCCAAAAAGAACCAAACTCCTCCATAGTGAGACACAAACAGAAAGAGAGATACGAGCAGAATGGTGAAACCAAAGTGTTTGTTTGAAGAGGGCAAGAGAGAGTGAGGGAGTTAAAGAGAGAAGAGTCAAGGGAGATTTATTGAGAAAGTGAAAGAGAGAACAAATAACACAAGAAAAAGAAAAACCAGTCCTTATCATGGAAAGAAGAAATTTTGAAAGGAATTGTCAAAACCTTCTAACAAGAAAAGCTTCAAGATCCTATGTTTTCTGCTTCTCTCTCTGTATGTTGTGTTGTAATATTTATTTGATTAGAAACCCCCCAATCCTTTGTTTCAGGACTCTTGTCTCTTGCTTAAAATAAAAATCATGTATTGCTTCTCTCACTCTTTATATATAATATATATAATATATATATGTATATATATAGGTTCTATTATATATGCCTCCTAACTTTTTTTAAGTTAGGATCAAGAGATCTCAATCAGTGATAAGATCTAATGGTCAGAAATAAAAAACATAAAAATAGAAATAAATATTAGAGTAAAAAAAATCCTAATTTATCTATTCTTTCCTTTTTTTTTCTTAGCCTTCTTTCTCTTTTTTTCTACGGTTCTCTCTGGTTTCATAGGGTTTCATAATCAATTTACTTCAATCTCATTGTGTGACTGTGGGAACTGGATTAGAGGATTTCGAGTTCAATGTTTGAAGATATGTTTCAAGTTTCTTGGTCTATGTAATTATTTCTTTAATCAACTGTTTTGAGTTTTTTTTTTTTTTAATTTCAATTGCATTGTTATTTGGTGTCTCCACTCCTTCAATTGTTTTGGATGGAGATTTCTTACTCTGTCGGGAAAAATGGAAGTGGTCTAATTTCTATTTTTGTGTCTCAACCATTGTTGTCATGTAATCATGGGAACTCTCATGATTTACATATCATATCCTTTTAAGTATTAATGAATTATACTTTTTGAATAATTATAAAACCCATAATCATTTAACACGTTGATTTTCTCCTTATAGACTAATAAAACTTGTGGATGGTTTAGATTTACAACAAAATAATATTTAGATAAAGCATCAATATTATAAGGCAGGAACAAGTAAACAATTTTGTATTTCTTGTCAATTTGTGGAATGGCTGAAAGATCCTTAATATCATGTGTTATGCAGAGATGCAAAAGTTAAACATAGTTTTTTTTTTTCTTTTTTTTTTTGGGGACATTAGCAAAAACAAGCATGGGCTTTATTTATAGAGTATATATTAAACAAGAAAAAGAAAATGCCGTGCCGTACTTAAAGCTATACGGTTAAAGAAACAGTATACACACGAAGTGGAAGTTTATTTTCTTGGTTGAAGTAAATTGACATTCAAAAGCAATGAAAGCAATAGATGAAAAAGCAATTTCTTTGTTTCATATTTAATTAACAAGCCATATTTAAAAGGGGAAAGAATAGATAAATTAGGATTGCAATTTCTTTATTTCAAATTTAATTAACAAGCCATATTTAAAAAGCGAAAGAATAGATAAATTAGGATTTTTTTAATTTTAATATTTATTTATTTCTTTGTTTTTGTTTTTGACCATCAAATTTAATTAACAAGCCATATTTAAAAAGGGAAAGAATAGATAAATTAGGATTTTTTTTATTTCAATATTTATTTCTATTTTTATGTTTTTTTTGTTTTTGACCATCAGATCTTATCAATGGTTGAGATATCTTGGTCCTAATTTTAAAAGTTAGGAGATACTGACAGTAAAATCACTGTGTTTATATATATATAAAATTTTTATGGTTAGTGTCTCGTAACTTTCAATTGTTAGAATCAACTAATCAAATTCATCGATTGCATTTGAATTGAATATATATGAGAGAGAAATTATTTTAGGAGAGAGAATGTAATGAATGAATTTGACTGATTTATCTTAATAATTTAAAGTTAGGAGGTAGTACCTCCTAAATTTAAAAAATTAGGACGAACAAATCAAATTCATCTATTGCATTCTATTTTCTAAAATAAATTTTCTCTCCTATTCAATTCAAATGTAATAGATAAATTTGATTGGTTTGTCTTAACTTTAAAAAGTTAGAAAATATATATATATATAATACTTTTATGATCAGTACCTTTTAATTTTAAAATGTTAGAACGAACCAATCAAATTCAGTCATTGTATTCTCTCTCCTAAAATAAATTCATTCTCCTATTTAATTCAAATACAATGAATGAATTTGATTTGTTCGTCCCAACTTTAAATAAGTTAAAAGATATATATATATATATATATATAAAACTTTTATGATGAGTGCATCACTAAATCCAATTAGATTTTCCTTATATATTCCTATGTAAAACCGTGTTTTCCATAACAAGAGGTCTTTCAATGCGGTTTTGACCTTTTGGATTATTATTATGTCAAATTTGTCTACATAAATACCCTTTGTTTCCATTTGTAAACTGATTTGTAATTTGACTTACTCGACTTTTTTTTTTTTTTTTTTAATTGTTTACTATATTCTTTAGTTTACTATATACTATATAATATGATATGTCCATTAATTACCTATAAAAGTTTTAGATACAAGATTTGTATTTTTTTTCGAATAACATTTCGACTTCATAACGTGATAGAATCAAATTTTGTATGAATTCAATATTTCTTTAAATCATATATGTATAATAAGACATAGCACACAGAATAAGATGAATGAAACATATATAATGGATCGAGTATTTCAAGCAAATGTTTTACTTTACAAGAAAAAAGTGTTTATGTTAAAAGTATTTTATTTGTAATAAATGGATGAGTAGCCGCTACATTGCCATGTGATATGCTTCTGTAAGTACAAAAAACATTTCGTCATTAGAAAATGAGATACAGTACTGAACGATAAACGACCCAAAAAAGCTCTCAGGACTTGAAATGAAACATATATGACGATATAAAATTAGGGTTCAGGTTGTTCTTTTATGAATTATGTATATGGAGAAAAAAAAAAAATTTCTTATATGATCTACCTAGGGATGTACTAGATTGCCTCATGAACTGCCCAAGAAAACTGAACTCAACCATACAGTAGTTGATTTTTTTTTTTTTTTTAATTTTCCTGACTTTTGTTGCCTATTATTAGACGTGGAGTGCTAATGCCACTATTACCAGAATGTGCGATGAGCATATTTAAGTTATAATAACAAGAAGATTTGAGCATGAATCTACTTTCAAAGATTTTGTGAGAGAAGTGTTATTAATAATGATTGGTTGTGATTTGTTTTCCATCTTAACTATCAATTATAAATTGTAAATGTACTCAAAATTAAATATTATATCAACAAAAGATAGAAGTTCTTTTATTATTGAAATTTTGCTAATAGATACCAAGACTGGATATATAAACATGTATGGTTACAATGTTCTCCCTTTAGAAACCACACCTCACTATATCAATTCTTTTTACTAGTTTCATTACTAGTAAAACAAAGCTGTTTCATCTCTTCAAAAACAAAAAAGATGTTTCATTTTTGTAAATTGATAAATGCATTGATTTTTTTTGGAAATTTTGGTCAATGTCGTGATTTCGATTTTACTATTTAAACGTGAATGCAACATACAAAGTTTGAAGAGTTTCCATATTATCACAAAATTATGGCTAGAGAGAAAATTAAACATTTGATATTGTATAATAGAGTTGCTACAATCAAGGGAAAAAAAAAATCCATTTTCCATCTTGACTCTCACAGTTTCCTTTTTGTCTCTCAAATTTAAATTATCTCATGATTTATTAATTTGAAGATTCATGAGTCATATGATCCAAGAGAATATAAATCGCATTTGATTTTTTTTTTTTTATAGAAAAATAAGACAGAAAAGTTTTCAAAATAATATAAAATATTTTTACTGCAAAATTCTTCTCTCAAAGCACTTCCAATCAGATACATAATTCATTATAAATTGTAGAAAAAGAGGGCATTTGAGAAAACCGATTTATTTGTTTGTTGATCAGGCTGTCCAGCACGAACTCCGGAGTACATATAAAATTATGGATTAGAGGCAACAGGAAGTCCTATTTTTTGAGGTAGTTTGGGAAAGATGGTGCTGAATTGGCAATCTGTGGGACATTGGAGGTTCCTCTGCACCATATTCGATCTGATCATTCTGCCAAGTAAAATTATATGGAGTCATAGGTAGCTTTTTAAGATAAGACTGGAGGACAGTATTTTTTATTAACCGGAGTAATTGATATATTTTAGAAGAATGTATTGAATTTATATTGGTAACATAAGGGAAATCGACAGCGTGATAAATATTTAACTAGAAATTATTATTTACACTCTAACTATATTAGATATGAATCATCATTTACTTTAAATTTACTATAATATTGTGTGTTATTAACATTTACTAGATGTAGATAATATACATATGATATGATGCTAGTTTATGATTTTATCATAATATGATAAGGTCAAATGGTAATGTGTGGTATAAAATGGTAATATTTAGTACCTCTATTTATAGACTTATTTAAAATTATTGAAAAAAAAAATGTAGAGTCCATAAACTAGCTAAAATACTTTTAGGCTAAAAAACACAAAAACATAATTGGAACTCTTGTTGGATTAGTGAGTCATGCAAAGTATTACACAAATTAATTACTAGGAAAAATATTTGTACATTAGCATGAAAAACAAAACCGGAAGGCATGTGTTTTCAATGTTGACAATATCTATACTTTGATAGCTGAATTTACAAGGTGATATATATTGTTACAATTTTTATTTTTATTTTTTATTGAAAATGTTGCATGATAGTTTAACATATGGTGGTGGTTTTGATGTGGTATATATTTTGGTCAGTCATAACCACAGTACAAGTAAGGATATCTAACAGGATGGTGAAGAATTTTTGTGGAATTTTGAGCATGTCAAGAAAGATAGATTTCCCTCAGTTATCTGAAGTGAACAATAGCAGGGTTACAGTCTCTGTCCGGAACGCCTCAGAGTCAGGCCAGCCCATTGGAACTGTTGTCAGTGCCGCTACTACCTTCTGGCTTCCCCACCCATATCGGACTGTCTTTAACTTTTTCAGAGAGGTGAAAATTAGATCTAAGCTAACAAATTCAGATTTAAAGCATTTGAACTCTTGAATCATTCTCTTCTACGGTGTGAATATATTAGCATCTTCTTTCTATCAGGATGATAGAGAATCATGAATTAATAATCTTGAGTGGATCTTAGTCACCACCTGGATGGCTTGTTTGATGACCACAACTTGTTTCATAACCACACATAAATAAGTTAATATAGAAACATTAATTGTAGAATTTAAGATTTTTTTTTTTTTTTTAATTCAGTTGGTTAACATATTTCTAATGTCTTGACCAAATAAACTTTGTACATTAAACTCTCACGGCTAAACAATATTTTTGAACATGTACTGTTAGAGCAGATACTTTCATGGCCGGTTTCATTGTGTGACAGTGGGATGTTCTTTGAAATTAATGGGAAACCTGTGCATGAGATTGCCAATGTCACAGATGGCGCTCAACTAGGGAATAGAGGTGTCGTAAGATACCGTACGGCACTCGTACGGATTATGCCGTCTTAATACTTTTATTGTGGTTTGGAATTTATCAAAGGTTTTTAATTTATTTTTCACATCAAATACACCATGTTTAGGGGTTTCCCTATATTCTCTTTGTATTAACTTGAATAACTTTAAATTAAATGATATAGATTTATAATCAGTTATATTAATTTGATTAACTTGATTGAGATGTTGCTAATTTTATTATAATTAAATTACTAGATTATTAAATATTGATGATTCAATAAGTTATAAACAACCTCAAATTATCTGTTTGGAAACAGATTTGTCTAGAAAAAATTAATCCATCATCAGTTTCTAAGTTAACTTGATTGATTAGAAAATTAATTTTTTGTATGAAAGATGTATAATGCATCGATGTATTCTTAGATTTTCAGCATGAAGATGATGCATCATTTTCAGTGCGGGTGGGCTGTCCATAACTGAGTTGTTTTGGATTTTCTTTTAATATGTATCCCTCCTAAAGTAGACATTGCTATTGGAAAAAAGAATCATCCTTTCTTGCTTGAAGTTTTAGCTACGAAATTAAATAACAAAAACTCTTTGGATTATCAGTTATGGCTGCTGATCTTTTTTTAAATACATAAAATACTCGTCAGAGTCTAGGTTGGTAAAATATACTTATTGATAAATTGAGGAATATGAATCGTGGTTGAAGGAGAGGATTTCTGAGTTTTAGGTTGATGAATGAGGATCTTGATTATTGCATTTTTTAATTAAAGAGTAGATCTAGATTGAGTTTTTGCATTTTTATTGAAGAGATCTGCCTTGTTTTGTTCTCAGTATAGTTGATGAATGATTTTGCTTCAAAGAGATTTTCTGATTTGATCTTATCAGCTTTTGCCCTAATCAAATCTTATAATTATATATATATATACACACACACACAATTTTACCTCATATTTTGGGACTAAATATCTATCAATTTTATACATTCATAGATTTTTGAAATATATATATTGTTTGATCTTATAGATCCTAACAGTGGAAATCTTTTATAGAATACTGAGTTGACGCAGTATACTGATATTGATGTGACTCTTCAATAATGATGTGATACATGATATAACTTGTTAAATAAAAATTAATATTTATGTAACTTTTCAATAATAACATGATCAATATCAGTATACTATACCAACGCAAAGTTTATGAAAGATTTTCTCGTCCTAATAAACCCATATATATTGGACCAATAAAAGTCAAACATGAACATCTTTCATGAATTCTAACCAGTATTTCTGATATGTTTAACTGAGAAAATCAAACTCCAACTCACGCAATAGACTATGTTGTTTATGCCAAATATAATAACATCCAACATGCCAAAAAATTTTATATTGAATATGTTGTTATACTATTTCATTGTCAATATTAAAGAGCGAGATCATTTGAATTAGTGTGACAATAAGAATTTTTATGTTTAGAAATATTGATTAAACAATTCCATGTAATGACAAATAATTTTACTAAAGGACTTTATTACAAACTATCTTATAGTGGAGAAACCAAATGATCAAACATGTTACTCTTACTGATTTATTCATCCATACAACAAGCTTAGATTTAGTTGGTGATCTTAGCAAAATCAACCGTGTTTTTCCCATCATGTCCCTTCCTGAAGAAATGCTTAACGTAATCTGAATACAAAACGTTCTTGTAGATTGGCTTCTCCCCACTTGCAAGAACTTCAGGCAGAGGACCGATGATGTCTTGGGGCCTCGGGTTGACAAAAATGGGGACTGAGACCCTGTTGCTGCTTCCGTTGGCAGTCACACGATGCTCCACACTCCTGTATCGACCATTGCTCAGGATTTGTAATGCATCTCCAATGTTGATCACTATAGCTCCATTGATTGGAGGGACATGAATCCAACTATCTTCTCCTTCGTTTCCACGAACATAAAGCCCACCAACGTTATCTTGAAGTAGGATTGTGAGGGTTGAAACATCTGAGTGACGGCCAACTCCAACTGTAAGCTCCGGATTTGGACAGATGGGATAGTAGTTGATGTTGGTTCTCACTGAACCCGTCAACAAAGATTGTTTGGTTTCATCAATTTCATTCACATTTAGCCTCTTCATGAGCACTTGTAGCAAGTGATTGATAAGAGGTTTAGAGCTATTCATGTATGCCAAAATTTCATCTCTGCAAGTCAACATAATTTTTTATCACCATTTGTAAGACTTTACAGATAAATTTATTACTGTAGACGTCTTTTGTTTTAACATTCATTCTATATCAAACCTTAACCATCTATTTTGAATGCATCCAACAATTAATCATTTAGGTGGTGTTTTTTTACATATCCATTTTCGAAAATAGTTTTTTATTTTCAAAAACAAAAAATAGGAATATATATGTTTGTATGAACATTTTGTAAAATATGTTTTCGAAAATAAAAAACAATTTTTTTAAATTAAAACTAAAAAGTGAAAAATAACTTTTTATGTTTTTTATTATTGTCAAAACAAATCAATATTTCTCTCTTTAAATAAATGTTCTACTTATTTTTAAAAGAGTTATTATCATTTTTCCCGGTTAATAAATCGTCATTTTTCCCCCTATTGATTCAAGAAACATCATTTTGGTCATTCTTTTAACTTAAATTAATATTATTTTAAGGGAGTTTTTGATATTTTTAAAATCATCAAGGAAAAAAATTATAATTCATCAATCGTCAGAGGAGAAAATGATAATAACTATTTTCAAAAGCAATATTTATATCATTTTTAGTTTTTGAAAGTATTTTGTAGAAAATTAAATCAATCGTATTGTGTTTTTAGAAACATCACGTTTAAAACATGCTTTTCACATTTAACTGTAAGGTTCCACATTAGATAGAGCATTCTAAGTTTAAATATACATGTATGAGAATAATCATACATGTAAATTTTTATGTACGGTTTAGTTTTCTTACTTGCAAACAGGTGGCCAAAGAGCAGCAGCTTCCTCCTTAGAAACATAAAACAGACTAAGATAATCCTTCCACTCCAAAGCCTTCTCAACTTGAGGAGTGAAGCTTGTGCCGAACCTGACGTTGTTTGATGGTGAATTCTCCTTTGAGTACTTCCTCTTCTCCTCTGCTGGCAACCCAAAGAAACCATATGTTGCCTTCTTCACATTCTCTAGCACTTGAAGAGGCACACCATGGTTGACAACCTGGAAGAAACCCCACTTCTCAGCTGCATCACAGATGGAATTGGCCACTTGGGGGTCATCCCACTTTGACATGTCAATAACAGGAATGGATTCCTGAGGCTGGATTTTGGTCATGAGTCTCTCCTCCAGGGGTTGGATATATTGTTCAGGAAGGGCTTTGATGCCCATCTCAGAGAGACCCTTCACTCCATGGCCTTGGTTGATCACAAAATCAGTCAAATCTACGGAGTCATTTAGAGATACGGAGATTGCTGGTGCCATTTTTCTAGGACTAGAAAACCTGGAAGAAATTAAAGAGCCTGAAGAAATTAGAAGGTAGAAAAATGGTTTTGAGTTGTGATGGAAATTAACATGTCACATGCAGCGCTATTTATAATGAAAATTTGCTTGGTAGGTAGATGTTGATGATGAGAGCAGTTTTTCAATTTTCAATTTGCATGCTTTCATGGGAACTATTGCAGTGAACCTGCATGATCTTTGATGCTTTTTAATTATTATTTTATATTACTGAGAAGTCAAAAATCACGCGGCCACCAGTGTTTACTTTTTAATCATCTTTGACAAACGCATGGCAGCGAACATTGTCATTACCTTTAGTTGGTGAATGAATTAAAATAATCTGAGTAAAACATCTATTTTGTGAATTTATAACAGATACAACACACTATTCTTGACTACAAAGTACAAAGAATGAGTACGAGTACAAATGATCACACATAATTCATTGAATCACAATTAGTGTGACTGGTAATACAAGTACCCCAAATATATATCACAAAGCATCCTTATCTAATTTGAGTTTTTATATTTCTATTATTATGAATATTGAATTACATTATCAATATAATTATACTATAAATCCTTTCTAATCTTATTTTCCAATTAATTTGAGTTTTTATAATAGCAGTTTGAGTTTGATTAAACTACTTGCTCATATGTGAGAGAAAAAATAATAATGATCTTTATCATCCTTTATATTATATAATGACGTTTTATTTGATTACAAAAAAGTCTAGGAAGAAAAAAAAAACAGAAAAAAGAAAAAAAGCTAGGTGCAGTTCCTAGTTACATTACATTCCGGTGGATGTATGTCTAATGAATGGCTAGTAAACAAGCTTTAAAAAAAATGACTAGCAGAAAAAAATTTCTCAAATCTTGATAGCTAGGATTAAAATTTGATTTGAAGACGTCTTATAGATAGCTAAACCATTACTCATAATTAGTCTCTGTGCGAACCAAAATTTAACATAAAATTTGTGACTGATATATATAGTCCCATCCTATGAAGAGCCCGGAATATAATGAGGAAAAATATTTTAAAAGGGTGGCTTTATAGCCATCTAAGAAAGATTTTCACACACCCATTTACTTTCTACACATATTTTAGTAATTTAAAACTTGATGATTTTTACTCTCTACATCCCTTAAATTGATAAAATTAACCTTTAATATTTAATAATTTCTCAAACTAAAGTGATTTCTTTATAAACTCAGTTTCAAAGCCTTGGAAGCCTTAACGGTCCGTGTGCAACCCCGGCAATTCGGTGGGATAAGGAAAAAAGAAATTTCCTTCTCATTGCCCATGTTCGGCTGACAGAGAGGAAGGAAAACTCACTCCTCGAGCCGAAAAAACCAAAAAGCCCATCAATTCGGAATTAGACCTTGCCAAACACGTGGCTTCCAGAAATGAGTTTTCCTTTCTCTTCCTTGGCCAAACATGAGCACTGGGAACCTGGGTTTTCAAAATCCCATCAATTAGGAATTTGACACGTTGGGCATGGTCAAAGTCCTAATTGATCAGCTTCGGATATCTTTTTATTTATTAAATTATAATATTTTATTATAATAAAACATATTTTATAATTATCAATTTTTTAAAATAAATTTTATGCATTTAAATTTATTAAAAAAATAAATTGTTATTTTTATTTATATTAAATAATCAAAAATCAATTTACGATGAATATTACATCAATTTAGTCAAAATCAAATTTTAATTATACCAAGCACGATTGTATTAATTTTAATACTATCTTATCCTATTCCATCATATTTTATATCATTCTATTATATTTTATTTTATTCAATCTGACGCATACAAAAAGAGAACACAAATTATGGTGTCCTTGTTAGACGGAAGCAACAAACTTGAGAATTAATTGAATGACATTGAAGCCCTTTTAATTCAAATTGAAATTCCAAATGGAAGTCTGCAATGCCCCTGTGCATAAACAATCCATTTACAGACATGGATTCGTCATACATTCATATTATATTATTCATTCTTACTAAAATATCCTCCCACTTTTTGCATAATTACTATCTGGGTCGGTCCGTTGTGATCTCAACCTGTCAGTCGAGATTTCAGTCGCCTAGGCGGTCTAGGCACAAGGCACTAGGGTGGCTGACCGCAGGCACTTGGCGCCTTTGCCAATATTGATTAAGATACAGTTGGTGAAGCACTGAAGATTAAGGATTTGGGTACGGTTAAGATACATGCACTCCGTGAAGAATCGAAGGATTTGGGTGCAAACCTAGTTTGTTCTACTTCATTTGTCATTTTGCGTTTAATGGTCATTTTATTTATGGGTGTTTTAGGACTATAATTTTTTCTTAAAAAAAGTGGGTGCTAAAATTATTTAATGGTCGTAGGGAGCACTTTTTTGGGTGGCAGTAGGACCAGCCATCTTAAGACTATTCCAAGCTTGTCAATGGTCCGATCAACAGATAATCCTGAATTGAATTCAATAGGTTGTTGAGTGATTGTAAAATTAAGTAATTGGAATATTGGTGTGAGTTCGAAACGTCAAATACAATGCACAGAATCAGCCACTTCACTTTATACTTTCTGCCGAGCATGATGTATTTAAGAAGGAATATACTACTTTACAAACTCCATTATTAGCCAACCAAAATCAGTCGTTGAAGATAATATAAGATCGCTAGACCTACCTTAAAATAAGATCTTTGTACGTATTAATTAATTCGCAAGAATAATTATAATTATTGTATTGATAATTAAATGACGGTAATTAGTTCCATCAATAAATCTGGATATTGTTGTTTTTTAAGAGATCGAGGACAGAATATGTTGTATCCAATGAATGGAATCAAGTGTATGCAAGGTAAGGAGCATCGACACCAATCAACACCAATGAACGTCTAGCAAATCATAAGACTTCAAAAGGGCTAGTAGATTGCCTGGTGGTTAGGTGAGATCCGTGTATACATCATCAATGAAGGTCTGAAGCAAATCAGAGTTCAAAATGGCAAGAAGATTGCCTGGGGGTCAGGCGGTATATATATATATATATATATATTATATATATGGACGTAACCAGCTGGACAATTAATAATGCAAAATTATAAGTTGCCAAGCCAATGGACTAAGGGTCTGTCTATCTGAAACAACCCTTAGCATTCCCAACCCAACTTAAAACAATATTTTCAACTACCACCTTTTTTTTTTTTTTTTCCTTGTTCTTTTTTATTTAATGTGGGATGTACTTTCAACCACCAGACACAAAAGGAGCTGGTTTGAATCTTCTGAGTATCTGATAATATGAAAAATAATAGCAGATTTTCCACATATTAATTTGTCCAACTTTTTAATCTAATATTATATAACTATTTATATATTATTAAGTATTTGAGTTTAAGGTTGACAATGCAGTTGACATGAAAATAATATATCAATTGCCACATAATGTTGGATAGTGTTGATTGTTTATAATTATTTTAATAGGAATAATATTAGAGATCTCATTTTATATCTTAATTGATTACAATACAATATGTGTCAATTGGTAAATTAATACTTATTACTAATTATTTATTTTATTTCAAAAATATGCTCATTTATTAATCACATATCATATAAAGAGATCAAAATTATGAGATATAAAAGTGAGTTATTTCTTTTTTAAAAAAAAAAAAAAGTGAGTTATTTAATAGAGATATTTATAATTTGTTTCATAACATTTGATCACAATCTGAAACGACCCCCTAGTTTTGTGAATAGTCATTTTGCCCCTCACTGTCAATTTTTCCATTAAAAAGTTTATCAGAACAATAAATGACTATTTTTCCCCTAATTTCAATTTAATTAAATAAAATTATAAAAGAAGATCTCTACCTGTCATCTTTGAAATTAACGGTGGGGATTGATTAAAAAATAAAATTTAATCTTTATATTTGTTTAAAAAAATTAATTTTTAAAATTTTATTAAAAATAAAGACAATAGATCTCCACTGTGTATCTCTAAAATGGACAATGCTAATCAAATAATTAAAAAAAAAATCCAAAGAAAAAGAACAAAATTGTTGAATAAAAAAGAAAATTAATATATATATATATATATATTCAATTGAAGGTTTAGGTTGAACCCAAATCTTCAAGTTTCATATTCAACTTAAAGATCCGATTATCTTCAAAAAATTAAATTAAATTAAATTTCATCTACAAAATCATCACCCAACAAACATTCAGTTCATCACTTAAACAACATCTCAACTTCCATCAAAATCAAAACCCCAACAGCTTAACTTTAATCAAAATCATCTTCATCAGGCCATTCATCATCACCCAACGAACCCAGATGAAGGCAACTCTAACCCTTTCATCTTCAACCAACAACTCCTTCATTTTCAACTTCAATCAAAATCAAACCCACAAAATCAACTCAAATAAACTAACATCTCAAATTCGAATCAAGCCTAATTTTTGGGGGTTCAATTTATCGAACTCAAAAGTCTTGATTCGAGAAATCGAATCCCCTAGTTTCTAGGTTCAATCTCTAGGTTAGAAAAGTTGAACCCAGAAATTTGGGTTCGAGAAATCGAATCCTTTCCAATTTCTGGGTTCGAGAAATTGAAACCATCATGAAGAAGAAGAAGAAGAAGAAAAAGAGAAGAAGACGAAGATGAACCCACTATGGACGGCGATCGATGAAGATGAAGATGGAGAGAGAGAGTTGGTAGAGAGAGAGAGTAGATGAAGACAGAGAGAGAAAGAGTTTTTTTTTTTTTAATTTTTTATATCAAGTTAATTTTTAATTTGATCTCCACCATCCAAATGGATGGTGGAGATCAATAATTTTTTAATTGTGTTTTTTTTAAAAAGTAAAATTTTTAATTTTTAATTTTTTGGCTTTTTATTATTTTTATTAATTTATATATTCACTTATCACCTTCATTTACTATTTTTTCCTTCCACCCCTAATAGTAATGGACGGAATTCATAATGGCAGGGAGTTGATTCTTTATTTAATTAAATGTTGGGGAGGCAAAATACTAATTACGAAACTAGGGGATAACATTTAGATTCGGATCAAACGTTGGGGTGTAAATTATAAATATCCCTATTTAATATTACTGTGATAATATTAATTGAAAATTTTGTGAAAGAGTTATGCCCAAGGATTTCATTAACTTCTAATATATGTCAAATAGATATTATTGTTATGAAAAGTTTTATTTGACAAGTTGCATAGACTATAGAGTAGAGACTATGTCAAGTGTTGGATTTAAAGTCGGTGTTAAAATACTATAAATTGACATAAATCACATTATTAGTGCTCATGATTCTAGGTTGTACTGTTTGCTTACTTAAGCGTACCCTAACTTTACGTACTCCACACCATTCGAATTAGATAAAATCATCCAAAAAAAAGTTCATCTTACAGCCACATTTTAGTAATTTTATTTTTATTACAAATACATCCTTAAATGAACTTACATTTAAGGA
Organism: Nephelium lappaceum; assembly: GCA_021234005.1. Taxonomy (NCBI): domain Eukaryota; kingdom Viridiplantae; phylum Streptophyta; class Magnoliopsida; order Sapindales; family Sapindaceae; genus Nephelium; species Nephelium lappaceum. The sequence goes on from CM038009.1 coordinate 8,164,262, forward strand.
CCACTTAATTTTATTGAATGAATCTTTAGATCATTTATTTCCTTTTTTTAATATTTATCCAAGAAGATTCTCTCATATGATTTTCCTATCAATACCTACAACCTGCAAAAGAACAAAATTAAGTTATGGCTTGACAGATTCCATTAATGAATTTGCAAACTCTTTTCCTATGTATTATAGTCTTATATGTAAATATTTCAGGTTCTTCGATATTTTTCTACTGTTTCTTCCATTGTTATAACTTCGATAACTAGTAAAAGGAAAGAAGTTTTCAGGTATAATAAATTCTAATGAGATGAGATTAGGCAAGCAAGATAATGGCTTGAAAAAGAAAATGAATAGATGATTTATTAATATATTTAGAGTGCTATACAACCTTTCATTGAGAGAATAATGAAGAGGTTCCACAATTAATTATAATGGAAAGAGACAAATGAAAAGGTTTTGCAAATAATTTAAGTCGTGAGAGATAAAATGAGAAGTTATGGTGGAGTTTCTACCAAGCTATGGTGGATTTTTAACCATAGAAGGGATATATTTACTATTTAGTGCTTGAAAAAAGGAAATCATAAAAGTATTATTAGTTAGGGTTATTTAAGATTTATAATGGGTCTTGGAGGAAATTTTGGCCTTTTTAAATAAATTAAAATGATTGGTGTAAAATGAGAAAATAGGTGAAGATTTCTTTTTTTTTTTTTTTTTTTTTTTTGTTGAGTGGCAATAGAGCCACCCTTGAATTCGTGATGGAGCTAATTAAGGAAAGTTGTTACCTGGGTAAAAAAAAAAAAAAAAAAAAATCTAACAAAAATTTATGTTTTACTTCTAAAAACGAATTTTTTTAATTTTGACTTCTCAATTAGTTTAGTGGAGTATTATAATCCTATTAAAAATAAGAGGAGTTCATAAAAGCTGGGGTAATCTAACAATAAATCATGCTGCTTCCTGAGTTTTTAATTTTTATAGTAGTTAGAATAAATTAAAAAGTTGGCTACACTAACTTCATGGGACGTGAAAATGGGGTAACTGACCTCTGTGGGACCCCACCATCTTGTGACTGATGTCACAAGTCGAATCACGATACGAGTCGACTTTGAAACTTGTAAAATAATCTTAAGTCCTCAAGATAGAATTTTCTCAAAAAACAAAAAGAAAGTCTTAAAGATAGAAATAACCTATAAAAAATTATTATTAATTCACATATAATAGACTTATTCACTTAGTGGAAAAAATCGAAAAATATCACAAAGTATGGTCCAAATTCAATGGTTGTTCATTTGCTCCGTAATATTACCAGGACCTATATGCGTCCAGAATCAATTACAAGTCATTGTATTAACGTTTCTACCCATATCCTCTGTACTGGACTAGGGAAAAAAAACAATGAATTATCTTAATGACTTGATACTGCAACGCAAACTTTTTATAATATCCACCATTTATCAAATAAAATACAATTCAATGGTCATTGATATTTTGTACGTACTGACCCTGATAAGTGATTAAATCATTGATTTGATAACATATTTGACCAAGCGCAATTACTATACATTTTGTCATTAATTTCTACAATCACAGCAAGAATATCAGTCATGCTTGCATCCCGAGATGGATCCTTGAATTAGGTGTTTACTTCTTCTGTCATTGACTTCATTTTAATTTCATAAGCACGGACTTTGACAATTATATATAGTTGAATAAATTTTGGTTTCCAACTTCTGATATCATCGAGATTTATCGGCTTTTGACAAAAAGTTAAAACATAAGGATGACTTTGTGCAAGTGAGGCTAGTAGCGCCCTAGTCTTGTAACCATGTAGAAGGGGTCATGAGAATTCCTAACTGGTAAGTCACCAAGAAGGCACGGACATAATAGTCTTATTGAAACTGTTATTTAATGGTTATTCATTAGAGCTTGCAAAGTATAAATTTATATTCAAAATAAGCTTAACTATTAACAAAATTAAGATATTCCGTTAAAAGAAAGAAAAAAAAAACAATAACAAATTAAAAACAAAGTTGATTTATTTTACAAAAGAAAGAAAAAAAAAAGGGAAATTGTACACAAGAAGGCAAGCTTTTGTACTATTGGCTTGTCCTACAACTTGTCTCACATCATAAAACAAATAATACATACGAAGACATATTGATAAAGATATAAAATATACAAATTCAAGATTGAATCCGGCTGCATTGGAAGTTTTCAAAACGAAGAAAAATAATCGTAATTCTTTTATCATATGCATCTAAAAAAAATTATCATCGTTTAATATAATATTTAGAGCAAATCGAGTAACACAATTTTATTAACTATCAAAGATGTTAAGACTCAGAAATATAATTGTTATTACACAGAAGAGATAAAAGATGAAAACTAATTAACATCCTAGCTAAGTGTAAAAGATAGATATATATATATATATATATATATATGCCTTTGTCGAAAATTATATAAACCTTTATAATTTTAATGAAATCCAATTTCTGTTAAAAAAAAATGTTGATTAATGAAAAGTTTAGGCCTTAAGAAAGGGGACGTCATTTGCCTAGGCCCTAGCCTATGAGCCAGCGCTAAATATCCAAAATATAATTTTTTTAATAAAAAAAATGTTAGGAAATTGGCAAGAATAAAAGTTGAGTCAATCCCACATCGGAAACAAAAGCAAAAATAAAAAGTGGAGTGAATCCCACATCTGAAACAAAACAAGGGAGAATGAGTTCTGAATGCTATAAAAGGAGCTCAATGTTTTGGTTTCAAATCGCCCCAGTCAGAAACACTTTAAACATTGTTTTTGACTCTTCTTAAATTCCTTTCTTGTTCTTATTATTTTATAGTGTAGGAAAGTGTGAGTTGATGTATGCTTTGGAGAGTGTGGGTGTATTGGGGTCATGAGATGTGAGAGAATAGTTTATGTGATTGTAATAATTTTTCACATAGTGAATTTCTTTTTGAGGGCCATGGTTTTTTCTCCTGGTTTGGAGTTTTCCACGTAAATTCTTGTGTTGTGGTGATTGTTATTGTTTTCTATTTTATTTCTCTATTATTTCCGATATTCTTACAGGAGGCAGATTTTTTTTAAGAAGCAGTTTTGGGAGGTGAAGTTTTCCCAACAAAAAAAAAGTTGTTAAGCGGTGTTTATTTTTTTTATTAAGTCTTATATGACCTTATTTCAAATAAGTATTTAATAAGACTTTATAATTAAGATATTAATTTTTATTTTTTTTCCATTTAAAATTCCTAAATTTAAATATTAAATGATTGGATTATTATATCCTTTTCTTATAAATATTAATTTTTATTATTTTTAAATGGATTATTATTATTTGAAGATATGCTAATTTTTATTTATAATTTTTTATATATTAATTATTTTATTTTACATAAATAAAATAATATTCTAATTTTGAAAAGAAAATTGATCTTATTATTAGTTTATAATAAGATATTCTAATTTTTAAAGGAGTCGTCTCCTTTTTCATTGTCAATTGATAAAAAGGATGTTAGCCTCCTCTTACACTGGTAATAGTATCCGACAAGCTCTGTTGCTACTACTCCTATTTGAATGGAGGTCAATGAACCCCTTCTATATGAATGGGAGGAAGCCGCGGCCTCTTCCTCTATCAAACAAAGAGAGGAGACCCGCCACCACCATGGTCTTAGGGCTAGGGTCAAGATTTTATAAGAATTTAAAATTTAATTTGTTAGGGTTTGATTAGAATTGAGAATTTTTTTCTGGTTAGGGATATATATTTTGATAATAATATAATAGTAGTAAAAAAATAATAATATAATAATATAATGTTAATTTAGAAAATTAATGTATATTTAGTAATAAAATATTTTTTTCATTAAGATATTATAAGCAAGAGAATTTGAGTTTTTAGAAAAGATTTTTTTTTTAATTTAAATGGATATGTAAGCTAAAAAAACAAACAAAAGTAAAGTGACTTAAATTAAGATATAAGTGCAAATTACTTCAAAATATATATATATATATATATATATCAAAGTGCAAATAAAACGTTTTAGGAAACAAAAAAAAAAAAAAAAAAAAAAACAGCCCCTTAAACTTATTATCATTTAAAAAAAAAAAAAGGAATTGATATCGATCTTCAATAACACAAGCAGAAATGTATCTTTCTTCGATCCTTCATTACTTAGGAAAGCAAGATAATCACAAATTACGTTTCTTCTACTTATGTTTAATGCTTGTGGAAATAAAAAAATCCATTCAGACACTAGTAATTATTCTAATCATGATTTTTCTCCTCGGAATATAATGTTAATTAGTTCAAAACCTGTAAAATTAGGTAGCTAGAGGGGTATGAACTTGACTCGCAATAAAAAGCATCTTCTTGGTCAAGTCCTCAGCACTAGAATATTGATTTTTAGTATTGCCAATGATGATTGAGGAAGTTGGTAACCATTAATTCTGTGCATATGTATATTAAAAGCATTAGCACATGTTCAGATATTACCATAGTATAAAACTAAATAATAACACCTATCTTAACTATTGGGTGACTACTGACTTGGGTTTTCGATATCCTGATATTGTCTTCTCTTCTTCTTGTTATTGCTTAATCCATATCTTTACTTAACCAAATAATTAGGTATACGTAATTTCATTATTTTGTACACAATATAGTTGTTCTAAGTACAACGATCCAAAAATCAAAACCATTTTTTTTTTTTTGTGTCAGATACATCTAATCGCTTGAAATTAAATAGTATCTGTCAAATACTCTTACTACATATTAGGATTTTCGATTTTGACCGAGAAGAGAGAACCGTAAACTGAGGGTTGGAAATCTAATTAGGACGGCATTGACCCGAAAATCTCCATTAATGTTTTGGATATCAAAACTCAAAAGTGTGAGTCACGATGAAAATGAAAATGAATGGAGAAGAAATCTGGATTAATTATGAGAAATTTGGTCAGTCTTGGCTAGCCGCTTGCCCACAAAACCATGGGCTGGTTTTGGATTTTAGTGGCTCATAGATTTCTATTTGTATAGTGTCCAGCACTAAAAGTTTCAAATAAATCAGTGACATTGGATTTCAGTGTTGGTGTTAGCACTTGGCATCTCATGGCTTTTTCAGTTGTCAAATGAATCATAATTCAAAAACATATATAAGAACTAGAACCTTATTAAGTTAAAAAAAAAAAAAAAAAGCTAGAACCTTATTATCTTTAAAGAATATATATAATATAATATATGTCTAGTATTCGAGAAAGTCTTTGGTGACTATTAATTATATATATATATGTGTGTTTTTTTGTTTCAAGATATCAAAAGTATATATATATATATATATGTATAAACAACAGGATCAACTGAAACAACCAGATATTATTTGATGTCTTGAATAGTGGATATGATGTTTTATTAAATATGCTTTTTTAACTTAGTATCTTAAATTTTAATACACATTAAGCTGACTCTTTATAAGAACTCTAATCTTGGTGGAGGTTGATATGATTAAAATTATATCTAACAAATTTATGAATTTCTCATATCCTCCAACTTAAGTTGTAGTTACTTGTAATGATTAATATCTTATCATCATGTTCAAAAGTTTCTTTCCTTTTTCTTTTTTAATACTACCTACGTTGGAGGTAACTCAAATCTGAAATAATGTTAAGTTTGATGAATGCTATTGTTATCAAGTCATAATTGGGATTGGTGTCAAATTTGAATAAAAAGAAAGAACGAAAGTCTTTTTTTTTTTTTCCTCTGCTTTAAAGCTTTTGCTATAAAATTCTTTGAACTGATTTTAAATGATTTTTTTTTTTTTTTTAGTCTGCGATTTCATCTTTTAAAAGGAAATTTCATTTCAAGAAAGCTTACAAAAGAATCTACTATCATCCGATCCCCAAAACTATATCATGTCCATACAAATAAAGAATTCTTTTATTCAAACCACCTCAATTCTCAATGTAAGAGAGCGAATTTTGATCATTCCATGCCTTAATTTATTAAGAGACTAATATTGGAAGGGAAGTTTTATTTTTTATTAATCATTATAAATCAAATGAAAATTAGTTTATCACAATGAAAGACATTACTTTCTCTATGTAAACTCATCACTTGTCAAACAGTAGATGTCATCTTGGCTTTATGTCATGTAACTCTTTCTATAAATATATCACAATTCCAAAGAGTGATGACATACCAGGGTCATTTTTATTTTCCAAATGATGTCGGTCAACTTTGTGCTATGAGCCGACCAAAACAAATTAAAGACTAAAGAGTGCTTACATTCACCAAGAGAATATTGTAGTTTTCTTCGTGTGTTTGCTTTTGCATAGCAAAACCAAAGACCTAAAATTCCAAATTCCACGTAACAAACCAAAGAAAAAAGTTTTTACCAGAGAAAAACTTGGCAGCTTTATAAGGCTAATCTTTGAATTCATTGTACGTGTACAAATCATGATCAACTATTCACTAGAGTGTTCCGCTCGGAGCGCACTGGCTTCAGGAAGTGATAGCTTACTGTGATCAACCAGTCAACAATGGCGTTCCATCTAATTATTCTATTAATTTGTTGATCATGATCTATTGATCATGTGCGCTCTTCGACCAAACAAATAATCATAATCATGTGAGAGATGATTCTTGATTTAGGGCAATTCTGCAAAGCATAAGGAAAGGATAGGCAATGTACAACCAACCATATAATATATTATTAGAATCATTTTAAGCAATAATACAATAATAATCGAGATTTTATCATTGTGATGCACAATTATTTTCTTAAATTTAGTTGTTTCGACTTCATTTTGTATTTTTGGATTTTATTAACCTTTAATAGAAATTTTATTCAAATTTACCTTTTTTAAAAAAATTTGGAGAGATATCCTTTTGGAATTTTTGAAATTGTATAAATTTTAATGGAAATTGTTATTTAAACTTACCTTTTTCATTTTTTATTTTTAGTTTTATTTTTATTTTTCATTTCAAGACTTCTCATATTTCAATCCATTTAGAATTGGGATAATCCTAAAAAGCCTATTGTAATTTGCAGAAATATCTATTTTATTACCTATACTTTTATTTTCATTTAAAGTCTCCCCTGATGTTAATAAAAACACTCAAAATATTCTTTGGAGGCGTATGAAAAGACGATAATATCCCTAACGGTCACATTTTCCATTAATTGACTTAGTTAACCGTTTGACTCTAGAGGTAAAATAGAAAATGCAACAAAAAATTAATTAAAATAATATTAATTAAAGAGATAATCCCAAAAAACTCATTGTATTTTATAAGAATATTCATTTTACCACCTATAGTTTTATTTTTGTCTAAAATCACTCCTGAGGTTAATAAAACCACTCAAAATACCTTATGAAGATAATTGTTAATATTTGTTGATTTTTTTTGTTTATTATTTGGGTTTCAACAGTGAAGATCCAATCTTGAGATTAAATCTCCACCTTCAAATTGGGTCTCCAGCTTCTAGGTTTCCAATCTTGAATTTTTTTTTTATTTTTTAAAATATTATTTTATAATTATTTTATTTATTAAATAAAAATCTCAGGGTTGAAATTATCTTTTTACTCTTTATATAATTTTCTATTAATTTATTAACTTCAGGAGAGATTTTGGATAAAAATGAAATAGTGTTGTAAAACGGATATTTTTACAAACTACAATAGGTTTTTTGAGAGTATTCCTTATAATTATTTTATTTATTAAATAAAAATCTCAGAGTTAAAATTTTCTTTTTACCCTTTTTAGAATTTTTTTTGTTCATATATTAATATCATAGAGGATTTTGGACAAAAATAAAACGAAAATGGTGAAACAGATATTTTTATAAACTACAATAGGTGTTATGGGATTATCCCTTTAGCATTTTAAACTTACCTGAAGTAGTTTCATTTTTTTTTAAAAAAAATATATTAAATATAGATCCAAAACTTTATTTTTATATATAATTTTTTTGAAGTACGTTATTGTTATATTTGATTATTATTAATAAAATCATTTATTTGGAATTACATTTGATTATTATAATTAAATCATAATTCATTTGGGATAATTACTTTTATGGAGTCAACTTTTTTACAGCTAAAACGATGACCTTTGACTAATTAATAGATGTGCATCACAAAATGAATGCAATCAAGGTAGGTGAGGAGCATTAACGTGAATGCAGCTTCGAAGCAAAGTCCAAAAGCCTACGTATAATGCTTTCCAAGTCATCTGATCAAACTAAGAAACTGCAATATAAATAGCCATGCATTGAACAAGGTTTTGCGACACAAACACCTAAAAAATTGGAGCTTCATTAACTATATATACCAAATACGTACCAATTAAGTAGTTTCTCTCTACAAATTAAGCCCTAGAAATGGCACCAGCAGTCTCTATATCTCTTAATGACTCCTTAGATATCACTGATTTTGTGATAAACAAAGGTCACGGTGTGAAGGGTCTCTCTGAGATGGGCATCAAAACCCTTCCTGAGCAATATATCCAGCCATTGGAAGAGAGGCTCATGACCAAAATCGAGGCCCGGGAATCCATTCCTGTCATTGACATGTCAAAGTGGGATGACCCTCAAGTGGCCAAGTCCATTTGTGATGCAGCAGAGAAGTGGGGGTTCTTCCAGGTTATTAACCACGGAGTGCCTCTTGAAGTGTTGGACAATGTGAAAAAAGCTACATATGGGTTCTTTGGGTTGCCAGCAGAAGAGAAGAGAAAGTACTCAAAGGAGAATTCTCCTTCTAACAATGTCAGGTTCGGCACTAGCTTCACTCCTCAAGCTGAGAAGGCTCTGGAGTGGAAGGATTATCTTAGCCTGTTTTACGTCTCGGACGAAGAAGCTGCTGCTCTCTGGCCACCTGTTTGCAAGTAAGAACAATAAACTGTGAATCAAAATTCATATATATATATATATATGTGTGTGTGTGTGTGTGTGTGTGTGTGTAACACATATGAGATTTGGCATAGTTAGTTACCATTATACCTAAAAAGTTTAAACTGAAAAGAAATGATCCAATTGTAATATTTAAGACTTAAAGTTATAATACGTTAACACGTCCCCTCACATGTAACGTGAACAGATAATAGATGACGGACATATACTAAATACCCCCTATCATATAATATGTGTAATAAGAAGATTTCTGGTTAAAGTGGGAAAAGAGGGTTTGAATTAGGAATCTCCAAATTCTGATACCAAATTAGTTACTATCTAACCCAAAAGTTTAAGCTGATAGAAAATTATCCAACTATAGTATTTAAAACTTGAGATTATGGTACGTTATTAACATAATGATATAAATGTTAATACACAGGCATCCATAATGACATAATGATATGAATCTTAAAACACAGGTATCCACAATAAATAACTTGTGTAAACTTATTAAGTGTTATAATATGCGTATACATGTATGAATACTAACAAAAATTTCTTTTGATTTGCAGAGATCAAATTTTGGATTACATGAAGAGCTCTAAACTGCTGATCAATCACCTGCTACAAGTGTTGATGAAGAGGCTAAATGTGAACGAAATTGATGAAACCAAACAATCTCTTCTGATGGGTTCAGTGAGAACTAATATAAATTACTACCCCATCTGTCCGAATCCCGAACTTACAGTCGGAGTAGGTCGTCACTCAGATGTTTCAACCCTTACAATCCTACTTCAAGATAACGTTGGAGGGCTTTATGTTCGTGGAAACGAAGGAGAGGATAGTTGGATTCATGTCCCTCCAATTAATGGAGCTATAGTTATCAACATTGGAGATGCATTACAAATCATGAGCAACGGTCGATACAAAAGTGTGGAGCATCGTGTGACTGCCAATGGAAGCAACAACAGGATCTCAGTCCCCATTTTTGTCAATCCAAGGCCCCAAGACATCATCGGTCCTCTGTCAGAAGTTCTTGCAAATGGAGAGAAACCAATTTACAAGAAAGTTTTGTACTCGGATTATGTGAAGCATTTCTTCAAGAAAGCACATGATGGGAAGAATACTGTTGATTTTGCAAAGATTACAGAGGTTTAACTGCTGTTGTCATAAAAATAATCACCAAGACTATGTAAGGAAGGAAGATTGCAAAGCATAGACCAGTCCTTGAGTATTATACATATTTGTAATAAAGAGTTTAGTTTATCAACTATAGATGTTCATATTTGTAATAAAGAGTTTAGTTAATCAACTATAGATGTTCTATTTAGTATAAAGTTTGGAATAATATTGTATAAACTAAATTATACTATAATATATTTGTATCATTCCTACAGTTCTAGCTAGTTAATTACACAATTCTCATTTTCACACTACATCTTCATTCCTTTCAAAAGAAAAGAAAGGGAAAAAGAAAAAAAAAAGACTACCACACAAGTTGTTTCGACTTGCACTAACTTATTTTGGTTGTTTTTGTATAATATTTAAAATTAAAGCCAGCTTATTAATTGTCTAATTAAGGAGATATTTTATCATTCCAAAGAAGAAAAAGCAAGAAACCACGATTTGTGAAAATGATATCTTGGAAGACCCACAAATTTGAAGAATATATGTAGAAGAATGCGAGGAAAATAATTAAAATGAAGACAAAAAAATTGCCGAATCATCAACCACCACATTTCTTAAGACCTACACGAAGAAAATGAAATTCAGTTGAGTAATTTGATTTTTCCAAGGGTGTTTAGTCAGCAAAATTGCCTTGCGAAATGCGAAATACTCAAAGCTATACCATAGTCATAGATCAGTATGGGTAATTTTGTAATATCTCAATTTTGGGGATATATCTGATAATTTTGCAATCTAATGAAGTCATTTAGACCTCGTTTGGTGCATGAGATAGAATTGCATGAGATTCGATTGAAATAATTTAAATGTAATGTTATGTTTGATGAAATGTAAGATAGCATTAAAAACAGGGTGTTATGAAATTATCATTAGGGATTTTTGATAAAAGTCCCACCATTTAATCAAAGTGGTCTTCTTCTTCATCAAACACCATAAAAATAGGTTGGGTTAAATGAGTGAAGATCCATTTAATTGCATCAAATATGGGTTTGGCATTTTCCAAACCTATCTCATTCCATCCTATCAATCAAATGAGATCTTAGTGGGCAAAACTTTTGGTGCGCCCCATTTGTACGTCTTCATCATTTTCCATTTCGCTACATCACTTAGAACACTTCTCTTTCGTGCATTTATATTTTATTCTTGAGTGTATGTATTCTTTTAGTTAACTTTTTTTTTTTTTTAATGAAATTTTGTGTTTTAAATAATGTATTTTTTCCTATTTGAAGTAGAAATCCAAAATTATTCATTTAATTTCATATTTTCAATATTTCAAGACTTTAAAAAAAAAAAGGAATTCCATTTTAATATTTCAACTTCTCAAAATCAATTTATGAAATCTCAAAAAAAATATATATATGTATATATAGTATAAATTCAATTATAGACGTTCTTCAAAATTTATAGAGCAATAAGTTCCATTCTGATATATAAATTTAGATCCTATTTAATTACTATTTTTTTTGTTATAACAAAACTAAATAGTGTTACATGATATATTTAAATTTGAATATTATTATATTTAGGGTTATTATCAATTTACCACCTATAAATGAAAATAATGTCAAACCACCATTGGTTTTAAAAATGTTAACTAAAAATGTTCGATTGTCAATTAAAATAGCAAATGAGTTACTAAGGTAACGGTTTTGTGAATTTTAAGGGTATAGTCATCAATCTAAGTGTATATATAAACTGGGGGATAGCTGGATTGGGTTAAAAAATTAAATAAAAATTAAAATTAAAAAACTAAATAAAAATTATATATATATAAAATATATATATATAGTCTCTCCTTCTCCCTCTCTTTCTTCTTCTTCCCAACCATGTCAATCTCTCTCTCTCCTCTCTCTCCCTCTCCTCTATCAACTCAAATCTTACCCATAAAGACCTAAGTTTGCCGATCAGATCTTATACCCGTGCAAACAAGATCAATAGTGGTAATTCTTCGTCCTTTGTGGCTTTTTCAACCATGAGTTGTTCGAAAAGATGACTATAAAAGCGGTGATGGCGGTTTTTGAGGAGAAACGATGTTACGGTGGAGATCATGAAGAATACGGTGAGGAATGACGGGTTGCGTGCTGTGGCATCGAGGCGTCGAGTGGTACAACGGTGCGAAGATGGATCAGATCATGCAGACATTGTACTTAACGTGGTTTGTGAACAAGATGGAGAGGACAATAGAGAACGACAGGCTGTATGCTATCGTCGTGGAGCGGTACGATGGTGCGGAGGTGGATCTACGGGCACTGCTCTTAGGTTCATTGATTACTGGATGAGTGATTATTAAGTTTTGTGGGTTTAATGTAATGGGATGAACTTTTGATGTAATTGTAGGGATAAATAGGTTTTATGCATCTGAAATCTGAATCTGATGTAATTGATGAAATTTGGGTTTTGATGTAATTGGATGAAATATGATGATGAAGAAGATTATGGGTTTTGATTGTTGTGAGTTGTTGTCTCTTGATTTGGATTTTGGTTGTTGTAAGGCTAAGAATTGAGTTTGTTAGATGTGTGTGTACTTTGGTTGATTTCTTTGAATTTGGGATATGTATATCCTTCAAACAAACCCAAACAATGGGTTCTTTTTTTCTTTTTTTTTTTTTTCTTTTTTAAATTTTTATTCTTTATTTTTTATTTATTTTTATTTTTTTCAAATGTGGAGATCTGACGATTTTTTTTTTTAATTTTAATTTGATTCATTTAATTTACTTTTTATTTAAATTAAATTTAATTCATTTTTTAATTTTTTAAATTAATTTTCACCGTTCATCTCAAGATGGATGGTAAAGATCTGATAAAATTTTTTTATTTAATTTATTATTTTTTTAAAATTAATCTCTATTATCCATCTTAAGATAGAAGGTAGAGATCCGATGAAAATTTTTTTATTTAACTTATTTAATTTATTTAATTTTTTAATTTTTTTTAAAGTAATCTCCACCATCCATCTTAAAATAAATGGTGAAGATTTGATGAATTTTTTTTATTTAAATTTCATTTAAATTTAATTAATTAATTTTTGATTTAAATTTAATTTATTTAGTTTTTATTTAATTATTTAAGTTTTTTTTTTTTTTAAAAATTCAGAAGAGTATTTTGGACTTTTAATGTTTTTGTCACAAAACCACTAAAAATCTTGATGAAAATCATTTTTGGTAGACGGTAGGAGATTTTTTGATTAATAGTTTCAAAAATAGAGATAAACTGATGTTAATGATTTTTTGGATATTTCCCTTATATTTATATTGTATAAACTTATATCTTGATTTAGCCCTCCAATTAGGAATCTTGGCAACGCGGCATGTTCTTCACGTGATGTGGATCGCAAAGCAAAACGCACGTTTTGAAGACCATCCATTGCTTTTTTTTTCGCTCTGTCGCTTTTGTTTAATTCTAGTGACATAGAAAGCATGCGACCATGAAAGTTCATTATCAATTTATCATGGACAGGTTCATGCCTCTTTCATCAGCTTCTTTGACTTAAATAATCGATCTCTCCTTTAATGAAAGAGTATTGATTTCAAATCTCCTTCGCGTGAAAGTTGGAACAGTAGATTTTTGACTGGCCAACCAATCAGTTTGGTGTAGTGTGTGTATATATATATATATATATATATATCCCTTTGAGTATATTTTCAATATCGATACATTTGACTAAAAAAATTAGTGAGTAGATAATGAAATTAGTAATTGTAATTTATTATATTTAATTACAATTAAATAAATCGGATCATATTTATAACAATCGATAAGCAGAATCACATTTACTAATTGTAATAAGACTTGTTTAGTTGTAATATGATATAATAATTATATAATAAATTTAATCAGTAATTTTAGAAATCACTTATTTTTTTGATCAAGTACTGTATTGATATCCATATATATTATAGGATATACTTATATATATAATATCAATAAAAAAAAAAAAAACAACACTTCTGCATACTTCGGTTTAATTTAGTATTAGTAGCTACTTGGAATCCACATATACGCATGTGTTAGGATTTTATAGCACACATAGCACTTCTGAATAATTTATTTGTAGAGACATTACATAGTCTATAATAATTGTCCAAAAATCATCAGAAATGATGTGGCAAGTGACTATCAAGGAGTTTACATCTACCATGCATATGTAACATTCGATCAGGAAATCACACCAGCTAAACTAGTTTGACGTCTATGGAGACCGCTTAATTACAGGTAAAATAGGATGCTGACCAATCTTTAAACTTTGAGAAGGCAGCAAGGTCGCAGATGATGAATATGGATTCTCAGCTCCTAGGGAAAATTCTTGTGCAGTACTCCTAAAAGATGCCTTCTCGTTTTTCTTATGAGTCCAAGTTCATTTTCGCTTTTACATATAAATAAATAGTTGCGTGCTGCGCAGTGCAGTGTATATTGCAGTCTGCACATCACATCATACATGTACATAAAGTGACTGTTGTTGAGTAATGAAGTGGATACCCGAATTACATTGGTGACCAAAGTTTTTCACTTTTCTGAGTCATGAATTCCTCGTAATTGAAGCAGCTTCTGATAATTAAATATAAATATTACATTGTTGTATTAATTCATTCGGTGGTGCACGTGATTCAATGAAAACGGTGTGTTAATGTGTGCATATCAATTATCCATTAGTGGCCAATGATGGTGTATTTAAATGTTAATATAATACTGTACTTAATTAATTTAATATTTTAATATGTTGATGAATGATAACCAACCGCAAGTAATATAACCACTGCATCTGGTCTAGATAATTAAATATTAATGAGGTGAGCAAATCATTTTTAACTTCAACTTCTATTATTTTATTAAAAGCCTGGTTTACAAAAACTACGGAAGTACAGTATCAAAATGAATGCAACTTCCAAGCAAAATCCTACAGTCATGCAAATTGCAAATTGCAGATTGACCGTACGTCAACTTCTAATCCTGAAAATGCTATACAAATAGAGCATTGGTACATATATTCTGCACCAGCACAAGCAACTCTCGTATCTCCATCTTCAAGCATTTTTTTCTCTAATCTCCAAAACTTTCCAAGCTAATCTCTTGCTTCGAAGTTTTTGAAAAATGGCACGAGCAATTTCTATTTCTCTTAATGACTCCTCGGATGTGACTGATTTTGTGATAAACCAAGGTCATGGAGTGAAGGGTCTCTCTCAGATGGGCATCAAAAGCCTTCCTAAGCAATATATCCAGCCCTTGAAGGAGAGACTGATGACCAAAGTCGAGCCCCAGGAATCGATTCCTGTCATCAACATGTCAAAGTGGGATGACCCTCAAGTGGCCAATTCCATCTGTGATGCAGCTGAGAAGTGGGGTTTCTTCCAGGTTGTTAACCATGGAGTGCCCCTTGAAGTGTTGGAGAATGTGAAGAAGGCTACATATGGATTCTTTGGGCTGCCAGCAGAGGAGAAGAGGAAGTACTTAAAGGAGAATTCTCTTTCTAACAACGTTAGGTTTGGCACTAGCTTCACTCCTCAAGCTGAGAAGGCTCTGGAGTGGAAGGATTATCTTAGCCTGTTTTATGTCTCTGAGGAAGAAGCTGCTGCTCTCTGGCCACCTATTTGCAAGTAAGAATATGTCTATATCAAATTGTATATGCATGCATACGCATGTGTCTTAGTATTGTTATCCATGTACATATATTGATTCAAAATTCTTTTGACTTGCAGAGATCAAATTTTGGATTACATGAAGAGTTCCAAACCTCTATTCAATCACCTACTACAAGTGCTGATGAAGAGGCTCAATGTGAATCAAATCGATGAAACCAAAGAATCTCTTCTGATGGGTTCTGTTAGAACTAACATTAACTACTATCCCATTTGTCCAAATCCTGAACTTACAGTTGGAGCAGGACGTCACTCGGATGTTTCAACTCTCACTGTCCTTCTTCAAGATAACATTGGAGGGCTTTACGTTCGAGAAAACGAAGGAGAAGATAGCTGGATTCATGTCCCCCCAATCAATGGAGCTATAGTTATCAACATTGGAGATGCATTACAAATAATGAGCAACGGTCGATACAGGAGTGTGGACTGGAGCATCGCGTGACTGCCAATGGAAGCAGCAACAGGATCTCAGTCCCCATTTTTGTCAATCCAAGACCCCAAGACATCATCGGTCCTCTGCCAGAAGTTCTTGCAAATGGAGAGAAACCAATCTACAAGCAAGTTTTGTACTCGGATTATGTGAAGCATTTCTTCAGAAAGGCACATGATGGGAAGAACACTATTGATTTTGCCAAGGTCACAGAGTTTTAATATTTGTTCAAAGGAAATAATCCTGAGAATGTATAAGAATAAGGATTTTTTCAAAACCTTTAATATTACTATAATATCGTAATAAAGTTGTAATTAATTTAGTTTCCACTTCCTTATTATATACATGTATGGTATATCTTTCCAAAGGTGGCTTCGCTACCACTCTAAAAGGTTTATTTATAATCTATATCCGAATTTTGGTAAAATTTTATCATAAATACACCCCTTAAAGGAATTTGTATTTGTACAATTTAATTTTGATAAATAATTCCCTAAATCCCCCGTAGTTATTTTTAATTGCTAAATCACAAAAGAATAAAATTTATTTAAACCTCGACAAAATTTATACATGTATTTACGATTTGTTTTTCCTTTTCCTATATCATATATCAAGATTCAAGAATCATTAACACTCAAAATCTCCAAATTCTTTCCTTGTTTCTTCCCCTGGTAACTCTGGTATTTTTTATTTAGTATTATTATTAATTTTTTTTTACCAACCTAACTCGAGTAGCTGGTAAAAAAAAAAAAAAAAGTTTTCAAGTACAACAAACTTTAATGATATTAGACAAGTAAAATTATGGCTTGAAAAAAGAAAAAAATTATAGATAAAACTAATGTACTATGGTATCTAAAAAAAATTATCTTACGCATTACAAGTGCTACATCGTCAGCCTTTTCATGGGAAACAATTGAAGAGGTTCTCGAATTAATTCAAAGCACGGAAATAAAATGAGAAATTATATATGTTGGATTTTCCTTGTAATAAAGAGGAATATATTTATTGGTTGAAGAGAGGAAATTACAAAAGAGTGATTAGTTAGGGTTAGTTTTGAAAGTATAATGGGTGATGAAGGATTACCTTTTAAATTTAAATGATGGGTGTAGTTAAGCTATGGATGCACTAAGAACTTTTCTGGGTGTAGTTAAGCTAATACCGAATGATTTAAGGGTTCATCGATATTTATCGTGATCAATCATACTACTACTTTTAATGTAGAGACATTTACTTTAAGAGAATTCTCTACCTATGTTTGTAAAATATGTGTTATATAATTTTAATATCTTCTACTGCTGTAATAAATAGAAAAATACACAATTATGTAAGTTATAAGGGATGTATTCTTAAATGATATAATTAATGTGCGAAATTTTGAATGATAATTATTGTGTAAAGAGTTTTAATATGAACTTTGTTAATTACCAATTTAATTTTGAATTACCAAAGTATTATATCATTTTTGACGAAAATTTGAGGCGCAATCCAATCATCTAAGATCACATCAATTGCAGCCTGTCAACATCTCCATACTTTTCCTGTCGGCCACCAGCTTGTCGTTTCTGTACTGTTTGGTCCGTCAGTACTGTTATTTTTACTGTATCAGTAGTATATTTTAGCTGTATTCTTTTTAAACGTTGTCAGATACCGTACAACGATGATTAACTATCATTGTACCGGATCCACTTTAATCTTTCACGCGGGTCTCTTAGTATCTCTAGTATAGATGTGTAACTCTGCATTATTGTCTTTAGTGTTTCTAGCCAACATTTAAAGGCCACCTCAATCTTCTGAGATATTTTATTATTGGGAAAGTTGCACTGAACTCCTGGAAATTTGATTCGTACACAATTAGATGGAAAAAGAATCAGTATTATACATAATCTCCCCTAGAACTTAACAAAAGTTACGGGTTCTGTTTAGCGGTGAGCTCAGGAACCTTTGAAAACCCAAAGGTCCTTGAATTAGGATATTATAGAAAACAAAAAGGAAAATTAAATGCAAAGAAAATAAAATAATTAAATAAATAATACAAATTAAACACTTAGCTCATAGTTGCTCCTTCGAGCAAACCAGCATCCAAACATTGAGACAAACTAAGAACAGTGGAGGAGAGGCTAAAATTTCAAATAGCCTACTGAAGCCAGATACAAAAGCCCTCTACAAACCCACTAGGTTTGGTTGTAGCCTTGCAGGAGAAGTTGTCTCCATTGAGAGAGGTGAAGGGCGATGGGTTTAACCTAGGGAATTAACGCTTTCCATCGTTGTGCGTGTGTGTGTGTGTGTTTTTTTTTTTTTTTTAATTTTTTTGAAAATTTTCATTCCAGTTACTATGTTTTGTCAATTGATCTAGTGTTTAACTGTGCATTTGTTATTATAAGACTTGGTCACTATAGTTTATAAAAAATATATAAAAGTCAATTTTTCCCTTAGGAGTATTAGACTCATTTAAAAGATCATTTTACCCTTACAAATTTGTTATAATAACAAGTTAACAACTAAACATAAAAGTCATGAGCAAATTTATATACAACCTAACTATTTTGACAAAAACATAATTTAAAAAATAATAATAGTAAACAAGCAACTAAGATCTTCACCATCGATTATAATGAAGGACGGTATATGTATTTAAAAATAATAATAAATAAATTAAACTATTTTGTATAAAATATATATATATATATCCCTTCCAAATCTGGAAAAGGCTGGAAAATCCATTCCTAATCTTGCTTTGAAAAATTAATCTTCTCATTGGTCAGCAGTGAGCAAGACGTATGACATCCATGGTCAAACCAGTTGCGATGGAGGCTATTCAGATTGTTAAGGTAGATATGAGACCCACTCTCCATATCTCTACTTCGTTGCATTAGAGACGCTACCATGGAGGCCCATAAGTAGACCTTCATTCTGATTGAGGCTCACCATTGGACCTCCATCACCAAGCGATGGAGATCCATCGATGGATGTCCATTTGGCTCTTCCAATTTGAATCTCTACCAGCTGATTTTTTTTCTTTTTTCTTTTTTCGTTTTAATTGTTATTTATTTATTTATATATATATTGAGTAAGAATAATTAGTTGAGAGAAGAAGAAGATATGGATTGTGATCGAAAATTTAGATTCGAGATATGATGAACGTGATGACAAAAACTAGTGAATGATGAAGAACTAATGAGTGTGATGATGGATTGATGATGTTGAAATTAATTCTTGGTTTTTCAAATGAATGATATAGTCATCAATTAATTCTTGAAAGGATAATGGATTGATAATGTTGAAATTAATTCTTGGTTTTTCATATTTCAAATGGATGATCAAAATGGATGCAACTTCAATTCCAAGCAAAGTCAAAAATGTCATGCAAATTGCAAATTGACTATATGAATATCTAACATAGAAAATGCTATAGACATACAAGAAAATTACTTACTGGTGACATAATTATTAGCTACATACAAAATGTCTCATCAAATCTAATAATTGATGACCCCTCTAAGCATGATGTCGTTAAATATACGTCGTCAAAGTGACACATTAATTTAACTATTTTGTGACCTAATTATAGAATTTTTGTGAGACTAATTTGTTGTTATTATGGTGCTGTCATAAATTATGTCAGTTGAATATGTTAAGCACAGCTAAAAACCTATTATTAGTAAGACTTATCAATGTGTGTAGCCATCATATCACTAAAATTATAATTTTGTTAATTACAAGTAAGAAATGATGAATTTTTATTAATTTTATATAAGTTATAATATAAAAACCATATATATATATAAAAGGAGGGATCTATTTTATTTTGTTATTTTTTTTTGTTAAAAAAAAAAAAAATCAAGCATGACCTAATTTTAAGTACTATATCTTAACTAAATTAAATTTTTATATTTTATTCATTTGTGATTTGCTAAAAATTATTTTGAAATTAAAATCCAATACAATTAAGTACTAATAAATGTTAAATTAAAAACATTAAAAATCTACTATATTAAAAGTGATAAAAGTTTTCTATACACGTAAAATTTTTAGAGGGAAATTTTCCCACCATAGTAAAACTATTTTGGACTAGGAAGAAAATGTTCCTCTGAAGTACAACATTTTGCATCAGCACATGATGGTTTTATAACTATTATTTTAGTAAACAAATAAGTCATAGTGCTATTATTAGTTTTAGTTGCAAACATATTAGTCAATTAAAATATATTGAACTACCATGCTTGATAGTATTGATCTCAATTATTATGTTCAAATTTTAATTAAAATTAAGAGCATGATAATAAGCATATTTAACTTAATAATGAGTTTTAACTCTTTCTAGATAACAAACATTTTAATATTTAAATATTAATTTTGAACAAGATTTAATTTGTAATTATCTAATTAAAATACAATTATAACAAGTAGTCAATTAAGATCAATTTCTTAACTAATGAAAGTATCACTTCTTAAATATTCAAGTAGTAAAATTGAGTATGTAGTGATTATCTTCAAGTAGTAAAATTGAGTATGTAGTGATTATCTCTTGACAAGTTTTAGTCGATTCCTAACTAGTTTGATATTTATTTATTTATTTATTTTTTAAATAACTAATTTTCCTTCTTAATAGGAAAAAATATTTTCTTTCTTTTAATATATAATTCCAGGAAAAGTTATTTTACATTATATTTTTTTAATGGCGATTAAAAAAACTTGTTTTAGATACACAAACAAAACCATTAATTAAATTTTTAGTTTGAAAAAATATTAATTAAACAGTGTTGATAGCTCCAAGAAAATAGCATGATACTTGCTAAAAAGCTTTAATAAATATGTCTATCATATTTAATTAGTTTGACTAGAGGAAGTCAATCTTTACACAACTATGACCGAATTTTTTTCTTGATTGATTTTTTTTTTTTTTTTTTGGTTTGAACTATTCTTGATTGATTTTAGTTAATAACATTTTGAAGAAACAGCTTCATATTAATAATTTAATTTATTTAAAAAAATATTTCAACTATCACTTCTTAAAAAATGTATCTTAGTTGCTTCCTACCACTTTCAAATTAAAAAACCTTTTGATAATCTACAAATATTATCTTTCTAAAAAACTCATTTCTTAAACCGTATAGAAACTACAACTGAACAGAAAATTTTCTTGTTCATCTTTCTTGGAGGAAACCATAAATGAAATCTCACTCAAGTAAGAAATTTTATTTTGCAGAATCATTTGAGGTTGGTTTATTTTATTCATAACCTTTTAATTACTTTTGTTTTTTTTTTTTTTTTTGGCTTTTTTGCTTGTGTCTTTTCCCCTTAAATTCTCCCTCAAATCATTTTCCTTCAAACAATGTGAGAGGCTTTGATTGCGATCTTCAAACACATATTATAGTTTTCGCTTGCAAATAGGCAACAAATGAGGTTAGTTGTTTTGAATCTCTTTTTATTTGTAGTGGTATTTAATTTATGGTTAGAACATTTATATCTCATATTCTTGATATCAGATTATATTGGATGTTAACTTTGGAGATTCTTGTTGGTTTTGAATACAAATGAAATCTGTATATTTTCTTAATCTTTAATGTTATGTCAGTTATCTATAATTGTATTTTTGTTAATAAAGAAACAATTGTCAATATTAAAGTAAGCAAGTTTTAATATTTACTTCTGCATTTTCAATATCATATCTTGTCATGGTTAGAACACTTTGAGTCTAGACATGATAACACTTTGGATTATCTAATTTATTTTATTTTTATTTATTAAATTTTTGTTCTTTTACTTTTGAATTAGTAATTAATGAAGCCAGTTTGGTTTTCCTATTTTAATTCTTTTCTATGCACAAAATTTGATATTATTTTTACTAACTTTCACACACACACACACACACATATATATATATATATATATATATATTTGTGTAAATTTATGCAGATAAAGATTGATTACAAGTATGTGTTAAAATACACAGATAAAAATGAGTAGATGCGGCTAGATGCAGATATTAAAATTTTCCAAGAAGATTCAACTTATCAAATTCTACTGTATCATCATCTCAGCTTTTTCATTTTCCTTGTTCTTGTATATTTGTTGAATTTATTATATTATTATGAGTATCATGATTTCTAGTTGAATTGATGTAATGCAATATTTTGAATGTTTATTGTAAGGGTTTTTTTTTTTTCTTTTTTTTTTTTTGGAAATTAAATGTGAAATCAATCCAATTTGAGTATTTGTATCCAGCTTAATTTTATGCATTAAACAAGATATAAAAAATTAATTAATTTAATTATCAAGGACAAAAGTATTATCCATAAAATATATATTTCTGAAAATAAAAATTTAATTAATATTATCTAATTATATTCAAATTAGTAATAATTTACATTAGGTTACTAAAGATTAATTTAAATATACATTCTAAATTTTGATAAAAAAAATAAATAGTTTAAATATATATTTTATATTTTGATAAAAAATTATTTAAATATTTATTTTACTTTTAGGTAAAAAATAAAATTATTTAGAAAACAATTTTACTTTTTGTGACGTATATGAAGTAATGTTAAAAGTGTTTTGATGTGTAATGAATTACATTATTTTGAAATTATGATGATACCATGCTTGTGTAACAAAAAGTAGTTCTTTTGAGACGTATATATCCTAAAACATCACCTATACCTTTTAGCGACAAGGTTAAGGCGACGAGGTGGAGACACTTGCTTTGGTGTCACTAAAATCATTGGGTGACATGGAGTTAAGCTTTGGTGACATCTAAATGACATTGCCAAAGAGCAATTTTCTTGTATATATTCTACGCCATCACTAGATTCTCTGATCTCCATCGTTCAACCCTTTTCCCTAGTTATCTTGCCCAGTTAAGCCCTTGAAAAATGGCACCATCAATCTCTATATCTCTAAATGACTCCACAGATTTGACTGATTTTGTGATAAATCAAGGTCATGGAGTGAAGGGTCTCTCTGAGATGGGCATCAAAACCCTTCCTGAACAATATATCCAGCGCTTGGAGGATAGACTCATGACCAACATCGAGCCTTAGGAATCCATTCCTGTTAGTGACATGTCAAAGTGGGAGGACCCTCAAGTGGCCATTTCCATCTGTGATGCAGCTGAGAAGTGGGGTTTCTTCTAGGTTGTCAACCATGGTGTGCCTCTTCAAGTGCTAGAAAATGTGAAGAAGGCAACATATGGATTTTTTGGGTTGCCAGCAGAGGAGAAGAGGAAGTATACGAAGGACAGTTCGCCATCTAACAATGTCCGGTTTGACACAAGCTTCACTCCTCAAGTTGAGAAGGCTTTGGAGTGGAAGAACTATCTTAGTCTGTTTTATGTTTCTGAGGAGGAATCTATATTTATGCATAAATGAGTTATAATATGCCTACTCATTTGTACATATATTGATCATTTTGGCCTACAGAGATGAAATCTTGGATTACATGAAGAGCTCTAAACAACTAATCAATCACTTGCTACAAGAGCTAATGAAGAGGCTAAAAGTGAATGAAATTGACGAAACCAAACAATCTCTGCTAACGGGTTCAGTGAGAACCAACATCAACTACTATCCCATCTGTCCGAATCCGGAACTCACGGTTGGGGTAGGTCGTCACTCGGATGTTTCAATTCTTACAATCCTTCTTCAAGATAACATCGGAGGGCTTTACGTTCACGGAAGCGAAGGAGAAGATAGTTGGATTCATGCCCCTCCTATCAATGGAGCTATAGTTATCAACATTGGAGATGCATTACAAATAATGAGCAATGATAGATACAGGAGCGTGGAGCATCATGTGACTGCCAATGGAAGCAGCAACATGATCTCGGGCCCCATTTTTGTCAACCCAAGGCCCCAAGCCATCATCGGTCCTCTGCCTGAAGTTCTTGCAAGTGGGGAGAAGCCAATCTACAAGCAAGTTTTGTACTCAGACTACGTCAAGCATTTCTTCAGGAAGGCACATGATGGGAAGAACACTGTTGATTTTGCTAAGATCACCAACTAAAATCTATGCTTGTTGTATGGATAAAAATAAACCAGAAAGTGTAACAAGTTTGATGATTGGTGTCTCCACTCTCACATATTTTGTAATAAAGACTTTAGTAAACTAAATTTGTCAGTACATTGAATTATTCATTAATGCTACACATGAATATTCTTCTTGTCACAGTAATTAAAATCATGCACTTTGCTACGGTCAATGAACATGATTTAACAATAAATTCCATGTTTATTTTATTGGCCTGATCGATATCTTATTGGCCATTTGGCATGCATAAATAATATTAATAATCTTTTGCATGAGTTGGAGTTTGATTTCATTATTTAAAAATATCAGAAATGTTGGTCAGAATTAATGAAGATAATATCTTGTATGCATATTACTTGGTATATATACAGCAGAAAAATTTCCATATATTTTATCATTAAATAAATTAATATTTAAAATCTAAGATTTAATTTTTTGCTTTTGAAATAAAATCTAAGATTTAATTTGACAAGTTAACTTGATATCAACAAGTTAAAAAAATCTCTTATATAACCACAAGATATCCAACCAATCAAATAATCAATACCAACGCATATTACTATCTAGTAATTCCAGTTGAGTTTACCCGGTATGATTTACACGAAAACAAATCAGTGACGCCAAGTTCATTTACCTCAAAATAAATTTGAGAATTTAGATAATAATAATAAATCCAACACAAATAAAATTTTCAAACAAAATATTTAAAATAATGACAATGGACCATTTCACTTTGAAATATCTCCCTTTCGGCTCCATTCATAGCCTTAATGTAAATTAAAACACAAAAACTTAAAAAGTTGCATCACATGAATATGATTTTTTGACATCTTTTATAATAATAAAACTATTAAGAAACTAAATTGCATATTTGAATGAAAATAAATATCTTTGTCAACATATAAAAATGTTCACAAACTTATTCTGTATTACAGACATTTTAAATGTTATCCTCTACACATTTGTGTAAATTAAACAATGTTTTATTACAACAAAGTAGTTGCACACAAGAACAGGCTACTTAATTCCTCTTACTTGTGATTAGTTTCACCAACAAAACAAACAAGCAAATCAATTAATTAAAGTTTATTTTGTAATCTTTGCAAAATCAACAGTTTTCTTGCCATCATGTGCCTTCCTGTAAAAATGCTTGACATAATCCGAGTACAACACTTGCTTGTAGATTGGCTTCTCCCCACTCGCAAGAACTTCGGGCAAAGGACCGATGATGTCTTGAGGTCTAGGGTTGACAAAAAGCGGGACCGAAATCCTGTTCTTGGTTCCATTGGCAGCCACACGATGCTCGGCACTCTTGTATCTACCATTGCTCATGATTTGTAATGCATCACCAATGTTGATTACTAGGGCCCCATCAATTGGAGGGATATGAATCCAACCATCGTCACCATTCATTCCTCGCACATAAAGCCCTCCAACATCATCCTGAAGGAGGACAGTGAAGGTTGAAACATCAGAGTGACGGCCTACTCCAACCGTAAGCTCAGGATTTGGACAGATTGGATAGTAGTTGAGATTGGTTCTCAAAGAACCATGTAATAGAGATTTCTTCTCTTCATCAATTTCATGCACATTTAATCTCTTCATTACCACTTTTGCCAACCGTTCAGTAAGAAGTTTAGAACTCTTCATGTATTCCAACACTCGATCCCTATAAGCGAAAAATGAAATTCATTAATATTCCATAGTATGATAGGAATATTCATTTTATATAGGCGTGCATACAATTGTATGGGTGTACAACTTTGTCTAGCTTATATTATCCCCAGTTGTTAAATTCATATGATCAATGATGAGATTTGTTTGTCTTTTTGTACATGCAGAATGTAGTTTTTATGTAGAATAATACAAACTAACAAATATTAAATTTCTCACACGTTACATGCATCTAACCTGTAGAAATTGCATGCATGTCTTCATTTTGAAAAGTAAGATAATACTACTAACATATGTATGCATGTATCCTAACTTTGATGTGTGTATTTTAGGGTATCAATATAATGTGACATCTTACTTGCAAACAGGAGGCCAGAAAGCAGCAGCTTCTTCATCAGAAACATAAAACAAACTAAGATAATCTTTCCACTCGAGAGCCTTTTCAACTTGAGGTAGAAAGCTTGTGGTGAGCCTCACATTGTTAGATGGTGAATGTTCCTTCAAGTACTTCCTCTTCTCTTCTGCTGGTAGCCCATGGAACTCATAAGTAGCCTTCTTCACATTCTCCAACACTTCAAGAGGCACTCCATGGTTCACAACCTGAAAGAACCCCCACTTCTCTGCTGCATCACAAATGGCATCAGCCACTTGAGGGTCATGATCCAGTTGTGACATATCAATGATAGGTATGGATTGTTGGGGCATGATTTTGGAGAGAAGTTGTCTCTCTTCCAAGGGTTGGATGTATTGTTGAGGGAGGCTTTTAAGGCCCATTTCAGAGAGAGACTTCACTCCATGACCTTGTTTTATCACAAGATCAGTGACATCTGTGGAGTCATCGAGTTTTATGGAGATTGTTGGTGCCATTTCTTGGACTTAAAATTAAAGAGCAAACGGATGGGTATTTTGGGACAGTAATAATTCAAGAGTGAATAGTGAAGCTATTAGTGGTGGAGGTGCAATAACTAGTTCCAGTTCATGCCTATTTATACTGCATTCTCATGCATGCATGCACGCGCATAAAAAAAAACGGCCAAACGATAGGTCAAAAATCAAGCCAGTCCATATTAAAGAAAAAAAGCTGTCAAAAAAAAATATTTCAAAAAAAAAAAAAAGCCAGTCAATTATATATTTAAATAAATTCAATCCCGTCGTCTGTGGCCAATAATTTCAGTTTACTTATTTTCATTTTGAGAGAAATTTCAGTTTACTTGATACATTACGTTATACTTAATATAAAAATAGCCAACTTGCGATAGTTAGTTTCTAAACACTGCCACATGTATTCTCAAAAAAAAAAAAAAAAAAAAAAAAAAAAAAAGCCTCTACCACATGCATGTTCGCACATCATGATCTGCATGCGAACATTTTTGAGCTTTTCATCATATGCATGCAATACAAGTTTTGCTCTTACTACTTATAATTAAGTAGTCTTACAACTTTTGATAAAGTACAGTGCTCTCATTTAATACTAAACGTATGATTTGGAAACTAAAATTCTTTCAGTTGTTTCACAAATTGTGTTTTATTTATTTCATGTTTTTAAGAATTGATTTATATATTAACTAGCGTTATAAAGCAATAGGTTTGTGTCACTGATAACTACGTAAATACATTTTTTATTAACTAAAATTCTGTCCATTGTTTCACACTTCTTCTAATTTTATATGAGGATTCGATAACATATATTGTTGATTATGGCTATTAAAATTACCAAACTAACTAGTAAACTGATTTCTCATTTTGTTTACATATGCTTCATGATATATATCGATTATAAGTTCCATAAATGGTTTTGCAGTGGCCTGTGATGATGGTGGTGTTGTAGAATATTCCAGATATTAATCAAATGCATTTTAAGTTGAGCTTGAGGTTTTTCTCATTTTATCTTTTTCCCCGTAATAGCATATACTGGTAATAAGATATTAATACAAACCAATTTTCTGACTAGAATTTGAGATAAAAAAAACTCACTCAATTATTGAGGAATCACATGCTATTCATATGCATAACAATAAAATAATGAATTCGAATCATATTGATTCCTGGAAACTTGAATTATACACTTCAAATAAATTAAGAAGGAACGCAATTAACGTATCAGTGCATGCCTATTCATTTTGCACTCTCAAGCATGCATGTGCATGAAAACAACTATTTTATAACGATAAGTCAAAAATCATATTGCCAGTCAATAATTTAATTCAATATTGCTGTCTGCGCAATGACTTTGAATTTATGCGATCGAATGCAAAATCTTTTTATGTATCTGGTCTCTCTGTACAAGATGAGGTGGTAAGTTGATTTATATTTGGCTTACTAGTTTCAATATCCAAACTCTATCCCACGTGTCCTGTCCTGATCCTGTGCAATATTGCAGGACTTTTGGGTGTCAGTTCTGCAATATAAAATACTATCACTCCATATAATTTAACGGTAAAATACACTTTGTTAATATTCAAGTTCGAATAGCGACACCATCAATATTATTAAAAACAAAGTGTGAACTGCATGTTTATATGATTTTTGTCAGGGTTTTACAGTTTTGGGGGGGTGGGGTGGGTTTTGTGGGTGTTGGGATTGGGCTTCATGAGAATAATTCGAGGGGTAAACATGTGAGATGGACTCATCACCGAAACTTTAATAATCAGTTAATTATATGTTATTGGCTAAAAATTTCATCTTGTTCTCTATAGCAGCTGTGTTACTTTATATATTTAATATTGACTATATAAAGTCTTGTATTTCAGTTGAATTTTTTTCAATGCATTCACCAACCAAAAGCCATAATAAAATTCATTCTCATCAAGAATATCATCAACAAGAGATCAACAATGGTGGCCACATGATTTTCAGACTTCTATATTAACAGACTAGACTAAAATGCAAGTAGCAAATTCCTGTCTTTGAAGCCATTTTAGTCCATGAAAAGTCAGCACTAGTTACAAGTATGCAAGAGATAGAACTAATTGGATCTATTGAGGCCAATTTGATCCAAAAATAGATTGGATTTGAGATTTAATTGAATCAAATTTTATCCAAAACTAGATTGGATTGGAGATGTAATTGAATCAAATTTCATCCTAATTTTTAAATTTAATTGGAATTAGATGGCATTGTGGATTTATTAAAATTTCTCAAAATCAAATTTAACCTTACATGTTTTTTAGTGAGAATCCTATCAAATAGTATTTAATAATCGACTAGTCGTTTCACTGCCACCAAAGAAATGATTTGGGGCTTATCAGTACCTTCGCAAGTAAAAAAGTCAATATTACCCTTCATTAAGCATTTCCAAACTCGTTTCCAACAACAGCCATTCCCAAACTTGCTCACCCTTAATCTGTTTACTTCTTTGTTCAAGTGACAAGCATTTGCTTCTTTGTTCAAGTGTACAAGCACACTAATTCTATTAGAACCAGTGACAATCATCTACACCATAAAAAGAGGAGCACAAAGAAGATATGTTCAGTGACAAGTTGTTCAGTTTGCGAACAGACAACTGCTTTGCTTCTCTGTTCAGTTCGCGATCGTTTCACGAACTATTAATTCGCGATTCGCGCAAACTAATCTTCCCTTTGCTGCTAATAGTTCCTGCACAGCTTTGCTTCTCTGTTCAGTTCACGATCGTTTCTCAAACTATTCAGTTCGCGATAACGGGCGCGAACTATTCTTCCCTTTGCTGCTATTTATTCTCTTGCTGCTGCTTGTTCTTCCGTTTTTACACATAAAAACATAACATCAACCATGTTCGCGATAAAAACAGCAGCCCACCTACCATTACTCAACTATTTCATGTGTTGATTAGAGCTGCTGCAGACTTGAAAGATTGATTACTATTTTTCTCTGTTTTTAGTTTTTACACAAAAGAACAAATCAGCCCACGTAAAATCGTTTAGGCCTTGTTTGTTGGCCGGGATGAGATTCGGTTTAGACAAATTTGTTTGGTCCAACCAAACACCTTATCTTAAGTTTTTCCAATAATGATTTTAACTCATTTTAATGGGTTAATTGAAACCCATTCAACAGGTGGATTAAGTTTCTCCCACCTTCCCTGTCTGCTCTTTCTCCTCCAATTCTACCGCCGCCGCTTGTTTTTACCGATCATTCTCTTTCTTCTCCATTTCAATAGCTATTCTTCTCCGATCATCACTTTCTTCTTTGGTCGTCTCGTTCTTCTCCGTTCTTCTATTACTTCTCCCTCTCTTCCAGCACCGGCGATTCTCCAAGCAAGAACTCGCCGACAAGATCAAGATCCAATCGATTCACAGCTATCCTAGTGTTATCAAACATGAGATAAAAATTAAATTAATTTAATCCAATTCAATCCAATATCAAGTAAATAATCCAATCCTATCTCACCTAACAAACGGAGCCTTAGTTCTCTGTTTTAACACATAAAAAAACAAAGTAACCCACATAAAATCTTTTAGTTATAATATATATGTATATATATATATAGGGGTAGGATCGGAGGACACAAGTTTTGACACAAATTTTGACACGATTTGTTAACCATTGGATGAGGAGGATTTTAATAGTTTAGATTTGTTCACACCACTATATACAACTTCATTTTACACTCTACATAAATGTTTTTCTCACCTCTCTCTTCATTATTATACTATCTCTCATCTCTCCTATTAATATTAAAATATTAATATTTAAATTATTTTTTTCTCACCCAATCCAATTATATTTAAAAACCCATCAAGAAATTTTTTTTTTTTAAAAAAGAAGCTACAATTGTTTTTTTTTTTTTAACTTGTTAAATTTATTATTTAAATGATAATTTATTTTTTAAAATAGTTTAAACCAAACAATCTTTAGTAAGAAAAACTTTTTGGTTAAGTGTTTTGTGTTTTTGAAAAATAAAATCTATTTTACTTATTTTGGTTAGAAATTATTTTTGAAATAAGATTTTTTTTTTTAGTGGTAATAAAAATTTTCTTACTAAAAATTGCTTGGTTTAAACTATTTTAAAAAATAAATAATCATTTAAATAATAAATTTATCAAGTTAAAAAAAAAAAACAATTGCTGCTTTTTTTTAAATTTTCTTGATGAGTTTTTAAATATAATTGGATTGGGTGAGAAAAAAATAATTTAAATATTGAGATTTTAATATTAATGAGAGAGATGAGAGATAGTGTAATAATAAAGAGAGAGGAGAGAGATGGTATAATAATGAAGAGAGAGGAGAGAGCTAATGTAATAATAAAGAGAGAGAGGAGAGAAAATAGTTATGTAGAGTGTAAAATGAAATTGTATGTAGTGGTGTGAGTAAATCTAAATCATTAAAATCCTCTTCATCCAATAGTCAATAAAATCATGTCAAAATTTGTGTCAAAACTTATGTCCCCCGATCCTGCCCCATATATATATGTTAGTTCTATTATTTTAGAGAAATAATACTTGTTCTATTTGAAATAGTTGCTTTGGTTGCGAACTATTTAGTTTGCCAAAATGAGGAATTTCAGATTTCACGACTAGTGTTGCTTTCCTTTAATTTTATTCCTTCAAAACTTATTTTTAAAATAAGGGCAATTTTATCATTAAAATTTATGAACAGTGAAATGGTTCTAAGATTCATTTTAGTTTTTTTGTGCTAGTCAAACAACTTGCCAATTCACTGGTGTTATATTAAAAAGAACAAAAAAAAAAAGCACTTTTGTTTTATTAAGTTGATATTTTATTTTATTTTATTCAAATTTATGGCCAAAGCCTATTGTACTTAGCATTCTCTTCATTTGTTTAATTTTTGGTCCCTGAGTTTCTTTTGTTATAAGCTTGGGGTTGTTTGTTTTTATGTTTAAAGACTAAATTTAGTTTTACAGAAAGTGATTAATATTTAAATCTAAATTATTTGTACTTTTTTAACTATTTATTATACTGTCAATTTGTTTATTTTTTAAAGTTAAAACAATTTAAACAATTAAAGATAAATCTATTAAAACCAAATAATTAATTCAAAACTATCTAAAAACAATTAGTCTTGTATTTGAATTGAATTTTTTTTTTCAATACATTCACCAACCAAAAGCCGTGATAAAATTCATTCTCATCAAGAATATCATTAACAAGAGATCAACAATGGCGACCACATGATCTTTTGACTTGCACATTAAAAGACTAGTCTAAAATGCAAGCAGCAACTTGCAATCTTTGAATACTAGTTACAAGTGTGCAAGGGATTGAACTAATGTGATATACTGAAGCCAATTTGACCCAAATATTGATTGGATTTGAGATTTAATTGAATCAAATTTCATCTAAAACTAAATTGGATTTTAGATGTAATTGAATCAAATTTTATCCAAATTTTTAAATTTAATTGGAATTAGATGGGATTGTGGGTTTGTAAAAATTTGTCAAAATCCAATTCAACCCAACATTTAACTTATTAAGTTGATATTTAATTTCATTTTGTTCAAATCCATGGCCGAAGTCTATGATAGTTACCATTCTCCAGATTTGTTTAATTTTTGTTCGTTAAGTTTAATTTGTTATGACTTAAGGGTTGCTTGTTTATATGTCTAAAGACTTCATTGAATTTTACTAAAAATGACTAAAATTTTAACCTGAAATATATGTTTTTTTAGACCACTTATTGTATTGTTCAATAGTTTGTCTTCAGATAAACTATCTGAACACAATTTACTTGACATATGTCAATTTTTTTTAACTATTAGTTGTTCTTTATTATTATTTTATATGATACCATTAACAAAAAATAAATTCTTTCAATAAACAACTAAAAATAAATAATTTAATAAATCTTAAACCATTTTTATATAACTATCAATAAGATTTTATTCATATTAAGATATAATACAAAAAAGTGATGTTGAAATGGTTTTTATATTGCTTATGAATGTTCAACTATAGTTTTGAAATGTTAATAATTAAGTGCAACTTTTAAATTATTATTATCAGGTTAGGCTAATTAGCTTTTTTTAATTATTATTATTATTGTTACAAGTATTCAGTTATAATAAAAAATTATACAACATAATATTAAGATAAATTTGAGAATGTATTATCTTATTGGAATAAATTTGAAAATATATTATCTTATTGGAAGATAGGTGTGAAGAAAATATTTAAATGTAATTAAGTGATTTGGATCAAAGTAAAAGTAAGAAGTCGTTTGTTTTTTGCACTTAACACTTAATGGTGCTGAATTATATCAATTAAGTGATTTTTGTTTGTTTTTTTAAGTGGTCAAACCACTTAAAATCACTCAAAAATCACTGAAAATAAAAAACTACATTTTCTGACTTTTAACTTAATACCAAATCACTTAATGATTTTATAAATTTATTATTCTAATTTTATCCCTTCCAAAATAACAAATTTCCAAGTTTGTTTTAATTTTACATTATAAAAATTTCTTTTAATACTTCAACAAACATATTTCTAAATTTGACTTAATTTTACATTATACATATTCATTTTAATGATATTTTTTTTAATATTATTTTTATTTGAATATATAACAATAACCATTCAACTTAATACCATTTTATTTATTTTTATTTAATTTGCTTTACTATAATAATTTATTTATGTGTATATAATTTTTTTTTAAAAATACTTTACTATAACAATTAATCATATTTTAATTATGAATAAAAATATTATTAATATATACATAAAAGTGTTTTAGCATTTGCTAAATAATTTATTTTAATTGTTTGTATTATATTATATAAATTACATAACAACTAATAGTAAAAGGATATAAATGTCAAATTACTAGTTTTCAGACAATTTTAACTTTAAAAAACAAACAAGATTACTATACATTCAGATGTAAAGGAAAAAAAAAAACAAACATGTCATTCAGATTTCAGGTTTCAGTCACTATTCAGTTTTCAGTCTTCAGTAGCACTGTTCAATCTTCAGACAAAAAAACAAACGACCTCTTAATACTTTATGATTTGTATTTGTATTAGTTCAATCTTCAAACAAAGTACTTTATGATTTGTATTAGTTGTTTTTTTTTTTTTTTTTTTTTTTGGGATTTCACTTAAAATAACAAACAAAACAACTTTAACAAATTAATTAAGTTGAAAAACAAATGACCTCTTAATACTTTGAAGTTTCTTAATTCATTTGATGATCATAAGGCAAGGTACTTCTGAAGAATTATCAGGGATAAAAAGTAGTGGCAGAGGTAATTGTAAGAAATTCTCCAAGGAAGAATAGTGGCATCCCTTGTGATAACATAATATGTGGAAATATTGACGTAATTTGGTAAGGTCAATCAATCTCAATAGAAAAACATAAGCCAATGATAAGACAAGAATATTGAGGATATATAAGATCACGAGGTATTTAAAAAATAAAACTAAAACTAATATAAATAAATTTAATATGGAATACGAATAAATTTAGTATGGGATAACAAATTGTAAAATTCAGGAGGTCAAGATGTCAATAAAATTTCATTTGTTGATAAAAAAAAGTTCGGATTTTTTATTCTTTGTAGCATATAAAAGCCCATGTCATCTTTCAAAGTCAAAATGAGTTTAAAATTTAAACCGTTTATATTTTCACTAGGTTTCACGTGACTCACCTATTTTAATTGGTTGGTAACCCAAAAAATTTAGGTTTACAGAAAAAAACATAACAATAGTTATTTTAGGATTCAAACATACCCATCACCTATAAGATCAACAGATTGCCCTAAACACAACAAATTTAGGTAACAAATAGACTCATATGGAGCATCTCAAATCCAAGATTCTTGAAATAAATCAGTAGTTTAAGTTATAACTCATGAGCTAGTTTTTGTATTAGAAGTTGCATAAGTGCAGGTTTTACTAAGTGAATGTGCTGCTGTGCGAGTGAGAGTAGTAGATAGTCTCATATCTGTTAAAAAAAATGAATTTATATTGGTTTATAAGATGAGGATAACTTTTGTAGGTAAAGTTAGATCCAAGACCCTTTTCTGATATGGTAATCACTATATTTGAAAGTTTAAACTAAAAGAAAAGAACTCAATAATAGTATTTAAACATTCAAAACACAATAAAACCCATATATCAAATTCTGAACATATGCAGAATTACATCACCTAGCAAGTTCGCATTCTCCATTTTCAAAACTTGTAAATAATAATCTGCAACTCTGAAATGAAGATATTATAACAAGGTAACACTAACAAGGAGCAATTGTCAAGCACTTGAACCTGAACAGTCATACATTATTCTCATATCAAATGGCACTCAATGGCTAGGAATTTGCATGATTCCCATATAAACCTCTCAACGTGCATTGATCACATTGTTTCTTTTATGCATTATCTCACAAAGAATTAATGAAGTACATGAGCTGTATAAAGTCAGGTTGAAATTCAGTTGATGCACCAAGAATTTGATGATGTTGCTTCTACATTCTACTTCGAACAGATAGCTCATGCCTCACCTGGTCCTTCAATAGTCTTCTTAGTAACTTGTTAGAAGCAGTTCCGCGGAAACTCCGGAACAATCTTAATGAGGCTCACCTGGTTATTGGTCAAAATATCGGAAATGGCATATTACATCAGAAATCAAACAATGACTAAGCCTATGATTGTAGGAATGATATAGAAAACTGTAGAAATAAGATATATTCTTAGCAACACACCTTAAACAAAGGGTTGAGGTTGCTTTGGATGGCTTTCGAGAATATCATCTTAAGCTTGTCTGGTTGAATGTTAAAACCTTTCTTTAGCACCACAAATATAGCCAACACTTCTGGACCACCACCTACTGGTGCAACACTGACGGCAGCAGTCTCCAAGATGCTTTCATCAGCCCGGTCACATACCCGCTCAATTTCAATAGAACTAGTCTGTGCACAAGAAGGAACATGGTAAAATTAGTCTACAAAACTGTGGACGCCACATAGGCGTGTAATTGTAAAGAGCCTATTTGGTAAAAATACACAAGGTGAGAACTACTTCTTGCCAGTTTGATTGCATGTAAACCATAGTCAAAGTACTTCAATTAATCAGTTCATCATCATTCATTTAATAAAGGAGACTATAATACCTTTATGCCACCAAGATTCATTGTGTCATCAGCCCTGCCTTGTACAACGTAGTAGCCTCCAACTGTCCTCTTGACAATGTCTCCATGTCTCCTGAGATGCTGCCAATACATAGATCAAGTCAAAAAACAAGACTCCAATTTTAGTTTCTGAATAATAGGATTTAGCAAGTGATGATTATTTGATAAGTATTTTAAATATTTTTGAAGTGTCCAACTGCGATTGATCATGACAAATAGTTATAATCTAGGTGATTCTGTCCGCAACAAAGTGTATGACTCGCACCCTCCAACACAACATGCTGCTTTTGGGGATTAAAAAGTGATATTGTACTGCTGTAAGACAAACAAATATCTATATGAAAGTATTTCAAGAAAGGCTTATCAAAGCGCATACCATTCCTTTATACATTGGCATTCCCTGGAAGTAGACTTTATCATGATCAGCATTAAGCAATCTGTCAGTGGCTCCGAGGTACAGAGGAAACAAACCCACTTCACCAACACAAGGTTGATCATCTGGCTGTAACATAGGTGAAAAGATTAACATTTTACACATGTCAATGAAAGTAGAATATTAACCAGTTAATCATGCCACAAATGTCACCTGTCACGTCGCTGCACTTGCTACAAGTACTAGCGTCACATGATCCGATGACATTTCACTTTGCAAGATTTTTGTACGAAGAAATAGAATGGAGTCAGACCAAGGGAAAGAAAAGAAAAAAAATCTTACATAAGGAATTCCCTGTTCATCAAGGATGACAAATCCTGCAGTCATTGATGAACCACTAAATGCACCAAAAGCTTGTGGCTGCAGAGGACATCCTTGGATGTAGGATGAGGCAAGCTCTGTGCCTCCACAACATTCAAGAATGGGGTTGTAGTAAGATTTCGAAGAAAGCCAAAGGTCATCATCAACATTAGAGGCTTCTCCAGTGGAGCAAAAATATCTGCACTGATAATTCAAGTCAATACTTCTATGGGAAGAAAAGAAAACATTTTAACTTGAAGTTGAAAAAGATTATTACCTTATCTTTGTCCAATCTAACCCTTCTAGACAATTTGTGCTCTTCCAAGCTTTTACTAAGCTTGGAACCGTACCCAAAACAGTCACTCCGGCATCCTGAAAAAACGTAATAGAAGGTTAGACAAGTTTTTGTGATACTATTCCGTTTAAGATGCAGATGCAGCATAAATTGCCATTTCACTATAGTCAAGGGAAGGGAAGTATGCATGTCTTCTTTTACACCATTAACCAAACATTAATATATAAATATTTTTTATAACAAATGCTGATGGAATTTTATCTTACATATAGTACTGGAACCAGACCACCTCCCCCCACCACTTCAATCCCTTGTTTGACAACATTCACTTCTTTATAAGAGGGAAAAGCAAAAGAAGGGTCACCTGAACAAATTTTCCAAAACTGCGGCCAAGAGGAGATCCATGATAAAGAGCAAGAGTCCCACCATTTAGAAAGCATGAGAACATTACAATTGGCCCCATCACCCACCCTAAATTTGTAGGCCAACAGTGAACATCTCCAACTTTAAGATCAATATGAGCCCACCCTTCAGCAGCACATCTAATTGGCGACAGTTGTGTCCAAGGGATAGCTTTTGGTTCCCCTGATGGAAACCAACAGATAAACTAAATATTATATGATAAAAAGGAACGTCAAAAGTTCGATCAATACTAATGCAGTTGAAAGATATCTCTACCTGTGGTTCCAGATGAAAAGAGTATATTAATTATTGAGTCTACCGGTCGATGACCAGGAACATAATAATTTGGCCTGCCAGCATGAGAACGTCGTTACGTACTTTAAAATAACATGAGACCAATTTTATGGAGAAACAAAAAATACTTGGTACATTGCATATATAGATAAAAATAGATGATAAAGATGAACCTTTCCATTACAATAACACTTCTTTTAGTGGACAAAAACAGGAGTAAAGGTTACCTAGGATGGCAATTGACACTAGAAAGAAAATCCTTCCAGGATAAGTCTTGTTCTCTCAGTTTAATGGATAAATCGTTGCCAATCCCAGGAAGCACAATAGCTTTTAAAGGAGCAGCCTCCACAACTTTACTGCAAAAGAAAGACAAATGGCCAATTTGATACCAGAGGACTAGTTAGAAACATGTCAAGCACCCAATGTATAAACAATTTAACCTGTGCCAGGTTTGGTTTCAGTCTGATAATTATATAGCCTTCATAGAAGCAACTAAGCTAGAAACTGTTATTTGGGATTTATTTGTGCAAAATGTAGCATGTTTGCAAAAATATCTCAACAAATTGGCCAAAGATTGTTAAGGCCTGCGAAAAAATCCAATGAAGTCTTGAGTAATTCAAAAACCAATCATCATTCAGAACCCCAATTTCCTACCACTTCTAGCAAATTGCATGTTCATTTTAAGAACTTACAATAATCAGATGCATCTAACCAAGCAGTACATTAAATATAGATAGATCTTTTGAAAGGTCTAGAAAGCTGCTCCAGTCATTCCTTTGGACTAAAGACTTAACACAAATCAATTTGTCTCAACCAATTTATCTGAGAAGGTAGGATTTTCAAGAGACACTGACATGTTTACAAAACAATTGCAATTTAGTTTGTTGACCATAACTGGTTTTTAGAATCAGTTGTCATTCCTGTTGAACATGAACATAAACATGACCTCTGTGACATATACAGCTAAGCAAATCAAGTCATGCAAATCAGTCGAGGCATCCAATTTGGACACTCAACTTGGGAGAGATTAATTTTAGACGCATGAGTTTCCACCATCAAATCTTTTTTTTTTTTAATAGGAAACAAAGACTTTATTTAATGAAAAAGAAGTTATAAACATAAACCATAAGTCTACCAACACTACAAACAGAAACAAGAACAAAATACAAGATTAGAAAAATTAATCAATAAACGACAATCTTCCAATCAAGCAAATGAAAAATTAAAAAAAAAGATTCCTTAGAATCTTTAAAATCTTCACTAGTAGATGCCTACCATCAAATCTGGTATATCCTTACCCACCAAAGACTAAAAAGATGCACCATCTAGCATAGACAGTAAAAAAATAATAAAATAATTAATAACAAAATAAGAAAGATTAGAAAATTTTCCTTTACCTGTATAAAGGAACCTTTTTACCTCCTCTCACTATATAATCCTGAATAAAATTTAAGACAAATATCAATTTCCAGAACAAATGAGTATATGTGCAAACTGCTACAGAACAAAATTAGGTAGAATTAAAGTTGAAATTTCACACTACTTATAAAGCTTGTATGGAAAAACGAACCTCTTAAAATATATAACAATATAGTCATATAACCTCAAAAAGTCACACAAGGATGAAAACATACTTGATAGTGACCGGGATATTTAACTGGTCAGAATCTTTTACTTTAGCCATAAACCACTTTTAATTTCAAACTAAGAGATTGAAGATGGAACTATGGAAGACAATGAAGTTCATATCGTTAGGAAAATTCTAATCCATGGTGTAGTATACATCTACTGTAATGGAAGATCACCTGAGTAAATATACCCTTCGCATTAGACACTCGCAAACGTGTTGCAATTTCCCTTGCCGCAAAGCTATCAGCAATGGATACAACGACAAATCCAGCTAGTACAATTGCCAAATATATTATAACTGCATGGACTGTCATTGGCATGTCAATGGCGATTGCATCACCCTTTGAGAATGTCGCATCCAGCGCATTAGCCACGAACCTGTATTACCATTTGTAAACATATTAATTAAAATTACGTTGCAGTAAAAAATAACTAAAACTGACAGAAACAAATGTGAGGAAGGAAAGATGAGAGGAAACAAGATTTAAATTGAAGTTTAGAAATATAATAACTTCACAATCTAATCCTCTTCTTTATGTTTTCGTCCAAATCCTTTTTCTTCTTTGTCATTTGTATCAATAATACTTTCATCCTTTCAATAACATAAATGAAAAAGTTTATGAACAAAATGTGCAATTGTTTCTTCAAAAAGAGACTATTTGGCAACAAAGCTGGGCTTATATCACCACTACTCAACAGTTCCTAATTCTAAAAATTTAAGGCTTCTGATATAATGTTGAGCTGAGCAATTAACCAAGACTAAAGGGCATGCATGACCAGGTGTAGCAGGGGTTGTTCGTAAAACTAGGTTAACAGAAGAACCATATTTTTTTAAAGTAATAATAATAATAATAATGGAGGACTTTATAACAATAGGATGAAAACGTCAGCCACAAATTACTGATGAGAACATACATTACTTGCTCTCGAAGTTCTTTCAATGTCACACGATTCACACTGGCGTGATCACACCCTTCATCTCTCCACACAATAGCCACACTGTCATCCTGTTTTCGAGGATGACTCGAGGGTTGCAAACAGCATTCAGCAATATTGAGAAGAGAACCAGGAAGCCATGTTCCACCTTGTTTTGATTTCTCGTTTCTTTCTAGAATGCACTTTGGGGCTTTATGAAATACAATTGAAAGCTCTTTTAGGACAATTGGCCAATAAGCCTGAGAATCAGTATCGGAAACAAAATGCAGTAAGGAAAACAATTCCCATAACTTAGAAACATAACGCCACACTTAAGCACATAATCATATTTAAGTAAACATATAAGCATAAAAAGTACTTACCTCCGGGTGTTGAACTGAGAATTTGTGGAAGAGTTTGAAGCTCGTTATGGGGTCTTTGTACAAAGATCCTAAAAGCTTGGGACCATGAATTTCCATTGCACTTCCCAAGTTAGTAAGTTTAGATTGACACCTGATGTCAGCGAAAATAATAGTCC
This sequence comes from Nephelium lappaceum, assembly GCA_021234005.1. NCBI lineage: Eukaryota > Viridiplantae > Streptophyta > Magnoliopsida > Sapindales > Sapindaceae > Nephelium > Nephelium lappaceum. The sequence goes on from CM038009.1 coordinate 8,204,943, forward strand.
ATTAGAAGAGATGGCAAACTTTAATGTATTAGTCTGCATACTGCGAACAAACATGATGTCTCAAAAGTTTTCATAAGGTATGATCATTAAGCATCTAAGTGAAATCGGCACTCCAATTAGATATCTGCAGACTCTGGCAAACATATAGTCTACTTCTCCAACTATCCACCAAACCATCAAACACATTCAATAATGCTGAGTTCAATTACATGCTAACGTTGTCACAGCATAAATCAAAGTGCCATACGCTTATCTAAGAATCAGTATATTTTTTATCATAAAGACTAAGAGTCTAGATAATTAGGAAGCATACATATAGACATAAAACAGCAAAATAACTGCTCATACAACATGATATAATAAGAATATGAAGATTCCTGATTATTTTGTATCCTATTTCACCTGTACTGTTCCGATTATTCTGATATTGTTCATCCAACCAGCTTCAGTCTGGAAGAAGCTTTCAATACTTTCTTCAATTAATTAAACCAATAACAACATCCGCAACTATCATGCCAAACGGCGTACAGCACGAGCCCTTTTACGAACCATTAACACCATAAACTGATCTAATGACAAAGTGATTTAACATTCATGTTCTTCATTATGGTTACACGATCCCATTAAATTATGACCACAACTTATAAATATTTGCTACTACATCTTCAACAGGGTGATATACTAATACGCATAACCCCTGCACTAATCTGCGTTGGACATGATTTGAGACAACCTCTCAATCCAAAAACCAGCTTATTGCCATAAATTACTATTCCTTTCATTACAAATATATCAAACAACGAGCATTTTTAACTGATAAACCAAAAATAACCAACACAAACAACCAACAAATTATATACGATGAAAAGAGAAATCGAGCAAAAAAGCCAGAAAGCAGAGAAGCAAGAGCATTACAGAGAAGGGAACCAGGAAGGAGGAGGTCCATTGGAGGAGACATCCCAATCACTATAGACAGTGTAGTAAATAAGCTGGTGCAAGGCATGTGGGTGCCATGGTTTGAGAACTTTTTGAGCCACCACCTCCCTCCACACCTCTCTTGGGTCATCCCCTCTTCCTCCTCCTCTCAATACCCCTCTTAGAATCTTATCAAACTCTCTTGCCTCCTCCATTGTCAAACCAGCCTTCAGCGAGTCCTCCACACACACTTCACCAATCTTTTTCCCCATCTGTCTCTCTCTCTATCTCTCCCTCTCTCTCTCTCTCTCTCTCTCTCTGAAAGTTGAAGAAACTACCAACTCTTGTGTTGTTTTGACATTCAAAAAATCGAGTTACAAGTTAGAAGTGGTAGGTGGAAAAATAAGAGTGGAAGTTGAACCACGTGTCTGCTGACACAACCTGTTCATTGTACCACTTTGTAGTTAGTTAACAAAGTTTTGTACTCTTCTACCATGTTTTAGATTTCCTTAAACTATAAGCACACCCCATTAATGATTTAGATCAGCTTTTCACATTTTTGAGATTTATTTATTTTTAAATGTTGACACTTACCACCCGACCTTCAAAATCTGTCAATATGCATTACTGAATATAGTACTCGAATGACTATTCCCATAACAAAAAAATAAAAAGAATTCTCATCAAAATGAAATTTCATTATCCACGTTTTGTGTTTTAAAGGATAAAGACAAATATATAACTTAAACTCTTAATTTTTTAAGATTAAGACGAGTATTTAATTACTCTTATAAAAAGGGTATGTGTGGATTTAATCTCTTTTTTATTCAATAATGTTGGTTTCCCCTTTTAGATACTTATTGCCCATTTGGCACATAATAGGATAAGGTTGGCTTATTTGTATGAAATAAAATGGAATTGAATTGGATTAAATTTAGTATTGTCCTTTACTTGGTGTAATCGTAGGCTCATATTAAAATTAAAACTTCATTTGTGATTGAACTATGTTATATTAATATCAGAAATGAAAATTAAAACATCCATTTGAATTAATTTATTAGTTAAATATTAATAATCATGTAGTTAATAATATTTTAATAAAATTTTTAGTTATCATATATTAAATTTCTGCATGTCAGTAAATTATTTATTTCATCTTTTCACTTTACATTAAATTATAATATGTGGTTTATAGAAATCAATTTAGTTGATATAAAATATATAATTTAAATATTTATAATTTATACACATTAATTACTTATTTAATATAGAATTTATTTATATTTATTCTTTAATTATAATCAGTAGTTTTAACCAAAAAAAAAAAAAAAAATAGTCCCAACAACGTGGGGCCATTTAATCCCATGGAAGTTTGTGCGACTAAACAATCCCATTCCAATCGGACTATATTAAGATCCCATCTCATTACATGCAACACAAACATGGGACTAGGCCTGAATTCATTTGAAATAGTTCAATTCTAATATTTAATTTCATTCACCATACATGGCCTAACGCATTAAACGTTTCTGGTTCTAGAATAAAGAAAAATTAAATTGTAGATATTTTTATATATAATTAAATTGGGATATAATAAAGAAAAGCACAATTCAAATTCAAAATTTTAATAAGAGTAAATTGCACTAACTTTCTCTAACTTTATATGAAATTTCACTCCATCCTAAGGTATTGGTTTAATTACACTAACTTCCTATTAAACTATTGACTAACGGTTGATCATCGTTAAATTTAATGGTTAAAATATAATTACTTTTGGCTCCTAAACATAAATTGATCCTTAATATTTATTTTCTTATTTCTTAAATATTTAATTAATTAATTTTTAAAAAATAGTTATTCTCAAACATTTAATTAATTAATTTTAAAATATTGTGGTTTTTGAAAGTATAGTTTGGTTTTTCATTACTTAATTGATTTTTAATTAATTGTTATTAAATTTAATTCAAGATAATATTGGTTGAATAAGAGATCTGAAAAGTATCCAAATGAAGAAAAATCCCTTTTTTAATCAATAAATAATTCATTAAAAAATTAATTAATTAAATATTTGAGAAATAATAAAATAAATATTAAGGGTAAGTTTATCTCCAGGGGGCAAAAAAGTAATTGTATTTAACTGTTAAATTTCACATTAGTCAACCAGTTAATCAATAGTTTAATGGAGAATTTGTGTAATTAAACCAATAACTTAGAATGGAATGCAATTTCATATAAAGTCAAAGAAGTTAGTGCAATTTATCTTTTTACTAATGTATATATATATAGATATATATATATTAGCTACATCAACGTCATTTAATTAACCTCTTAATAGTCTTTCCATGTATTTATGAATTTACAGATTTTATCGTCTAGTTAATACTGTACTTACAATTTATTAAAATCAACCGCAAAACATGTTGAAAGTTAGGGTGGCCGAGGGGCAAAGAGCCTTCACCACCTCCTACAGGTGTCAAATTAGAAGGCCAAGCCTGAATATATATATATATATATATATATATATATGCATATATATATTTTTTACTTTCTTTTGTTTTCAGGACTGGAACTAGTTTAGAAAATTATTGAGATCAATCGGATAAAATTATTGGTGATGCGGTCCGGGGTGGTGCTCCCCTATAGAAGAGATCCACCCACATGGAGATAGAGGAGAGGCCCATGAGAGAGGAGTAGGGAGCAGGAAGAAGGGGGGGTGGGGAGGGATGGGGGGAGGGGGGTAATCCACACATAAAGATGAGAGAGTTTGTTATTTTTGAGGCTAGGTACTAATCAGAGCATATTTTTTGAGGTACTGGAAATGAACCTAGAATATAACCAGAACCAAGTTGGTAGAACTCTAGTGGCACGGTCCGGATAAGTAGCTCCTATAGAACTAGAAACCACCCACATATAGATGAAGATAACTCATAGTCATATACATGAAATAACCTAGAGCATATTTGCCTGCACTGACTTAAGAAACTTCTTTTTTTAAAAAAAAAAAAAAAAAAAAAAAGATAATAATAATAACTTTTTTGCAACAATTTTTAGCTTCAATCCTATCTTTAAAATTAACCATCCAAACTTAACCTTGAAATTAAAAGCTGACCAAACTTAAAGATTTAGATGCGAGCTTAGCTCTCAATTTGAGGATGGACCTCAAACCGCTTAGTCCATTTGTTCGTTCGACGTTTGTAATAAATAATAAATTTAATATCTCTCTTTGGACTCTTAAATTTGTGCTAATTAAATATATATATATATATATATATGAATATCTATAAACCACTGTGCTTTTTAAACTAGTGTTTGACAAAAAGTTTTATATTACATCATCTCATCTTGTTCTTCAACAACATGTTTATGATATCAAGTAAACGGAGATTGGGTGGGATATGATATGACATAATCATCTGGATCTTCTTTCTTGTTTTATTTTGTGATTTGAAGAAGATTTGGTAGATATCAAATGTTAATTAGCAGTTGGATATGATATTTATATTTATCATGTTTTTATATTGCATATATTAATTTTTAGGGAAAGTTGTACAAAATTCCCTCAATATTTAATGTAGCCGTGGGACATGATATGACATAATTATTTGGATCTTATTTCTTGGTTTTTTTTTTTTTTTTTTTTTTTTTTCTGATTTGAAGAAGATTTGGTACATATCAAATGTTAATTAGTAGTCGGATATGATATTTATATTTGTCATGTTTTTATGTTACATTTATTAATTTTTAGGGAAAATTGTACATAATTCCCTCAATATTTAACGTAATTACATGCCGATGGAATGTTTGTCCTGAGGTTGAGGTACTGTGTATTACTTTGTTAATTTTAGTTATTTTAACTGTTCAAAAAATATTCAATTAAAAAGTCAATTATGTTTTTTTTTTAAAAAAAAAAATCAATTATGTTAGTTCAACAACAAATCTCCATCTTTTTAGATCAAATTTCTAGACAAAAACTACAAAAATCAACACAAATTATTTTTCTTCAATCAAATTCCAAGAACAAATCCCACAAAACACTAAATCAATTCAAAGAAAAAGGAAAATAAAATTACTGCTTAATTTTTTAATCACAAAATTTCAATTAAATGAGAAATTAAAAAAAAAATCACATCTTCAATCAAAACACCACCTTTCAAATCATCTTCATTTAAAACACAAATTTTCTTCAAACAAAGCACAAAGCCTAGTCCTTCCTCTTCTTCAATAAACTAAATTAAATAAAAAGCAAGATGAATGTAAAAAATACATAATTTGGTTCTTCTCCTCATCTTTCTTCTTCTTTAAATTTATTCCAAAAAAAAAAAAAAAGATAAAGTAAATGTAATAGATATAGTCCTTCATTTTTTTTTTTTCAAATTTGGTCCTTCAATTTTTCTAGATGAACTCCATTAATTTTTTATTTTAAAAATATATTACTTAAAAAAAAAAAAAATCGGTGGTGGAAATGATTCACTAGAGGAGACTCCATCGATTTATTTTTTTAAAACAATATTAAGTTATTAAGTACTTATAGAGAGCATTTTGAACCTTTATATAAAAATGATAGTCAGTGGTTAAAATTAAGCCGGTTTGATTACTTTTGAAAATTTTAAATGTAATTATTTAATAATTTGAATATAAAAATAATGTTTGATAAATTTTCAAACATGCTTATTTAATAATTTTAGTGGATTTGGTAGTAATTTTAAGAAGACGGTGATTATAAAATAATTTGCTATGAAATTTAATAATATTTTAAATGATAAAATCATCCTTGTTAATTTTATCATGAAGACAATTATATTTTAATCTTAATTACATAGAAATAAATTCATACCAAATAAAAATTAAAATATTTTAATTTATATCTATTTAAAACATTTTGTAAGGTTCGTAGCACTTAAAATAAAATTTTTTAAACATATGTTTACTATCTTTTTAGGATTGTAAAAATTTTAACAGCATAATTTCTCTAAAAGTAGTTTGATTAATTCCATAACAAATTATTTATATTATATAACTAATTGTGGTTATTTTAAGAGTTACAGTAAACCGAATTGCACCTCAATCCGAATTGCACCTTGATCGTTGACCACGGATATTGATGTAAGGGCTAACATTCTATTTACGAGTAATTGCATTAAGGATGCATTTGATATGTTGTATTGTAATAGATTATACTAGATTGAACTGGATTAAATTGAACTGAATTGAATTAAATCTCATGTTTGGTGTATGATAGGATTGGATTTGTTGTATTTCAATCATATGTTTGGTATATGATAGGATTGGAGAGAAATAATTTTCAAACATTTTTAAATAATATAAAACTGTTTTAAATTATAAATTAATAAAAATATATAATAATTTATCCCTAATATTAAAAATAAGATATAGAGGATTTTAATAAAATATAAAATTTTAAATTAATTTATTATCATGAAGAAAACACAAATTATAAAATCAACAAAATTCACTATTATAAAGCACAGAAACCAAAACATAAAATAAAATACAAAATAAAAAATAAAAACAGAAAACGTAAATAAAAATGGGGAACTTTATTGTCGACGCCGAGTTTTCGAAAAATATCAAAATTTTAAAGTCTTTTTGGAAACAGTTATTTTCATCCTTAACTTTTCAAAAGCTCTTCAAAAAAGTCCAAAACTATCAATCAATTGACAATCAATATTAATAGAATGTGTAAAAAAATATTTTTACCCATAATAGTTTTAGTTTTATATAAATTATCGAATTATCCTAATAAAATAATGATTTACAAGTTAAATTATCTAAAATATCTTTGAATCTAGATTGTTAAAAATAGTCTAAAGTTATCATTGACCGTCAGTTGACTAATGGTTTGGATTTTTTTGAAGAGTTCTAAAAAAAGTTAGAGATGAAAAGAACTGTTTTCAAAAGAATTTTAAAAATTTAATATTTTTCAAAGTCTTGAAAACTAAAATGAAGTTTTTCTAAATAAAACCATTGGACTTATTGGAACCCAACTTCAAGTTTGGGTTTCACTTAGACAGTCTGTTGTAGCATACAATGACACTTTAGTGGATGGCCACATCCAACGCAGTGCATGAGCCAATCGAGTGGTTTCAAAAATATGTACAGCCTTAGATCCAGTCCGGCCCTATAACTGGTTGTCCAAATGCACCCTAAATGTTTGAGAAATTTGTGCAATTTGTCTTAATTTTAATTACTACAACCATCAATAATTTGACTGTACGTCTTGGTCCTCACAAAAAAGATGCGAACCAATATATAAAAATTAAAAAATTACATTTTTCCTCTCCCACGCCTCAATCAAACTCCAACCTTTTTTTATAAAAGACCCTTTTCTTTAATGATTGAGCTATGATCCTCTCTTAACCTTTAAAATAATAATAATAATAATTTAATAACACATTAACATAAAAGATAATGAATAATTAAGATTATTATTATTTTTTTATTTTGACATATCACTCAAACTTTTAGGTGGCGTTTGACATCATTTTTGAAAACTGTTTTTCATCTTTAAAATGAAAAATACTCGAAAATGTGTTTGTCAATCGTTTTCAAAAACATGTTTTCGAAAATGAAAAATATGTTTTTAAAAATGTACCGTAAAAATCAAGAAAAAAATGACTTTTTTTTCCGTTTTCTATCATTTTAAAAAATCATTTTTTTATGCAGTAAAATTCAAAAAAGTTAAAAAAAAAAATCAATTCTAAGAGTTACATCATCATTTTTAAAAACAGTTTTCATTCAAACACACTTTCAGTTTTTACCTATTTTAAAAATAATACCAAATAACTTTTTATCATTTTTCATTTTCGAAATATATTTTCAAGAATGCTATCAAATACATTATCGTTTTTTAAAACATAATTTTCAAAACATATTTTCGTTTTGCAAAATACTTTTTAAGAACACCATTTCAAAAACGCACTCTAAACTTCTCTTATAAAAAGTCAAAGTGAAAAATAAGGCTAGGAGAGAATTTTAACTTAGATAAACTACTTTTAAAAAATAATAATAATAATTTGGTATATATAATTAACAAGCCGATTATTGTTAAAGTCATTAAATAAAAAAATAAAAAAAAAAAGAAAAAATTATTTGGATTAACGTTAAGATTATTAAATTTAGTGCATTATCTCTTATTACAATGATTATGCACCTCTTTTTCCATTAAGGTGGTAAGGGTTGAATTCGTATTGAGAACATTTTACAAGTTTTATATATGTATTTTTCTCTCTTTTTTTTTTTTTTTTTTTGTGATGGAACAAGTTTTATGTATGTATTTTTCTTTTTTCTTTTTTAATTTATTTTGAAAGTAAATATTTGAACTATGCAATTAATGATTAATCTCAGTAAGTGTTGATAAATTTGTAACTCTTTCGATTTCAGTTTTAACCAAAAAATAATAATAATAATAATAATTTTTGTCATGTTTTAAGTTAAATTCGCATCAATTCAAGTTGAGGTACATTTGTGCTTGATTCACTATTACTAGGTTCATTTCTAGGTTCACTAGGTTCACCTTCCTCTATCAAATTCTCATCTTTACCATATCAATTTAATACCATTTAATTAATAATTCTCTTAAAACTTTGAAACTTTGAAAACTTCTAATAGACTATTAGAGAGATGGCTTTTAAATCCTTTGAAGATCTTATTTTCGAAAGGTTGATATCTAGGAAATCTTTTACAAATAGCCTTCTTCACATCTTTTGTAAAAGGAAACTAAAAAATCTATTGAAAAAACCTTTTTCTTTTCAAGTCAGGATTTTACTTGGTTCTTAAATTCTCTAATAATTTAGACCAAGGAAATCCCATTAAACGTTTTAAAGAAAACTCTTTAAGGTTAAACCCCTTAGATCCAAACTTTTTCTTAAAAATAATAAATTTGTACTTTCGTTAACCCAACTAGGGTTTTTAATTCCCTACTATTATAAAGAAAACTAAAAGAAATTTAGAAGACTTACTTGAAGATAATGATTTAGTTTTTAGCTTTAGTTTACTACGATAATGTATGCAAGATAAGTGAGAGAAAGCATTTTTAGTTCTCAGAGACAACTAAAGAAAGCAGCGTAAGTGTTCCTTTTTCTTTCATTCATTAAGAAGGATACACATTACAAGATAACAGTTAAAGGGACAATTATTACTGAGAAACTATAAAAGGATCCTTACCAATAGTTTATCTTTTTATCAATAATGTTTTAGAACAGCGACAAAACAATCTTTCCTTCTAACAACTTCACATGCTACTTTTTACTTTAACTTTTGTTGGTAATGCTTTCTTTTTCTATAGTTTCACGTGCTACTTATTTCAGGTAGCTAGATTATGATAAGCTTTATCATCAAATCCTTCATCTTCTTTTACTATGCTATCTTCAATTAAAAAATAATAATCCTTTTCTGCCTATTCCTGAAGTCTCTGTAAATATTTGCCTACATCATTGCTAAGAAAAATCTAGGGAATAGGATACTGCATTTTTGGTTGATCTCTTAATGGACATATGTGGAGTTTGTCCACCTAGTTGTGGTCTGGTTAAATATATGCATTGCTAGTACTTATGTCCTCTATACTTTTAGCGATGTTTAACACAAGTCACCTTTAGACTCGGCTGGTCAGGGCCTTTCATTTACATATTGAAATGGGTTTTCGTAAGAGACGATTATAATGTAATGGTAGACAAATAGACAATGTACAACTCTGTCATACCTAGCTATCCATTCACAAGGAATAAAGTTTACGTCTAGACGGAACCCATATCTTCCTCTATGCATTTGAATACATTTGTTGGTTTTATTAGGGAGGAATGAGATGTTCAAAGCATTTGAAGCATGTAAGCCATCAATTATTCCATAATCAAACAACTCTTCCAAGCTTATTTGGTTAGCAATGCTAGGTATTCTATATAATTTGAAAAACACATCTAAATTAATTTATACAATAGAAAATTCATGTACATGCTTTTAGTTTATGTTCAAAATAGAAGTATATACAGTTATACCAAGAGGGTATTCTGTTAGGGTCATTAAATAATTTTGGATATTTTTGGTTGTTTCTTCAACTAAATCTAATATTTTCTTGGTTTTTGTCTTTGACTGATAGAATTCATCTGAAGCTTCAATCACGAGCTGATTCTACTCTTTTTATAGGCTAATAGATTGTATCTCATTCAATCAGTGGTCTACAGGTTCATTCCTTCACTCTTTTCAAATGTATCGTTGACCTCTCATCTATCATGCGTTCTTTACTTCTTCAATCAGAATTTTATTGGACTAGCTCTATTGATAGAAGAAAGCTGATTCAGGTTTCCTAGCATATTTGTTATCGTTCAAAAGTTGAAGTGGGTTTGGGTTTGCGAGATCTATGTGTTCTTAATAAAACTCTTTTTAAAAAATTTACTTGGAGGTTTATGAATAAAAATTAAATGATTTTCAAGTTTCTCTACGCTCGATGCCTCTCTTCCACACTTCTCCCCAAGGTAAGGTACCTTTCTTCCTCTGTTTGGCTTGGTATGAAATGTCATTTCCTATCTTTGGTGCTTGAGTCTAAATAGTTGGTGGGTTGTCACTCAAAAGTTTGCCTTTGGCTGGATAATTGGATGTAGGGGCCTCTTATAGATAGCACTTCTAACTTGCCTCTCTCAAAGCTTCCCCTGAACACTAGTATTGGCGACATTTACTATGACGATAGTTGGCATCTTCCTTCTTCAGTTCGTATGACCCATCAGGATCTAGTTGAGGATATAGAATGGGTAATTATTAATACTTCTTCTTATTCAAGAGTATGGACTTTTTCTATGGATGAGAGAGTGACCACTGCTGCTAGCTTATACTTCTTTAACTACGTTTCATCTACATCTTCATTGGGCAAAACATATTTGACTTAATTTTATTCCTCCTTCAAGATTTATGCTAGTTTGGAGAGTCATGCATAATCGATTGCCTATTGATCTATCTCTTAAGTGTTGTAGTTTTATATTTTATTCTTGTTGTCGTTTATGTTGGTCTATTAAGGAGAGTTTATGGCATTTGTTTATGCTTTGCCCTTTTGTAATAGGTCTTTAGCATTCCTTGTCATCCGCGTTTGGTCATCCTATCTCCCTATTTGGGCCTGTTATTGATTTGTGCCAAGCTATTATGTCTGCTAATTTTTGCTTCTCAACTTTAGAATCTATAGAAGGCGGGAATAATTGTAATTTTTTGAATTATTTGGCTTGCATGTAATAAGGCTACTTTCAAGGGAAAATGTCATTCCCTTCATAAGGCTCTCTCATTTGTTTGGCCACTATTCGAGAGGATGATTCACTCAATTCTAGGATTATGTGGAATTCGGTGGATGAATTTTTGGCTCTACGTAAGCTTCATGTTCTAGCTCGTTCTTCTAAGGCTCCACGTATTATAATAATAGTTTGGGTTCCTCCTTCTTCAGGTTAACTTAAGGTTAATACTGATGGTTCTACTTCGGAGCTCCTGGTTTAGCTGGTTGTGTTGGAGTTTTTCAGACTTTTCGTGGATTTTTTAAGGGTGTTTTTGTTATTCCTTTAAGGATAGGTTAAGCTTTTGAGGCAGAGTTAGCTACTACAATTCATGTCATTTAGTATGCCTAGACCTATCATTGGATGAAACTTTGGTTGGAGAGTGATTCGGCATATCTGGTTTCACTTCTTCTTGATTGTTCTTTTAAGGTTACTTGGCGTTGGCGATCAACTTGGGATAGATGTCTTTCTTATTTTCAGGATATGGATTTCATAGTAATTCATATTTAGCGTGAGAGAAATTCAATTGTGGATGTTCTTGCTTTTCACTCTTCTTTTTTTGTTTGTTCCACTTGATGGTGGATGGCTCCAGCTTTTCTGGGTTCCTTTCTTTTTGGTGATTTACTTGGCACGGCCTGATATTGGTTTCATTAGTTTTGACTATGACGGGTTGACGCTCTTTTTTCCTTACCAAGTTTTTCCAATTGGATTTTTTTAGTAAAGTTTTTAATGAGGTATTCTATAGGGTTTAATTTGCATTGGTTTGTTTTCAACTGAATCATTTGTTGTCTTTCCCTTCCTATGATCTGAATTTAATCTTTTAACAACTGCTCTTTGTTTCGTTTTGGTTTTATGTCTCACTTTTCTTTGTATGTTTCTTTTATTTTTTTAATACAATGTTGGCTTTCACTAACCAATATTAAAAAAAAAAAATCTAATATTTTCTTTTGGACGTCAGACGTGCTTTGTAATACTGCATTATTTAACCTTTTTGCTTATTCCTACATAATTAAAAAAAAATGGTGGTTTCAGGGTTCAAAGCTTCTGTTTGACTTTTTTCTTCGATAGCTACTGTTCTCTCTCTCTCCCTATATATATATATATATATAATATATCCCAAAATTTCAAAATTTGTCTTTAAATCAATATCCCTCATTCTAAAAATATCAAGGGATATTTACAACCTCACGTAACACCTACAACATTATACTCCATGACTTTTTGCTTCCAAATTGGTTAGGTGGTAATGTTTTTTATTCGAGAAAATTTCTTCAACGTTCTATTTAAGTGGAAGGATAAAATAAAACTGATATCTTAACGTGTGACTTAAAATCACATTTGTGGAAAATACTTCATGAAAAAATATAATCGGTTCAGCAAAGTCAAGTCAGGCAACTAACAGATTCCTTCAGGAATTCCATTCACTGCTCTTCTTCATCCATAAAGACCATTGAAAGTTTCCCAGTTTAAAAAGAAAAAAAAACCTTTGACATGACAAGGACTCAAAATCCCCTATAAATTTCAATTGAAAAGTCTTACATAAACTCTAGCAACAAAAAAAAAAAAATTAAATAACTATGGGATACAAAAGTAGTGTGTACATTTACAATATACTATAACATTATTCAATTTTAAACAATATGATATTGTTAGGACTATCAAATTCTAAACAGGGATCCAATCAAACTTCTAAGTATACTGATTAATAGTATATACACCAACAAAAGAAGATGATGATTGATGATAATTCAGAGTAAATGTAGTAAAAATTACAAATGCAAAAGCACCTAAAATTCTTGCTGTTGCAAATCAAGCACGTATGATATCACAAAAGAAATTGTCTCAGTTCATTTTTCAAAGCATTACACAAAACTTTTATCATTATTGTACAATTCGCCATGGCCGCAATATCTAACAGGCTGCTGAGGAATTTGCAGGAAAGTAAAAAGGTTAAGTTGAGAAGAAAATTACGGCTACTGCAATGAGACTTTCATCGGATTTACTATTTGGCAAATCGCAATGTCCACTCTGCAGCTAGTTCATCATGCTTAGCTCTATCTACCAAGTACAAGTGGGCAATGCCAGGGACAATTGGATTATCTGCCACGACGAGAAATATTTACACATTTAGCACATCAAGTTATACAAGTCAGTTAACATGTTTAGCACGTCAAGTAACAAAACAAGGCAGTATTGCATGTCCACACGTTTAAAAAGCTGAAATCAGGGCATGCAGATGAAGAGTATCGTTGAACAATCTTTGAACATTAAAACTCATTCAAGGTTTTCAAAAAAATGAGTGTGGCAATTTCTCCCTTGTCCATTTCAATGAAATCAATAGTTAATTATGGCACCAGTAATAACAACAACGACAATTTGACCAAAAAGCAAACATATACATAGAGAAATGGGTAAAAAAACTTAACAGGTATCAGGGCTGGTGAACATGGATCTGATTGCAAGTAGCACCTTCGTAACTGTTAGAGCTGGGCTCCAATTATCCTTCAGGATGTCCAAATGAACATTGCCAGCAGGATCAACATTGCAGTGGTAGATTCGAGTTTTAAATATCACCTGCAAACCTGTACTTATTATCAAAGAAACAAAGATCATACTAAGGAACATCATGCACTATCATTTCTCCAATAGGGCTATAACGATATTTCTTTTTGTTTATACTAATTTTCTCTGATTAGAATTCAGTTTTGGTTAAATAACTTGTAGCAAACCTACAGAATAGGAGTGAAATCCATAGATCTTTTCTGATCATATGACTGTGACTTCATATTGTTACCAAACCAGCTTGGTAGGATGTTTATCACTAATGCTATCTTTTATACCACAGCAGAATATTTAAAATTTATACGGTAAGTGTTCAACGGTTTGCATGCTGAATAGTTATATGTATCAATCTATATATAAACACACTCAATAGCTCACAATGCAATTCCAGCTAAAGGCAAATTCCATTTGTCTAAAACATTTTAAGCAATCCTAAGTCTATATAAACACACTCAATAGCGCAGAATGCAACTATGATTCCTGCTAAAGGCAAATTCCATTTGTCTAAAAAATTTTAATCAATCCAAAGTTTCCAACTCCACAAATCACTTTATTTGCAACTCTCTATATTTGCAAGCATATAATCTCATCCTTCCAACAACACTATACATTTTAGCCAGGCCATGCTCCAAAGGTTCACCCACGTCAATGCCATATGATATACTAAACTGAAAAGACACCCGCTTGAACTTCTGGTTGGCATTTAAGGTCCATGAAAGTCAGATATTGCAGCTCTTAAGACAAGCATAAACAAAGGTCATGTCCATAGTCTACTACATATTAAATGAAAATTACAGTTGTATTCTAACCTATTTGGTTTTCTCAAGCATTCAAAACAAAGAATGAGAATGCTGGTGGTTAGATGTGCATTTATAATTATCCAACCCCACAAAGAACGACCCACAAAACAACCCACATGGATGAAAAGGAGAATAAGAAACTAGTTAATAATGTTACATGTGCAAGAGAAAGCAAGATTCAGGAATATTAAATAATACACATATAATTGAGCATACCTTCGGTGGTTTGAATGGATAGTCACTTGGAAATATTATGTCAAGAAAAAAAATACCACCTTCGTATGGAGTTCCTACAAACGATGAACCAACAAATTAGTCAACATCATCAGGTAGGTCATGCCGATGACATGTTAATACATCTCCTCACAGATCATCCCTTTCGTCTATCCAAACAGATTCATCAAAATCAATGTCAAACACAGTTTTCAGATAAGCTAAATCAGTGTCACCAAACGGTCCATTGAAGTGAAACTTCTATAAAAAGGGGATGCACTTTGCAAAAAGAAAATTAGCAGTACACCTGGAAAGTTTAATTGAACATAATATCACATGACATGCTTTTTAACAAGAAAAAGTTAGCAGACTTTTGAGATTCCCTAACGGGAAAAAAACAAGGCAGACAGCTAAAAGGAAATCAGATAATTAAAGAGATGCACTTAATTGTTTTACAAGGAACATGTTTAAGACACTCATAATAACCAACAAGTCATTCAACATTAAACTCTCAAGACTTAATTTCCCACAAGAGAATAATTCAAAAAGTGAAGTAGACAGTCCACCAGCAAAGATTCATAAAAAGCACCATGTTAGATTCATAAAAAGCACCGTGTTAATTTACACTAACAGTTAAAACATATATGACATTGTAGTACACAGGTTTACACCTTCTTAATAATAGTTTTCTTAATTACATTTACTCTATAAGCATTCAATGTAAAACTACAAAGCACCGCTTTCGTAGATGAAAACTACATCATTAAAGTCCATGTACTTATTGAGTGCTCCTCAGGTAAATGCTATTAAAGCAGTTTCTTAACCTAGCAATTTTTCCATCTCAACATTAATAAACCATTATATTTTTTCTTTAGAAGGATAATAAACCATTATATTATTGCCATAACCTGCATGATAAACCATGCATTAAAAATACAATTATCATCTATTATATTACAAATCTCCATCCCTCTTTCCTGAAATGGAGTTATATTCGATTGTCTACAAACCTAAACGGAAATTTTTATCTGCATTCCTCCGATTTGCAAAAGTTGAGTGAAAGTTACGCGAAGCAGGAAGCGCAACCATGTGAAAAATTAAAGCAAATCAGACATGTTTGGTGTCCTTAACCATTAAATGATGACTACAATCTTATATCTTCAAAAAATTCAAGATGCACCAAAATGAAGGCAAGCCAGTAACGAATTGATTGAAGTCAAAAACATGAAAGTCATGACTTGCACAAATGAATTCAAGCAATAAAATGATTTTGGCAACAATCAACCAAATTAAACACAAAACAAAGGCAGTCAATCAAACACAACTAGTCATCACTTGATAATTACAAATAATTGAACAAGAAAGCTCCATTCGACCTACGCGCAATCATAGTTGAGGCTAAAACACAAGAAAGGAAAGAAATAGAAACACAACCCATCACTTATAAATGAAGCCAAATCTGGTAAAATGACAAAAACCGAAAGACGACAACTATAAACGTAAAAACCCACAAAGGGTTTAGAGTAAAGGAGCGAGAGAGGAGGAGACCAGTTGGGCCAAGGATGGTGGAGACCCAGTTGTAGAGGTTGTCACCCTTGGGTCCGGCCGAGAAATCCGGAGGTGGGTCGGAGTTTAGCTCCGCCATCTCTCTCTGAATCCTCTTACCTGACGAAGACACCGACGTCGTCGACACCCATGACGATGACGCTGACGCTGACGTCCCTCCGATTCCGATGCTGCTGCTCATGTCTCACTCCACCCTCTCACACGGAGACATTGCTTCTCTCACTCCATTCAAGTATTTTCACCTCGTCGCGGGAGAGGGACCCACTTAACCAATATTTGGATAAATTACGCTAACGCTCTCATGTTTTACGTTACTCCACATTAATGTTGTAATTCAATTTCCACTCAACATATTTAAAATTTATACACGTAATTTTGATTTTCTTCTTATTGTTGCTTTATCTTTACTCAAGTTTCCTTTTATATATATATATATATATATATATATATATCTTTCTTTTTTTGACATATGTTTTGTACATATTATAAGTACATTTCATACCGAGCTTTCTTAATTAAGACTCTGATGATATAGCTCGAAACTAAACCTTTTAAAATAGAGGAAGACTTTCTTGAAAAGGGAGAAACGACCCACACATGGAGGAGGAAAAATTGATCACAATTTTGTGACTGTCGTGAATGGAACCTAGCCCATAAGCAAGGGCAAGGCGTGGTGCTACCACTGCAGCACCATTGTGATTCAAAAAAAAAAAAAAAAAAAAAAAACCATCTTTACTCATGTTTGTTTGTTCTCATTTTTTGTACTTTATCTATACTCAAGTTTGTTTATTCTCTTATACCTCATTTGGATGATCGTATTGAATTAGATTAAATATTATACAATTCCTTGTTCGGTATTTGATTGGATTAGATTAAATTGAACTTAAAAAATAATTGCTTTCAATAAATTTTAAATAAAATAAATATTAAAAAATTATGTATATATAACATCCACTGCCCGTCCTTCCTTCAGACGAGTCCAACGGGGTGTTACCTGTAACTTTTTTATTGCAAAATTTTTATTCATAAAACCATATATTTAATTATTCATATCAAAATAGGAAATTTCAAAAACTTTATAAACTGATTTAAACTCTTTTATTTCATACGGAAAAACTACAAGAGTTTTTCCTAATATTTAAACTTTCCAACCTATTACAATTTAATATTTTCATTTATAACACAAAATTTTCCATAAACATATTCAACAATTGGAACCAAACTCCGTTTGGTTCAACTGTTTTCCACATACACAACATTATCCTAAATCACATATAAATTGGTTTTCTTTTCCAAATTCCACATTTAATTTACAAATACATATGTGCATGCACATGAATACAATTTAAAGTTCTTATATACAAAACAAAGCATGGTATCTACCCAAAATGAAAATGTATGGATGGATGAATGTGATTATATAAACTTGCTACAGATGTGTTTTCTCTTCAATCCTTGCCCTCGTGGTGCAATCTACTACTTGCGCGTGGTAATTTCAACGTGCTAAACATATTTGCTTAGTGAGTGTACATTGAATTCGAGTTTATAATTTCTGAAAATAAACATTTTCATACAATAAAAATAAACAACTTTTCAATACAAAATAATTTAACAACTTATTATACACATTTGGAAACCAATTCACACATACATTATACAACTTTGTCAAAACATTTTTCATTGCCCTTTGTAAACACTTGTATGATACCTTGGACTGGAAAACGGGATTTCCGGCATTGGATACTCGGTGCCTCTCATGATCCCTAAATTAATTATTTTCATTTTATTTCAAAACATATTGACGTAGTATTGCTATAATAACTCTATCGGCATGCCAAATTCCAATCCACACCTACCAATATTCAGGTTTTTTAGGGCTCATTTAACATATTCAACGAATACATTTTTACATCACGAATTCTTTTCAAACTAAAAAGATTCCATTATGCATTCAAATAAGGTTAACAAATCAATATACTAAACAACTCAAATATTAGACATTTCAAAAACTATATTCATGCAATCAAAAGCAAAAATTCAAATTAAATGTACATCAACATTTTGTCACGTTCTCTTGATCTACTTTACTCTCCAACGAAATTTTACACTTTTTCCTTTCCTTTTCCTTAGCTTTCTTGAACTACCTCTTCTCCTAGATTTTCTAAGAACACATAGATAATTAATAAAAATTCATTCCATCAATCAAAATGCAGGATCTACTAATCCTAAATGATCCATATACTCTCAAATCTCACAAATCTCTATTGAAACTCATTTTACCTTCAAACTTCTCTTCTTGGTTTCTACTTAACCCAAGCTTTAAAATTCTGTTTTTTTTCAATGAATCTTACTTATTCTCACCTAAGAACACACTCATATGCATGAAATAATTTTCTGAAGCTCGAAACAAAAATAGCCCGTTTTTGACCCCTTAGGCCGAATGCATTGCAACCCCCTACCATTTGATTTTCTTTCTTCAATTCTTGCTTCATTTATGTCCCTAATTCGCATTTAGGTCGGTCCAAAAGTTAGTTCAAAAATAAACGATCATCGGATGTAGGTTTCTAGCTAAAAACTCTTTTTTTCGACACTAATTTAAGTGCAATTTTATCATTTTTCATTCCTAAACTCAATTCTTTTTCCTAGTTGTTATTCATGCTTAAACATACTCATACAATTCATTCAAACACATAGGAGGAATGACATTACATGATATCCACTTATGCCCTTTATAGGAGCTTTACTGGAAGTTGTTTAAATTAATTTCTAACTTTTCATAGGTTTCTCTAACGTATTTTCAACATGAAATCATGCTTAAAAACATCAAATCTCATTGGATTCCTACACCTCTTACTATGGTCTTATATGCACTAACACACACCAAATCCATTTCTCTCAAATTTTTCATGTTAACTCATTCAAGCATTTGATCAAACACTTAACAAACCACTTGTTTCATTCAAATACAAACTCAAATCAACTTACGGTCTTTCCATGTAAACCCTAACACATCAAATATTCATGGCTTTACATGATCTACTCCTGGTTTTGCTCTCTAAATGGTCAAATCATGATACACATCAAAACCCACATCAAATACTAACTAAAACATCAACCCAAACATCAACACAACATCATTCAAACAATTTCAAAAGTGATGAAAACTAACCTCTTTTCACTTGTATCTTACTCTAAACTTAATTATCTAGTTTGGATTAGTTTGAAAACTTGATTTGGATTATGAAAATTGCATCAAATCACTTTATCTTCCCTTTTCCATTCATGCCCAAACACACACCCTCTCAATCTCTCTTGTCTCAGTTTTGTGATGGTTTTTGTGTTTGGCTTCTTGTTTTGGACAAAAATGCATAAGTCCATATATATATATATATTTATATATATATTGATCTTTTTCAAAAATGACCATTATATCCTTGACAATTTAGTTTTCGTCCTTCAACTTTGACTTAATTCTAACTTAACCCCAAGTATGATTTGTTTATTTAATTTTAGTCCTTTATCACCCTTAATAATCTCTTAAAATCATTTACCATTTTACCCTCCTATTTATTCTTCCATTGGGTTCAATCAATTTCTAGAAGTTTCCTATATTCTTTAGGCACTTTCATTAATCATTTATGATCCTAAAATATCATTTAGGGACTATTACTAGGGAAACCCTAAATAGAATTGAGGCTTATAATATATATATATATATATATATTCACACTTAATCTACTTTTAATATGTCAGTTTTCAATTTAAAATGATATTCATGCTTATAAATTTAGGAGTGTTACAGTATAGATGAAATATCAAGAATTTAATGATAAAATTAAAACTTTATATATAAACTTTTTTAGCAAGATAAAATTATTTCAAATTAATTTAATATCTTCTAAATAAAATAAGTTCTTTCTTTGAGAAAATAACTAAATTTCATTTTATACAATCACTAAAAAATCTTGAAAATTTATAAAATCTTCAACAAAAAAATAAAAAATGACTCGTTATTGTATTCATGTGGTGAAACCCACCTTTCACATTTCAACCTTCCAGGTGGGTTTCACTTAAGCGTCTATTCTTTTTTCTATTTTGGATATATTACGTACATTATACAGACACAATTAAATACTACCGAGTTCTCTAGATAAGACTTTACTAATGTGTGGTCTGGAACGAAGGTTTCTGAAAATGTAGGAAGGCTCCCGACCGAGGGAGGAGAAACAATGGGAAAAACTGCAACAACTTGGTTGGTGGCACCAACAGTCGTACCACGTACTGACACTTTGCTGGACAAACAAAAACTATGTTACCACTATTGAGGCAACACACCAAGTGCGTAAACGCTTGTCGGTAGATATGGGAGTGTTGCATTGGGCTCTCATATCTAATACAGCCCACATACTGCCAACCAAACAAGGCATTAAATTCCATGTGTTGTAGGGGGATTAGTAATTATTCGATTTACAAAAGTATAACTTAATTTTGATAGACTTTTAACTCGATGTTATTTTTCAAATTAAAAGGAAAATTTGGCTAAAGGTGAGGGGAAGCAACATTCAGTTTGTTAAGTTGTTTCTTTCTTACACACAAGCCAAAAACAAACAATGTATTTCCTTAAAACTAGGAAAAATGTATTCGCTCACATCACATAGAGAACCAATGGCAACAAGTGTATGCATTAATGAACTCACATACTAGGAATACGTACCACATTTGAATCTTAAACTGATGTATCAACAAATTGAATCTTAAATCGATATAAGAAAAAATATTAGATCATCAAAGAGACAGCCTTTTGAATTGGATATAAGAATTAGCTCAATATCTTATAGATGCATCAAAAAAGTGACAAAACAAATTCGACAAATTAAGAGTAAGTACATGAAGCAGCAAGTACAGACACATTCATCCAGCGAAATCACTTTTTGCAGCAACACTTACAACTTATTCTTATCCAAAAAGTATTTTTGTACGCTTCTCAATCCGACAAGCATAAAAAGCACTTGAGATGGTGAAAGAGTGCCAAACAAACACGTCATTCATTTTACTAGTTCCGAAAGACAGGATATATGAATTTTATGAATGTGATCAACTAATGTAAATTATTAATGTTAATTCTTTACATTAGGCTGTAACTTTACAAAATCATAATATTCGAACCAGATCATTACTCTTACCAAAATTGAACCATATCGATATACAAACATGAAAAAGATATTGACCACGTCTAATACAAATATGTATCAAAATTTAGGCACAAAAAAACATTTAGTCTCATTTTTTACAAAGAGAAACCAAGCAATCGACAAAGGAAAAGACAATTGTAGTATTGGGAGAATACAAAACTTAAACTTCCACACAACACCCTGATTGAACAAACCCAGAAAATTCATCACCCACTTGGATTTTCTCCAATTTAACCTTTTCACCATCCTTTTTTACCATTTCACCCACATAAAACCCATTTGGACCTCCTTCAGTACTCCGACCCGGTTACGAACACCCGCCCACCCAATGTCACTCCGCATGACCCGACTAGGACGGAAGGTTCCAACCCGGACCAACTCGAAAACTCCCCGTCTCTCCCCCACACCAAATTTGATCTCGGGCACCGACCCGGTTCCCAAACCCCCTCCACCCGCCTCCATTGACCTGACCCGAAATTATACACATCCGCGGACCCATCGAACCCGCCTTGATCGTCGGTCCCGTACCCGCTCACCACCCAAAACTCCTCCCCGATCACTGCCCCCTCACACTCGTCCCGCTCTTGACTCATCCGGGGCAACTCAGTCCACTCATCTCGGGTCAAGTCATACACCCACCCGGTTCTCAACGCGTTCTTGTTCTCATCATGCCCGCCTGCCACATAAACCCGACCAGCATACAACCCGACCGCAAAAAACGACATCTTGGCCGGCATCTCCTTCCCTCTCCTCCACCGCCGCATCGCAAAGTCGAAAACAAACACCCCAGTAACTGGGTCATAGGTAACCGGGTCCCACCCACCCATAACCACCACCTTCCCTTCACATCCAGCCAACTGACAAAACAACGGCAACCCATTGGAGTACTCCTCCAACTGGTCAACCCTATCCCAAACCCGACCCACCGGGTCAAACACCGTCAACCCATATCTCGTATTGCCGCAACCCGTTTTCCGACCATCCGATTCCTTCGACTCCTCTCCGCCGCCGCCGCCGCCGCCGCCGCCACCAGTCATCGCCTGAACCAAACAACCCACTTTCCGGGTAAACCCGAACCGCTTCCGATGATAATAATATTCTCTGCTCGTTATCAGGTCCCTCCACCGCCGGCAGACAGCGGCAGCCACCCGGTGGGCAGCGTACGGCAGCCGAGTCAGGCACTCTAGGCCCAGTTCCTCCGGCAAACTGGGGACCAACTCAGTGAACAACTCTTGATCTCGATTACCCATTTCTGTTTTTGCTTCAAAATTCAACACACCACTTGGAAAAAGTGAACACACTTGGAAAATATCTTGTTTATTTATTTTTTGGTTATCGTTGTTGGGTTTTCTTCTTGTATATTTATAAGGGAAAAAAAACCGTTAAAAACCAGAAATCCGTCACGGTCTAATCGACCAAGACGCCGCGTGTTCGATTAAATTTGGCGAGATGGCGATCTGTGAGTGGAGGATTGGGTAGTTGTACGGGATGTTTGTGCAACTATCGACATATCTGTTGGTGTTTTTTGTTTTTTGCAAAAAACCATCTGTTGGTGTTTTGACCGGTTGTTTTAAAACCGGATAAGGCAAAGTTAAAATGGCGGGATGATTACAGGTGGCGTGACGTGGTTTGATCTGTCGTGGGCCATGGACAAGTGGGAGAGAGGGAGTGGTGGTGATGAAGGGATCAGGACGGATCTCAGAGTAACACGTAGTGGATAAGTGGATAGAGATTTTTTTTTTTTCGTTTTTATCCGATTGATTGGAATTTGGAATTTAATTCATGACTTGGAGTGTGTGATTTTTCCATTTTTAATTATTGATAGGGACCACAAATAAAACTTTCCAATCATCAAATAAATAAATAAAACTTTCCAAAAATTGGAACATTCAATTGGATTACTAAATTCAATAGTATTTTCGTATTTTATTGTTCATCATAATTTCGTCTTAAATGTTTTTTATACTTTTTAGAAAAAAAAAATTAGAAAACTCTCTTAAAATCAAAATAATATCATTTAATTCTATTTTTTAACCAAAAAAAAATTATTTTTAAAAGTATTTTAATAATATCTTTCATAATTTTTAATTAACATTTAATTTGTGCATGTGTAAGGTTTAAGTGCACTTTCCATGATCTCGTGATAAGTGATGTAAGGCTTATTATAACAAGTTAATGTACAAAAAATTATTTGAATAATATTAGAGTTATCAATTGCAATATGATGCTTGCTACAATGATTCGTTAGTAGAAATTTATACAATAGTAGAATAATATCTTTGACTTTCTTAGATTGTAGGGAGTTGAAATTTGAAGGAGAAAATCAGGCAAGAAAGGTTGTAATCACTTAATATTATTAAGAATACAAAAAGTCTAGAACTTAGAATCATCATATGGATTAGAATGAAGTGGGCATGTGTGTGACGGTGTTCATTTAATGTACGCAGCCTTATCAATTTCCATTTTAATTATTGATGGGACCCACAACAAATTAAACAACATGAAATAATTGAAACCTTGAATTTGAAGTTATATATATAGTTTTTATAATAAAAAATAAGAATCAATCAATTAAATTCATCAATCATATTTTCTCTTATAAAATAATTTTTTTTCCTCTATTTACTTCAAATATCATTGATGAATTTATTTAGTTGGTCCTTATATTTTAAAATCAAGTATATCTTATTATAAAAGTCTTATATATATAGTATTTCTACGTCTTCTAATTTTTTAAAGTTAAGACAAACCAATCAAATCTATCCATTACATTCTCTCTCTTAAAATAATTTTTCTCTCCTATTTAATTCAAATATAATGGATAAATTTGATTGGTTCGTCCGAATATTTTAAAGTTAAGAAGCACTGATGGTAAAATTACTATATATATATATGTGAATATATATATTATTGGATTCTACTACGTTGTTGAGACCTACAAATTATTATAACTTTTTTTTATATTTATAATATAAATTCAAGTCTCATTATTTATTATTATTATTATTATTGTTATTATTTTGAAATAATTCAAGTCTCATTTATACAAATAAATGGTAGGAGCATGAAGTTAATCTTTTTATTATAAAAGTAAATATATTATATTGTTATAAAATTAAAATTTTAAATTAGATACCTAATGTTTAATTTCCATATATCACTATATATATATTGATGGTTGGTACAAGTTCAGGGGTCAACCGGGACCAAGTGAAATTAGATTTTAGGACACGATTCAAGGAACAGCTTCCACACGGAAGAGAGCACTCCACACGTAGGTGGAGGGGAAGTCCACACAAGGTGGGGGAATAACCCACACAATTATTTGGTAGGGGAGAGGTTATAAGCTGTTAAACCATGCACTTAAGACATGGTTAAATATACATGATTAAATATTGGTAACTTTTTTTTATTGATAAATATAGATAATGGTAGATCTATATTGCGCATATTCGGGAGGGGGGGGCAGGGAAGGACTAAAGTTAGATCTGTATTTCTTGCTACTATTTACTAATACTGAGTATAATGGTTAAAGTAAATACAATAGTATATAGTTACTTAATACTATAATAGTGTTTTATTTGATGGATTAGAGAATAAGAATTGGGAAACATGAATAATTGTTAGTGTTTACTTGTTCTAAAATCAATTCGTAATGGAAATAAAATTGTGGTTCCTACAAGAATTTGGGATTGTGGAATGAAAATCTCATTTCCCTCATCCCACTTGAGAATCTTATTCTCATTCCCCTTTACAAGTTAAAATCTCTTTTATACCCCTTATTTAGAAAAAAAAAAAAAAAAAAAAAACCTATTTTGATAATTTTAACCAATATCATTTTTTTAACTTATAATTAATTCATTCCGATTTCAAAGAAAAGTAAACATCTCAATGAAAAACTATTGATTTTGATACTGATTTTTGCAATTAAAGTGAACAACTTATTTTTATTTTAATACATCATTTCGATTCCAAATCATTTTAATTATAAATTATTCTGATTACATACAAGTAAATGCACCATAAGTCACGTAGTAATGGAGGATTTTTTTTCTTTTTTTTCTTTTTAATGTGGGTGACATTATAGAAAATTGAGGAATAAATAAGGGCTAAAAACAAAATTGACCTAAAAAAGATAGTGGAGTTCATTTGTGTCCAAACAAAATAATAATAATAATAAATTAAGCATTTGTATCCTAAAAACATGTTTTTAGATAAAATTACTCTTTGACTAAATTCATGCATCTTCTTCAATCCTCTAATCGTTGGAATTTTGTTTCCGTCTAGCATCTTTTCCGACAAATTCTCTCTCTCTTTTTTTTTTTCCTCCTCCTCATCTTTCCCTTTTCGTCTTCTTTTTTCCTTATCCTTCTCTTCCTTGTCCTCCTTTCTTTTCATTTCTTCCTCTTTGTTCATGCTAGAAAAACAAACTTACAGATTTATAGATTATGCCATTAATCATGACATGTAACTACCATTAGTAATAGCAAGTTGTACTGTCGTTAACAATAACAATACTAATTGCCATTAGTAACGGCAATACAAACTGTCATTAGTAATGACAGTTTGTATTGTCGTTATTAATAATAATTTGTACTGACATTACTAATGACAACAAATAGTCATTGTCAACTATAGTTTCATTACCATTACTAATGACATACAGACTTACAAATCTATATGTCAACTTTTTAGACAAAGACGAAGAAGATGAAGAATGATAAGGAGAAGGAGAATGAGATGAGGAGGAGGAAGTAAGGAGGAGAAGAAAAATAGATATTGGATGGAGAAGAAAAAGATTATTGGAGAAGATATCAAACATTGCAAAGTCGATATTTTTTGTTCAAAGGACAATTTTGTCCAAATTTTAATGGCTTGAGACATAAATGATTAAAAACTTTTTTAGGGACATAAATGATGCATGCACTTTTTTATGTCATTTCCTGGTATATACTATATACACTAAACAAATTGGCATGAATAAATTGTATTGATAGTACATTAAAGAAATAAAATTTAGAAGTTGAGTTTCATTCGATGTGAGATTTCCACATATTTTTTTCATATGGGGTCCAAATACGTAATATAACATAGTAAAAGGTCTGACTATATACAATATTTTGATATAGGCTTATAAGATACAATATGGATATCTATTCTCGGATACAAGAGAGAGAATCATCCACTTAAAGTGAAAAAATTAAATTATCCATATTTATGAATTAATAGAAAATTGTTCATCTTTATAAATAAAAACACTCGAACTCAACTTTCAGCTTGAAAGAAACAAAGTTGGATGAGAGTGGCGTGGTAAAATTTATCCTGACATGTTTTGGTGAGAATAGTCTCGTGAATTTCATGTTGTTCAAAGTCTTTCCACTAAAATTCAAGTAAATGACGATATTGGCCCCACATAAATACTGTAATAGGGACGTTTAGCCACCTCTTCTACATATTTTCATTTTTCAATGATTTTGTGTGCTTCGCAAGCTTCATGAGATTTACTTTTCCAAATCAAGCCAAAATTCAAGTTTAATAAAAGTTTAAAGTTTACAACAATTGATTTATCTTAATTATTTGGTAATTGTTTTCATATATTTGTAAGTGTATGCAAAGAATATATCAACATGTTTGTTTCAATTTATTTTGCAAAATAGCTGAAGTACTTAATTTGATTTTGACATATGTTTGTAAAATAATAATAATAATAATAATATATGTTCATTAATTAATCTATAACAAATTTACTTAAAAGCAAGTTATTAATCTCTCCAAAAAAAATTAATAATAATAATAATATATGTTCATTAATTAATCTATAACAAATTTACTTACAAGCAAGTTATTAATCTCTCAAAAAAAATAATTAATAACAATAATAATATATGTTCATTAATTAATCTATAACATATAATAATAATAATATATGTTCATTCATTAATCTATAACAAATTTACTTACAAGCAAGTTATTAATCTCTCAAAAAATAAAATTCATTTTTTTATTCAAAAAGGTTTATTTTAGGGACAATCCTAATGTTCCCCTATGGTTTGATGTAATCACTAATTATCTTCATGTAGTTCGTAGAAATCTCATTTTACCCCTTATGTGATTTTGACATGCATAATGATTAAAAATACCAAAGGGTTTTCTAGTTTTTTTTTTTTTTTTTTTTCAATTAGAGAGGGTTTTTTTGCATATTTTCTTAAACTAGAAGGGATATTTTGTCTATTTAATCAAAAAATAAAATGATTTTTAGCGATTTTTTAAATTAGTGGTGAATTTTGGTTATTATGTCAAACTACAGTGGAAAATAAGATTATCCCTTTATTTTATTTTTGTGTGTTGATGACACTTGCATTTATGATATGAATTACAATAAATTTATATGAACAAGGGTGTGTTGACATTTTTCATATCCTAGAAAAAGTCTCGTTGGCTTCAAATTTATTCATTAATTAGGACACACACAAAAAATAAATTAAAATTAAAAATAATTAAAGCTCTGAATTAACAAATAATTTGATTATCAATTAGATTTCATTGCAATCATATGACTTCAACTTTGTTACAAATATAAAAATAGGCAAACAATAAAAATGACACAAAAATTTAGAGAGCTAACATTTCAGTCTCATCTCATTATTTTTAACATTTAAGTTTCAGTAGACATATAAATAGACAAAATTACCTTTTGGGGGAAAAATAACTTAATTTCATGTCATTCAAACCTTCACCTTTGGAATTCTTCTCTGATCAGTGAACTTCATCCTCCATTCAACATCTTTTCTTTTACTTCTTCATTTTTCTTCTTTCTCCTTCTTCTTTTTCTTATTATTCTTCTCCCTCTTTCTCCTCTCTTCTCTTTCTTTTTATTCTTCTCCTTCATCTTCTTCTCTTTCTTTGTCTATTTCTTTTTCTTCTTTTGCCTTTCCTCTTCGACGAGGAGTTCCTTAATGAAAACATAGATTTGTATGTTGTATATTTGCACTAACAATTCCAATTTTCTACACCAATAACATTAGAAAAGCTGGTATGAGTCGCAATCACTGCGTGTGACTCACACCAATTTTTCTGCACTAATAATATCGGTTTCATTTACTGCACTAATAAAATCATGTTATAGTGGTATAATTAATTAAAACACTTTTAGAAGTCATTCATTGAACTAATCTCATTATTATACTAATGTGACTAATCCCAAGTAAGTGGCGTGATTAGTGAAAACACTTCTGTTTTTTCCCAAGTCATTCATTTAACTAATCTCACCATGACACTGACTAAGTAATGTTAGATAAGTGAGTCACTCTGTGTCACCTACACCAATTTCTCTATATTAATAACGCCAATTTTACTGTACTAATAATGGCATGTTAAAGTGGCATGATCAGTGAAAATACTTTTTTTTTTTTTTTTCACATCGTTCATTGAATTAATTCCGTCATGATATTAACGTGATTATAGCCAAGTAAGTGGCGTGATTAGTAAAAATATATTTGTTTTTTTTTTTTTTCAAGTCATTCATTGAACTATTCCCACCATGACATTGGCATAACTAATATCAGGTAAGTAGTGTGATTAGTGAAAGCATTTCTATCATTATTAGTGCAATGTAGATCTGCGAGATGAAAGTAGGAAAATAAAGAAGAAAGAAGAAGAAGAAGGAGAAAGAAAAAGAAGAAGAAAATGATGAAGAAGAAAATAAAAAGAAAAGGCAAACAGAAGAAGAAGAAAGAGATGAGTGATAAGAGTGCTTGAAAAAACAGAAAGAGAATATGATGAGAAAGCCATTAAACTAAAAGAAAGATTTTGGTGAAATAGATGAATAATATGAGGTTTTCATCTTTTTTTCTTTTTTTTTTTTTTTCAAATGAAAATTTTATCCCCAAAAAAATAAAAAAATCTTGTGACTCAAATGTTAAAAGCACTAAGAAGGGACAAAAATGTTAACTTCTTAATCATTTATGTCATCTAGTGACATTTTCATGTATAAAGAATATGCATACGTTCTATAAAATAATATAGATTCCGTAAACTAACCATATAACAAATTTAATGTTCAAATTTGTAGAATTAACATGGACAACAACATTACTATTAACGAGTTGCAATATGAGTCATCTTTTATTATTAATGATAAGTGATTAGAATGGTAATACATGAGTTAATATGTACTTATATTAGTCAATTAATTTTACTAAAAGTTATGTTGTAACTAATATCAGTATGCTTTTTGGTGTTTTTAAAATGTTATATGGGTTGAAGATAAAGAATAAACCAATAAGGTAAAATCAGTGGCAATTTCAAAAACTGCCAACATTTCTAAAGCAAAATTTGTTTTTACCCCAATAAATAAATATATATATTTATCCCAATAAATAAATAAATATATATATATATATCTTTTTAACTTCTCAAACAAACTATTTGCATCATATATCTCATTTTTATCAAGCTACCCCTGCCTAATTACCCATTTACCCTTATCATTTCGAATTAGAAAAAAAAAAAAAAAAAAAGAAAAACAAAACTAAAACCAAAATTACCAAACTACCTTCACCCTTAAATACCCACTCTTTCACAATTACATTTCATTTTCACATTCATCCATTTTATTCTTTGCCATATTTGAGTTTGATTTTGAGGTTTTTTTTTTTTTTTAAGTTATTTGTGTTGAGTTTTGGTTTATGTGGGTTGATTGTATTGATAATGATGTTTTAGGACTAGAAATTATTGTTTTCTGGTGAGATTTGCGATTGAAGGTGACTATTCATTCTTCTTTACCCAACATCTGTGACAGATTTCAATTTCTCACGGATGTCCGCATTCATCTGCAACAACTTCCATCCATGACAGATGAGCATTTATCTTGTTTGGTTCACCTATGATAGTAAGAGACTTTTGTCATGGATGGGTACGAATTTTGGGGATTCCCTCTTTTTTCTCTTTTGACTTTTAAGGACTTAAAATGATGCTCAATACTTGAAATTAATAATCTTCTGTTGATTCGATCCAATAGCTTACAAATTACCACTAAATTGTCACTTTGGTGTGTGGGACATCATTAGGTGACTACATACTATCTAATGATATTCTCACATAGTGAAATTGGGATCAAGTGTGGTTATAATGTCTGTCAATGAATGTCTAAAGTCTTTATTTTATGATTTTGGGGTCTTTTGAGTCGTTAGAAGCTTAAAAAAAGGGGGAAAATCCCTCAAAATCCACACCAACTACCAATGAATGTCTAATGTCTTTATTTTATGATTTTGGGGCATTTTGACTCATTAGAAGTCTAAGGAAGGGGAGGGGAGGGGAGGGAAGGGGAGGGGGGGGGGGGGGGGGGGGGGTGTTGTGTGGGGGCACGCGGGCGCTGTGTGGAATCCCCTAAAATTCTTACCAATCCATGACAGAGGAGGCTTCTGTCATGGATAGGTGTGGCTTTTGAGGATATTCCTT
This sequence comes from Nephelium lappaceum, assembly GCA_021234005.1. Taxonomy (NCBI): domain Eukaryota; kingdom Viridiplantae; phylum Streptophyta; class Magnoliopsida; order Sapindales; family Sapindaceae; genus Nephelium; species Nephelium lappaceum. Next base: position 8,235,915 of record CM038009.1, read on the forward strand.
CCTTTCTAGGCTTTTAAGGACCCTAAAATGATTCTCAATGTTTAAAAATAATTATCTTCAGTTGATTTGGTCCAATAATGTTACAAATTACCACTAAATTGTCACTTTAGTATATGAGATGTCATTAGGTGACTATATACTATCCAATAATGTTCTTACATATTGAAAATTGGATCAAGTGTGGTTATCATGCTTATTAATGAATGTCTGAGGTCTTTATTTTGTGATTTTGGGGTTTTTTTAGGTCATTAAAAGCCAAAAGTCCGTGACAGAGAAGGCTTCTATCATGGATGGGTGTGAATTTAGGGAATCTTCCTTTTTTTTTTTGGCTTTTAAGGACCCTAAAATAATACTTAATATTTGGAAATAATTATCTTCGGTTGATTTGGTCCAATAAGTTACAAATTACCATTAAATTGTCATTTTGGTGTATGAGATGTCATTAAGTGACTATATACTCTCCGTTGATGTTCTCACATAGTGAAAATTGGAGCAAATGTGGTTATAATGCTTATTAATGAATGTCTAAGACCTTTACTTTGTGATTTTGGGGTCGTTTGGGTCATTAAAAGTCTAAAAAAAGAGAAAAATCTCTAAAATCCACACCCATCCGTGACAGACGAGGCTTTTGTCATGGATGGGTGTGAATTTTAGGGATTCTGTCCTCTTTTATTATTATTTTTTTCCCACTTTTAAGAACCTTAAAATGATCCTCAATTCTTGAAAATTATTATCTTCAATTGATGTGGTCCAATAAGTTACAAATCACCACTAAATTTTCGCTTTGGTGTGTGTGAAGTCATCAAATGACTTTATATTATCCAATAATGCTCTTACTGACAGACCCCTTTCCCTAGGCGATCTGCTGGCACCCTATGGTGACCCTCCAGCTAGCCCTTTCACTCAACTAAAGGATCCCCCGCAGAGCTAAGTCATATTCTTTCTCAATCTTTTTCGAAAACAGCGGAAACGAGGGGAAATTTTTCATTTTTATTTTAAAACCTTTACAAATGTTTTATAAAAATTTGGGCAGCATCCCGTCTGTTTTTCGGACTTTGCCACCCTGTAAATAATAAAATTTAACACTTCTAAAATCATAAAAACAATTTCCCCCAAACTACGGAGCCTCAGGCTCTCATTTTCCAACACAACCACAACCACAATTTCATGTTTCAACATATGAACTGATTATCAATAAAACTATATGTCATGCATCAATTTACTTCAAAAACATAATTTAAATCCACAAAAGAATATTTACAAAACATGTGGATATAACAAAATATATACATCACTTAGTATTACGCAAAAAGATAATTAGGAAATCACATTAGTACTGACGCCGCGGCTGCCTAGTGTCGTCCGGGGAATTCCGCAGCTATGGTACCTGTGCCTGGGAGGTTTGTTTAAAAATACAGAAAACGTTGGGTGAGCTTTAAAAGCCCAGTGAGTGTCATATAGTATCATTTAAAATCATACTTTATAAAAACCTCCCTAAAAACATTTTCAAATTGATTTATTTAAAATCAAGTTTCATGCATTAATAGTGTAAAGCACATATTGCACGGTTATCAACTCTATAAAGGGATCTCCTATGGTTGCGGGGTTTTTTATTCAAAAATCACTTTTCTTTTTTATAAACCGAATATGGTCCGACTCCGCTCGAAGGTGTCCTGCCAACCAATCTGGCTCCCGCCAACCTATAGTGACCCGTTCCTCATGGCCCCTTAGTATGGAGCGGAATCCTGCATCGCTCATTTTCCAGGTCATGCAGCGGAATTCCTGCATCGCTACAGAGCAGACTATGTCTCGCTCGGGTAAGCTAGCATATAATATACCTTTCACGTGCATTGGGCTAATCTCTTAAACAATGTGACTGACACGACTCTTTGCGGGTATCTCCCGTGGTTAGTATAGTTAATAACATGCTGACACTACTACTCTACCAATGCACGCTTCAGGTACTCTACCCAGACCGTACTTATATGATACTATAAGGAAAGCCATAGGTTTTATTTTCATATTTTCAATCCATTTCACATCTAAGCAATTCAAACATGAAACCATCATTTCATGAAATCACAAAATCATATCATCAGTTACCGTGCCATTTATCATTCAAATCATATTTCATTTTCATCAAAAATATCAAAACATGCATGAAACATCCATTCATTTATCAAATCAACAAAAACGTATAAAAATCAGTTTGACACTCACCTTTCGCTATCACTTCCGAATAGCTCTCCGGAAGGCTCTAAACTGCTCCTTATCGTTCTTCCATTACTCCACCAGCTTATTCGTCATCTACACAACATATATATATATAAATTTACGTTCACGTTAACTTCTGGAAACTCGAATAATAAAAATTACGTCATCATCTCTAATTGACCATTTTTAGGCGTAATCTCTCCATTTTGATTCCTTGATTAAATATCCGACTTTTATCAATCCCAATACGCCTAATTAAACCCATTAAGGTCATCCGAACTCTCAACGGACGCCGTATGCGTCAATTTACAAAATTGCCCATTAAACTAGTTTACACGCGTTTTGGTTTCTATTTGAATCTTTGGTATTTTCTTGATTTTCTAAGCTCCCAATAAACGTAAATCCACTTATTTCTCAACTGATTTTTACTCAAAATTAAGCAACAACCAAATCATAATAAAATCCATTTCGAACTCAACTTAAATTACCAATAAAACTCATCAATGCGTATCAATTTCAAATTGAATAACTTACCCCTTTTTCCTCTCGCGTTGACTTCGCTTTGGGACTGATTTCGAGCTGTTTTTGGGGCGTGAAACAACTGGGTTTTCTTCTTCCTTTCTTCCCTCATGCGAATCCTCTCTCTCGCGGCTGATCTCTCATTCTTTTCCCCCGATCTACCTTCTCTATCTTGATTTCAGTTTCAGCTGCGTTCTTCACTGGTTTCGAGCTGAAATCAAGCTCAGTTGCAACTGAAAATGGCGTGGATCGGGTGGGTTTCACGCACGGATCTGCAGGTGGTCGGACGACAGCTCGTCGCCGTCTTCTTCCGCGCCGATCGGGACTGAGTCACGCGCGGCAAAGTCTGGTTCTGTTCAGCTTGACACCTGCGGTTCCGCGTGATTTCTGCACCGTTTCTACTGTCGATCTGATCAGTTTCGAGCTGGTTCACGTGTAGATCAAGCTGCAGCAACTCGTCGGCGTCTCCTCTCGTCGATCGGAGCTCTCTCGCCGGCAGTTGCAGCTCGTTTCCACCTTGATCTGTCACGGTTTTTGCTGCAGATTTCACTTCGGTTCGCGACTAGCTCACTTGGCTGGTCGGTCGGTCAGCGAACGGCGGTGATGGCTTGGTCGGCGGCTGGTCCTTCTTCTCTCCCTCTTATTTCTTTTCTTTCTTCTCTCTTTCTTTCTTTCTTTCTTCTTCGCGAGAGAGAGACTGGTTCTGATTGTTTGCTTTTAAAAGTCAACACAACATTTTGGCTTCTATTTTCCTCCACAACACTCTCAATAATTCCACTTACACCCTAAGACAATTCCATTCTCTTCCCTTAGATTCTTGCTTAATCTTACTGCGACCACAATTATTAAAAGTTATCTTCACTTTAGTCCCTTTTTACATTAAAGATTATTTGATTTCATTTACTCTTTTAACTTCCCGTTTAATCTCCAATTGAGTTTAAATCAATTCCTATGGGTTTCATATATCCTTAGGCACTCCCATGAACCATTTAGAGTCTCTAATCGATACTTAGGGACTATTCCTGATAAACTCATATAATTAAAAAATCGAGGGTTTACACTTACATAGTGAAAATTGGATCAAGTGTGGTTTGTTATACCTATCAATGAATGTCTAAGACCTTTATTTTGTGATTTTAGGGTCTTTGGGTCTTTAATATCCCAAAAAAGGGGGGAAAATCCCCCTAAAATCCACACCAATCCATGATAGAGGAGGCCTCTATCATATCCGTGACAAAGTATGTGCACCAATAACAAAAACCTCCTTTGTCACAGTTATGTCGCACTTTTCTAGCCTATAATCTTATGTTTTTATACTAAATCACCCAATATAATTGGACTCACAACCACAATCAGTCTACACAATTTTAACTAAATAATGTGAACACAAAAAAAATTAAATTAAAAATTAAAAAACAAACAAATATTGTTGGAGACAAAGAATTCAACGGCTTCAAGATTTTGCTAGGATGAATGAAAAAGCTTGAATGAAGAAGCTTCAATGGAGAAGAAGAAAGGTAGAAAGAAGAAGGAAGGTTAGTTTGGTAATTTAGGCTAAGGGCAAGAGAGTCATGTCAGGTGTTTTTTTACTTAAGGGTATTTTGGTAAAATTGGGGTATGGATGCAAGTAGTTTGTTTAAATGAGTAAAAACATTTTTTTTTAATGGGTTAAAAATGATTTTTTTTTTTTTCTTTTGGTTTTTGGGCAGTTTTGAATTTACCACTTAAAATAAATGAAATCTAGTACTTCAATTGAGTATTTAAATAATCTCACAAATGATATATAATCATAATCAGTGTTAATAAAATTAATAACTCTAATTTTAATCATTTCAAAAAATAAAAAAGTGGATTTATGACATACATTCCTGAAAAATCTCATTCAATTTGATAACATAGAATTAAATGAATCTAGACATTAACAAAAAAAGTGATTGATATTATCCTACTTTATAAGCCATCAATAGCAACATTTTCTAGTTCTATATAATATAACTTTTTAATTTTTTTTTCCACATTATTTGTATTTTACTAGTAGTTTCATATGAATAATTCACAAACTTTTCAAACCCTTTTCACTAAAAAACAAATAAGTGACAATTTCTTCTTGTCCCATACAAATAGTTGGATTGTAATCGCCGACTAGGAATTTTTAGCCACAATTATAAGAATTTTCTTATGTGCTTTCCGACTTTTGTGCGTGAGATTTTACTTCAAGTCATTATAAAGGTTCACTAGGAGTTTCTATCCAACCTATTCAAGTCTTATCATCGTTTGATTTTGCACATATAGAATAGGCTAAAACAACTCAAAAGATTTATTTTGAAATCAAACCGTCAACGTGTTTTCGATTCATAAGAATTTTAAGCCACAATCATAAGAAATTTTATGTGCTTTTCAACTTTTATGGATGAGATTTTACTTCAAGTCATTGTTAAGGTTTACTAGGAGTCTTCATCCAACCTAATCAAGTCTTATCACTGTTTGATTTTAAATATATGGACTAGGTTTAAAGAACTTAAAATTTGATTTTGACATCTAATTGTTGATGTGTTTTTGATTCAATAGTCAAGATAAGATAATTTTTTATTGAATTTTTTATGCTATATCATCAATTATTTTAACCCTTAAATTGAAAACATATCAAACGTTAGATATCAAAATTTGTTTTTAAAGTCATTTTAGTCTCTCTCTCTCTCTAAATTTAATGAGATTTTTTTATACCAATTTTTTTAAAGTTAGGAGTTACTGATAATAGAATTAATATATATATATACATATGTATATATATGATGTGATAAACTAAGATATATCCAATATAAGATGCTTAATAATCAATATATTGTGTAACTAGACCCTTTTCTTTTTTCCAATAAATTGTATTTGAATCTTGTAGGGGTTGATAGCGGGTTCGGTTCGTAGAATCAAATATTACATATAAGTCAAAATTCTACTGGGATATATTTAGGTCCGACAATATAAGTCACAAGTCCAGTAATATAAGTGGTGCAATTTAATGTTACTCCTATGACAGGCTTTCCAAATAATAAGTATTTAGCTTGATTTACATTGATTTTATTTTTCTTTTTTTAAAGAAAAATAAATTTGTCAGTTCTTTTCTTTTTAAGACACCACATGCATTGAAAATGATTCGAACCCAGTCATTGTCGTTTAAATAAGTGTTAGATTTTTCAATTAATTAATTTATTATGTTTCTTTCTCTCTATATATATATAGATCCTTAACACAATTGTGTTTCTAATTTTTATTACATTTAAACGTTAGAGTTGTAATATTGTAAGTAAAATTTGCATATTTTAACTATAAGTTTTATAAGTATATTAAGTATGACCCCGAAAAGTTTATTACAAAATTTGTATAATTTTAAATCTGAGTTCTTGGAGCTATGGAAGCGTTACATTTGCAATGTGATAAATGTAGCAAAAATATTAGAATTAATCCAAGTCTAGTTTATGTGGGACAATAACTTTGTTAATGTTAATCAAGTTAGATTTGTTAGTCCAAAATTAGAATAGCTTATCTGAATACTAATGGGTTTTAAAGATATAGTTAGTTTGTATAAATAGATTTGTCAAGTTGAACAGGCAACACGAAAAAAAATATTGATTAAGATAAAAATCTAATTAATGAATGTAGGGCAAACTAACAAAAAAAACACTGAAAATTCACTTGTATTTTCTTTTTTTTTAAGTGTTATTTAAACATATTTGACTAAATATATAGCTTCATAGTTTTCACCTTCTTTTAAAAAGAAAAGAGCCTAAACCCTTTTCAACTGTAAATCAAATATGTAAATACTAGTTGTCTGACAAAACAAATGGATCTTAACTTTTTGAGTTGTGAGAGCTGCGACCTCACAGACATAATCAAAAACTATTTGATTTGCTGTTTTTAAGCATAATGAATTATAGTATGTTGACTTTAAACGAATCTCGTTGATCAACTTTCTTAAAATCTAACAACTTGTGTCTTGTACAAATCAGACAAAGAGAGCGAGAGTGATCATGACAATAGTGGAGTGTCGACCAAAAACACCCCGACGCTCTCAAGTCAGTATATTAAACGAAAAGTAATGGAAAAAACAAATAGACAATAGAGTTTAGTTATATTTCGTTCTACTGATTGGAGTGCAGATGGAGTGTCTGACTTGAGCTGAGTAATTTGAGTATGACGATCCAGCACTTGGAATTGCGTTATGTGATTGAGAACATCTAAAGATTTGCAAGGAGTGCTGATATTGGCAGTAGAAAGATGCCACATCTACCTTGAATAATGGAGGTCTGCTATGAGTAGAAAGACTTGTGAGTAGGTTATGGATGTTTCAAGGCCTCTTTTGGCGGAATGGACTAATTTGTGAATGTTGTTGATGGAAAAATGGTGATGAATGAGCTATGACGTGAACAGAGAAGATCTCTCATGATCGGAGGTAGAATTCCGAACAAACTGACAATGTATATGGCTTAATAGCTGAATGAATTGGTTTCTAGGTGAGACCTCCTTTTATAGGTAGCTAAGGGCCTACAAAGTAGAACAATGTCTTAGTCTAATTAAAGGTAAAAGCCTGAGTTAGAATGATCCAAGGAATAGTTTGAGTTATCCCTAAATTTAAGTAGTGATTTGGTTGATTCTCATTCATACTATCCCCCTACTTTGTAGAGAATTATCCCTTAGAGTTAGATGTACTTGTTAATCTTAATCGATTATGATTAAATTGGAGTAGGAATCTTGTACTCTTTACTTAGACTAGGCCAATTGGATTATTGGGTTGTCCATTCAATAGTTGCATTGGGCCTCTAGATTGACCAATCAACTAAGCCAATCTACCATAGTGTGTCTTGGGTCTGTTTTGTGGGCTTGACAATTTTTTACAACTACAGTTTGTCATTCACTATTACAATCGATATCATCTACCGAAGGAGTGGAAGTTCTTGAGTCAACTTGCTTTTGAATCAATCGGCACTAGAATTTGATTAACATAGATGATTCTTACTCCCAAATGCTACCATGTCGATCAATTATATGATTTGACTGGCTTATTGAAGTATGAAATAGTGTACATCAAGGCTCATGATGAAGACAGTCGAGTGTTAAATGAGTGTGCAGCGACAGTTACATCAATCATCTTGATAAATATTTCTTCGACTGTCTTCTTTGATGCATGCACTGACGCATGTCCCACTAGGGCTCCATGTTCAGGTTTTTTGAAATTCAATACACCCGCTAAGTGCTTATATAAATAGTGGCTTTTGTCTTGCACTTTACATTTTTTAGCCTATTGTTTGAACATTCTTCAAGATAGCTCATCTTCTTCATCATTTGTTTGCAATTGCACCAGCTTGCCAGCCTTTTTGACTGGATTTTCACTTCAATTTCAGTAATTTTCAAGCATTTTTTCACTTGATTTTACTTTGAAACTTGTAGTCATCACTATTTTGGGGTATTTTGATTCATAGTTTAGTAGTTGCTTTTGTTCTGCGATTTTGTTTTGAATGATGTTGAATGTTTTTCAAACTTTGAAGATGAACATGAAATTTTTGTTAAAACTTCATTTTTCGATCTGAAATATTGGTTGGGCACGATTTTCCAATTGTTGTGTTAACCATGATAAAATATTACAAAACTCTCATCTACGTTTAGATATAGTTCCAAGGTCGAATGTATATGAAGTAGGCGGACCGTCAAACGACAAACCCTTACAAAATACTATAAGAGAACCCATTGGCATCCAAAGAACAATACCTTCAATAGGTTAGGTTTAAAGGATAATTACTATGATTAGGAACCTGTATAAGATTCCAAAAGAGATCGTTTTAAAACTATCATCCAATGTTGAACGAGCAGACTAGATAGTTCTGGGGTGGACTATGTTCCATGAGAAGCAATTTGATGTAGGGATTAGGATCCCTATTCTGGGCCTTGCTAGGTCAGCCCTTTGCTACTGTAACCTCGCTCAGCCCTTTGCTACTGTAACCTCGCTCTCTATCAATTGATGTCGAACGCATTGAAAATCCTATTAGGCATCGATCACTTTTGTGAGAAGAACAGACTAAAGTTTTCCTTACAAGACCTGTTGTATTCTTACACCTTAAGGCCTCGTTTATTTGCTGGGATTGGATTGGGTTTGGATTGATTTTTATCCAAACCCACGTTTGGTGCACTCCAAAGCCTCTTCACTAAGTTATCTCATCTCATTTTTAACCCGTTACATTGGAATAAATCAATCCCACTGAAATACATGGGTTAAAATAATCTCACTACACTCACCTGCGATCGACGACCGGCGAACGGCCAACGACGAGAAAAACCACTAGCGTCGAACAGCGAATGGCGAGGAAGACCACGAGTAGCAAACTACGACCGACAAGGAAAACCCAGCAACGAACGGCAAGAAAAACCCAGTGGTGAACTGCGATCGGTGAGGAAGACTGAGCGACGACTGACAAGAAAACCCAACGACGAACAACAAGGAAAATCCAGTGATGAATGGCAAGGAAGACTAAGTGATAACCAGCGAGAAAGACGGAGTGAACCTCAGTGAGAAAGAAGAAGGAAAGGAAACGAAAAGGAGAAGAACCGGACCGACGATGGGCTAATCGACGACGTGGCAATGAGAATGAAGGGCTTGATACGGAGGACAGAGGGAGGAGAGAGATGGTGGTCAACAGTTCTGCGATTTTGTGGCCTTGAGAAGCGGCTGGAAATGGTGGAAAATGACTTAAATTAATAAATGTTTTGCAAAATTTCTAAAAAGACCATGAGAAATTTCTTTAAAATCCAAGTTTATACTCACTATTTTTAATCGTATCCTGTTTTTAACAAGCATAGGATAACATATAATCCAATCTCATTTCATCTCATCTCATCCAATTCAATCCAATCCAATCCAATCCTACATAAATTATCCAATCCTATCACGCATACCAAACGAGGCTTAAAGGAAAATGAAAGAGATAAAGGTAGGAATACACTAGTCGTTTAATGTGGTCGCGAACATTTGATTGACGACTTAACAACTAACGACCAAGGATGGAAAAAAAAAAAAAAAAACAAGTTTTTCCTAGCAAAGGGGGAGCTTCAGTCTAGAGTGTTTGACAACTATACAGTCCCTTCAGCATTGGAGGCTGTTCGGGTTGGTCTGCTTTTTTATTTGTCGACCGTCATCTGAAAAGTTTAGAATTGAATCTAAGCATTTTACTTTTGCTTGTGTAGTGACTCCTAACAAATATAAACCTACGGTGGATAGTGTCAGTATAGTTCATACGCCCAATATTTTTAGTTTTCCAAAAAGCGAGCACAATCGGAACACCTTGCTTAGCGAGAAGTTGCCCGACGAAAGCTACTTGTGGGGTTTTGTCAACAGAAATGGTACACGCTTATTAGTTATAATATTAATTGTTTAAATAAATGAAGTGCCCATTCATGGTATTATTAGTGCTTATAGTGTTTCTGCTAATGAATCTTTTTGCAAGCTATTCTTTAAATTAGTTAAGTTCTACATACTTGTGAAAAAAAATGAGTTCAGAATTTTTTTTTTTTTTCTTTTAACAAACAGAAAGAGTATATATGTTAGTAGAATAATAACACTCAAAAACACCTGACACGTACTTTATACTACGTACCTGTACACACGTCCGTACATTCACTTGTGAATTGGCACGGAGGGGGATGTTTGTGAAGTCCTAAGTCATACTAATGTTGTAGCTTTAACTTGTGAATTGGCACCAAAGGGGGACGTTTGTGCGATTTGAATGCAAATTCATTTTTTAATATAATTTATACTCAAGAATGCTTTATTAGATTGGACATACAGAAAACAATGATTTAATATTTATTAGATAAGATATATAGATAACGTGATGCATTTTTTTTTTTCAAAACAATTCAACTTGATAAAAAATTAAAAAAAAAACATTTTAACAGAAATTTTAACAGAAACATTAAAAAAAAAAATGACACAAAGTAGGGATGTAAATGTTTGTATTGTAGCATGTTAATGTTGGGCCTGTTAATGAGACAGTTAATGGGCCACTTTCAAATAGGTACCGGTTCTCAGCCCGGCCCAATTAACCTGCTTGCATTTTGGCGCTAGAAGTAGAAGCTCATTGTAGATTTCCAGTCTTATTTCCAAAAAAAAAAAAAAATTGTAGATTTCCAATCTCACAATCAGATCCTTTATGAGAAAATGTTTTTGTTTATGTTTCAATTATGATAATAAAAATCGATGTATTATTAAGCAAACAAAGAAACAATCCACCAGGTGTGTGAAAATTTCCTGCTTATTTCATAAAATTTCAGAATTTCAGGCAAGGTTGCCAGAATAAAATATAAATTAGAAAATTAAAATAATAAATAATAAATTTCACAATCTTCAATTTGTAGATAAAAAATTAGGATCATATCCTCATCCAATTGTAGGATTTTTTTTTTTTAAAAAAAAAATATATATTATTAGCTATAAACAAAATAGCAAGTCAGAGAGATAGTAAAGATTTAACCGGAATGGAAAGTAGGAAACAAGACAACTATTATCTTAATCCTTCATTATTAATAACATTGATGTATTACAAGACTTTTAAAAGTTCAAATACAACTTTGAGAAGAGAAAGACCCAAAGAAATTATGGTTTTCTTGCAATTCAATGCCTATACCAACCAATCCTCTCTAGCACTAAGTTAGGTTGGCATCAATTTTTCAAACTAAAACACATATATCAATATTTTCAACATCTAAGTTGGTGCTTTTTTTCATGCGTTACACATGTGGTCAATGAGGTATGTAACATTGTCATTCTTTATTTTTTTTAAATTGACATTGTCATTTCATTTGCAGTGATTGCAAACAATTTCTGACAATTGAAATAACACACTAAAAAAATTTTTCATCAATCTAATCTAAATCCTCATGATTCAATTCCTCTCCAGCATTGTTGAACTCAAACCACATCTTTGATTTGCACAACTTCATGAAGAAGTACCAAAAGATCCCTAAAAGGGTCAGCAGAGCACTCACCAAGTACACAGTCTTGGTGGCCACAGCCATCACATAGACCAAGAATCCAGATGGAACCAAGCAGAGAACAACTAGACCAGGCAGCTCCAATGGCACTCGAAATGGCCTCTTCAGTGTAGGCAGCTTTCTTCTCAGCCACAGAAATGATGAAAACTCTAACAACATCCCCAAACTGTAGAGGAAATTCACACAAGAAATGATGTTGGTAAAGTCCATGTAAGAGACTGCAAGTGCTACCAATGTAGAGGCCAAAATCCCCACCCAAGGCGTGTTGAACCACCTTGATCTCACTCCAAAAACCTTTGGCAAGAATCCTAAATCTGTCATGCCAAGAATTTGGTATGCACAGCTGCTCAATTGAGCTTCATAGAGTCCAATGATTGACAAACAAGCACCGATTTCGACACAAACTTTCAGCCATTTACCAGCTATAAGTTGAGCAATATCAGCAAAGTAGCCATCAACCCACTCCTCTTGATCAAGAGGGACAGCCCCAGTAGCAGCCAAGAGAGGTATCAAGTAAGCCAAACAAGTGAGCAAACCAGCAGAGAAAAGTGCTTTTGGATAAGTCCTTTGAGGCTCCTCAACTTCACCAGCTAAAGTACTTGCATTGTCCCAAAAATTCAGGTTCCAAAACAATGTGTTGAAGAACAAAGTCCAGTCTTTTTCAACACCCTTTTGTCCTAAACTCAACCACCTATTAAAATCAATCTTGGGGATTGCAAACAAGACCAGAATCACAAACGGTGAAAGCGAAACAACACCAAGAGTCACAGCAGTGTAGCCAACAATAGCCAAGCCAGTGTAGTTCAAAAATGACAGGACACAAGTTGACACTAGAATTGCAACATGGTGAGGCAATCCGGAAGAGAGAATTGGGAGCGCCAACTCGAGATAGTCTATGCAGAGAACAGGATATGAGGCCAAGTTGATGACGCCACTGAGGAGTTTCCAGGTTCCCATGAGGGAGCCCCAGAAGGGTCCAAAGGCCTGGTGAGCCCAGATGACATATCCACCATTTCCAGGGAAAGCTGTAGCCAGCTCTGCAGTCACCAGGGCCTCAGGTATGCTCCAAATGAATGGAAAAACGAGGAACCCCAAGATAGCCAGGAGTGGCCCTGCAGCCCCCACTGCCGCCTCCTCCCCATAGGGCCCCCCTGCAACTTCAAAGTAGATGAGAAAGATTAGGGGCAAGAGAGCTAGCTTCTTGGTGGTTTTTGGCGCTGGTGTTTGTGGTGCTTGTTCTTCAAGAAGGTGTGCTTCGGAGCTGGTTTCTCCCATTTTTTTGAGAGTGTTTGATATTGTGATAGAAAAATATTCTGTTTGTGGGTTGCGAATGATGAAATAATCTTGATTGATGGATGTTTGATGCTGGGGTCACTTGGCTGCCTTGAATTGTGGGAAAGTTAGCTAGATGTCATCAACAGTTTCATGTACAACAAAAGTTGGAAACGACAAGTTACCGATTTGGTTTCAAGTTCCAGTATGCTGATTTGTCAATTTTCTATTGGAAGGTGTCATGTCGATTGAAGTGAAATTTGAAACAAAATCATAATATTCCTCCAGAGACTTGGGATTTGTCAACTCTTATTTTATTTTATTTTTATTTTTATTTTTTTGAGAATTACTCTTTTAAAAATTAAGAATAGCTAATTGGAGAGACAATTTTTACCAAGATAATATGTTAAATTTTATTTTAATTTTTTTTAAGCTAACATCAAATACCTTATAAATCTACCGAGATCCTATAAAATTAAATACTACTTACTCAATCTAAATACTTAGTCTCCGAAATCGAAGGCTACATTCCTACGGTTAATTATAAAAGTTTCAATACCGATGAAAACATCAGTATTTTGATTTGGTGGAAATATAGACAAAAATTGAAATAAAATTTACAAAAAATATGAAAATTTAGGTAAAACCATAATTTTTTTTTTAATGAAACTTAAAATGAGATTAAAGTAAACATAAATCTACCAAAAGAAACATATTAAGAAATGTTTCTTTTTTTCTAAAAAAAAAAAAAAGACATTTAATATCTAACAGTTATATGGTATAAGTATGGACATAATGCACATTCAAACTAAATCAAAATTAAAAATCTTTAATTAAAAATTTCATTATGTAATAGTTTATGTAAAAAAAGACGACTAAATTTTTATACTAAAACAAAGACTACATGTGGCTATCGGCTTTATTTATGCAATAATGATATCGAAACATAAAATTTGAATAGTTTTCAATATAGTCATGAATATACCACATGTAAAATTATTGATTTATGATAAAAACAGTAAGAGAAGGTTTGAGAGAGTGAAGAGAAGAGTGGAAACTGGGCATAATTTGAGGTCGCTCAAGCAAGGCACAACCGATAACAGTGGGCACGAGCCGAAGTCACGCAGATAAGTGGTGTGTTGGTCGCAAGATTGGCCATATTTCCTTTTAGGATTTGATATTAATTCTTTTTAGGATTTACTATTAATTTCTTTTATGATTTGATATTAATTCCTTTCAGGATTTGATATTATTTCTTTTTTAAATCTAAAAATTATTTCCTTTTAGGATTTGATATTGTTTCCTTTTAAGATTTGATATTATTTTCTTCTAAGTTTTCCTTTCATTGTTTGAAATTTTTTATTTTATTGTTTGATTGTATTTCCTTTCGTTTTTTCATATATCATTTCCTTTTAGGAAGTCTTTTTTCCTAGGAAAGTGAGGAATAGTTTGGTTATAAACAGGAGTTTTAAACTCATGGTTTATATCTTTTGGCAAATATTAATAAAAGCTTGATGTTTGCAAGGCAAAATTCTTTTCAATTTAGACTTATGTCAATCGTGTGATTTATGATCGATCTATCCAATTTTGTGAGTTGGTTGATTTCATTTCTACTCAACTTATTCTGTAAGGTAAGATTGTTTCTAACTTAACTTGTTACGTAAGGCAGGGCTGTTGAGTTTGTTGTGGGATTTCTAACAAGGCCCGCAACAATTTCTTTCCACCATCTACCTATATATTGGAAATTCTGCATAAGAATAAATAGAGACCCAAAAACTTTGTAACCATTATCACTAGGTCGTAGACATATGAATTCAATACTGATTGAAATATCATCTCCATTAGATGGTGGCATTCTTAGTTATATATCCTGATTGGCTCCAATTAGAACTGGATCCATACAATGTTAAAAATTGAAAGAAGAAATAAAACTAATGACCAATATTCTGGATGCGAAAAATATATAACATTCCAGTTTAGAAACAAAAACAGTTAACGATATTCTTATTTGAAAAATCAAACGTTAGTTATGAGATTCTTATTTATGAATAATTAAAAACAAATTGTAACATGATTTCATAAATGTTAAATTATTATATCGTCGTTCGAAATCCATTAACATCAACACAAATAAAAAGTAAAATACGAATACATAATTTATTTGATTTTTAAATAAATAAAAAAGGACTAAAAGGTAGATGAAGGCATTGGAATATCATTAATTTCTCATTTTATATTGATAGAAATATATAGGCGATTTCACAAATATTTTACAGATATATCACAGAAATTTTCATGATATTTTATAAAATTACACTATATGTTCATTGATATTGATATATTACGGATAATATCACTGTTATTTTTAAAAGTTTTCAATATATTTTTACCAAAAGATATTACACCCCATATCAATATTAGTAACCTTGAAATATGAAAATATTGGCAAAATTTTGAAGAACATTATATTATATTATAACGATAGGCATTGTGTGTGTTCGAATAAATTATTATATTTTCAAAAGAATGGAATTCATATTTTTATTTAATTTTTCTTTTAAATGAAGAGACTCATACTTATAGTAGTATTTTCTTTTATATTTATTCCTATATTATAGTATAATTTACTCTGTACAGAATAAAAAATCTTCTTCTTTTATTATAAAAATAAACAATTCTTAATATCATAAAAATATTTTTTTAATTATATATAATATGTAATCTTAATAGATATCGATAATTACATATAACCATGATTGATTGATAACCTGTAACTATACATGTTGATCAAAAATTGCTCACTCTTTAATCATCAATTCATTAGAAGTTAGAACTGTGAGCACATGGACATAAACTAGTTCACCAGAGAAGGATCCATCATTATTGGGAAATTCTTTTTAAATTTATTTTAAAGAAATTTAAAACCCATTTTATAAATATAAAATATATATAATTCAACAGTATTTTAAGATTTTTTCTGAAAATGAACATCGTAAAAAAAAAAGGAATAATTACAATGTTCATTTTCAGAAAAAATCTTAAAATACTGTTGAATTAATAATTATTCCTTTTTGAATAAGTATTCTTTTTTGAAGAATTTCAAAACATTGTAATTATTCGTTTTTGAATAATTTTTACTTCAAAAAACAAAATTCAATCTGTTGATTGATTGGTTCGATTGGTGCTTGGTGCCTACCATGAATTGCTGTCAGGCTAGTGGACGAAGAAATTAAAAATCCCCTCACTTTGTTTCAATCTCAGTGCAGTGTTGTGTAAGGCGGTTAGGGGTTAACCGTAAATTGTTGGCAGGCTAGTAGACAGAGAAATCGATTTTTTTTTAATAATGTTAAGGTAAGATTTGAAACTACAGTATAATCCTCTGACTTTTTTTCAACCCAACCCTAGTGCAATGTTGCAAAAGGCAGTAGGCGCTACTCGGATAGTAACCCAACATATAGCACCTGAGGTGACTAGGTGGCGCCTAGAATTTCTTGCTTGTTAGCTAAACCAAAAGCAATCCCTTTTTCCTTCATCAAGTGAATAAAAACTAATAAGTTCATTGCTAATATAATTAAAAAATTTAAATGAAAATATTTTTTAAAAAATTAAAAATATATATATGTAGATAATTAATAGGCACATCCCCAACTCCTCTAGTCACATTAAATGAAAATGAATTTCTATCTCCTCTGCTCTGACCTAGTCTCTGTAACTTTTCTTTAGCTATAACTCTTGGTTGGTCCCTTCTTTTTCACCTTCTCATCTTCTCCACGTACAATGGCTATCTCCTTATATTTTTCTTTCCCTTTCCTTCTCTGTCTCTTCCATCTAAACCTTCTTCCTCCATGACAAACCCCACTCTCTTTCTTCTCCCTCTCTCACCTCTCCCTTCCTCGTCGCTGCAACTTCCTACCTCATTCCAACAAGGAGATGACTACGGGGTTTTCTCCATTGGAAAACTCTGGAAAATAAGGGAAACTTTGTGGAAATCTTTTGCATTTCATTGAAAACATAAGTTACATGGTTGAGAATTTTCAGTTTACCTGCTTTTCTCTATTTAATTTTAATATTTTATTCAGACATTTGGACTCGGGGCGTGACAAGAGATGTATCATATTACTTCTAAATAAATAAGAGTTATGTTCGAGGAATACATTAAATTACCTATACATTCATATGATAATAAAAGTATGTCACATCACGTGTGCACCGTGAAAAAACATCTTTACAGAATGCATGGTATCACATGTGACTTTTTCTATGATAAAAGTAAGTAACTTTGACGAGAATTTTAAAATATGAGAAAAGATTTTAGTGCATAAGTATATCACATTATTGTAAACGGATAATGGTCTAATGGTAACACCACTACCCCCTCTATTTTCATGAGGTGGTGGGATTCTACACTCATCCCCCACAAATTTGTAAGCTCTTTTCCCCATACATTATAGATTGCTCCCTCCTGTTTCACGAGGGTTGTTCTTCAAGCCGTGCCATCAAGTCATATCTCAGTTGGTCCCGACTATCTCCTAGGTTGATATCAATGCTCACAAAAAAATATACATATATCACATTACTACATGTTCTTTCGATTTATATCTCTATTTTTAAAAACTATTATTTTAAGTTATATCAACAACCATTTGATGAATAATTATTTTAGCAGCATATATTATGTGACAACACAGCATTGATTACTAGAGTATTACACCACATTAACATCGAAGCATAACAACTTAAGTCATATGATTTGGCCAAGGGACACAATATATCCACATATGATGCACCCAAAATTTTCTATTGAGAATATCAACAAATTCTCCATACGATAGGGAAAGAGGTAAGAACTAACTCTTTTATAGGTTATCTTAATACGTCACCAGATACAAGTGTCACAAATAATTTGTACTGTTATAAATCCAAATAAAAATAAGAGATGCATTTTGTCTAAATGTATCTTCTTTAATATAAATATAAAATGATATAAATCTCCCTCAACCTATGCATATAGTTTACAGGTATTCTTTTACTTTTATAATTTGTAAATATTTATTATACATACGGTACCATGATACACATAATGCATTGTTTATGAGATTTATGAGTTACGTAGGAAGTAGAAATGATAAAAATACCTGATCTGACTCAAACCACGTGCCTCGATCCATTTGGAGTGGGTTCGGAGCATTAAAACTAGGTTTCAAGGTTTGGATAAAAAATGTTTGACCCGGTTTTATATCAAGTCTGATCTGAGTCAAAGTCAAAAGTAATTTGATCCGATCCGACTTGGTTAATCTGTTTTATTATATTTTTATTATACATTCATCATCATCATCATCATCATCATTTATTTTTAAGTGTTGTGCGTTATTATTTTATTATGGAGCTTTGTTATGCATTAATTATTATTTTAATGTATGCAATGAAACTTTGTTATGTGATAATTGTTACTTTGGTGCTTGTATTCAACGAACTTAAAAATTGAGTTTTATATTGATATTATTTAGATATGATATTAAATTAAAGTAAAGATTGAATTATTTTAATTTTTAATTTTTATTATTTGTTTGAATATTTATCTTTAATATAAATTTTGTAACTTACTAAAAATTACGTTGGATAAACACAGATCGGATTTAAGACACTTTATCAAAAAAATGGGATCAAATTTAATGCGGACCGATCCAACTTCATTCGAACTGATGCCATCCCCCCTAATAAGAAGTCCGTTCGTAGTTGTGCCTCTTTAAGCCTAGGTCTTCCAATAAAGTGGTCACGGTTTTGCGAGTTCTACTTTTTAACTCTTGATAGGGATGCCGATCTTTTATGGATCGTTCCTCAAGCTGCGAAAGTCTACGCATTTACAACTTTACAATTCTTTTCCAAAGTCAAAATAGATTTTAAGAATTCAACGCCACTGAAAAATTGTGGCTTTCAAGTCCCGCATAACCCTGTCTCATTTTTGTTTTTCTTTGACTGCTTTATTTGATTTGTGGGGTCAAAAGTCTACCTTGAAATCTACACGTGCAAGTTGACAAAGAAACCAACTATAAACATAAATTAATATATTCGGGACTCTTGTGATGATTGTGCACTTTATTTGACCTTTAAACTGCGTTTAGTAATTGAATTGAAATGTAATAAAATAAATTGAATTCAAACGAAACAGATTGGATTAAAATGATTTGAATTAAAAGTTATTATTTTATATTTGATTCAATTTAAAATTAGATTAAAATTATATCATATTATATATGATATAGTTTAAGATTGAATTAGAATAAAATTAATTTGAATATTTTATTAGATTTTTAAAATTAATTTTAAAAAATTCTTTAAAAATTTTGGAAATATAAAAATTGGAGATCAACCAGAAAACACCACCAACATCTTTCATGTTCTGGGTTCGATAAACTTTCAATTCCTCAACTTCGTTTTCCACCATCTTTAATATCACTACATCGTTAATTCCCATAACAACAACATCTTCAACATCAACAACATAATAATAACAATTTATCAAAAAAAAAAAAAAAAAAAATAGAGCTCTGATTCTAGGTTCAAGTTCTGGGTTCAATTAAACCCAAAACCCAAACCACAACATCAAAAAAAAAAAAAAAAAATGAAGAATGAGGGTGGCGATGAAGATGAAGAGGACGACGGTAACTAGCTAAAGAAAGAGAGAGAACATGAGTGAAAGGAAGAGGAAGAGAATGAGTAGAAAGAGTCATTCTTATCCTGTCAAAATCTAAGAGTTAATTTGAGAATGAAAAATCTCAAAAGACTGATATTTTAAAGAGTTTGGGATTCAGTTTTTAATCCCAAACTCTCCACTCCAAACGCCGGATTTTATGGAATTAAAAATTTTGAATCTCATTTCCACTCCAAATTGGGTGAAACAAACATAACTTTAAAGTTTGTTTTTACAGGGTAAATTGTTTTCACTTTTCTAAAATTTTATTTTATCCTGGTAGATTATTACCATTTAAAATTAGAGATGTGAGAAAAAATTTTGTCTCCATGTTTTATATTTCTGTGGATATAGACATTCAACTTATATATATATATGTATATATTAATTTGCTTACTTTGTTCAACAACAATTTTAAAAGTAAATAAATAATAAGAGTAACTTTCTTTATAAGTTGCAACAAATATTTCTAAAGTCTATTTTTTTTTTTTTTCAAGAAGATTTGTTATCATTTTCGGTGTTTTAAAGTAAATCTGACAAGTTTTAAAATCAATGAAATCCATCCGAAGCTCAGTTGAAGCATAATGAAAGATTAATGAAATTTTTTTTGTGTCCATGTGCAAATTAGGATTCATATTTTTGGATCAATTATAGACGAGAAAACATTTCAGATTTCTCTCCAAAGATATAACCAATTACTTCTTCTCTTTTTTTTCTTGACAGAGATTATAATCAATTACCTGGTTTGGTATGGGCACGTCATTTGATATATATTTTATTTATTTGGTATTAAACAAATTTAAAAAATCTTATCATTTCTATGCACAGCACTAGTTGTTGCTTGTTGCCATCATGTTACTCGCAATTGGAAAGCCAAACGTATGAACTGGAAAGTTGACAAAGTAGTAATTTTCTTTCATTAGTAAACTACACTTTATTAGTTGTAAATATACATACATATATATATAATACACTTCATCTAAATTATTGCTCTTTTTAGATTTTATCAGACTTTATGTATTTAATAATTTTCAAGATTATTTACAATCTGCAAATGGCTGGTGGCTGCAGTGGCACCCCAGTCCATGGAGTTTGACCCATCAATCAGACGTTCATAGTTTAATCTGCACCGAGAACCCTGAAGGGAAGTATCCGGTAAGTTATACGATATATATAATATTTGTGTAATAATAATTAAAAAACATTATTTAGAATCTCAATAAATTAAAAAAAAAATAAATAAACAAATATAGTGTATATCAAGCCAAAGTTTGAATAATCAAAGGGCTAAGTACACTCATATATAATACTTGTGTAATAATAAAAAAATATATATTTAGAATCTCAGTAAACTATATATATATATATATATATATATACACATATAATGTATATCAAGCCAAAGTTTGAATAATCAAGGGCGTAAGTACACATCAACCCCTAAAGTTTGACTTGAAATCGCAATTTAATGAATGACGGCCTACACCCCATTTAAATGTATTATACAGTTCTTCACTTAATTATAAAAGTGAAAATTTTTCCCTTAACCAAACTGTACTGAATTAAATTTAAGATATTTATTTTCTAAATTATTCTCATTAATTTTATATGTTTTCTATTTTATGTTTTATTAGAACTCTTAAATTCACATTTAAAATAGGAGTAATATTACACATCTCACTTTCATATATTAACTTGATCCCAATTCATGATATATGAATAGATGAATGGAAACTCATTAATGATTATATATTTCATTTGAAAAATGTATTCAATTTAACAATTTATTATATTGGGTTGGTATCAAGTTAGAATATGAAAAATGTGATATCTAGCATTTGTTTCAAAAAGTTTGGTAGCCATAAAACTTTTGAATTGTAGTTGCTTCTAGTTTAAAAAATCTTCTTTGGAATTTATGGTTGTTTATTAATGTTCTATCTTATTTATAATGTGGTAAAGACACTTTTTTTTTTCTTTTAATTGGCAAAATTTGATTAGTTTTGCTTTATTTTAGAGTTTGACATCTCTTTTGCTTTTTTTCAAAGTGCAATGTTTTATTTTATTTTTTTAATTTTCCTATGTATTTTAACAGTGTTATTGTGTATTAATTCGGAAATACACTTAAAAGTTTATTAATAAATAGACATTACTTTTTATAGACACAATTGAATAATGAATTTATATTGTATTAAAAATTTAACCTTTGTGTGTTTGTATGAAACCAACAAAAATGGAAAAAAAAAAATTAAATTTGTGCTAAACAAATTTAGAAATGGGGTTGCGCAATATTATGAAAAATATAAAAAAAAAATATTTAAAATATCATCAGTTTCTTTAAATATTTATAAAAATTTGAAATATTTAAATAATAAATACTTTTATTTTATATTTTATTAAATTAATTTATGTGACAACCCTCATGTGGGTTGACCCCTGCTCTCGTATGGGCCGCTCTCCTACTTTTATGTCAGTCATCCCTCTCATATGGAAGTTGATATCCGAACCGTGCCACTAGTGTCTTATCTCACTCAGTTTCGGTAACCTTCTGAGTCAGTTTTAATAATAAATATATATATAAG
Source organism: Nephelium lappaceum (assembly GCA_021234005.1). NCBI lineage: Eukaryota > Viridiplantae > Streptophyta > Magnoliopsida > Sapindales > Sapindaceae > Nephelium > Nephelium lappaceum. The sequence continues at coordinate 8,258,226 of CM038009.1, forward strand.
TTAGAAAGAAAAAAAAATCATAACCTTAAGTTTTCAATCACTATTAAGTCTTTCATAAAATTTAGCATTGTTAGTCATTGACAAAAAAATCAAACGCAACCAAAATATACACTTATCTAATTCTAGAGATTTCAATTTATTTACTGCTAATCAAATGTAGCTGCTGACAAGTTAAATTAATAAGACTTGAGTTCTCATATGTTTTTTTGGTTGTGATCAGTCACACTTTTACTACCTAAATATTTACTTCTATAATCCGTACAACCTCTCATATATGCTTGTAAAATGCACATGATGGCACTTGAAACCCAACACTAAAATGGATTGTGTAATGGAGTGCATAGCCATAGCCATTTGTGCATAGCCATAGCCATAGCTAGAATGGGAGGTGTTTGATGTTTTATATATATATATATATATATATATATATATTTAAAAAAGTTGACACCAAATGGATTAAATGTTTGATATACAACTTCTTACATATGCTTGTAAAATGCACATAATGGCACTTGAAACCCAACACTAAAATGGATGGTATAGTGAAGTACACAAGCATTTGAGTTAGAAGAGAAGTGTTTGATTTTCAGACTTATTTAAAAAAAAAAAAAAATTGATGCTAAATAGAGATCAAAGAGTACAGAACAAAAGAAAACTATCTACAATTTATATGACATGACCTCCTTTATAAAAAAATTCTCTATAAAATTTAAGATATCTATATAGAGTTTTATTTATTTTGTTAAAACTTGATTACACATATTTTCATTGAATACATATAAAATTTCATCAAAGTTATGATTATGAATGTACTTAGCAATATTTTCTTTTGAAGTATATAAAATTATCAAACCAATTAAGAACCTACATGTATCTATAGCTAGATCAAATATCATCAACAACCAATTAACATCTACCTTTTAAGAGAAAGATTACAACAATCTACCATTTAAGAGAAAGATTACAACAATATCAACGTACTTTAATTGATATTTGTGTCTACATTAAATTCAACAAAGTCCTATACAATAAGCCAAACGCCCACAAAACCTGACTAGCTAGTGACGCAATTCTGAGAATTCAATCACTGTCCAATTCAATCAATCTTCAATGTCCACACCACTACTGAAGTTGAAAACGTTCCTGGACCTGCAAAAATTCATCAGAAAGTACCATCCAATGGCACCAACAGTCATCAAACCACTCACCAAGTAAACGGTCTTGGTTGCAATGGCCATGATCAGCACCAAGAACCCAGATGGAATCAAGCACATCACCACCAGTCCATACCACGGCAACCCAACCTTAAAAGGTCTCTTCAAATGTGGCAACTTTCTTCTAAGCCAGATAAATGAAGCAAACTCCAAAAGCATCCCTAAACTGTACAAGAAATTGGCTGATGCAACGATGCTAGTGAAGTCCAGGAATGAGACACCAAGTGTGATCAACGTGGAGATTAGTATCCCCAACCATGGAGTGTCGAACCACTTGGACCGAACCGCGAAAAACCTGGGAAGTATCCCCAAATCAGCCATGCCCAAAACCTGATATGCACTGCTGCTCAACTGGGCCTCAAACAAGCCAATTCCTGACAGGACAGCCCCAATTTCAATCCAGAATTTCAACCACTTGCCAGCAATCATCTCAGCAGCATCAGCATGGAAGCCTTGTTCCCATTGAGTCTGGTCTACAGACACAGCACCAATGACAGCAAAAAGAGGGATCAAGTAAGCCAAACAAGTGAAGATCACAGCCCACAATAGAGCCAAAGGAAATGTCTTTTGGGGTCTCTTAACTTCACCAGCCAAAGTACTAACATTGTCCCAAAAGTTCAAATTCCAAAACAATGTATTGAAGAACAAAGTCCAGTCTCTTTTGACACCCTTTTGTCCCAAACTAAGCCACCTGTGTGGCTTGATCTTGGGGATAGCCATCAAAGACATGATCACAAAAGGCGATAGAGACACTATCCCAAGGAAAACAGCAACATACCCTACAATGGCCAGACCAGTGTAGTTCAAAAACGAAAGCAAGCAAGTCGAAACCATGATTGCAAGTTTTCGAGGCCAACCTGACTCCAATGGCTGCACAACCTTGTCTAGATAGTCAACACAAAGCACAGGAAACGCTGCAATGTTGATGACACCACTCAGGAACTTCCAGGACCCCATGAGGGACCCGAAGAAGGGACCAAAGGCCTTGTGAGCCCATATAACAAACCCTCCATCGCCTGGGAAAGCAGTGGAGAGCTCTGCAGTGATGAGGGCCTCAGGGACACTCCATATGAATGGAAAGATGAGGAAGCCTAGTAGTGCAAAGAGAGGTCCCCGCCGCTTTCACAGCAGGTTCTTCACCGTATGGACCTCCTGCGACCTCAAAGTAGATCAAGAATATTAGCGGGATCAGAGTCAGTTTCTTTGACTTTGTGGTCGTTGTTGCAGCGGCGTCGCTGGTGGTGATTGGTAGGTGGGTTGATAAGGCTGGTGGGTTTGAAATGGATTCTTGCGTTTGAAGAATCTCTGCTTCTTTCATGATCAGTTTTGGAGAAAAAACAGACAACAAAGAAGACAGATAACAAAGGAGACAGAGAGAGGTTGAGAAAGCAAGTTGCAACTTACATGGACTCCACTGATGCTTTTATATGAATTTTGTTCAACCACGAAGAACAAGTGTCAGATTTGTTTCAGGATTTCGAGGGGAGATGGGAAATTGAAGTTTTCATGATTCATGAGCTGTGAAATTTTATCAATGCAAATCCTAGTTGTTTCTGCCAAAAAAAAAATATCCAAGTTGTTGAAAAACACCGAATTTGGAATGGTGTGGGATTAGGTAACTGAGAATAATATCTTTAATATTAATAAAAATATATATATATTTGAGAAAAGAAAAGAAAATAATTAATTTTGTTTATAGAAGTAATTAATGAATTAAATTAAAGATTCTAACTTTTTAACATATATAGAGAAAAGTAACGGAATAATTTAGAAAAAAGTAAAGGAACATTTTGGTTTTTTCCATTAAAATTTGATAAATAGTGTAGATAGATAAATTTTATTTTATTTTATTTTATTTATTTTTTAACACAGGCATACAAGACAGCTGGACCTATCAAGATTGCATGATTCAGACTATTTCTACAATCAAAGATTACAACTCCTATCAACTCCTTCCATGTTGTTAATTCAATTTTTTATTTTATTTTTATTTCTTTGTAAAACAAAATAAAAACCACTTTATATTCTTTATTATAGAAAAAATAATAATGAATATTTACATCAAATGGTTTATGATTTGCTTTTAGTTATTTATTATATTCTATATAATGAACAAATACATAATTAGTAATAGTAATACAAGTATAGCTGTTAAAAACTTAACATATTTGTTTTTTTTTTTTAATAATTTTAACTTTAAATCATCAATAAGATGACACTATATTTATAGATGGAAAAAAAAAAACATAAATCGCCATTATTATTATTTTTTGAACAATAAATAGCCATTATTGTATATTGATATATATATATATATGTTAGTTGGAATGCAATTATTTATGATATAACTTTTTAAATGGAATGAGATTCTCTTATGATATATTTCGAGATTCGGACGCAATGAATAAATCCTTCATATGATAATTTCTTATTCACAAAGTTTCGGTTTTGTCAAGATCTCAATCCCTTGATTGCAGAATTTATTCATTATTTGTGTTGCTATCGTCCTTATTTATAAAAAAAAACCAAAAAGTCATAAATTATGTGGGGTAGGGATACGGTGGTTGGACAGAGATCACCGACAAGGTGATATTGACAATCAACAAGTGCAGAAACAATTTGCTTTGATAATGGAAACCTATGAGAGTTGATTGAAAGATAAATCCCATAAAATACAACATAACTAAATAAATTTGACAAGAAATTGAGAGTTATTGGATTGAATTAGGGATCATTTGTTTTTTTGCACTTAACATTTAATAATACTGAATTATGTCAATTAAGTGATTTCTATTTACTTTTTTAAGTGGTCAAACCACTTAAAACCACTAAAAAATCAGTGAAAATAAAATGCTACATTTTCTTATTTTTCACTGAATACTAAATCACTTAATGATTTTATAAATTTATTATTTCAATTTTATTCTTCCCAAGATAATAAATTTTCAAGTTTGTTCTAGTTTTACATTATAAAAATTTTTTTTAATACTTCAACAAACATATTTCTAAATTTGACCTAATTTTACACTATACATATTTATTTTAATGATATTTCTTTCAATATTATTTTTATTTAAATATATAACAATAGTAATTCAATTTAATATTATTTTATTTATTTTTATTTAATTTACTTTATTATAATAATTTATTTATGTATATATAATTTTTTTTAAAAAAAAATATTTTACTATAATAATTAATTATATTTTTATTATGAATAAAAATGTTATTAATTTATATAAAAGTGTTTTAGTATTTGCTAAATAATTTATTATAATTGTTTGTGTTATATTAAATAAAGTTACATAACAATAAATAGTAAAATGATATAAATGTTAAATTACTAGTTTTTAGATAATTTTAACTTTAAAAAACAAATAACATTATTATACATTCAGACGTAAAGGAAAAAAAAACAAACATGTCTTTCAGATTTCAGGTTTCAGTCATTATTCAGTTTTCAGTAGTACTGTTCAGTATTCAAAAAAAAAAAACAAACGACCCCTTAGTTATGATAATTATATATTTTTATCTTATTTTAGAGGATTGACTTCCCCGGCAACGATCCTCTGTTTTTTTTTTGTCAATGTTTCTGCTATGTAATAGTGAAGTTTATTTAAAAAAAAAATGTAAACGATATTAAATAGCACAAAATAAGTGAGGTCTTGTTTCCCTGACATCAAAGAATTAAAAGAATTGAGTTAAGTTTTATTAGCAATTACTTAATTAAAAAGATAATGATCCCCTTTGTTGAAAAAAGCTGGATTTTAAATCTTTCATGGTTCTTTCGAGAATCTGTATATTCCTCTTGTTCCACGTCATGGTTGAATATGTTAAAACTGTCTCTTTTTCTCATGTTCCACAACGTGATCAAACAACTCACTATCCCAAGTTGTTAAAGTTGTTATTTGCCTCTGTAATCATCAATAATATAGCCATATAGCAGTTCCTCTTCAAGATTATGGTGAGGTTATTTTGGAGCAGTTCAGGGCTGTTTTGCTTTATTTTTTTTCTGTTAAAACTCTCTCATTTTCTCATGAAAGTGAAAAAGAGAAACGGTTTCAGAGGGGTGTTAATATATTATCGCACGCGACTTGCTACCCAAAAAAGGAAACAAAAAAATCGATGAAAGGAAGAAGGAGATGATATCCGGAAGAAGGAGGTTGTTGAACAATCATCATTTTGCTGTTACAAGTGAAGAGCATATCAATGGAAGAAGGAGATGAAGAAACGTATGAGACTAAGCTTGAACAGTTGTTCTCTGAAGAAGATGAGCTCTATTTTATCTCATTTGCATGCTCTGTTTTTGTGTTAAAAAACAGAGCAATTGCATTTAAAAGCAAACCGCGAAAGTCGCGGAAGCTGAGGGCGTGTAAGCTTAGTTGGAATGATACAACGAATAATATAATGAGATGACAATGATACACCTCATACTCGCACATTGTTTGTGACCCTTTGTTTGTTTTTTTTTTTAATTTTATTTTAGCCTTCCACTTTTTAAGGAGAAAAATAATGACCAGATTGTTATCTTGTTTGACAACGGAAAAACAATGACAAAACAGATATTTTAGTTCCATTGGAAGATGATCTTTTGTATTTTTGTGCAATTTTCATGGTGAGGGTTACTTGTCATCTACGACTTACCCAACAGAAACTTGATTAAAACAATTCACCAAAGTAAAAAGCAATGGAAATGACATATAAAATATCTTCTTTTTGTCTCAAATTGATAATAGGGAAAAAAAAAATAGCCAAGCAAATATTTTCACATGTTCATTCACAGTTGTTGATTGAGTGGTATGTATCTTCCCTTCTATATTTCTTATGATTTCTCTTTAGTGTTACAGAAGTATATCTTCATACAAGCTAGAGTAGTTGATCCCAATTCCCAAGTCACATCTATGTGTTCATCCATTCTTAGTCGAGTAGTATATATTTTCAATATCTTTTGTCTTTTTTTGTTTTTGTTATTTATTTATTATTATTATTATTATTTATGATTATCCATCTCATATTGTTTCTTTTGAGTAGAAATTGAATTCTAATCTCTTAGGTCTCATAGAGTATGGGAGGGGTCAACCCATAAAGAGTGAGAAAACAACTCATAAATAGTGGAGGAAAATTGTCACAAATATGGCCCTAAGCTTTTTAACCTTACACTTGCTATTGGATGGAAAGGTAAGGGTGGTTGCCATCACTGTGATAACGCACCAGACTCTATAAAATTTAAGTTAAATTACATATTTAATATTTAACATCTTAAACAAAATCTTGATTATATATGCAGTAAAATTTAATATGCACATATTCATGTTTTACTTTTAAGTATGTATATGCATGTTTAAACTTTATACATTTGGCTTATAAATACATATGCCCTAACTATCAATATTCAAAACCCCAATTTAAACCGCAACAGAATTTCAAAATATGTAAATGAGTAAATCTTCAACTGCGCAACCATAGTAACTGGAATGATAGCAATAAATGAATGAGCTAACAATAATACATCTCATGTTTGCATATCGTTTGTGAGGGGTTTTTTATTTTTTATTTTTTTCTCTCTGTTACATATAGAAATCTACTTTCAGAACAGTTTAGGTTTTCACTCCATAAGGAGAAAAATATTGATCAAATTGTTATCTTGTTTGACCATGGAGACAAAACATGATAGTTTAGTTCCTTTGGAAGACGATCATTTGTAATTTTGTGCAATTTTCAATGTGGGCCTAACTTGTCATCTAAGTCTTGCCCAATAGAAACAATATTTAATAACAATTCACCAAAGAAAGGGAAAAAAAACAAAAGAAAAAACGACATATATATAAAATAAGCATCTATTATACATACATGTTGTATAGGAGTAAATTATAGGAGTAAATTTTCAAATTGACTGTGTGACAACGAATCCTCATTGACTCTGAGTTTGATTTGCTCTTGGTAAAAAAGAAATTGATAACAACGGTAAAAAACAAAATTGAATATTATATTATATGAATTGGATTTGGTTTTTGAAATAAAAGTTAAATTCTAAAACGTGCCTATTAATTATAGTGTAAATTAAAAAATAATTAAATAATTTTAAAAAAAAAAAACATCTTGTTCGTCACTCTTGCTGGAGTTGCAGGTGCGATAATGGAGTCGCTGTGCCTAAAACAAGTCATCTCCGCTTCAAATCGAAAAAACCCAGTAAACCCCCTTCGTTTCTACGCTAGAAGAAGAAGACTCCATTTCCAAACTCGCCGTTTTCGCTTTGCTTTCATTCGCTCTAAACAATCAGAATTTCAAGGTAGCATTTTTAACCCAAAAAAAAATTCCTTTTCTTACTATAAATCTCAAATTAATAAAAGAAAAGGTTGTTTACTGTAGATTTTAATGGGGGATTTTTTCGTAATTAGAGTTTTGGGTTGTTTTGAAATTTCTTAGCTGGTACTAAAAATACATGAGTCCAAATCTTGTACTTGGTTCTGATGTTTATCTATTTAAAGCTTTCAATTTGGTTATATATATAGTTTTTGTGTGTTAGTTCAAATTGGGTTCAAATAGTAGTGACCAAGTTGAAAAAATTAGACCTTGTGTTGTGTTAATCTAGAGATTGTAGGTCTTGAAGCTAAACAATTAGCAAGAGGTTGTACTGTGTATGTATTTGTGTGTGTTGTGAGAGAAGGTTGGATTTTTCATGCAGGTTTGAGTGTTGGTGTAACATGAAACATGCTAGCAGTTATATGCTTCATGTTTAATACATTGTTAGTAGTTATACAATTCTTGTTAGATGCATTGTTATTGTCTGCTCAAGCTGTTTTTAGTGGTGGTCACCTCTCTGGTTTTTAGGGGGTAGGTGTCTCGAGGTTAAATCTGCCAGGCAGTTTGTGGATCAATTATGTGCTTGTTTTACATATACGTCTGATGATGGTCTTTTTTTTTTTTTTTCTTTTGTGATTTCGGGTTTGGTGTTATATGGTCTTCAAATTGTGAGTTCATAGAATCATAGACATGGTCATGCTACTATATAGGACTGTAACTATAGTAAGTGGTTGGTATAATTTAGATTTCAATCTAACAATTCATGTAAGCAAGAAGTTTTGAATATAAAAATGTATTAAACTGAACATAGTTAATTAGCTTGCTATTAACTAACCTGTATATTCTTACAACTCCTGCATAATAGCTAAACCCTTTATAGACATTGTTGGTAATAATGGAGTGACTTTGCTTGAGATAGAGCTTTGATTTTCAGCTATACGTGGACAGTTGAGTGAGGCATTTACTCATAAGCTTCTACTTCAGATTTTCAGGACTATGCCAAACCTTCTCGTCTTTTGCCAGCCACAGAAGTGAATGTCTGCACAGAAACCTCAGTAAAGAAGTTGTCTTCATCTTTTGACGTGGATAAATCACGGTCTTTATTCAAGGTTAAGATACAGACAAGTAACTTGTATGGCTCAGGTCTGAGTGATGTAAATGCTGGAATTCTCTTATGCTTGATAGACAAAAATGGTGACTCGATTTTACAGAGGATACCTGCAAGTTTGATGACCGATCATTCTGGCAAAATGCAAGACAGGACTGATCCTGGTATGGTCCATTTTCAAAGAGGTTCTTCTGACGAATTCATGTTCGAGGGACCTAGACTGGGAAAAGTTGAAGCTGTCTGGATTAGTGTTGAGTCAGGTTAGTCTACAAATATGTGGTTTTGTTAATGTTGCCGGAACACGAAATTGTTGTAAAACACCAAAAAAAAACTCATAACATGAGCGTGCAGGCATTTTGAAACTTCTCGTGATTCACTTATAGTAAGATGTATAGCAATATTAGCTGTTTGTGCTGATACCTTATTCTGATGACTTGTTTGAGAAAGTTCCACGGTTTCTGTTAACACAATTTGCCTTTGTTATAACATCTTTGACTGAAACATTTTAATAATTGTGTTTTTTCTTTTGGTTTCATTTCTAAGGTCAGGCCAATGGAGATTAGGAGGTGTGAATCTGACAGTTATAAGTGCTTGGCAACCTTCATCGGAAGAACATTGTGGAGACCAGAATCAGTATATTAGTATCAGTTATGAGTTCAAATTCGATGATATCTTGCTCGGGGAGGGAGTATCCATGGTAGAACTTACGCCTTCCTTTATAACCGAATCATCTGGGGTCGACCTGTTCAACTTGTTGAGTAAAAGCCTTCCACAGCCAACTTCACTCTTGAGTGGTGCAATATCCAATGAAGAAGGCATGAAGGAATATGCAAATTTGAAATTCTCGTTGTTACTTTATGATGCCATTCTGGTCTTTATAGGCACATCAGTCTCATCCTTCTCAGTTGGCGAAAGTTCTGGTGTTGCATTCTTCATTGGCGGGGTCAGCGGTTTCCTATACTTGCTCCTATTGCAAAGGTCCATCGATGAATTACCAGCTCCGACATCAACTTCCCGAAACTCTGCAAGCAACTTCAAGAATAGCTTTGAAGGATTCAACACTCCATTATCAAGCATTGTGTTGGTTGTAGGAGTCTGTTTCTTAGCTGCAAAGTATAGCTCCTCAGAAGACAACATTCCCTTCGCGTTGACTCCTAAAGACCTCCTGATTGGAACAATGGGGTTCCTTGCCTGTAAAGTTGCAGTGGTGTTAGCCGCTTTTAAGCCCATGACAGCAAATCCAAAGGAGAAAAAATGATCATCCTCTTTCAATACCATTTCTGGGGACCACAAAGGAGCTCCAAGGTAGACATTGAGCATATATATATACATATATAGAATGACAACTTTTATGGGTACATACGATGAATTTACATTGAAGAAAATGATTATCTTTACCATTGTAAGTTGTAACAAACATTTGTATATAAGGTTGGAGTTGCAAGTTTTGAATGGTCAAAAGAAAATTGATAAAAGAGTGCGTTTGCCGGGAGTCGAACCCGGGTCTATTGCTTGGAAGGCAATTATCCTAACCGTTGGACTACAAACGCTGTTGATGGCCGGTGTTCTATTGTAGCTTATAATTAGGTTCATCGTAATGTAGGAATAGCTTTTTGGTTCATCCATTTACCAGAAATTTTGGAAGATTGTTAAACTCATATCGATGTCAATTTAAAAGAAAAGAAATTGAAAGTGTGTTTCATTTTATTATGAATCTTGTAGCTTTTAGTTACTGTCATTGGTATTATGTTTATGTGTTGAAGCATCTACATGAACAAAAATGATGTCAAAAAGAAAAAAAATATATGAACAAAAATGAATCCATAAGACCAGATTTGACAATAGGTGGAATCGAATTGAACGTGTGTCGAATTTTCAACGGGTTGGGTCAAATTTTGCTTAACCCAAACCCACCCGATAGCTTATTGGGTTTAAAAATGAAAATCCAAACCCATTAGCTACATTAATGGATAACCGAAAATCCACCCATTTAACCCATTATTTTTTTTAATTATTCTTACTGTCATTAGCAACAGCAGCAGTAGTAATATTCTCAAAAAAGAAAAACGGCAGCAGAAGCAGTAATTAATAATTTGTTTGGGTTGAATAAGAAAAAAATGTCAAAATAAGAAAATATAGAAAATTTTAGAAGTATAAAATATTTGAATACTCCAATATAAACAAGCATATTTTAAACCAATAAAAACTCATGTCTAAAGTAAACTAAATTGAAAATAAATGTATGTGTATATTATCATATAAAAAACCTAACAACATAATTAGAAATGGATGGATGAAACTATTGATGAATAGTATTATATATCACTACAAGAGAAAAAGAAGAATAAAGCGGAAATAAGCTACTGAGTTTTTTTTTATTTTTTGAAAAACCAGATGGATTGATTCATGAAACATTTGTCAAAACAATGTTTGAGATACAATCTGGGACAGAATGAAACCAAGAATTACTAGAGTTGTTATGAAAAACTAAAGTTGCTAGCCTTTACTCTATCTAGGAGTAAATTGTTGTTATGAAAAACTAAAGTTGCTAGCCTTTACTCTATCTAGGAGTAAATTGGCATTGAACATTGCCCAAATCAAAAAGCAAATAAAAGATATCCCTAATGATGAGACTTTCAACTGTAGAAAAATTCTTCGCTTGAATTATCATGATAACCAAACAAGCATCTGTCTCTACAACTTAAGGCCTAAAGTTATGAGCTAAAGCAAGCCTAAAACTCTCTTTGAATGCCACACATTTAGCCAAGAAAAGGGTAAAAAAACCAAACATTTTCATATAAAAAACACCTTTAACCGCTCCTTGATAATCGCGAATCAGAGCTCCAATCCCAACAAAACCAATCATATTACCTATTGCAGCATTCACATTTAGTTTCAAAGAGAACCTTTCAGGTGATTGCCACTTGACATGTGAAACAAGAGAAATTGTATTTGAACTTTCACTACTAGTTTCATTGAGCTTCTGATACTCAGAAAGATAAAAAGTAGCTTCTTCCAAAATCAATTCCTTTTTTTTAGGTGCACTGCCTTGAAGAAAATGATTTCTATCGCCCTAAATATTTTATAAAACCAACAACTACAACTCAAAATTTGAGATGAAAAGATGGTCAACAAATAAAGTATAAAACCTAGCATTGAAGAACTGGAGAATCTCCTTAAGTAAGTCCAAAAATTACTCTTCATCTAACAGTTATCTATCGATGAACATAGAATGAGAGCATGGGAAACTGATTCCTCCTCATTACAACAACAACCATATAGCTTTGAACAATTCACCTCTCTACGAGATAAGTTACCACTGGTAGGTAGAAAATAATAAAAAACATGCCACCCAAATATTCCAAATCTTACTTGGAAGTTTGAGTCTCCAAAAAAAATTCCACCAACGGCTGTTTAACCTCTCATCAGAAAACTCCTTATTAGAACGTGAAGCCATAAGAACCAAATATCCCGATTTAACCGAATACACCCCATTTGAATTAAAGTGTTACACTATGTTATCACCATAGTAAGAGTTGTTCAGTGGAATCCCCAACATAGAAGATACATTTACTGGCAAGGAGATCTGATTTATCAAATTCGTATTCCATTCCTCATTCCTAGAGATCAAGTTAGCTACTCTCAACTTTGACAACTGGGGAGTGGGGTGAGTGATAGGACAAAAAAGAGAGGGTTAGGGTATCTAGGGATCTAGAAAAAACTCTGACTGAATTACCAGAACCAATCCGTCATCTACAACCCTGAATACCCTAACCCTCTCTTTTAAGAACTTAGTAGTTTTAGAGTTACAAATGTTATTATTTTAATTAAATTAGGAAATTTAGGATTTTATTTTAATGCTACAACTTAAAGTAAAAAATAATTATAATATTATTAACATTAATGAATCATAGTGTATTGGGTTTTAATAACCCAATCCAATAAAAATAGATCCATCAATCGGTTTATGCGAGTGGTTTTGATCGAATTAATGGGTAGATGTAATTTGGTCAGGTCTAGATAAGGAGTAAGAATTTTCTACAATCTTTTTTTTTTTTTACTAATCTTTTCATAATCTAGTAACATATTAGCATTTAAAAAAGTGTACGATTAAGATTGTTAAATTTTTTTCTCTCATACATCATTCAAACTTAAATTTCTCTCATAAAAAAATTAACATCATGCTAACATTGATAGAAAATCCTTACTTCTAGATAAGACCATAACTATCTAGCTTAACAACCAATTTTGATTTAGTTATTATTACCATAAGATCACAACATAATTGTAGGAAAATTTGCAGCACAAATATCAAGCATGGTATGTGTGCAAAAATCATGAACAATTTATGGGAAATTTTTTAATTAGCAAAACCCTTAAAAATAATATATAGGGATAATTTTTATTTTACGAGCATCCACTATATTAAAGTAAGCTCAACAAATCCAATAAAGCATCTAAAGAAAATGAAAAAAAAAAAACAAAAAAACAAAACAAAACAAAACAAAAAAATAATGATTATTACATAACAGGAATTTATTATAGAAAAAAAAAATTATCATTCACTCAATTGAATAAAATTTATTGTTTTGTAAATAAACTTTCACTAAAAGTGGTTAACAATAAAGCTATAAGATTAGAATTAGCAATGCTCTTACATAAATTAAATTAAACCACTTATAATAGGGTTTTTCTAATTGAATTTTCCTTTTATAATAAAGGATTATTTTCTTCTCCCCCCTCTCCCAAAAAAAAAAAACTTTTTTTAGTGCTAGTAAAGGTCTTGATTAGAGTTGGGTCAAAACATGTTTTTTAGTACTCAATAAGCACTTATCTCTTAACAAAAAAAAAAAATAATAATAATAAATACACTACAAGCATTTAACTCCAACTGTAGAAAATTAGTCTCCTCATATATATATATATATATAAACAAAGTGATACTCAAGAGCATGTACCAAGATAATATACATATAATCTCCTCATATATATATATATATATATATATATATATAGAAACAAAGTGATACTCAAGAACATGTACCAAGATAATTTTCTTGTAAACCTCACATCAAATGCTACATTTTGTCCTTTCTAATTAACTTTTTTGTGTGATTACAAGCTAAAACTACTCTGCTTTTTTATTGTCTCCAAATATGACAGTCAAAAAACCACTCAGCTTGAAAACCTCACATTAAAATAACATTTCGTCCTTTCTAAATAACTTATTGTGTAATTACAAGCTAAATCTACTCATCCTTCTTACTGTCTCCGAATGAGACACAGCATAAAATAATGACTGTCATATCCAATTTTGGGCATAAATTAAACAATTCCAAACGCCCTTCATGTTCAAATCTCCCTATATAATAATCAAAACAATTTCTGGTCATGTGTATAAATGAGTATTTTGATCAATTGCAGAATCTTATACGTTTTTTTCGCATAGAAATCTTAATTTACACCAACATAAATTGAAATCATATACTTTTGAGGCTCGAATGATGGTTGGATCAACAACCAACGAATTTGAGGCGTTTCATAGCTTTTTTTCTTCTTGATGTTCATGCAGAGTGCCTTTTTAATTAAGCTAAGTGATAGATTTGGTCGTCACCTTTAGGTTTTCAAAGTTGTTTTGCTGTATCGAAGGTGTTTTTATAAAGAATAATTTTTTTTTAATTATAATTTTAATTCAACTTTTATTACGCCTTCGACCGTGATTTTTAAAGCATTCGAAAGTTATTTTCATTTCCAATACATCGAAGTATGTGCCAGTTAAAATCACTTTTGAGTAAACTTATTTTAAATGAAATGTGTACGATAAATTCAATTTAAATTTTGAGGTATTCAAAGCTGGTTTTTAGCTTACCTATTAGTGCATTGGTAAAACCGTAAAAGTCCTGTTGAATAAAGATATACTTATAATTGAATCCTATCTAATGGATTCAATGATGGTCTTTGATGGGTAGGAATTTTTTTTTATTATTATTTTTTATTAAGGTAGGAAGTTATTTTCTGGTTTCGGCCAAGGTACTTGTTTCTGTCTTAGGGTGCAGCCTGGTCCGCGCCAATCCAAACAGAGGCTTCCAAGAAGAATTTTGTGCCTTCCGGGTGGTGTGGACTCAATCCTGGTGTTAAAGGTGTTCAAATCACTCCGCAATGTAGACAGAAACATTTAAACATTTAAGTTTAATATCACAACTTAGCATTTAAATTTATATATTTACATTATGCATAGATTTTAACAAAATTTAGATGTCCTTATCAAAGAATTCAAATTTATAAGTAACCTGGTCAGTCAAATAGAAAAGAGAAAAAAAAATACGACATTAATGATTAATCATAATCAGTTGATCAATATATTTTTTTTTTACAGGCAACCAACCAACTAGAAGATTTTAAATCTGAAAAACACTCGAGGACAATAAACACAGAAATTGAACCAAGGAATTTAAGGAGGTATCAAAAGGGAACAAGATTCTCATCTAGAAACCATAACAAGACAGATTTCATCATATGATGTAAAGCGACACTAGTATGTATTGACTACCTCCCTACCAGACAAATTCAGCATCTTTTGCCCTACCATGTTTCTATCAGAAGTTGTAATACCCACCAATGAATAGTGAGACAAGTCACCATAGTAATATACGAGTGAATTCAAATGGTCTTAAAATTCGGTTATCATCTCTCCAGCTATTTCAAATTCCATCAAAAAACTCAATGGTATTATTATTCACTAGAAACTTTTCATTAAATTCATTGTAATTCGTTGCAAACCACTCATCGAAAGGACATTATCATTGAAATGATAAACTAAACTTAGTGTATGCCCTTATACCCTAAGAGAGACTTTAAACATTAAAAATTTGCAACTCTAAGAAACACAATTTTGATTTATCTTTAAAACATGAGAGTTTTTTTTTTTTTTTTTTAAAATATCAGAGTTAGTTTAGAATTTGACTTTATCAAACTACAAATGTTTAAAGCTTTCTCTTAACATGTTTCTTAATGACAATGCGCTGCGTAATAATCTTTATTATAATCATTAGGAGATTGCTTATGAACCCACAGATTTCATCGTCACACAAAGCTACAATAAATAGTATTGACTACCTCCCTACCAGACAAATTCAAGCATCTTTTGTCGAACCTATATATTCCCTACCAATTATAGCATATTTCTATCAGAAGTCGTATTACCCACCAATGCCAATGAATACTGAGACAAGTCAGCACATTAATATACAAACGAATTCAAATGGTTTTAAAATTCACTTATCATCTCTCCAGGTATTTCAAGTTCAGCCAAAAACTCAATGATATCATTCACTAAAAACTTTTCATAAAATCTGTCGTAATTCATTAAAAACTACTCGTCGAAAGGGTGTTATTATCGAAATGACAAACTAAACCTAGTGTATTCCCTTATTCCTTAAGAGAGAGACTTTAAACATTGAAAACCTAGAATTCTAAGAAACATAATTTTGATTTATTTTTAAAATATAAGAGTAAGGTCGGTTTTTATTTTTTGAAGATAGAATAATGTTGAAACTTATTGAAAACTTAATAGTGATTGAAGCCTGAAATCTAAATAATATGTTTTTTTTTTTTTTCAAACCTCTGAATATATGTAAACTTATTTGTTTTTTAAAATTAAAATTATTCGAAAACTAGTAATTTTATATTTATACCCCTTTTACTTTTTGTCATTATGTAATTTTAATTAATTTGATATAAACAATTGGAAATAAATAATTTAACAAATTCTAAAATATATTTATATACATATTAATAACATTTATACAGAATTAATATATGATTAAAAAATACAGTAGAATTAATGATATTATATATTTAAATATATTAATTTATTTAAGAGAGCAACTAGAAAAAATATGAATGCTCAAATCGTAAATTAAAATATAATAGTTTAATTCTAAGACAATTTGGGATGAGATGTATTCGGATTTTTCTTTTTAAATATACTTCTTATAAGTATCAAGAAAAAAAGAAAGAAAAAAGAAAAGAAAATTTGTCTAATATAAAACTAGAATAAATTTGGAAATATATTATTTTGGGAAGATAGACTTGGAATAAAATATTTGAAATATCTTTTAGTAATTTATAATTAAGTGAAAAGTAAAAAAATTTTACTTATTTTTAAGTTGGATTTGGGTAGTTTTAAGATATCAAACAAACGAAAACTGAATATGTGCAATTTATTACCATTAAGTTATAACCGGAAAAAACAAAAAATCCTCGAGTATAGAGTTTGTCTTTATCAAACTACATATGTTTAAAGCTTACTCTCAACATATGTCTTAAAATAATCTTTATTAGAATCATTAGGGGACTGCTAATGAACCCATCACAATAAATATCCGAAATTTTCTATTTCTTAATTGTTAATATCAACATTGTAAGATTCCCCTGTGCTTCTGCCACCTATTTTTTAATCCCAAATTTGTTGTCTTGCTTTCAATAGACAACGCAAGTGACATTTTGTTAAAAAACTGTCCAACTGCAGGTAAACAGTATAATGATAATATACATATACAACTACAGGTAAATGCCATCAAGCATTTTTAAAAAGAGGTACCAATCGACATATACAACTTTAAAAGGTGCCATATTTGAACAAGTTTCATGTCTTTGAAGTTGTAAAATGTGTTCAACATTTTCTTTTGGAGCCAAGCCTAGCATAGGAGGACTATGCAATGGAAAATTCTTGTGTAGAAAATCAGAAATTAGAGCAAATGGAGCTAGCATGATCATATCTCCCAGAAAACAAAGCTCAAAGGTTTTTCCTGGATTGTCAAAGCAAGGCATTCCTCATAGCGATCTAAATGTTTGCGAAATCGTCGAAAAACAGTCCCAGGCTAATTACTTGACCCTGGAAGATGCCTGTAGAAGAAAACCAGAGTTTCATCCTATGTTTCTTGAGGAGGCTTATGAGAGATGCAGGAAACTTTGTGCAGAATATGCAAAGACATTTTATTTAGGTGCAGTTTCAGTTCTTTTGAATTCAACATTTTGAAAATGTTTTTCAAACACTTGACTGGAAAAAAAGCAATGAAAACACGCACTTGTTTTCTCTTTTTAGCGTTTGTTTTTTCTACAACACATGTTGCATGAAGTGGGATTGATGCTTTAGATGCTTTCGTGTGGCAGGAACCTTGTTAATGACAGAAGACAGACAGAAGGCTATATGGGCAATTTATGGTAAGGGAAATTAATTGCTAAAATTTTATGTCGAAAATTGAGATTGGAAGTACTTTTTGCACACAGCCCTTTGGAGTACAACCCCTTAGAGCAGAAACACCTAAAACTTTCAGGAGAAACACATAATTTGCTTTTGTTCACAGCACTTTCTATGACAATATATACCAAGTGCATCTATTTTAATTAAACACTACGAAATGATAACACAAGAGTTTCAAACCATTTGCAAGCGCTTAGGGTGATTCCCAAAGCAGCTCCAAACAAAAGATCGAAATTTGCAATCATATATATCAGGTGCATCTACTTTAATCAAACACTGCAAGACAAACACGAAAGCACTTTTATGGTTTTGGTGATTTCAAAAGCACTTCCAGACACACCATCAGATTATACAATTAATCAAGAGAATTCAGCTTCTCACCAAAACAGATTCAGATACATTACACATTTGAAAAAGGTTATTTTCCAGGTAAAGATGTGTTTTTTTTCACAGTTTGGTGCAGGAGGACTGATGAGTTAGTTGATGGCCCCAATGCCGTTTACATGAGCTCAGCTGTTCTTGATAGGTGGGAAGAGAGACTACAAGACATCTTTGATGGACATCCTTATGACATGCTTGATGCTGCACTCACTGATACTGTCTGCAAGTTCCCTTTAGACATCAAGGTGCTTAAATTGTTCATGATAATTATTTTCATCTAGTCAGCAATATCAGTGACCTCTAGTATCGAGTCAACAATAGCAGTGACCTATAGTTTTTAAATCTAGATAATTTCGAAATTCGTGATCGAACTTTTCTTTAACTTTTCGGACACTTTAGTATTATAATTACCCAAAATCAGCTCCTACAATAGAGGTTTTTGGCAAATTTCAAAATCACTAGGCTCACCTCACTTTCTATGTAACCATAAGTAAAAAAATCTTTCAAAAATTATCTAACACCTTTATAAATTTTTTAAATTCATAAAAACAATCATTGAAATTTGCTACGAAACCTTTTTTGTAGGAGAAGTTTTACGATTAATTTCACAATTATCTGAATTTGAATCCATGTTAAATAATAATCAGGAAAAGTTAGGGAAATCAACCCATCTCACAAAACTAGCTTCTTTGAACATTATGCATGACAATGTGTCAATTAACATGATTATCCTGCCCATGACAGCCATTCAAGGACATGATTGAAGGAATGAGAATGGATACTCGAAAATCTAGATACGAGAACTTCCAAGAGCTCTACCGTTACTGCTACTACGTAGCTGGCACAGTAGGCCTAATGAGTGTTCCGATAATGGGAATAGCCCCAGAATCTCCAGTTTCCGCTCAGAGTGTATACAATGCAGCCCTCAACTTGGGTGTAGGAAACCAACTAACAAACATTTTAAGAGATGTTGGAGAAGAGTGAGTTCTCACTGCAAATGAGACCATCGCTTGTTATGTCAACTTCATCATTAGTTTCTCTAACTTACTTCCAACTTTTAATTGCTTTACAGTGCCTCAAGAGGAAGAGTTTATCTTCCCCAAGACGAGCTTGCACAATTCGGATTATGCGACAAGGATATTTTCTCCAGAAAGGTCACAGATAAATGGAGAGAGTTCATGAAAGAGCAGATTACCAGGGCCAGATTTTTCTTCCATCAAGCTGAGGAGGGAGCTTCTCAGCTTGACAAAGCTAGCCGTTGGCCGGTAAATACTCTCTCAATCATACACATACAACGCAAGTTATTTTCAAGCAATATTTTTATATTCTTCGGACAATAATTCAGATACAGAACGCAATCTTTTTTCTATTTATTTATAATAACTCTAAAAGACAACTATGTTTAAATAAGTTTAACCTTCCAAATGCAACAATAACAAAGATCTGGGCATTATTCAGAAGTAAAGAAAACATCACTTTCACCATTAGAATAGACTTTCTAGATGTTAACATGTTGATTGATAATGAATTTTGCAGGTCTGGTCATCCTTGTTAATATATAGAGAGATCCTTGATGCTATCGAAGAAAACGACTACGATAATCTGACAAAGCGAGCTTATGTTAACAGAACCAAAAAGATTATGATGTTGCCAGTAGCATACACCAAAGCTCAATCAAGACCAAGCTTCATGTTTCAATAGAGAGTTATCAAAAACAGTACATGAGAAGTGTGGGGGAGACACCAAAAATCAAATCAGATAGACAAGAAAACAAAAGCTTGCAACTTAGATGTAATTCTTGCCCTCTTTGATGTATAAATACAATCACATTCAGTTAGATTCTCACTCCTAGCAAGCCAAAATTTTGCAATACGAGTTTATCTATGCAAACATAAATAAGAAAAAGAAGCGAATTTCACTCCTCCAGAAATGGTGTTAGGATGATTGATTCTTGGACCTCTTACTCTGGTGTAAAATATCTAAACCAAACAAGCTGTTTTTGCTCAATTTGAGTATGCTCGAGACAGTCATTCTATCGTAATAGGCTAATTTATCTCAGTTTATTAGTGGAAACTACAACAGCTAAAACAACCAAAAGATAATTCACGAGGTATATTTCATTCGACTCCTGAGAAATTCAACAGTCCACACTGATAGACCTCACTGAATTGAAAATAAGCGGTTTCTAATAAACTACAAAGAAAGTATTGTGTGTTTTTCCTGAAGGGGTTTATAACAAATTGAAAACCAATTAAATCAACTAGTATTTTATTTAAACCTCACAGGAAGTCAACAATACAAATTAGCTTCATTACAACTTGAGATTTAGACAACTGTTCATGCACATTGAACCAGTTTGAACTTTCAATTGAGGTATCTATGTAAGGGTATTGCTATATTCCAATCACACATTTCGAGGTAACAACCATATTTCAACAAATTTAACATTAAACAAAGTGATATATTCAGCCTTTTAAAATATAAAATCAACTACCACATATTTGCATTAAACTTTCATATCCATAGATTTGCCTCAATCTCCAGAAATTTTACATTTAATTTCACATACAAGATCGGAGCAAGACCTTATACAAGCATACTAGGGAAAAAAAAAACGCATAATTCTTAATGCAGATCCAATCAGAAGTTACAAAATGTTGACGCCATGCACATAAAAAGAAATAATACCCCCATAATATATTGATTGGACAATTTAGTTCAATAATATTATCATGTCAAATCAGGTGGCTAATTTGATAATCACTTGGTAGAGAACCAAATTTATATTGTTTTAAGTACACCAAATAGACAGATTCTCTTGATTAATCCAGTAAACCAAGGAAGCAGTTAGAGCAGATGGCAACAAGCAGCACATTTGTAACACAACCATCCAAAACATAAACTCCAAAGTGAAAGGAAGAAGAAAATAATTTAAAACCAAGGAAAGCAACTATTGATAACTGATTTAAACTAAGAAACAAAAAAATTATAAAAGCACACATTATAAGGAAAAGTCAACTGATCGTCCCTCTACAGATTCCCTACCCCCAAACAGCCATCATTCTACAGAAATAAAGGACAAAGAAAAGAGAACAAAGATCAAAAATCAAAAATCAAGTAATAAAAATGCCATATTGTTTTGCTGGAAATGGTACATATACCACTACGGACAATGCCAGCTCCACTGCTTCCTCTCGTAGAAACTCAAAAGCTTAATTCACGGAAGCCTCACTTGCCCATTCTACATGCTTTTCGCCAACCCAACTCCCATGTCAGTGATATAATCACTCTCAAATTTGAAAACAGCCCTTGGTAAACAGCTGGTAGGCATTGGCCGTTGGGAATATATCAATTTTAAAGCCAGCTTGAATCATAGGAAGTAATCAGGTGTTCTTCGGGTCACATCTGGCTCTCCCCTTCTCGGAGCAGGCTCAAACTGCAAATATACAGAAGTTCATAAATCTTCCAGCATGTCCCACCCATAGCAGCATGGCCACCAGAGTTCATTCTTATGTGTGTGCGCAAACGCTTGCATGTTTACATGTTTCTGTGCGTAACACATACACAGAGAGAGAGAGAGAGAGAGAGAGAGAGAGAGAGACTGACCTGAATGAAAGTGTGGCCCTTGCAGTCATCAACTTCCAGGATAGATGCCATGTTACCACAACGATAACAATAATTAGGTGCACTAAATATGGTAACCACCTTTTGTTCCTGTCAACAGAATGAACCAGTTACACAAACCTCACCAACCAAATGAGAAAGAAAATCACAAAGAAAGCCTCTAACTAGGGGGATGTAGTTACATGGCCCCAGTTATATCCCTCCATAACCAGCTGATGTGCCCTAGCGATCAACTTTAAGTTATTTGTATGATTAAATTGCTCCGATATGTCCTGCAAAAACAGAATGGTTGACAGTTGACCACATCAAATGGTGGGGTTCAGAATTTAGAAAATAACAAGACAATTTAAAAGGAAAATTGTGTATACTTGGCCAAAGGTATATCCAGCACCCCTTGGTGAGATACCCCAACCACAGCGATCATCTGGGTCAGACCATAAAAGATCACACATGGGACCTTCATGTGGAACTTCTTGAACACGATCAAAATTACGTATGTTATCAAGAGTTTCAATGGAAGGAGACAATCCACCATGGAGACAAAAAATTTCTGATTCAACCTACAAAATGAAGAAATAAACACCAATATCAAAATTCCACAACAAACATTAATAATTAGAAAAAAAATAAGCACAAAGCATAAATTTTTTAATTCCATTAATCAAACACAAAAATATCAGCACAAACACACATGCATGCGTATGCAATGTTTCTAAACTACCAACTCATATATACACTAAAATGTTAAAAAAGTTCTAGATTAACCACCCAGAACCCAAGAGCAAATCTTTTATGAATTTAGACTTCAAGCTAACAACAGTCCCATTATAGTCAAACAAAAAACAATTAAATAGCTATAATATAAAATCTGCGATTACTCATACGAAGCTTTTTAGCCGCCATATACTTTAGCATCAAATAAAATTGGCAAGCAAATTTTATGACCAATCTAACAACAAGATCATTTTTCTTTATATTTCAACTTTGGGTGTCATAAGGAATATGCTTGGCACAAGTAGTGGCAATAAAGGACCTTATTACCTGACCTCTTGATAAAACAACAGAGGAATTAGGGCATAGGCATAACAAATCTGATTGGTCTGGGGCTTGGGTTAGAGGCTGTAAGTTGTAATTTGTACTGACACTGGAAGCGAAAAAGACAGTGACTGCAATATATGTTCTACTGCCACTGACATAATGGCACTGATGGTAATGCGAAGGGTTGTGGACAGCAGTGTTATTGCTTGCCTGTGGTGATGTCAGAAGCATAACCAAGGTAATCGTGCCAGTTAAGCAAACGGACTTGACTCATTCTGGCAAATGATATTTTAAAACTGCAAGGCAGCTTCAACAATGGCTTGTTTGCACTTTGCAGTACCTTGATGGCAATGCCATAACCAGTGGAAGGGGCTGAAATGTCAATAAAATTGGTGAAGTACCAGCTGACTATTATTATGGCACAAAATATTTAGTTCTCTTCCAAGAAAATGACCCATTAATCAAGTTTCTACACAAAAAATAAAGGTTCGTACCAACAGAAAAAGTGATTCAACTCATATCAGCAATGAATAGTCATAAAAATTGCAGCCCACATACAAAACCTCAGCCCAGATAGTTAAGGAAGTTTCAAAATAGTTGCCCTAATTTTTTTTTTCTTATTCTCTTTTTCAACCCAGAAGTATCCCATATTTATCATTAAAATGTCAACAAATGATAAAATAAAGTAATACTAACCAATGCAGTCAGTGGAAAATAGTCAAACAGATCTGTAAATATCTTCCAAACATTGGCATTGCCATACCTGCAAATATAAGCATGACCAAATATCTCAAGAGACTAGAAAAAATAAGGAATTTAAATAAACATGTTTGACCAAAAAAAATAAAAGTAAACTCCAAAGTGAATGCAGCAGTTTCAACTGAAACTAGAAGACGACTGTATAGAATTATAGAAAATAAATACAAATATATACAATTCGCTGGTAGTCATATTTTTGGACTCAAACATGGTATAATGGACGCTAACACAATTAAGCTTCTTAATTTTGTACTGTAATAAACATGTAAAATTGTGTTAGTGATTAATTTGTCACATTCTTCATAAATACAAGTTCCTTATTATAAACTTTAAAGGCAACCTTGTTGTCAGTCATGCACAAAACTCCAATGTCCCAGCACAAGTGTCAGATACAGGTCACTAAAAGAGAATGACACAAATGAAACAACATTAGGTAAGGAAAAACTAAAAAAAATGCAGCAGCAATTAATCACATATGCTTGTGCTAAACTTGTATTTGAACACAGCACTTGTGTCCAAGTCTACAAACCATAGACTAATTGTTCTGCTTCCATGTTATGGTGAATATGAATTACTAAAATGTTTTCCTCATCTTCTGTATCAATGATATTAGCTAACTTTCCCATTTAAGTAAAAAGAAAAGGAAGCAAGCACAACATGTCTAAAAATAACCAATTTTGCAATCGTGAATGAAGGTCAAAAACATCAAGTCAGAAGCCATTAAAAAAATGAACCACGTATTCCAAGGAAACTCACTTCCTAAGACACTCATCATAGAAGCCATAAACTTGAGTAATCTGCAATCAGAAACAAAGTTCATATTATCAGCACTAGAAGAAATTCGATGCCAATATATAGTTTGAACAACTGGAACAGTGCAAATCAAAAAGAAGTTCAATAGAGAGCAGATATTCCACAACTTGTAAAAGGGGTGGAAAAAGACCTGCTTAATGAACCAATACTCATGATGATATTATAAACTACCATAAATTTTGAATAATCTAGAATCAAGCATGAAAATGAATTACGAGCCACCCAATATGAAGCACATCCAAAATATAAAAAGAAAATTACCTGACGACTTTCATGATTCCCCCTTAGAATTGTAATCCTTTGAGGATAACGTACTTTCAAAGCTACCAGTAGCTGAAAACAAAGAATCAATAAGAACAACATTGCAAACTAGAGCCCCACCATATACCACCACAAATAAAATGAATAAAACAAAAATGGCAGATTTTTTCAAAAAACAAAAGATAAAATTGGTTGATAAATCGGTAATGAGATCCATTGATTTTATAAAAACATTAGTTAGATCCAATCCTTATTCTTCCTAGTAAAACATTCTTTGTAAGGTCATGTTTGTTACCTAGAATAGGACTGGGATTGGATAAATTTTTTGTCCAATCCCATGTTTGGCCCAACCAAAAACCTTTCACTAAATTATCCTAACTTTTCCCAACAGTGTTTTTATCCCACTCCAGTGGGTTAAATCAATCTCACCCAAATAGATAGGGTTAATTTTATCCCACCGCCGTCTGCTTTCTCTCCTCTAGCTCCGCCGTCGCTGTCGTCGTCGTCGCCGCTGCCGCTTGCTTTTACCGGTCAGTTCTCTTTCTTCTCCGACCGAATCGTCGTTCTTCTCTGGTCGTCGCTTTCTTCTTCGATCGTCTTTTTCTTCTCTGTTCTTCTCTTTCTTTTCCCTCTCTTTCACTACCGACGAGATTGAGATCCAATCGATTACCAACTGAGTTTTGCGTCTTTTTCGTCACCGTTCCAGGGCATCGACGCCTCCGTCGTCTGCATCGCTCGTCACGTCACTCAGCTGAGTGTTGCGTCTTTTTCGTCGCCATTCCAGGGCATTGACGCCTTCGTAGTCTGCTTCGGTCGTCGCGTCGCGTCGCGTCGCTCAGCTGAGCTTTGCGTCTTTTTCGTCGCCGTTCTAGGGCATCGACGCTTCCGTCGTCTGCATCATTCGTCGCGCCGCTGGAAGTGGCGTGGGTTTTGGATGGGTTTAGTGTGGGATGGGTGATGAGAGAGGGAGGGACGCGGTGGTGTGCAGCTGAGACGGCGGAGGAAATAAAAAAACTTTTCCAAATATCTGAAAATTTTCATTTCAATCTTTGGCAAATTTCATTTAAATCCTATCCTATCCTAGTGTCACCAAACATGAGATAACAATTAAATTAATTCTAATCTCATCCAATCCAATCCAATTCAATCCAATCTCATATAAATAATCCAATTCCTATCCCGCGTAACAAACGAGGCCTAAGAGAATTAATCCTCTGAATTAAAATGTATCAAGCAATGAAAAGCAAAAATAGTAACTCATACTTACTGTTACAGTTTCAACTGAGTAGTAGCCACGGTCAACATAATCTCCCATGAACAAGTAATTAGTATCTGGACACTGAACAGAACATTGACAAAAAGTAACGATCGTGAATACTGATATAGTGATATATCCAAATACAGAAATATATACAGAGGACAACAGGAAACAAGCTTAGTCAAACAAATGAAAATAATGCACCACATTAAAATGAAAATTTTTTAACCAAATAGATTTAAATATACAATATCACCACTCAAGCACGACTGTACTAGGTATAAACCATGAAGTGACCTTAGAAAAGGAACTCGCATAATGCTCAGGATCCCAGCATCTGAAAGCACATATCAATAAACCTTTTTGCTTAACTTAAAAAGTTAAAATTAGAAAAATAAATAAATAAATTTACATAGACATGACCACTCTTCTTGCTTCAAAAATCTCTCAATTTTAACTCCCACTCCCACATCATCTTTTTTCCTTTCTGAACATATGACGACAGAGCTCAGGGAATTTCACACTTTTGAACCTATCAATATATATAAAATAAATTATTTCTACGTATTTATTGGGGGGAAAAAGGTTGGGTGAGATCATATAAAAGATCCGGATTCTTTTCTGTATTACTATTTCTCCCGCTCCAGCACTTCAAGATTGGTTTATCAAAATTTGGAACCTCATTAGTTATAAGCTATAAAAATCTCAAAAAGCATTTTAAATATATCAGTTCACAATACACAGACATTTAGCTCAAGTCATAAATTCCAAAATTTGATTGAACTCCAATTACTATCTCTTCATAAATCTTAGGCAGTAATTAATCAGAATTTTCTCAGCAAAAACAGATAACCTAAGCAGAACAATTACCTTTCCTCCAATGCGAAAAAGCTCAGCAAGATCATGAAATTGCCCATGAATATCACCACAAATTGTAACAGGGCTTTTCACAGGCTGCAGGGCAAAAAGTTTAACTAGAATCATCAGCACTACATGATAAACAAACCATATTTCAAAAAAAACCACATCAAACTGAAAATCAGAAACTAGATCGATGCAACTAATTTCTTGTGAAAGAGTAGGGACTAGATCAAATAGGTTAGTAATCACCATTAACATTTCGAACAGATTGACAATATTTCTTTTTGTATTAAACTAATATATTCTGAACAAACTGATAGAGATATATTTCAACGCAGGAAAAACAGAAGCACTTAAGATAGTTAAAGAAGCAAACCTGAACATTACTTTCGTCCATCAATATCTCCTTAGCCTTCTCACATAGTGTCCTAACCTGAAGCACAAAATAGAAATATCATAAAAAGGAATATAACAGGGTTAATGATACATGTCTATCTAATAAGTAATAACCCCCAAAATGAAGAAGTATAGTGAGACCACAAAAAAAAAAAAAAAAAAAAAAGAGAGTAAAAGACAAGTTCCAGAAATCACAGAACCATACTTCAATAAAAATGGCTACATCCAATAAAAAAGCTCTCAACAAGGGTAAACATGCAAGATCACTTCCCTCTGAGAGTTAGTTATCCTATATACTAACTTGCCAACATAGACAGAACTCCAGGAAGGAAGCTATTAAAATGATATATTGTCACATGCTTTAAATCCCTCAAATTTGGTAAATAAAATTGCAAAAGTACTGTTCCCTTTTAATTGGTCAAATATAAGATCGACTGGAGCTCAGAAAAGCCAGGTCCTAAATAAGGTTGCTGTCATTATCAAGAAGAATCACCGATGGCAACAGCAGACCATGATTTTTGCCAATGTTCTAAGCCAAATACCAGATATTTCCATTCGCTAAAATCATTTTTTACGAGAGTTAAGATCCTTAAACTCCAACATCAACAATCTAGTGATACTACTCTTCATTAAACTGATATGCACCCCTCAAAAAAGAAAATAAATTACATACTACGAAAATAAAACACCGAAAACAGTACAAGTTAAACAAAAACTCTGTGAAACGACACCACATAGCCTCCAAAACACCCCTGAATACACGAAGATCTGCTTATCCAACATTATACATCTACCAACCGAGTATTCGGCACATTTCCAAAACAATAAACACCCAATTCATCAAAACAACAATCAGCATTCCAAGCAAACGAACAAATCTAGTAAAATTCACATTTCCTCAATCCCAATCTCAATTAAAATTAAAATTCAACCAAAAATCACAATCTTTAAAAATATCCAAAACCATACAATTCAACAGATCTGATTCAATCCCCAAAAGCTCCAAGATTCCCTCACAACCCACCTCTAGATCGCTCCCAAACAACGCAGATCACCCATCAAAACCGTACAATTCACCCAACAAAGCAACAAACGAACAAAAAAACCGAAAAAGATTCAACATTTACAACAAAGCACGGGGTGGTACCTCTTGTTCCGATAAGGGCTTGCACTGCATCAGCTGCGAAATCTGCTCGTCGAGACCTCCATGCGTGTTCGAATCCAAGCTCATTTTTTTCAACAACCGCTCTACTACTTCGATTTCACCCAACCCTAGATTTTTTCTTTTTATGGTAGTATCCTCCAAATCAAGCCCTAATTTTTTTCAATGTTTTGTTTTTTGAAAACCCTAGAATTTCAATTGCTTTCAAAGACTCTATGAAGAAATGAAAAAATTAAATTGAACAAATCAAGGAGCGAGAGAGAGGGGCGAGAAAATGAAATCAAAAGCAACAAAAAGCGAACGGTGGTGGAGAAACCAATAATAAAATTATAAAATAATAATATTTTTGGGTAAATTCTAAATTACCCCAAACTTTTGCATGAAAAAAAGAACACACCCCGACCTTTCAAAAATACACGTTTTCCACCCTATCGTTAAAATTTCTGTTTGAAAAGTTGACTCTGGATACTAAATGACTTATTTGCCCCTAATTTAAACTTAAGTCAATTAAAATTAAATAAAAAATTTATTCATCAGATCTTCATCATTCATCTTAACAAAAATTAAAAAAATATATAACATATTACTCATTAGATCTTCACCATCCATCTTAAAATGAACGGTAGATATTAATTTGAAAAAATAAATCAACTTAAATGCTTTCTTTTTTAAATAAAAAAAAATATGGGTGGAGATTCAATCCAAATTGGATCTCTACGGTCCATTAATTTTAACGAATGGTGGACATCCAATCTGGAAATTAGATCTCCACCTCCAAAACTAGAGAGACCAAATATCACCTTCATCAACAATCAAACTCATCCCATCTCTAATCAAACCCATTCAAACATCATTTTCAAACACATCTAGACCCAACATCATCAATCATTTGCAATAATCCAAGCACATCATCAATCAATCGTCCACAACAAAAACCCCAAATATCAATAAACATACACCAAAAAATCATCAAAAAAATCTAGGTTCAAAATTAAAAAAAATGAAAAAATCATAGAACCCAAAATCTGGGTTCGTCGAACCTAGATATATGAGTTTGATTTGAACCTTAACTGGGTTTCCAGACATCTTGGTTGTATCTGAGTTCAATTCAAACCCTGTTAGGGTTTGATTCGAATCTGGGTTCCACGAACTCAAACATCTAGGTTTGTGGAACCCAAATAAAGAAGAAGAAGAAGAAGCAGAGACAAAGAGGGGATGAAAAAGAGTGGGTCCTGCGGGGTTTGGTGGAGAGAGTGATGGTTACCATAGGAGGGGGTGATGGTGGAGGTTTGGAGTCTAGTGGAGGATGGTGGGGAGAGATAGAGTGTGTTAGTTTTAAAATTTTTTATTTATATTTTTAATCTTAATTTAATTATATATATATTTCTTATGTATATTTTATTATTTTCTCATTTAATCATTTAATTAAATGCTTCATTTACCATTTTACCCTTAACCCATTAACAACAACCACTTTTTCAAACGGAAATTCTGATGGCAGGGTTGGAAAATGTGCATTTTTGAAAAATTGGGGTATGTTCTTTTTTTTTTTTTCATACAAAGGGTGGGGGGGGTTGGAGGGACGGGGGGAGGGGGGTGGGGTTGTGGTTTGGGAGATTTGCAAAATCCTCACTCAAGTTCAAGTTCAAGTTTACTATTAGCATCAAGCTAGAACACTATCGGGATCAATTGAGATGAGATTCTGAAACACAACTCGAAATCCTACTCCCAGAAGTCCGAGGAGGCTACCCACATAAAAAGTGTAAAAAATTACCCACAATTAGTGAGAGAGTATGAATCAAACTCATGACTTGGTGTATGGTTAAGGGTGGCTTAATTTTGAGTTGAAATGGAAAATGTTTTATATAGGAGTTTCTAATACACATATTATACAATGTATCGATTCAAAGAATTTACTTTTAGTTGTGAGTCATCCTTTTCGCCTATCTTTTTGAACCAAACAATTAATATTTTAGTTGAGGATGCATTTTCTTCTATTTTTGCCTAATTGATTGACGTCAAAACGTATAATTAAGTTATAGTACTGTATTGAGGATAAATTGAGATTGGTAATATAAGATCAAATATTTTTGTATTAAGGAAAGAGGTAATAGCTAGGGGGTTTTGTGATTAAAATTTGAAATTATAAGGTAATTTTAATATGTAGTTTTAAATTAAAATGAAAATATCGTATAAATGGATTTCTGATCCATTTCGTACAATATCTCTATTTGAAAAGCTTACTTTCTATTGTAACTTGTAAGTCATCTTTTAATTGGAAGAGCAAAATTAGTGCTTGTAACTTGTAACTTATGACTTATACAATATGTTCTATTTTTTTTAACCGAAAGAGTTCAATACTTTTATTTAAGATGCATTAGCGTGGCATCGAATCGTGTAATCAAGTGGTGTTATTCCACCAAGGAGGAATAGTATAAGCTCATGCAAAAACATCTTTGTAAGCTAGAAGAGAGAAAATAGCAAGGGATTTTTAATTAAAACTTGAAACGAAAAGGTAATTTTATTATTAACAAAGGGTCTTTTAAGTAAATTTAAATTATATGGTAGTTTTTGAAAAAATATAAAGCCTCTGGGACTTGTTCAAATCTCCCTTCTTGTTTTATCTTTTTTTGTTTTTGATTTTGTGCTGTTCGGATTTGGGACGTGTTAGAGGCAAGAACGAGCGCGAGATGCACAGACCAGTGAGGTGGAGGATTGGGGTATCGTGAAAAGGTGTGATTGGTTGCGAAAAGTGAAACAGATAGAGAAGTGCATGGGAAGGTGAAACGTATGCACTTGTGGATCCGATTGGCAACTGATTGAAGAAAAAAGAAAGGTTAGGGTAAGGGTGGCAATATAGGTCACGACACGACGGGTCGACACGAATTCGTAAAAAATAAATGGGTGTTGGTTTGAGTTAAACGAATTTGTATTGTAATCGTATCTACCCGTTTAACCCGTTTATTAAACAAATCGAATTGGGTTTACTTAAACGAATCGCGGGTTGACACAATTAAATCAGAGGTAAAATTGTAATATAGATATATTATAGGGATTAGTGTGTAATTATCCATTTATATATACACACACCTTTAACCCAACCCTCATTTTGGCAGCCACCATTCTCCATCTATTTTCTTCCCTCATGCCTCACTCTTCTCCTCCCTCACACCTCACATCGACAGCCACCACCACTCATTCCACCCTTCTTCCTCATGGTCACCATCACGTTTCTCCCTCACGGTCACCACCACCCCTCTCCCTCACAATCATCACCACTCTTTCTCCTTCCTTCTCCCTCACAGTCACCTCTACCCATTCCACCCCTCTTCCTCATGGTCACTACCACCTCTTCTCCTTCTCTCTCCTTCACGGTCACCACCACTCATTCCACCTCGCTCTCTTATGGTCACCACCACCCCATCTCCCTCTCTCTCCTTCACAGTCACCACCACCCATTCCACCCCGCTCTCTCACCGTCACCATCACCCTTTCTCTCTCCCTCTCTCACGATCACCACCACCCCTCTCCCTTACGGTCACCACCTACCCCTAGGTTTTTTTTTTTTCTTTTTTTTCTTTTTTCTTTTTAATGTTGCTGTTGTTTTTTCTTTCCCATAAATATATATTTATTTTTTTGTTTTATTTATGAAATTACTGTGTTCTTCAATATTGATGGTTTTGGATGCAATGGATATCTATGATTAAAATTGGCATGTGTTGGATATCTATGAAAAATGCTTGATCTAAGCTTTTGGTTTTTGTTTTTCTGGATTGTATGTTTTTTTTTTTTTCATTTTTTTGAGTTCATGGTAGATGAATTTGCGTAACATGATGAATGAGAAGATTATGAGTTTTGATTGGTTTAATTTGGCTGGTTTAATTGGATTTAAGTTTATGTTTATGAAGATTTATAATTGATTTTCGTTAAATGAATTAAACGGATTAAACGAGTTAAACACGTTAACCGAATTAACGAGTTAATAGGTTTGGATATTTTATTATTCAACTAATAAACGAATTAATCGTGTCGATTCGTTTATAAACGAATTCGTGTCGAATCCAAAAATATTGACCCG
This sequence comes from Nephelium lappaceum, assembly GCA_021234005.1. NCBI lineage: Eukaryota > Viridiplantae > Streptophyta > Magnoliopsida > Sapindales > Sapindaceae > Nephelium > Nephelium lappaceum. The sequence continues at coordinate 8,290,750 of CM038009.1, forward strand.
CTTCTTAAACGAATTTGCGTCGAATTAATCGAATTCATAAACGAATCGAATCAAATTCAGTTTAACCCGACACGCCAACCTGTTTTATCACCCCTAAGTTAGAGTGTGTTTGGATATGTTTTTAAAATTGTATTTTATTTTCAAAAATGAAAAACATGTTTTGAAAATAATATTTTAAAAATCGATAATACATTTGGTAGCATTTTATAAAATATATTTTGAAAATGACAAATAATAAAAAGTTGTGTAGTACTATTTTTAAAACTAGATAAAAATTGAAAATGTGTTTGGATGAATACATGTTTATAGAAATGATAATGTGACTGTTCGGAATAAGTGTTTTTATTTTTTTGAGTTTTATTACACAAAAGAAACTGATTTTTAAAAATGATAGAAAAAAAAAAAAAATCATTTTTTATTTTTATCTTAAGTTTTACTGTATATTTTTTAAAATATATTTTTCATTTCCGAAAATATGTTTTTAAAAATGATTGACAAAAATATGTTTTGAGCGTTTTTCGTTTTTAAAAATGCAAAACAGTATTTAAAAATTGTGTCAAACACCACATACTTTAAATATATGTGAGTAATTCAAAATCAAAAAAAACTGATGGATTTTAATTTACTTTTAAGCTAATAATATAAAGATTGTATCATGCAAATTAACCTCATTTCATAACAGTAATACCAGAAAGTTACATTTCACACCATAACAACTTGATTGGAAAGCGCAAAGTTTGTTTCGTCCAGAAATTAATTTAAATTTGATTAAGTTGTCTCTAATATAAGTGATATTTAAAGAAAATATATATATAATATTATTTTGAAAGAAACATTACATAATAAATTAAAGGGAAAAATCCAAAAAAACCCCTGAAAACGAAAATAATATCAATTTACCCTATTTTTTGAAAATATTAGCTAAAAAACCCCCTACCGTCTCCCAAAAGCGGTTTCATCCAGATTTAAAGCGCTTTTGTTAAAAAAAATAGTAAAAGACCAAAATACCCTTAAATTATTAAAAAATTAATCAATTAAAAACAAACAATTAATCAATTATCAAATTATCTTTTAATAATCAAAATTAAAAAATAAAAATTAACTTTAAAAAATTAAATAAAATTAAATAAATTAAATTAAAGAAATTTTCATCATATGTAAAAATTAATTTGAAAAAACTAAAAAATTAAATAAATTTAACAAAATAAAAATAAAAATTAAATAATTTTTTAAAATTAACCTCCGCCCTCCATCTCAAGATGGATGGTGGAGATTAATTTAAAAAAATTAATAAATTAAATAAATTAAATAAAATTAAAATTAAATAAAAAAAATTCCAACAGATATCCACATTTGAAAAAAATTAAAAATTTAATAAAACTTGAAAAAGAAAAAACAAACGAACGAACCCAATGTCTGGATTCGTTTGAATAACATACATATCCCAAATCCAAAGAAAGTAACCAATAACATACATACAGATCCAATAAACCCAGTTATTAGCTTTACAACAATCAAAATCCAGATCAAGAGACAACAACTCACAACAACCAAAACCCATAATCTTCTTCATGATCATATTTTATCCAATTACATCAAAACATCAAAACCCAGATTTCATCGTACATCAAACCCAGATTTCAGATGCCCGTAGATCCACCTCCACCGTTCTTCACTGTCCTACCCGCAGATCCACCTTTGCCGTTCTTCCCTGTCCTCTCCACCTTCTCCACGAATGGCGTTGGGAACAACGTCTGCACGATCTGATCTATCTCTGTACCACCGCTCCACTCGACGCCTCAACGCCACGACACCATAGCATACAACCCGTCGTTCCTCACCGTCCTTTCCATGATCTCCGCCACGACGTCGTTTCTCCTCCGATCGATCTCCTCTTCTTTCGTTTCCATCATCGACTGGTCACCGTCACCGGTGGCGTAAGAAGAGAGAGAACCTGCTGAGATGTAGTGATAGAGAGCGAAAGAAATAGAGATGGTGAGTGACGAAGAGAAAGAGACTGAGATGGAGTGACGGTGAGTGACCAGAGAGACGAAGAGAGGCGGTGAGTGACCGAAGAGACGAAAAGAGGCGGTGAGTGATAGAGAGAAAGAGACTGAGTTGGAGAGAGAGAGAGAGAGAGGTGTGATTGGTGAGAATGGTTTTTGTTTTTTTTTTTTTCCTTTTTTTAATTAAAAGATGTCATATTATATTTTAGCTATATTTCATTCTCTATGGACATGTTTAATTACCTTTATACCCTTAATATTAACAGATCCGTTATTTTTTTAACCGTTTTACTATTTCAATTGACGGTTGGATCTTTTTGGCTAATATTTTCAAAACCAATAGTGGTTTGACATTATTTTCATTTTGAGGGGCAAATTGATAATATCCCTAAATTAAATGTAATATGAGTTGCATAAAAAATAATCAATTAGAATTTTTAAATGTTTTCTCATGTAACTTGGCCTCATTTTATTTTTACTATTATATTTTTATATATTTTTTTACTAAGTTTAAAATAATATGTCCTTTTTCTCAAAAAAAAAATAGTAATATGTCTTTTTGATCAATTATTTGTGATTTAATATGAATTTAGTATAATTTGTTTGTAACTAGCGTATTTTGTTCATTATTGAGCAATTAATGTAATATTATTCTTGAAAGTGGTTATTTTCACCTTTATGCATATGAATTATCTTAATTTTGTCCTATGAGCAATATTATATATATATATATTTGTGTATTTATTATAAATAACAAAGATTTATCACTACCTTTAGATAAATATAGGTGATCTATAAAGATGATGATAATCCATTAAATCTACATAAATATATGCATTTGTAACATAATATCAAAATCAATTCATATAATATTATCTTGTTTTTTTTATTAAGTTTATATTGTTTTATATCCATACATTTTTGTCAGTGTTTTTTTTTTTTAACATCATTTTTGTCAGTTTAAATCTAATTCGGGAATGCATATTCATTAATTATAAAGTAATAATAATAATATGATAATAACATGATAGTATTATCACAAAAATTCATTATACTTGTGAAGTATAACTATATAGATAACGTATTCACTAAAATAACATAAAACAACCATGATTTATACTAGATTTGGATTGACAATGCATTGAGAAATAATTTAATCTAATATTCAAGTCGTAAATAAAATTATTATGTACAAGCATGCACACGTTTGTAAATAAGTGTACACGATTAAAGAAAAAGAATTAGATCAAGATCTTATACTGTCCAAACGACATCGACAATGATGAAGATAATAATAATAATAATAATAATAATAATAATAATATATTATTATAAGTTTATTCGTCATTTATCCAACTAATCAAGTTCAAGTTTTATAATTTAAATAAAATAATCACCATTTTTATTATAAAAATATTGCATTGATTAGGGCGGATCATGCTATACTTTTCATCATATATTTTGAGAGTATGGACCACGATTTAATAAATTTATTATTCAATTATAAATTTATGAATCATTAAATAAGTAAAAATAATATAACTACGATGATTGATAACTGAGCAACTGTACATTATTGAAGTGAGCATACACTAAAACAAGGACTGCCAATAAATCATTATATATGACAAGTAAATCATTTAATAAACTTGAACCAAAGTTATCTATATATTTCCAATTTTTAAAAAATGTACGTAACTTTTATTGAAAATAATAAAGATATATTGTTTTAAACAATAATAGTTTAAAAAATATCAAATTCACAAACAATATTCAGAAAAAAAAAAAAAATTTCACAAGATTATACATTCTTTTTTTAACTTATAAAATATATGTTGTTAAAATTGTTATATAAACATAAAGCTTCAAGTTACTAATAACAATATATATGAAAAATGATAATTTTGTAGGATATTAATGAAGATAAAATTAAAAATATATAGATTTTAGAATGATAGTTATTAAAGAAAATATTTTAATTATAATTAAGTAATTAAGTGTTAAATAATAAGTTAGAATTCGTTTGTTTTTTTATTTGAAGACTGAACAGTTGAATACTGACTGAAATCTGAAATGTAAATGATATATTTGTGTTTTTTTTTTCTTTTTTTACATCTGAACGTATAATAATATTATTTGTTTTTTAAAATTAAAATTGTCTAAAAACTAATAAATTGACATTTATATTATTTTACTATTAGTTGTTATGTAATTTAATTTAATATAATACAAACAAGTTATAATAAATTATTTAACAAATTCTAAAATATTTTTATATATATATTAATAATATTTTTATTCATAATTAAATATGATTAATTATTATAGTAACGTTTTTTTTTTCTGGAAATTATATATACATAAATAAATTAATAAAAATTGTGTAATTCAAACCCATGATAAAAACAAACGACTCACAATTTTTTATTTTAAGTTGTTTTTTAACAATTTTAAATTATTTAATAACTTGAAAACCAAACAAAAATGATTTAATAAATTTAATTCAAATCTATTACTAATAAATTTGAAAAACAAACAAGGCGTTGGTGTTCACATCAAAGAAATGTTACATCCTCTTTGCTTCCGATGGTTATATGAGTTCTCTAATGTATATGAGTTCTCGCATTTCATTAAAAAGTAAACCTTATCGATTATTACTCTCAAGGTCAAAATTGCAAAATTCACACTAAGCAATATAAATTTTATGTTTAATTGAAAATGTGTATATTAATTGGTTCAAATTGTAATCTGAATCAATATAATTTAAAAAACTCAATAAATATCTTACTCAATAAAGTTCTACCCGTCTTTGCTCTTAAAAGGAAAAAAGAAAAAATGGTTGCCCATACAATTTTTCTAAATAAATATTCAGAAGGTTTGGTCATTAAAGTTCAACACCAAAACCTTTCCTTCTACATAAAAATGAAGATGGATTTTCAACATTCTCAAATCAATGAAATGATAAACTAGTGAAAAATCATTATCCAACACATAAATGAGCCACTCAACAAAGAGAAAAGGTACCCTATTCCAAGACTTGCTTATCTAAAATAATTAGACGCCTGGGAAGCCAATTTTGGCCACTATTCAAAACAAGGTCACCTAGGATATTTGGGGTCGGGAGTTGGGGCCATTAATGGCCGATAGGAACAGTAGAATTACATTCTATTGTGCGAATACAATCCAGTGACTACAAACTATCACATTTAACATTATTGTACTGATAATTTAGCTGTATCCAATTATGGGCAAACATAAATGTCACAAGGAACCCTCTCCTTAAAGAAAGGGTACCACTATGAGCTATCTAATCAACATTAATTGAAAACAATACTTTTTGTACAAATTGTGATCATGTGGTCACAATTCTTTGTACACTTCTCAATTTTTATTTATTTATTTATTTTTACTTAGAAGAGGGAAGTTTTGAACTTGAAACTTAAGTTTTATCGGGAGGTATAATTATCAGTTAGACTATGATATCTGAATTCTAAATCCTCTCCATATGGTAAAAAATATAATTAAATAAATTAAGATTGTAGAATTATCATACTAAAACAACTCAACTCATTGTAAAAGGTCCAAAAACTTCAACCGCGTCAAATTGAAGTAACTTTGTAAAATTAGTGGTGAATGGATTTTTATATAATAAAAAATAGTTTTATTTTGTTTTCTTTATTTAGGGTGGAAATGTACTAGGTCAAGTTCTATCCTGTTATAACTTCATCAATTATTTATATTTGATCATTTTGTTATAGATTTCGCATCATCTTCCTGAAATTAATTTATAATGTATTATCTCATTATTTGTTAAAATGTGACTATTGATTTATAATGTCTTGTCTCATTTTTACTTTATAGTTGTAACTAATAGAAGTGTAGGATTTTGGATAGAAATTTTTAGGAAGTGTCAGCATTACTCTTGAGATAGTGCATGATTTACATATAGAAATTATGTAACAGAATATGTTCTTCTAACTTGTTATAACATTTTATAATAGTTAGATATTTAAGGGTTTTTTTTTCACTATTTAAATTAATCTCGGTGACATGGCAGTACTTCTATGTTTAATAAAAGACTAATTTTTGTTGATATGGATAGGTGGCAAGTAGAGACGTTTTAGTTTTTTATTTTTTATTTCAAAAAAGAAAATTAGAAATGGAAAAGTGAATGAAAAAAATTGTATTTATGTTTTTTTTTTAAAAAAAATCTAAAACAGTTATTAATACAATAATTGTAGAAAATCTCTGTATCCCGACTTAATTTCAATAAATGATCTGACATTTCAGATATATTTTTCAAGTGGAATAAATAATCATTCATTAATTGACACGTCATAAACTAATTCAAGTTAGTATGTAAAGATAAGATGTGTAGTTACTCTTATTAATATTCTTAAATATTATTTATAGATTGTCGTTAAAATTTATATACATTACCATGGCAAAACTTTCAAAAATAATTTAAATAATGCAAATATGGGATGTATAGTATTACTCTTATTAATATGCTTAAATACTACTCATAAATTATCGGTAAAACTTATACACATGACCATTGTTAAACTTTGGACTAGAATTTGCAGAATTCTTTTACTTTTCAAAACAAATTGTTGATTAGTTTGCTTCTAAATTTATATATATATATATATGTATATATATATTATATATACGTATGAAATAATTAACTTGCCAAAACTTATTTATAAAGTCTAATTACATCCAACTCTTATCAAAATTCACAAATTCTTTAAGTAGTTTGTAAACCTCCACTACATGGGCTCTAGTCCAAACATGGACAATATATATATATATAGACACACACACGTGTGTGAGGGTGCACGTGCATTCGTGTATCTATGTTGTTAGCATCTAGGCTTTATTCTTGATTTCGATGATATCAAATATTGATGAAGTTCTAACATTGTTTGATTTATATTTGACTTAAGTTTCAATCCTAATGAATATGAGCGCGGGTCGAAAAGGGTCGGGTCGGAAAACCGACCTGAAATCAACTTGGATCGACTTGCATGTGAAAATCGATAGGGACCAACTTAGATCGGGCTGGGTCATTTAAGTTCAGTCCAAGTCCATTTGGGCCTTTGAAAATGAGCCTCCAATAGCACTTATTGGGCTAAGGCCTATTTGGCCCACTTTAATTAAAACACTAGCCATAACTACCCATTTCAAATCAATTGTTAGACGAAGTAAACTTTAGTGATTTATTACAATTTGGTTACCTGCCTTAATCACTCATTGTTAAAGTTAATAGTTAACAATGACAAAGTGATATAAAGACTATAATACCTTAAATCAAAGAAAAATAAAATTAAAAAATTGGAAAAAAAAAAACATGATCTCTATATGAAACAATCATGAAACAAAATCAAAGATGAACTCAAATCAAAGCTCAAACTCAAATATGAACAAAACCACCTTATTCAAAATAAAATAAATAAATAAATAAAACCCTACAAATTCAACCTCATATTGCTCTTCAAACCCCAAGAACTCCAACACCAATTACTTCTAGATTAAGATCCATTGTTGCAACGGAAATGGTGTGAACAGGAGAGGCTTGCTTGCCCTGTTTGTGACGACATTCATCGAGGGGAGACGAGCCTCCTCACAATGAACGCCACAATGAATAGGGATGCGAGCCTATCTTGATTGAGGTTGACATTGCCATCATTTTCCTTATTTTCTCTCATCTACTTACTCTCTCTTCTTCCCTTCTTGGATCATCGTCATCCTTTCTAGAGTTTCCCTATCCTCTTTTTCTCCTTTGTTGATACTACTCTCTTTCCTTTCTCCATCATCAGAGCCTTATTCATTTGCTTGGTGTTCATTGGTTTTTCTTTTTTGAAGCAAAATCTTGTTTGATTTTGATTGAAGATGATGAGTGAAATAGTATTTTTTGCGTGATATTAGTTGAAATGAAGGCAATCGGATTGTGTTGGAATAGAAAATTATTCATTCGATTGTGGTTGAAAGCAAAATCTAGGGTTTGATTGTAGTTGAGAATAAAGATAAGTGAATGACATTTGGGTTTGAGTGGGTTCTGTTTGTTTTGGATTTCTGAGTGTTTGTTTGTTTGTTTGTTTTTATTGATTTAGATGATGTTTTGATTGTCGATGATGTTCAATGATTGTTTTATTGAGTTTTATTTGTTTCAAATTACATATGAGTTCGAACCAAGTTAAAGATCTAGGCTCCAACCTAGATGTTATCTTCATTTGGGTTGGAACTCAGATCTTTATCTGGGTTCAACCTTTCAATTTTTTTTTTTTTAATTTTTTCCTTTTCTCTTGTTATAATATATATTTTTATTTTTTTAATTTTTTTATAAATTCATTTTTACTGTCTATCAACCCAATGGAAGGTGAAGTGTTAGTTAAAATTTTGTGTTTTTCAAATTACTTTTTTTAGATTTTTTTTTTTGTTTTTAGAATTTATTTCTTTTTTTTAAAAAAAAATGAAAATAAGATCAAATATCAAAATACACCAAAGCTATTAAAGTTGACAAACCTATAACAGATGGTTAAATTGTAATAAATAATTAAAGTTTATTCGTTTGACAATTGATTTCAACTTGACAACGAATTTGTAATTTGCTTTTTGAAATATTTTAATTTTATGTAATTCTCCCAAGAACAAAACTCCGCCGCCACTCCTTGTAATCGTCCTCCATGTTGTCTTCAAACTAAATAAAAATAAATAATTTCATCATTTGGCAATATCTCTCGAATTCGAACACCTATACTTGCAAGTAGAAAGTAACTTTTGAAAGGATACCTAATCTATCTCAGATATTTTTCATACTTTAATAATCAATAATAAAAATATGTACAAATATTTTAGATACTTTTAAAACATTCTCAATGTTTTCGTTTTTATAAATTTAAATCTATAATATTTTCACCTAAATCGATAATGACTTAAACAAGTGTATTCAATTTAAAATTTATTAAAATTTAATGAATTATTTTGTTTAATGATAGATATTGGTGAAATTCATAGGTTTTATAGATTCCATATTAATTTTGTTAAAATTCTTTAAAAATCCAATGAAATTTTGAGAAAAATAATAAGATTTGTTATCAACTTTTTTATTCATAAAAATCACTTTAAAATCTATCAAAATTCATCATTTAAATGAAGTTTATAAAATCAATGACTTTTTAAATATAATTAAATGTTATTGGATTTCATATAAATCTGAATTGAATACACTTATATTTCAATCAAATCTATTTAAAATTGGATTGAATACATTCAGAGTTTCAAAAAAATAAAAAAATTTGTTATCAACTTTTTTATTTCTAAAAAATCACTTTAAAATATATCAAAATCCATCAGTTAAATGACTTTTTGAATATGCTTAGATTTTATTAGATTTTATATAAATCTGAACTGAATACAATTAAATTTCAAACAAATCCAATAATTGAATACACCCAAAATTTTAAAATCTATCAAAATCCATCACTTAAATAAAATTTATAAAAGCAAGAACTTTTTGAATAAAGTCAGATTTTAGTAAATTATATATAAATCTGAATTGAATACACTTAAATTTCAAATAAATCCATGTAAATTGAATATACCTAAAGTTTTAAAATGTTTTAAATTTGAATGAATTGAATGCACCCTCATTAATTTACAATAAGAATAGTAATAATATACATAATTTTTTGTTTTTCCAAAAGTGGAGCAAATTAGCATATGCCATGTACACAGGCAAAGGAAGAGGGATGGGGGCAGTGCGGTGCCGTTTCAAGGCCACTCGTGTCGTTTGAAGTTGGACACGCCGATCCCAAGCTCCCCGCAACTTGTACGGTCCTTGTCTTGCTTTTCTTTTTATTTATTTTTTTAAAATTCGTTGACGAAGAAAATATGAAGACCTTTTTTTTTTATTATTTTTCAAAAAAAAAAAAAAAACCAAAAAACAAAAAACGCACACAAAATAACTATAAATATATATATATATATATAAACAACTCCTGAGAGAAAGATATTTTCTATTCTTCTGTGCATCTCTTCACATTTAGGGTTTCTTCTGAGATCTCCTTCTCCTCCGTATCTTCTTCTTCTTCAACAACAATTTTCAGGTTGGTTCTCTGCTCTCTCTCCCTCTCTCTATATGTCTCCATCTCTGTTTTTCATTTTATTTTATTTTATTAATTTTATATTTATTTGTGTGTTTGTTGGTTTTGTTTTTGTTGTTTTTTGATGTTTTTGTCACCGATTTCTCTGTTGGCTGATGTGAGTTTGTTTTGAAAAGTGTAGATTTGCTGAATTTGGGTAGTTTTTGGTTTTCGTTGTGGTTCAAGTTCTTGCATTTTGTTCTCAGAATTGGAGTTCGTTGTTGGAAATTGTAATCTGGGTTGGTGGAAATTTTTTGTTTTGATTTGTTGTTTGTTCACCTTTTAATTTTGTTGGGTCTGCTTTGTTTTTTTGACTAGAATTTTTTTTTTGGGTGGGGGGTAGTTTGGGTGTATTTTTACATGTTGTTTTGCCTCCTTTTTGTTGATGTTTTGAATCATCATTGTTTGCATTCTGTTTTTGCTTGTTTTTTTGGTTGTTTTGGTTGCAATTCGGGCTGATTTGTTTCGTTGTCTGATCAGATCAGGTTTAGGTTGTATGTGCTTGGTTTTTTTTGCCCTTGTAAGTCTAGTTATGTTTTTCGTTGTTGACATTGTTTTGTTATGTGGTGGTTGTTCGAGTTGTTTAATATTTTGATATATTCTTTGGTTTTATTGTTTTATCAAGGTTTTTTTTTGGGTCAGGTGATTCAGTAAAGGTTTGTTATCAGACAAGACATTTGTTGGTCTATCTAAAGCTAAGGTTAGATTGTGGAATTTGGAGTGAATTGTTGGTTTTTTTGACGGAAGAGCTGTTTAAATTAGAGTTAGTTGGTAGGATTTGGTGTTGATCGTGGAAAAGAAAAGGAAAAAAGAGTGAATTGTGATGAGTACGAGAACTTCATGGGCTGATTTGGCTGCCAATTCTGCGGCCGAGAATGTAACTGCTGGTTCTTCTGCTAGCAACGGTGCTGCTGGTACCACTTCTGCACCTGCCCGAAGTGCTTATGTTCCTCCACATCTCCGAAACCGCTCAGCCTCGTCAGACCTGCCTGCTGTTGCCCCTGCTCCTGCATACAATGGGCCTGTGGCGAGTAATGAACGACCTGGTTATGGTGGTGGGTCCCGATGGGGTGGCCCCAGAAATGACTATAATCGATCTGGCTACGGTGGTGGACGTGGTGGTGGATGGGGGGGTGGCAGAGGTGGTGGGTGGGATCGTAGGGGGGAGCGGGAAGTAAATCCATTTGGCAATGATGACGATACAGAGCAGGCATTCAACGAGCAAGAGAATACTGGCATTAACTTTGATGCTTACGAGGATATTCCAGTGGAAACAAGTGGTGATAACGTACCTCCGCCTGTAAATACCTTTGCTGAGGTTGACTTGGGTGAGGCACTCAATCAGAACATCCGAAGGTGCAAGTATGTTAAGCCCACACCTGTGCAGCGTCATGCAATCCCAATCTCCCTGGGAGGGCGGGACTTGATGGCATGTGCTCAGACTGGTTCTGGAAAGACTGCTGCCTTTTGTTTCCCAATTATTAGTGGAATTATGAGGGGCCAACCTCCACAAAGGCCACTCCGTGGGGCAAGAACTGTCTATCCACTTGCTCTCATTCTTTCACCAACTAGGGAGCTTTCAATGCAAGTAAGTTTAAGGTTTGTTTTTGAGTATTTATATGGCATTTGTTATTTACATTCAGAGGCATTATAAGACGTGTTGAATTATGATTATATTTGCAGATACACGAGGAAGCTAAGAAGTTCTCATATCAAACTGGTGTTAAAGTAGTTGTTGCTTATGGAGGCGCACCAATTAATCAACAGGTACTGTTTACAAGCTTTCATACGTCCATATGCATATACATGTATGCATGTATACTAAGTTATTTTGATTTTATTGCCTTAATGTGTCAATTGTAAAAGTGATTCTATGGATGCATTTTAGTCTGTATTTTGAAAGTTTATGTTAACTATGTTATATTTTGTCAGATGTGTTGTTGCATCATGGCATTTAGTGATAAAGTGCATGACAGATCTCCTTTTGTTTTGTCTGTCGCGTACCTGTTTTTTTTTTTGCAGCTGTAGTTAACTTCATTTGCACTCTTTGATTGTTTATATTGAAAGGCTAAGTTTGGTCCTTTCTGCATTTTCATTGTAAAATTAGGATCAAAGAAGCATGTGATGGTGGCATCGTTTAATTAGTATATTTATTATGCATATGGGAATAAAGAGTCTGTATTAGGGAATTCTAGTTTCAATCTGTTCTCTTTGCGACAATGAACTTGATTCTGTATTTGTTCAGCTGCGAGAACTGGAGAGAGGTGTTGATATTCTTGTTGCAACTCCTGGAAGATTGGTAGATCTGTTAGAGAGGGCTAGAGTTTCATTACAAATGATCAGGTACCTTGCTCTCGATGAGGCAGATCGAATGCTGGATATGGGTTTTGAGCCTCAGATAAGAAAAATTGTTGAACAAATGGACATGCCTCCACCAGGTGTTAGACAGACTATGCTCTTCAGTGCTACCTTTCCTAAAGAAATACAGGTTTGTTTTCCTCTTTTTGAGGAGTCTTACTGTACAAGTGCTTGATAATCTGTTCACACATTAAGCATTATCTTTCTATTGCTAGGGAGTTGCAAGTTTAAGTTTTGTGAGAACTGCAATAAGTTTTTCAATTCATCTAATTTGATAGTAGGTTCAAGACATGAGATACAAAAATATTAGGAGATGGTAGAAAAGTAGAAAACCTTTTGCAGGTGTCATGTATTGCTTTTTTTGGTCTGCATTAACTTGGAAGACAGTTTGAGATGTTTAGGTAATGCAGGGTAGCAGTTCAGGGAGTTTGGAGTTTTCATCTAAATTTTTTCCATCTGATGCCTCTTTACTTTCTGACATGCAGAGACTAGCCTCTGATTTTCTTGCAAATTACATCTTCTTGGCGGTTGGAAGGGTGGGTTCAAGTACTGATTTGATTGTCCAAAGAGTTGAATTTGTTCATGAGTCTGACAAAAGAAGTCACCTTATGGACCTTCTTCATGCACAAAGGGCCAATGGTGTTCAGGGCAAGGTACTAAAGGAAAAGCACATGCTGTTACTCTAATTCTATTCCCACCTTCTCCCCTTCCCTAGTTCTGACCCTGTTCAGATGTTCTTTTAATTTTCTTGTGATATATGTGATTTTTTTTTTAAAGCATGATTTAGATTATCAGTGAAATTTCACTTGATTAGTACCTTGGTTTCCACGACATTTAATTTTCCACGTTTGTAACTGTTTCTTTCCTGGTTCAACATTTGCAGCAAGCTCTTACGTTAGTTTTTGTGGAGACGAAAAAGGGAGCTGATGCTTTGGAACATTGGTTGTGTATCAATGGTTTTCCCGCAACTACTATTCATGGTGATAGAACACAACAGGTATATTTTAATCTTTATTAAATGGCTTGCTGGCCAGTGTTCATCTGATTTGAGTGGTCTTTTATCTCATGGGAAAAAAATATTCATGCATTGTTACTCTATAATTGGGTGTTTTTTTTTTTCCCTTTTGTGAACTCTTTATCTTGTGGTTATGAGGAGCTGCAAGAGACAAGACTGCGTGATTAGGACAATATGATTGGACATAGAAGAATTATAACTTAAACAGTCTCTTTTAAGCTGAAGTTCCACAAAAGATTATCTAGATGATACTGATTTGAGATTTTTTGTTAGGTTAGTATTCTTTGGTATTTTCACTAGTGTCATCTTGAATGAAGCATTCCGTGTTATAATCGTGAAACATATCCAATTTCATCTCTCGTATTCATTTTTGTCTCAAATGCATCTGCTATCACAAACAAACATATTGTGATCTTGCCCAGAGTTATCTGCGGTTGCAGCCTTTTAGTCCAGAGGATTGTATACGTCCCAAAAACTTTGTCTGTTTTAGAAGAGAAGTATTAATGTTCTTTCACCAACCTCTCATTTATACTTTTCAACATTTATATTGTGTGGAACTTCCTTCCCTTGTATCACCTGTCCAGTGTGGAAGCAGTTTCTAAGACACCTGTAGATGGAATTGTTTCTCTTACATCTATAGTTTGAGTAGCTAGCTATAAAGATACACAGTTTTTATCCAACAGCATATTAGCAGAGACAACCAAGGAGCTGTGTTATCATATTTGTGTTTTTATCCAACAGCATATTAGCAGAGACAACCAAGGAGCTGTGTTATCATGTTTGTTTTCCATAAGTAAATTGTAATATATGCAGTTTCTAAGAGACCTGTAGATATATCATCTCTCTTACAGCGAAAATTTGAGTAGCTAGCTATAAAGATACATAATATTTATGCAATAGCATATTAGCAGAGAAACAAAGAGGCTGTGTTATTATATTTGTTTTCTGTAAGCAAATTGTGATATTTCTGATCTGGGTGACGGGAAGAGGGCAGGAAACCTGAGCCGGACAGAATGTGACAGAAGGGAAATGCTGGATTTTGTTTCAGGGCCACAGGAGACTCTCATAGCAGACTGTGATGATGAAATGTCCTATAAAATCTAAATGTCTTTTAGTACTTTATTAATGAATAATTTGCGAAAAGTGTTGGTTTTGTTGAAATTTTTAGGAAAATTATCTACTTAATTACAATAAAGGAACATGAAAGAAGAAACTTATTTCTTTCTGAAGAATTAGAATGAATGAAACAAAAAAGCTTTAATTAACAGTCTGTGTGTTACCCATTCTTAGTTCCTTGGTGATTACTATTAAGTGGTTGTCATGTGATGGGTTTTTTTTTTAGGGGTATTCTGGTTTTTTGTAAATTATGTATGCTGCATAATTAGGTGATTGGTTCCATATACCCAACTGTATGCTAATGCAATGGGTTTGATTTGAATTGCTGGGGAATTTGATGAATATTCCACGATCAGTGAGATACAGGTAATGGTTTGTTAGTTCAGATGGATTGCACCTAACATGTTAAACCATGCCTGTGCTCGAGTTTTTGTGACAAGTCTTTCTGTTCTCTCCAACTAGTCAAGTCAATTCTATAATAGTCGTTTGGGTGACTTTTCCTTATCTTCCATCTCCTGCCTGGAGTAATTGCTGTTATTTGTCTTGTAATACATTCATATTTTTTTACATGTTTCAGGAAAGAGAACTGGCATTAAGGTCATTCAAAACTGGAAACACCCCTATCTTAGTGGCAACTGATGTGGCAGCTCGTGGTCTTGATATTCCCCATGTTGCTCATGTGGTCAACTTTGATCTTCCAAATGATATTGATGATTATGTCCACCGTATTGGAAGAACAGGACGAGCTGGGAAAACTGGTTTGGCTACTGCCTTCTTCAATGAGAACAATGCCTCATTGGCAAAGGCATTAGCTGATCTTATGCAGGAGTCAAATCAAGAAGTACCTGCTTGGCTAACTCGGTACGCAGCTCGTGCTTCTTATGGTGGGCGAAATCGTCGTTCTGGGGGAGGCCGGTTTGGTGGGCGTGACTTCCGGAGGGACGGTTCGTTCAGCAGGGGTGGATCTGATTATTACAGTGGAGGTGGCAGTAGCGCTGGCTATGGTGGAGGGTATGGACCAGGTGTGACAAGTGCGTGGGATTGAAAACCCACATTTTACAATACTTAGTAAACACAAACTTTTCCCTTGTTGGACGGGGGGCTATTTTTGGTTTTCATTATGCCTTTTTGTTAGTGTTCTAGCCACATTGTGTTCTATACTATTAGAAGTGTTTATCAAACAGTCATGAGGGAGGGGGATGTAAGTTTCGGTTTGGTGTTGAAGGAGTAGAGTTGTGTGTAATGTTGGTAGGTTTTGGTCAAAAAGAGTTCTAACAGAGTAGGTATTGCTTCACGCTTCTCTTCTTTTTTATCCTCTTTCCTTTTTACTGGTAATTCTATTAGGTTGTTGTTTGGGTTGTAGAATATGTACAATGGGAGAGAGAGAGGGTTTGATTTAGGCCACTTTTTTATTCTCATCATAGGCATGTTCATTTCAACCCAGTTTGTGGGGGTAAAATTGTAGAGGCTTTCTGGTCTTGCCGGTCTTCCCCTTTTTAAAGGAGTTTTTAAAGGCTTTTGTGTAATATTTTCCGTGGTGACTGACTGGAAATAAATACAAATCTCTTTTAGACAATGATGGTTTCTTTATAGATGGTTTTAAGTTGCATAGGGGAGTGCTTTTGTAAAAGCATTTTCTTGTCCTAAAACGCATTTCTATTTTTGAATATTACAAAATAGACAGGAGCTTTCAGTGATATCAGAAGCACTTTAGGCAAAACTAAATTTCAGCCCTACAGTATAGAGGAGATTGAAAGTCTTTTAGTTGATATGAGTTATTATTGCTGGAATGTGTTACTGACAAATGCTTTGAATTGAACATTATGTGATTATCAACGCATTTACTTTTGTACTTGCTTGTTCTATAAAGGGTCCTTT
This sequence comes from Nephelium lappaceum, assembly GCA_021234005.1. Lineage (NCBI taxonomy): Eukaryota > Viridiplantae > Streptophyta > Magnoliopsida > Sapindales > Sapindaceae > Nephelium > Nephelium lappaceum. The sequence continues at coordinate 8,307,270 of CM038009.1, forward strand.
TTTATTGGTTTAGATTTCAGACTTGTGGCTGTCTTCATGACCATATTGTTGCCCTAATCTTTTGTGCAAATGGAAGTTGACCATTGTAACAGATATGATAGGTCGATGCTGAATTTGCGATGTTGATAGCTTGGCAGTCTGTATGGCTTAACATGAATTGTGTGATGTGTAACGTGTGCAAAATTAGTCTCCCTTAGATCATGGAAACCATTATGATGGTGCAATGACTAAATAGAGTTCCGGATGAACTCTTAGTTCAGATATTTTATGTTCAAACGGTATAGGATGCATTAAACAGTTAGACTTGATTGATTTGTGGCTTGTGAGTGGCGGCACTTATTGCGCCCTAATATCCTGCATTTGGTGAGCCGGTGGATCGTGGGTGTGTTCTTGTCACTCAACAGAAAAAAAGGCTAGACATATAAATTTATATCTTGTATTTTAAATAGTAATATAGTAATTTAGTTCATGTGCCAGATGGTACGCGAAATAAATTATTTTCAAGGTTTATCAATTTGTCCATTGACAATCTTAAGTTTAACTGTAAAAAATTACAGAAGCATTAAAGGCTTTTCTTAGTTTCTTTCATAGCAGGGATTGAGTAGAAATGTATGTTGTTTAAATATATATATATATATATATATATTGATGTATGTATATATATTGTTGAAGTTGAAATTCATTTAAGAATTTTTTTTTTTTTAAAAAAATATTTTAGGTTAACCATAAACGGAAATCTGTAAACTAAACAATTAGATGTCTTCACCTAGTAGGAAGACTTTTGTGGTCAAAATGTTTAGAATTGGCAAAATAGGACACGTTTTGTTTACCAAACAACATTAATTAATAGAAGAAAAGGAGAAAAAAGAAAAAAGAATTCAAACTTGCAAAATGGGTCCAACAAGGACATGTTTGTTTAACAGTTGGAGAAGGGGGATGAGAAGAAGTGCTTTCTGTTGAAGGAAAGAAAAGCCTTATAAAAAAATAAAACTTCAATTTGATCCCTATATTATGAGAAAACTTCATTTTTTTTTTTTATAAATACAAATTGATTTATTAACTCCGTCATCTTTTGATTTTGAGAAAATTTATTAACTTAAGCATCTTGACCAAAAATTTATCATCGTAGTTAGATCAATATTCACACCACTTCTATGGCCTCCCTTTTAAATCTACTTCTCTCTCTCTCTCTCTCTCCTCACAAGTCTCCTATAGTAATTCTCGAGATTTGGTAGAGATGTGCAACCTCCATCCAAATTTGACCACTTCGATCGCCTCTTTAATTCTCTAATCATCATCTTCAATGAGATTATCAATGTCAAGGCCTTCGACCATGCCGCTTCCACTCCCTCGTCCTTTAGATCAAAAAATCCTTATTCGTGTTGATTATATCATCTTTGACGTTTGTCATCTGTTTGCACTCTCTAACTCCCTCCTTCTCATCTTTTGTGTTGATTTCAATTTGGTTTCTTTTTCCAGAGTTAGGTTGATTTATGTCTTTACTTTTGATGAAAGTTGAAATTGATCTATAGTTGGGTTGAAGATGATGATCTTGGACTAGGGTTAATATTTTTTGGTATTATTTAATTCATTTTTGTTTTATTTAAAAAAAAAAAAACACTCCACCATTGATAGATCTCGAGCAATAGTGGAGATCCAACATTTTTTTTTCTATAATAAACAGTAATTTTTTTAATTCTTTTTTTAATATTATTATTAATTTATGCTTATTTCATAATTATACATTTTAATACCAAATTGAAAATAAAATAATGATATATTTTTAATTTCTCAATTCTTTTTGGTATTAACACGTGGCACATATACATTTAAAAATAAAAATACCTCAAAAACATTAAGTATTACTGACGGTTGATTGATGTTAAGGATTAAATTGATATAATTCATGATAATATAAGCATGATGGAGTAACAAATCAATTTAGATTTAGAAAAATGAAATTTACCAAAAATTTAGGGATGAATTGAAATGTTTACTATACAAAATGGTTTTATTTATGTAGACAAGAAGAATAGCAGTTTTGACATATGTCGATTTTTCGTGCAGTGTGTTTGACATGTTCATATGAGCCAAGAGAGCGAGTACATCCATGTCTTGACCACGTCATCCTGACAATGCTTAAAGTCTTCTCTATTTATTTAGTTGATGATGATAAGGAATAATTTATCGATTACCATGTGTTCATACTTGTGGTCTTCTAACACGTCCTTGTCGTATTCATTTTTTGTTTTTTTCAATGTGAACTTAGATGAGCTATATGAGGTGAAAATACGGAATTGAAAAATGTAAAATGAGAAAAAAGCAAAAAAATACAAGGAATGCTTATATTTCTTGGAAAACAATTCGTATTCTCTTTTGTTGAAAGCTTCCAAAAACATGTCCCAAGTGATGGCTGTATTGCCTTATTAAGTGTTGCAGCCAAACAGGGCTTTTAAAAAGGCAAGAGATTGTATCACACCAATCATATGCTTCATTTTGAGGAACAAATAATTCAAAGAAAGGAAAAATAAAAAAACCTACAATAATCATCATTAAAATACAATATACTCAAAACTGATAAGAAAAATTAGTAAGTAATCATTTAAACAAAAGGTAACTGAAGGTATGTTTGGTATGTGAGATTTGGGATGAGATTGAAATTTATTTTCTCTCATTCTCCCATATCCCACGTTTGAAACCAAGGAAGGGAATTGATTTTTCATTTGCAAGCCCGCCCCCATTACCACTATACTTGAGAAATGAAATCCTAACCTCACCTATGTTTTTGCCATTTCCCAAGTTCATAGGATTCCACTTTTTTTTTTTTTTCATCATCTATCCACCACTATGACTCTCTCTCATCTCCACAAAGTCTCTTATCTCCACCGTCTCTCTCTCATCTTACTACACCCACCCACCTACCACCACAAACAACTACTCATCTCTCTCATCTCCTCCTCCTATCCATGGCGTTAAACCCAGATGAAGAGTTCGATTGGAACCCAGATGATGTTCATCTAGGTTCCATTGGAACTCAGATGAAGTTCTTCATTTCGGTTTGAACTTAGACGAAGAACTAATGGAACCTAGATGAACCATTCTAGATTTATCAAAGACCTAGAACCATTGGGTTTTGGGTTCGACGATGAACCTAGAACCCATACCCCTCTTTTGTGATTTTTTTTTTTTTTTTTTAAGTTCATGTTTTGATGTTTGATGTTGTTGATGATGATGATGATGTTGTTGTTGCTATTAGAGATGATGATGGTGATGAACTTTCGGTTGATGACTAATATGTTGATGAACTTTGGTTGATGATGTTAAAGACACTGATAAACCGTGGGTTAGAGTTTAATTTTTTTCAATTTTTTATAAAATTAATTTTATATAATAAAAAATTTTAATTAATTTTATTTCAATTCAATCTCAATCCACACCAAACATTAGATAATATAACTTTAATCCCATTCCAAGTTCTACCAAACATGAGACAGTGATTTTTTAATTAAATCTAATCCAATCTAATTTTGCGTGCCAAATGGAGCCTAAAAGTTTATCATGTAGCATTTTCAAAACAAAATTATGCAGGGGGGAAAAAATCATTCTCTCCTTTTTAATAAAAATATATTTAATTAGATAATTGTATATGCAAAATCTACTTACCTCTCTTGTGGCTGCAAATCTAAAATTTGACTTACAATTTTGAGTCTCTACATAATACTAAAATATATAAAACAATACACATTTCTAAACTTAAACATATGGCTAATTCTAATTCCAATCCCATGTGAAATGTCAAGAAAAACCGGATTTTTCAATAGTCAAAAAGCCTCACTCAGTTAAAACCTTCAATGGCCTTCAAAATTTTCAAAATTTAATCAGCAGACTAATTAACAAAAAAACTACTAATTTCTATCCAAACTTCGGAATTTTATCAATTACCTTTGAATATTACTGCACCCCATTTAGCACACTAAGGTTAATAATGACAAAACAGAATTTTTGGTTCTTTGATTGAAATTTGCTCTTGCTTTTGGCAACCTTCCAAAGTTTATTACATAAGAATTTTTATTTATTTTTTTCACTTACCATTGAAGTAACTCCAATATCGGAAACCAGTATTTTATCAATTTTCACGAGAGAAATAAAAATACTCAAAGTCATATGCTCAAAATTATTAAAACAGAGGAAAACAATTTTGGTTTAGTGATAAAGACCAAACCCATCTATTACTTGCCTTCAAAGTTGTTGGTTCAACTCACAAAGTCCCCACCTATCGTGTGGATAATTTTTCTATTTTGTGTGGGTTGCCTTCTTTTGCTTTATGAGAGAAGAGCCTTAGATCGCGCTATAAAGTCATATCACAGTTGGTTCGGACAGTATGCTGAGTAGATTTTAGTAATAGAAAATAAAAAATAAAAACTGTCAAAATAGAAATATGATTTTCCTACCAATTAGAATCACATATTGAAATACTTAGATGACGCATTCGATTGAAAAAATTACATCATAACTACTTATTTATGTTTTCAACTTCAAAATCAAAATTGGAAGTTCTCCTCTATCTTAGTTCAAAAATATATTTATCGAATCATATAATTTTCAATTATAATTACCTGATTGTCATCCAATTATATTATTCTTAGAAATCACAAAAAGTTACGAAATTTTACAACATAATATTCACATTTTTAATATTTCTATGCCAAAATTTAAAATCAAACTCAACCTACCCGCAAGAATAAAAATATCATAATGTAATAGGGCCCTTCATCAATTCTAGAATCTGGATCCTAACCAACTTGACACCCACATTCAAAATTTTGAATGGATTTAAATTAATATTCATGAAATTTAATATATAGAATCATGCAAGCGTACAACTTTCACATCAAAATTCTAACTTTAAAGCTTCTTTATTCTAAAACTAAAAATTCGAAGAAGACATGAAGGGTTTAATCTACCAATGTCAAAACTTCATATCTAAACATAAATACCCTAAAATCATAACTCCAATAAACCCCAAAAGTAAATTATAAACTCTAGATGTGGTCACAAGAAAGGAAATAAATAAAAGATGCAATTATAAAGTACAATCTTTAAACATTTTGATGATAAAATAATAGGCTTGTGTAAAATTATTCACTAGTAAAATCTATTTGATATTAAATCACAAGGACTGCCGCTTTAGTGTTCTTTTATAAATCAGTATTTGTAGAGAACAAGTGTAAAATAATGGAAGATAAGGAACTGTATATTTGTTAAGTAAACTTTACCAACGGTGGGAGAGTTAGGATTTTGGTTAAAGTTCCAGAATAAAAGTATATAATAAATAATGTAAAATAACTTAGACTAATATTTTAAAATGTTGTTATTAAAAACCTAAATGTAATAATAAATACAATGGTAAAAAAAAAAAAGAGACTAATTATGAATAATAAACCGATATAAATATAATTTACATAGAAAATTTGAGATATTACTGTATTTAATATAGGCAAATCACAGTTATTCACAAATATATAAAAAAAATATATATGAAGCATTATGTAGAGAGTAAAAGTAAAATGTAGCCATTTTTTTTTTTTTTTTAAATTATTACAAGTTTTGTTGGAGGAGAGAGATATAACTCAATTCATGATCTCAGTTATGTGAGTTTGTAGGCTAATCTCTCTCTCTCTCCTTTTTTTATTTTTTATTTTTATTAACACTAACAATTTATGGGTTAAAGGATAGTCGAAACCTATCAAGAAATAGATTATTGATAGTGTGACTCGAATGATTACTACTACGACAATCGAGAGATGACCTATAACTTGTATTTTAAGTTCCTTTAATCTTAGATTAAGAGAGGTATTCAACCATTTCTATTAACGAATTGTGTCTCTTTTGTAAAAGTAAATAGATAGGGTTCTAGAATGGTGTTTGAGTAGTAAGAAATGTATAGTATGTCATTACTAGAAAAGTTAAGCTATTGAAGTTTATTTAAATTTAAAAAGTTAGGCATATTCGGCTTGAAAAGGATAATTGTTGTATTGTTGACATCAGATTGTCCATCGGGTTTTGAGATGAGCATTACTAATCTCTACATAGGTTTTATTTCAAAAAAAAAAAAAAAAAAAACTCTACGTAGGTTTTTATAAATAAAATAAAAATATAATACATTATTCTTCTTAATAAAAATATATACCAAATATTGAAAAATTAACTTATATATGCTAAAAAAAAACATAGTTTACCATTTAAAGAAAAATCAAGTTCTTGGAGTTTTTACATATTTAGAAAGAAAGTGAATTTGTCTTGAAAATGATTATTATTACATGCTAATCCGACCGTCAATTGGGTCTTGAGACAAGCATTAGCAATCTCACTTATTGATTCTTATTAACAACATAAAAATATAAAATACTTCTTAATAAAAACCTATATAAATATTAAAAAATTGAATTACATATGATACAAAATAACTAAATATAGTTTATCATTTAAAAACTCAAGTTATAGAAGTTTTTAGACATTAAAAAAGGTGAATCTACCTTGATAATGATCACTATTGCAAGTTGATCTAACTGTCAACTGAGTCTTGAGATGAGCTTTACTAATCTCAACCGTTAAATCTTATTAATAAAATAAAAAAAATATAAAATAATATCTTCTATATTTTTTCTACATTAAATATTGCAAAATTTAATTATATACGACGAAAAATGTTAATTATATATAATTTATTATTAAAAGAAAAGTCGAGTTTTAGAAGTTATTACATATTTAGATTGGTAAAAAAGCTAGTTTTAAAAATATCATTATTACATATTAATCTAACCATCCATTAGTTATTGAGGTAATGAAGTCAACGAGCGTTATTAATTTCAGTCGTTGATTCTTAAATCAATGATCAGTGATGTAAAACCATGGGTAAGATGACTTTGTGGGGAAGAATCCCTAATTTCAATGCGTCACTCCAATCACGTAATGTCATATAACTTGATATGATTGAAATAGGCCAAACAAGGTTTTTCGGATTTGTGTATATAAATATGTCAATTGTAGCTGTGAGAAAGCATAACAAAGAGCTCTCTTTAAGGTGAAGCCTAGTTTCAATTTCACTAGTCAAAGTTATAGTTCATAAACCAATTTCCTTTGAAATGATGTCTCTCTTGTAATTGTATTTATTTTTTTTACCCCAACAAGAGAATTTTTATTGTCAATTACTCAGTTTTATATTTATATTTCTCATTTTTAACCAAGTGACCGATTTTCTTCTATTTATTTATTTTTCTAAATTAAATTTTTCATTGTCAATTACCCAGTTTTATATTTATATTTTTTATTCTTAAACCAAATGACTGATTTTCTTCTATTTTTTTTCTTCCAAATTGAATTTTATTAGCTTAGACGTGTTACTAGTCAGTTTAGTTTTTATTAAATGATTTACAAATATACTTAAGATAAATATTAATAGATTAAAAATTTTATACAATAATTCTATGAAGATTTTAAGAGTTGATCTAATAAATATTTATTTATTTTGCAGGGACAAGGGTCCAAGATTAATACCAATCAACAAGTTGGAACAAACTGCGTAAGTATATTCTTGATATAGATTTTGATATATCATTTGAATTTGTATGTGTTTGCATCATGTACTCATTCACTTACTCTTATGCGGAATTTTCATGTGCATTCATAAAATTGTCAAGAGTTTAATATATATTTAACATATTAAATGACTTTCTTGAAATCACACTTTCCTTTTTTTTTTTTAATTTTTTTTTAAAATAACATTGGAAAACACAACCATTGGATTCTCATGCAACTCATCATGTGAGTATATGGCAAGTCATTTGAATGTCACATGCAAAATGATAAAAATCTTAGTATTTTTTTATAAATGTAGAATTCCTTCCTTACAATATCTACACTTTTTTCCCTATATCAATAAAAATAGTTAGAATCAAATAAAAATTATACAAAAAATAATAATAATTGTGTTCTCCTCTATGATTCAATCCCTTCAAGCTTGTTCTAGGAGTTAGCTTTTGACCCTCAAAATAAAATTAAAAAAAAAGAAAAAAAGAAAGAGAGTGAGAAATGCATGTGTGTTTAATGGATGCACATGATAGATCCACAAAAATCAAGTCCACTAGACCCCTTCTCTCTCTCTTTATTTAAAGTGGGGGTTTGACCCAAGAATGATAAAAAATAAATAAACTTATTTGTCTTCTAACAACAGTTGAAAAACAAACCCTTTAATTTAATTTATTAAAAAAAAAAAATGACACCATAACATCAATTTAACCAATTAATGCTAACTAGGAAAATTAAAGAAGTTGTTGAAACCCCATATAACAAATAAAAAGTCCAGCTGTTTCAATCTTCCAACCAGTGTGTGTTTGTCTGTGTTTGAGAGAGAGAGAGATATACTACTAGTAGATTCACATACACACACACCCAACACAACACAACACAACACATTAGATTTGGACACACACACTAACCTTTGATTTCATAGAGAGAGGGAGAGGGAGAGGGAGAGAGGACTCTTAGTTTTGTTGGGGTGGTTTGTTTGTTTCAATTTATTATTATTATTATTATTGTTTGTTTTTGTTTTTCTCTCTTTTGGTGAATCTTTGTTGCATTTGCAGATGTTAAAAAAAACAAGACAAGAGAGCTTTTTTTTTCTCTCTCTCTTTGTGTGTGTGGTGGCTCTCTCTTTTGCTTGTTTGCTTTGTTGGGATCAAATCAAGTTTGTACCGTTTTTGATCTAAGTGTTCAAAGGTAGCTCCTGTTTGAGGTTTGTGTGTTTGTGTGTGTGTGGTGTGTTCATGAATCTGTGGTTATCAGGATGGAACATCGACCTTCTCCAAATGCTCAAAGAGGGTTTCGAGTTCAAGCGCCGCTGGTAACTTCTCTCTCTTTCTCGCTACATGCTCTTTGTTTGGTTCACTTGTTGAAGCCATTACTTTTGTGAATTTCATGAGATTTTGGAGGTACCCTTTTGCTCAATTTATCACTAAATGTGCAGTCTTTGAGGGAATTTAGAGGATTTGCAGATGGTTAGGTGGGCTGAGTTTGGTTGGATTTTGATTTCTTGCTTTTTTTTGGGTTTTTGTTTTCGACAGTTTTTGGGTATACCCAGATGGAAAATGCTAGTTAACTCTGAAATTGGTGACTGAATTTGGAGTGCTAATGAGAATTTGATATTGGGAGTGAGTTCGATTTTGAGTTTTTAGAGATTTTCTTTTGGCTTAATTTTTTTTAGTTTCACTAGTTTGTATAGATTCTCAAGTTCTGGTCAAATGAACCTTTTGAGGTTCTCATCTGCATTTTATTTGATGAGCTTTATAAAGTTAAGATTTTTGCATGTGGAGCATGTGAAAAGAGAAATAAATTTGGAGCTTTGATCTATCGCGTTGGTTTTCTTCTCCTCATTGATATGTATGTTGTCTTTTTCTGAAAGGAATAGAATTAATGTCTGTTTTGAAGTTCAATAATTGGAGTGTAGGGAGAGTTTTCAGTGAATTGTGGCCTACTTGGTATATAAGCTAAAATAGTTCAGAAAATATGAGGGATATGTAGAAATTTTCATCAAGATTTGGGGGCCTGTTTGTTGGTGACTTGGTGTCTTGGGAATCTTTTACTACTTTGCCTATTAGCTAGTAGCTGTAGCTTCATCTGCTAACTTTATTTATTAATGCTTTTGGTGCTACCAAAAGCAGCAGCATCAAGCCGAACTTTCTAGTGCGTGGTGTTGAATATCAGGCAAACTTTGTGTTCTAAATCAGGCCCCTTTTCTCTTTTAATGCTATTACCTTAAGTCCTAGAAGAAAATACTCCCTTCTCTTGGTATTAGTAATTGTTTTCTAGATCGATTATTCAATTAAAAGAGTAAGGAAGAGTGGATGATATTTACAGTATTGCTAAGATAGGAGTCTTAACTAGTACTCAGTTGTCACAAATAGACAGTGTAGGGGCATCTGAACATACTATAAACTCTCCCTCTTCTTGAACTAGAGATGTTTGCAAGAAAAAATTAGCTTTTAAGAAAGTACCTCACTGAGAAGCTAAGCACTGACCAGTTATTAAAACTGACCTCATCAACTATGAAGGAGGAGGTGATATGTATTATTGACAAGTAATTCGCTAAGCTGAAATGAGAAGTAAGAAACTGAATTTTACTGGACTTGAAAACTTTTGTTTGATCATCATTTTGGAGGTAATAACTGAGAACTAACTACAGTGATTTTGATATCTTCTAAGCAAAGTTGAACTTCTCTCAAGTTCTAGGCTTTCAGATTTATGAACTGAGAGTGTTCCTAGCTGTAGTTGTTAAGTTAGTGTTATTATTTTTTGTTTAAACTCAGCAGTGATAAGAAGAATGAGCTATACTTGAGTAGTTGTCTTTAATACGATCCAGTTTGCTAAATGAGTTAAATAAGACTATTCTCTTCTTATTAAGCTTCGTGCTTCTTTTTATATTTTTTTTATTTTGCAGCTTTTGTTATTTCTTGATTAACATAAATTGTTTGCAGGTTGAATCTGTATCGTGCTATTGCAGAGTAGATTCTGGACTGAAAACTGTTGCTGAAGCAAGGAAATTCGTCCCAGGATCAAAACTCTGTATCCAGCCAGATATCAATCCGAATGCCCACAAAACCAAAAACTCTCGGAGGGAAAGGAGCAGAGTCCAGCCACCACTCCTGCCTGGCCTCCCCGATGATCTTGCCATTGCATGTTTGATTCGAGTTCCTCGTGCTGAACATAGGAAACTCCGTCTGGTTTGTAAGAGATGGTATCGTCTTCTAGCTGGAAACTTCTTTTATTCTCAAAGAAAAAGTCTCGGAATGGCTGAAGAATGGGTTTATGTTTTTAAGCGAGACCGTGATGGAAAAATCTCATGGAATGCTTTTGACCCTATCTATCAGCTCTGGCAGCCACTTCCACCAGTTCCCAAAGAATATTCGGAGGCCTTAGGTTTCGGTTGTGCTGTTCTGAGTGGCTGCCACCTGTACTTATTTGGAGGAAAGGATCCACTTAGGGGGTGGTCTATGAGACGGGTGATTTTCTACAGTGCCAGGACAAATAAATGGCACAGGGCACCTGATATGCTTCGGAAACGTCATTTCTTTGGTTCTTGTGTCATAAATAACTGCCTTTATGTGGCTGGTGGGGAATGCGAAGGAATTCATAGGACTCTCCGTTCTGCTGAAGTTTATGACCCAAACAAGAATCGATGGAGCTTTATTGCAGATATGAGCACAGCTATGGTACCCTTTATAGGGGTAGTTTATGATCGAAAGTGGTTTCTGAAAGGCCTTGGGAATCACCGTGAAGTCATGAGTGAAGCCTATGATCCTGAAACCAACACCTGGACTCCAATCAGTGATGGAATGGTTGCAGGTTGGCGCAATCCTAGCATCTCTTTAAATGGACGTCTGTATGCTTTAGACTGTCGCGATGGATGCAAGCTGAGGGTTTATGATGGAGCCACTGATTCATGGAACAAATTTATAGATAGCAAGCTTCATCTTGGGAGCTCTCGTGCATTGGAAGCTGCTGCAATTGTTCCACTGAATGGGAAGCTTTGCATTATCCGTAACAACATGAGCATTAGTCTGGTTGATGTTTCCAGTCCTGACAAACATGTGGAGAGTAACCCTCATATATGGGAGAATATTGCTGGGAAAGGTCATATCCGGACCCTTTTTTCTAATATATTGTCCAGCATTGCAGGTCGAAGTGGTTTGAAGAGTCACATTGTGCATTGTCAGGTGCTTCAAGCATGAGCATCGTAATTGAATTTTGCTTATGGTACCATAGACCCATCTTGTATTTCCTTTGGTTTAATATGATAGGTTTTTGTATTTGCAATCCACCTATTTTGGTGTTCCTGCAATTTGTGAGCCAGAAAGCGCTGCATATACTCTCTGCTAGTGCTCTGTTGTTACAATTTTGTGGAGATTGAATCAACAGTGATATGTGTTCGCTTGGCAAATTGTTTTGTGCATACTGAGGCTGAGAATGTAAAAATGATAAATATTGTTATGGGTGGTTTGGAAAAGTGACAAGCATGTGGATACAATGATATTCTCATCTGCATTTCATGTGAGAGCTGAGGCTGGAACAGCAATTGGTGTATTCACATGGTGGCACCCATTCGCTGTTGATTCAACAACAGATTATGAGGTAATTTCTTTACTTTCATGAGGAGAGAGAGCATATACTTGTAAATCTTTGTCAATTTGGATTTAGGGCTCTGTCTTGCATTGTGGGGATCTTATGTTAGTAATTTGTAGTATGTAGTCCTTTACTTTTTTCTATGTGCTCTGTGAATGTACATGGGTTATATCAGATGAGTCAATATATACTTAGATTACATTTCAGTGCCTACAAGCTGTTACCTTTATTGTTTGTTCCATAAAATGGTTCATATAAGCAGCCTATCTATCTATCTATCTGTCTATCTATATGCATTTGTACTACTTTTGAAGTTGTTGCTGGACATGTTATTTGACAAAGCTGAACATCAAGACCCCATTATGGGGTCATTATGTCTATGAAGTGCATTCTTGTTCAAACACTATAGCACCAAAGAAAACATGTATAAGCAAGCCTGACAAACTTTACACAGGTGCAGAATGGCATTGAAATCATATATGTGGAAGTGGGATCTTGATTATTCAAGAACTCAAACAAAGATATGTCATGAATGTATAGATATGGTATTCGATAACCATTTATTACAAAACAACATTAATTAATGCACTGCATTTTTATTCAATCCAAAGACATAAGTAGTTCGAAGTTCAAACTCCTCGAGCAATCATTGCCTGGAGATCTTTGGAGGACTCTTCCCACTGAATCTGTAGCTGATTGTGGAAACTCTTGATGAATGCATCAGCAAGCTCATTGATATCTCCTATTCCATCCGCGACAACTAACTGCCCCTTGTCATTGTTTCTTCCCTCTGTCTTACTCTTCTTTTCACCTATATCATCTCTACCATGCACAAAAACCTCTCTATCATGCTCCATGATAGTGTCTTGATGTTGAATTTCTAGCTTTGATGAGAAAAAGACAGGAGATGTACTCAGAATTGCTTTTCTGACGCTAGCAAAACATCACAGCAGCCAAATATATATATAGGTATTTTGGACATACAAACACATGTTTTGCACGCAAAAGCCAACAAAACAGCAAAAAGGTTATAGGAATCTCAAAAGATTGCAATGCTTTGTCTTGCCCTTCTTCCTTTTTTATTTTTTTTAGTAGTTCATACATACACGAACCCAACACAGAATCTCATCAAGCTTTCGAGGATTTATTGTTTGTTATTTTTGTTGTCTTTTGCTTTATTCCAGGCCACGCAAGTCTATACCCTCCAACATGCTACCTAGAAAAAAGTCCAACAATGAGACGCTTTTTAGTATATGAACCTAGAGGATGTTAAATGCATCAAGCCTCATTATGTCTGATTTGTCTAAAATTTCAAAGAATTTGACAAAACCTTTGAATCCCAAATGGCTGCTTTGCTAAGTTTTGCTAAAAGTCTTGAACAATTCTTTGAAGCCAGTTATACTAAGGGTGTCTAGATTCTGAGTTCCTGTTGGTCTTGCTTGTTAGAGGATTTATTAGAACTTAACACTATTATTCCGGACCTAATACAAGATATTTTGAGCAAGTAACTCAACCAATTTCTTGTATTAAGCTTCAAGTCAATAGCTCGTCCTCTCCACTCTAATTGTAAACAACTTTCAGATATCCACAGATGTTTAACATATAAATAGAGTAGTTTCTCAAATATCATGGTAGCCAAATTAAATTTTAATACTGCTAGTTTGATGTTCCAAAAAACAAATTGATATAAAAAGTTCCTTTCTTGCTTCTTTTAATGTTTGTTCATACTTTTTCAGATGAATCAAACATATTCTATACGTTTTCTCGTTTTGGATGCATATAGTTTCCACAGAAAGCCAATGCAAGAGTAAATAAGGATACTGCAGCAATTTGGAACGGAACCAATAAATGAAGTAAAAACTCGGGCTTTTAGTTGCTATCAAGTATATACTATCAAGTATATATTTGTTATTGTAATTTAATACCGGTTTTTTATGCAACAACATATTGAAACATTGCAAATTTTCAATCTTTAACTGAATACATGTTAGAAAGTTCAAACTCCTCGATTGATCATCTCCTGATATCTTTTGAAGGACTCTTCGCGTTGAATCTTTAGCTGATTGTGGAAGTTCTTGATGAAAGAATCGGCTCGTTGGTTGATGTCTCCCTTTTCTTCATCTACAAGCAACTGCCTTGTCATTGCTGCTTCTCTCTTTGAAGTAGTATTATTCTGCTTGTCATTCATTTCATGTCTTCCGTGCACAAAAGCTTCTCTATGATGCTCCATTTTTAGCAGCTTAATGTCTAAATGATCTGTTTCTAGCTTTTGTAGAAGTAAAGACAGAGAGGAGATGTACTACTTATGAGCTATGAATTGCCTTTGTGATGGTGTGATAAGAAATCACAAACATGTATTTATAGGTTATGTTCTCACATCTTACAAGCATTAGTTTGGCATTGATGAAAGCAAAGAAAAACAAATAAAAAGAAGTTAATGGGGTGTTAAGATTTGCTTGTTTATTAGAAGAAAAAGCAACCTTTTGATGGTGAGGTTTAAAAGAAATATCAACAGAAAGCCTTAATTTATTGGCAACTTGTAGGAGGAAGCTTTTTAATCTTTCTTTGTTAAGGTATTTGTTTGTGCTCATTTAACATAGAGTATTACTCAAATTAGTTGCATAAAATATGTTGATTCCTCCATGATTAGAAAGGACATTTAATTTATGGTAATGCCATCACTACCTTATTTTTCATGTTGGAGGTGTTAGGCTGAGAAATGACTGTTTGTGTTGTGGGAGGCTTTGATATATATTTTTTTATTGGGATAATCCCAAAAAATTCCTGAATTTTGACATATTATCCATATTCTTTAATGTAGTTTCGTTTTTATTTAAAATACTGTCTTACTTTAAAATAAATACCTAAAATACCCTCTGAAAGCATATGAAATGACGATAATACCTTTGACGGTAATAGATTCCATAAAGTGGATGTGGTTGACCGTTTGACTCCGGGGCAAAAAGGAAAATGCGATGAAAAATTAATGAAAAAAATCCTAAAAAATCGTTTGACTTTTGAGAAATTATTCATTTTTCCCAATATTATTCTGTTTTTATCCAAAATCCCCCCTATTGTTAATTTTTTAACAAAAACGTTAGAAAAAGTTAAAATATTGAATTTACCATTAGTTTAAATAATATTAAAATAAAAATTTTTATATTTTGTAATAAAATAAATAATATAATAATATAATAATTTTTAAAAAAATAAAAAAAATAATTTTAAAAACCCTTTTTTTTTAAAAAATAAAAATTGTTTTGTTTGATATGGAAGAATCCAGAGAACAAACACAAAAACCCCTAAACCAAAGATAAACAATCCATCACAATCTCGTCACCTCTGTCTCTTTTATCGGACTCTATCTCATTCATCTGAATCTCTTCACTTTCATCTCTTTTATCTTGACATGTTCAAACTACAACCCTGATTGAAATGGAGTGACGAATTATAGGTTTCATCAACCATCTCATTTATCTCAATCATGATATGTTTAAGCAGCTTATGAGTTTCATCTATCACTATTAATCTTTCACAAATTGAAGATCTGGAGCCATTATCTTCAAATTAAACCATCATCATCAATCTCCCACAAATTGAACCACCATCATCAATCTCCTTTAAATTAAATTATGTTATTTTTTTTAATATTTAATGTTATTTATTTTGATTTTTGATTTTGTAATTAATATTATTTTAATTAATTTTTCATCACATTTTTCTTTTTGCCCCTGGTATCAAACAGGTCAAATATATCCACCTAACGAAATCTATTACCGTTAAAGGTATTATCATTTTTTCATACGCTTTCAGGGGGTATTTTGAGTGTTTATTTTAAAGTCAGATATTATTTTGGATAAAAACATAATTATATGAGGAAAAATAGATAATGTGTCAAAAGTCAAAACATTTTTTGGGATTATCCATTTTTATTTTAATAGTATTTAAACTAAGGGTGAATTCGATATTTTAACTTTTCTAATTGTCTTGTTAAAAAATTGATGGTAGAGGGTATTTTGGATAAAAATGAAAACATATGAGAAAAAATGGGTAATCTATCAAAAGTTATGTGGTTTTTTAAGGAGTTTCCCTTTTTCTTTATTTTAAATAGGTACATACTTAACTAGAAGAAGTAATTGCACAGTACTCTCCCAAGGTTTGCCAGAAAACAGATAAAAACATATTTATCAATTTATTACACCAAACCCCCACACCGTTAGTTAATTTCCGTCAACTTTACTAGTTGACCGAGATTTTTGATTAAATGACCATTTTGCCCATAGATAAAAAGAAATACTTAAAAAAAAAAACTTAAAACTCATTAAAAATAATATTTATAAAATTTTAATGATCACCATCAAACACCCATCAGCATCATGATCATCACCATCAAACACCCATCATGATCATCACCATCAAACACCCATCATGATCATCACCACCCAAAAACAGATAAAAACATATTTATCAATTTATTACATCAAACCCCCACACCGTTAGTCAATTTCCGTCAACTTTAACAGTTGACCAAAATTTTTGATTAAATGACCATTTTGGCCATAGATAAAAAAAATACTTAAAAAAAAATCTTAAAACTCATTAAAAATAATAGGGAAAATCCTAGTTTCCCCCCTGTAGTTTAATGTAATCGCTAATTTCCCCCCTGTAGTTTCTGAAAATCCTATTTTACCCCTTCTGTTAACTCTGTTAGTGAGAATTGATTTAGTGAGCGAAAAGACCAAACTGTCCCTCGATACAGTAACCGTCCAGAACTCCGACTTGGAAACCCCGATCTGGGCGGGGTTTCCGACAGATCGGACTGGGTTTCCGCAGCGGGAAACCCAGTCCGATCTGGGTTTCCGCAGATCGGACTGGGTTGCGGGAACGCAGTCCGATCTGGGTTTCCTGCTGCGGAAACCCAGATCGGACTGGGTTTCCGCTGCGGAAACCCAGTCCGATCTGGGTTCCGCAGCAGGAAACCCAGTCCGATCTGGGTTTCCGCAGCAGGAAACCCAGTCCGATCTGGGTTTCCTGCTGCGGACACCCAGATCCGATCTGGGTTTCCGCAGCGGACACCCAGATCGGATCTGGGTTTCCGCAGCAGGAAACCCAGATCGATCTGGGTTTCCGGACGCGGAAACCCAGCTCGAAGCTGGGTTGCCGAGACAGAAGAAGAAGAAGAAGAAGAAGAAGAAGAAGAAGAGAGAGAGAGACAGAAAGGAAGAAGAAGAAAAAAAAGAAAGAGAGGAAGAGAGAGAGTGGAGTTTTTTTTAATTTTTTTAATATTTTTGATCACCACCATCCATTTTAAAGATGGACGGTGGAGATTGTTTTCAATTTTTAGATATTAAATTATTATTTTATTAAATTTTTATATTTTTTATATTTTATTTCACTTGGACGGTTTTGCCCTTCCATATAAACGGTCAACTGTTGATTTTTAACGTTCAAATTGACGGTAGGGGGTTTTTTAGATATTTTAATAAACTACAGGGGTTTTTTATCCATTTTGTAAATCAATAGGGGGGATATTAGCGATTTTTTAAAGCAAGGGGGGATTTTGGCTATTTCATCAAACTACAGGGGGGAAACTGGGATTATCCCAAAATAATATTTATAAAATTTTAATGATCACCATCAAACACCCATCAGCATCATCATCAACATCATCATGATCATCACCACCATCAAACACTCATCATGATCATCACCACCATCAAACACCCATCGTCATCATCATCACCTTCAAACACATCATCAACACCCATCACCATCATCATCACCTTCAAACACATCATCAACACCCATCACCATCATCATCATCAACACCCATCACCATCAACGCCCATCACCATCATCATCATCACCATCCAACACCCATCAACACCCATCACCATCAACGCCCATCACCATCATCATCATCACCATCCAACACCCATCATCGTCATCACCGTCATCACCATCAGACACCGATCATCGTCATCATCATCATTTACACAACCCAGATCATCTGCATCAAACACCGATCAAACACCCATCATCATTTACACAATCAAAACAAACATCGTGCGAATAAAAATAAAAGAACTAAGCTGCTCGTTCTTCTCGGATCGCCCCAGTGCGATGGATCGAGGGGGTGCAGTGACGGGAGTCGGCGACCAAGGTCGACGACGAGGGTGCGAGCCTCCTCGAGGGTGAGGGAGGAAATCTGGGCGCCGAGCTGCTCGATCTTCTCGGGGGCGTCAACAGCGGAGAGGGGGCAGAGGTGGATGGCACGGTGGAGAGGGAGGTGGAGAAGGGGTGGAGAGAAGAAGCTGCTCGATCTGGGTTGATGACCCGCGAGAGAGACCCAGATTTCTGGGTTTCCATCGTGCGACAGAGACCCAGAAATCTTGGCCTTCCTCGCGGTGACAGAGTTGGAGAGGCGGGGAGAGCGGGGAGAGAAGGAGAAGCAGGAGGAGAGCGAACAAGATCGGATGAGGCAGATCGGACAAGGGAGAAGGGAAGGAGGAACGGTGACAGAGATGGGGCTGAAGGAATGAGAGAGATAGGGGTGAAAAAGAAGAAGATGATGACCTAGGGGTTGTAATGGACCAAAATACCCTTTACTCAGTTAACATGGACTAAAGTCAACGTTAGGTGTGAAGGTTTGGTATAATAAAATGATAAGTATGTTTCCCTTTGTTTTTGGGTAAACCTAAGGGAGGTTTTGTGCAATTACTTCTAACTAGAATCTCAAAAATGTACCTTAAAACTTTTTGTCTTTTGACTAAGTATTGTTAGGCAACACCTAGATTGAAAAAATTATACTTATATATAAGCTATCTAACTCAAAACATTTGTAATTATTGTGCTTAATATGAATTGGAGCTTACATGAAGTGGTACCATTTGGTATCTTGATGAAAATAAAGTGTAATTTTTGCCTGTATCATAAATTTATAGTTATAGGAAGACGGTTCCTAAGATTCAAACTCAAGACTATTAGATCATATATATTCTAATACCATTTCAAAATCGCTACACCAAAAAACCAAAAAGCTTAAAAGGGATTACACAATGATATAAAACTCACTAATGTAACCTCCAATAAGCATATATAAAACCAGTTAATGATTAGAACAACTGACATATTAGGAGAAAATCAATTGAAGTTAAGGTGGAAAAAATGCAAATAATTATATATGATGTCACAAGTTCTTACTGATGCATAATACTAGTAAGATTTACAAACCAAAGATAATGAATCAACTATTAAGTACTACATACAGCAATTGTGTCACATAATAAATTATTATGAAAAGGACATCTAACAAATTGCAGTTTTCCAATCTTGAACTACATGATTTCCCCCTTTATAGTACCTTGTTGTCATTCATGTCATGTCTACCATGCACAAAAACCTCTCTATGATGCTCCATATTGGTTGCTCAAGTTTTAGGCCAACTTGGTTTATTTAAAAAGATGGAGGAGATGAACTTAGGAGTTAGAAGTGCCTTTCTGATGCCAAACAAAACATCATGCCCTCTATGTATAGGTGTTTTTCCAACTTACAAGCATGAGTTTGGCATTGATAAAGCAAAGGAGACATTAAATTAAGTTATTGGAGTGCTGAGATTTGCCTGTTTATAGAAGAAAAGGCAACCTTTTTATAGTGAGGCTTAAAAGAAACATTAACAAAATGCCTTGATTTATTGACAACTTGTGAGAAACTTTTTTGATTTCTTTATTCAATGCTCTCTGAGCTCATTTTTCATGTAGGATAACTAAAAAAGTAAGGACTCTCTCCGTTGGCTTTTTGTTTTTATTAGACTTTTTATAAGTGAGTTTTATAACAATTGGATTTAACTACTTTATCTAATCATTAACCTTACTTATCAATTTGAGCTTTGGATTGGGTGTAAAGATAGTTATTGAAGTCAATCAATTATATTTTATATTGATATGTCGCTAGAATATATAAAAAAAAAAAAAAAAAGAGAACTTGTAAAAAATCTTTGTTCTAATTAAGGAACGCTCCCATCCTCATTTAAAGTTTAAAAAAAATTAATAATTAAATTTATTTTAATAGTTTCCTTAATTTCATCAATTTATGACTTTATCATATTTAATAGTTACTGTATAAATTTTGGTCATGTGTTATAACTTTAGAGAATTGTAATTGTTTTATAATGTTGTGGATTTCATATATTAAAATATTATGAATTTAGTATGTTGAAATTTTATGGAGTTATTTTATAAATTATGTTTTTTGATTATATGTTTTTTTAAAAAAAAAAAAAATTGGGTCGAACATGGTAAAATAAGATAAAATAGAGACAAAGGAGAAAGACGATAAGGATGAGGGAATCCACCCCCAACTGCCCCTTTCTTCCTTTCCCCTAAATAGAGATTTGGGTGGGACTAAGAGAATGGTGGAATTATATAAGAAGGAAAAATCCCTAAAAACCTCTGATAGTTTGGAAGAATCTCTATTTTGTCATCTTTAGTTTAAAATTTAGCCAAAATACCCTCTTAACATTCAAATAAATACTGAAAATATCTCTTGTAAACGTGTGAAAGAATAACAATATCCTTAATTATCACTAATTTTGTTAAATTGAAAATATTGATTGTCTGACTCTAGAGGCAAAAAGGGAAATGCAATAAAAAAATTAATTAAAATATTAAAAAAATTAAAGTAAATCAAAATAAATAATATTAAAACAGATTAAATCTTTATAACAAAAAATAATTAAAATAATATAATATAAAAATAAAAAATAAATAAGAAAAGAAAAAACTCGATTCTCTCCATTCCTCGCCGCTTTCAATCTCATGTCCTCTTCCCTATCAATCTTGGAGATGAGCCACAGCCACATTCCCATCACCTTGTCGGGTCAGAGCAAGAAAATTGTTGTTTGGGAAGCAGGGAAAGTGAGACAAAAGTAAGGAAAATGGATGGACAATGAAGATTTGGATCTCCACTTTTTTTTTCAACAATTGTTTACATTTTTTTTTCTATATTTTCATTTGATATGTTGATTTCCACTACCTATCTCATAGATGAATGATGAAGATAATTTTTTATTAATTTATAATTTTTTTATTTTTAATTATTAATCTATAATTTTTGTTTTTTTATTTTTAAATAAAAATATCTTAATCAGGGGTAAAAATATCTTTTTACAATTTGTACCCATAAAATTTATAAATTTCACGTTTCTGTTAACTTTTAATGTCAAAATGAATTTCGAGTAAATATAAAACTAGAATGGGGAAAAAGAAATTTTCCAAACTATTGACGATTTTTAGGAATTTTTCCTTATAAGACTATTTAGCCCATTGACATCTCTAACTTTAATAGGTTAAATAAAATATTTTGATTCCAACATGATTATAGGACACGAATTACTTGCAATCTCATCATTCATCATTAGTTTTTTTATTTTCATAGTGGATGGTTTAGGCCAATGAATTTATGATATTTTCATATTTAAAAAGTCTCATTGATACTTCCGGATTATATTGTCTTATGGTTGAGGCCACTAAAAATGTTAAAGCTTAGACAATGGTCATTAAGCTATCTTTATTCGGTATCATTTATAACTAAATTTTTGTGCTTCAAAGGCATCATTATTTTTTTTAAAAAATTATTAAGCATGGATGGTCCATATTTTATTAATGTATAATTTTCCCCTTTTTTTTTTCAATTACTTACCAAAAGAACTTTCTAGATGACTTATTTTTTTCTTTTTCTATTTTTTTTCCTCTTTTTTGATAGTTATTAAAAGCAAGTTTGACATAAAAAATAAAATTTTTAGATAATTGCTAAACTTAAAAGTTGAAATTATTGAAAAGAACTTTCTAACAACTATTTTTAAACACTTTAATATAATCTTTCATGTCTAGTATCAACTTGGGCAAATTCGAACTTGGTCACTCCTAGTAATAAATAAAAAAACTTAAGTTATTAACAAATAACCCAACATAATATTTAATCAGTCTAACAAAAATAAAGTGTGATAATTTTTATCGTTTAAGGACTCATATTTAAATAAGGGATAGATTAGAATAACTTAACATTTTTACTTTATAAAATAACTTTAACACCTATTCATTCATTTTTACATTTTGACTTAAAAAAACAACTTTAACACCTATTCATTCATTTTTAATGATGCACAAGTCTAGTTAAATTTACAATCCAAATACAGATATATAATTGTTGTACTTCATTACAATTTATTATGAAACGATAAAAAAACAGAACTTTTTCATCTTGAAATAAATGTTATCAACTTCAATCTATGCTCTTCGGATGATCATCTTTTGCATTTGTTTGAAGGATTCCTCGAGTTGAATCCGTAGCTGATTTGTGGAAGTTCTCGATGAAAGCATCCGCTCTTTCATTGATGTCTCTCTTTTCTTCATCTACAGGCAACTACCTTGCCACCATTGCTTTTCTCTTTGTTGTAGTAGTAGTAGTAGTACTCCTGGTATCATATATCTCATATTTACCATGCAAAAACACCTCTCTATGATGCTCCATTTTGGCAGCTAATTTGATTGCTCAAGTTTTAAGCTAATAAGAGATAGTATTAGAAAGATAGAGGTTAGAATTGCCTTTCTGATGCCAAACAAAACATCATGCCCCTCTATTTATAGGTATTTTTCCAAACTACAAGCATGAGTTTGGCATTGATAAAGCAAAGTAGACAACATAAAAGTTAGGAATGCTAAGTTTTTGCCTTTTTATAGAAGAAAAAGCAACCTTTTGATAGTGAGGCTTAAAAGAAACATCAAAAGAAGGCCTTAATCAATTGGCAAGTACTTGTTGTAGGAAACTTTTCTTTCTTTATTCAAGGATTTCTGCATTCATGTTCCATAGATATAATAATCACTCAAATAAGCTGCATAAAGTATTTTGATTCGGATTCGAAAATGATCTATTAATCAATTAGTAATTCCCATCACTATCTTATCTTTCATATTAAATGGTTTAGGCAAATGAATTGCTTTTATAGATGTTTCTAAGTTGATAGCTCATATCTAGAAAGTTATAGAGCTTAATCAGAACCTCATCAATGCTGCCTAAAAACTTGTTTTTATTTGGTAGAGATAGCATTTAAAATTTAAAATTGAACTTTTAGTTGATTGAATGTAAACCAATTAATGGTTGAAATCTATTGGATGAAAATATAGTAAAAACATCTAAACTATAAATAAAGGGTACCTAGATGTATACTGTATATTTATTTATAAAAAATCAACGGAAAGAAGTCCTTTACTCAACATTCACAGCATTCACTCAAAGGAGGTAGATGTATCAACATCAAGAGCCACCCATTTTGACTCCCAAAGGGCTGATTAGTCTAACATCTTACAGTACTCTTACAGTTTATTAGGAGCAAAGAATGTAGTCATTTTTTGCAATCAAGAATTACGGCATTGAGAACCCTTGTAACATATGATAAAATGGCATAGAAGAGAGCTCTAAACTTGGTGCATGTCTTGAAAATCTATGTGAGATGACAGTTTCTACTCATCACCAATATGTCTTTGAAAGGGGAGAAAACAACTTCTTCCACAAATTGAAACTCAAACAACTAGCAAGTGCATATTACAACTGTAGTACATAACCATTTATCATGAAACTATATAATACATTGCAAATTTTCCAATCTTGAAAATACATGCTTCGATGTATCAAACCCCTTAGGTGATCATCTCTTGAAATCGTTTGAAAGACTCTTCCCTTTGAATCCTCAATTGATTGCGGAAGTTTTTGATGAAAGCATCAGCTAATTCATTTATGTCTCCCTTCCCATCCTCAACGGGCAACCGCCTTGTCGTCCATTCATTTCTCCTTGTATCACTCTTCTTGTCATTCTTGTCATTTCTTCCATGCACAATAAACTCTCTAGGATGCTCCATTTAACACAGTAAAGGAGATTTAAACCTAGTTTCTCCTAGAAAAAACTGCTTTGATACTGTATAAGTAATCGCTAAACTTATAAACTTTTGAACGCTCAAACAGTAGTATTAAGCTCAGTTAGCCTGATATCTTGCTCTACTCAAGATTTGCCTTTTTGATGCAAAGAAAACATCACAATACTCTATTTATAGCCGTGTTCTGAACTCAGAAGCATGAGTTTGGTGTGTGTAAAAGCAAAGGGAACAGCTAAGAAGTTACTGGATTGATAAGACTTGCTTGTTTATTACATGTGAAAGCAATCTTTTTGATGATAAATTAAGCTCAAAAGAAAATGTTAACAGGATGCCTTAAAATATTAGCAATTTGTAGATAGACAGACGAACTTTTCTTTCTTTAACCAAGCCTTTTCTGTCGTGTTTCATAGAATTTTCCAAATCTCTGCATAAAATATGTCACTTCCGACAAGATGATAAGGACATCTATTGAAGAATAGATTCCATCACTATCTTATTTTTCACGTTGGTAATTTAGGCAAATGATTATTTTTTAATTCATTGATGCACATTATATGA
This sequence comes from Nephelium lappaceum, assembly GCA_021234005.1. NCBI lineage: Eukaryota > Viridiplantae > Streptophyta > Magnoliopsida > Sapindales > Sapindaceae > Nephelium > Nephelium lappaceum. The sequence continues at coordinate 8,331,935 of CM038009.1, forward strand.
ATTCAAAATCTTGCCATAGTTGACAGAAGGCTTTACACTTCCAAATTACTAACATAACAAACATGCATGTCTTTACATGAACACAACAATCGGATTTTTCAATGTAGATTACTATTCCAATATTGATTGATAATTAAAAGATGTGTAGAGAGGAGAAACATTCCTAGAAGGGTCTGTAAACCATCAGAGAAATTTGATCTGAAAATCGAAATCATAAGCTTGCTGTAATAGCAAAACTGGAAATTCCCAAATAATAACGTTGTTCGTAGTGGAAACCAAAAGGCCTGTTTTGCTTTTGAAGTTGTCTTATCAAAAGGGCATGCATTTATCAAACAGCAGTACAATGTAAAGAAAGCATAACGTTCAAACGTGCTAAGAGATTTCCAATTGCCTGGACAGTGGTTGCAATTTTGCTGTTATATGGTTTTTGTAATCCAAGACATTCCACAATTCTAAGCGAAAGCATGTAACTGGAAAAAAAGGCAAGAGATATAGTAGAAGACTGCAAACAAAATAGTAAAAAAATACAAAACAACAACATATTTATGTACATGATAAAACTTAGATGTTATATTTGTTCCAAGATAGCTCTTTTGATTGTCATAGATAATCACATAATTCAATACACAACTAATTACATCGAGATCTCCATACGTTTATTTGCTTCTGCTACAGAATCATGTAGATGAATCCGGAAAGCTTTAAGGCACAATGGATTGAAATATAAATAACAGGTCTGCTTCCACCTGCAAAGAATCACAGCATCTTCATGAATCCTCCAAAGAATAACATACATTATAGTACAGCAATTATAGTTTGTGCGGCAAACATAAGGAATTTTAGTTGGACCTCCTAAACTTACTTAGGCACCAACTAATAGAAAAGCTTGCAGGAATGTGTCCCCATTCCATTATAAAGAAGTATATTCTCTATTAAACCACAGCTCCCAAGTATGCAAATATTTTTCATTGCCTAAACCAGATTTCTTTTCTTTTTCTTTCCCTCTCATCATGTGTCCTTAAAAGTGGTAAATAGAACTAGAGAATATTGAGATGCAATTTGCAGCTATTGTTCTGTCCATGTCTGCTCATGCTTCTCAAAGAAATACCTTTACAGCATGAAAATTGCTTGCAAATATTATTCTGGAATCCTCTGGCTATGCATTATTCGTTGTAGAAGCTTAATGTTAAAATCTACAAAAACAAATCATATTCTGAATGATCATCCTTACAAAGAAAGCGAACATATTTAGAATATTTCCAGTGCCAAGTCAGTATTCATATTCAGACTGGGAACAATGCCATCAAAAGATGGTATGATACGTAGGGTAAAATGCTAAAAGCAAAAGCAGGCGCTAACAGGCTCAAAATGAGGTATTAGACTGGCAGACAACATTACTTCCGATATCACAGCAACACATTAATTATTTGAGTTAAAGAATATCTGATAGATTAACTCAAGGCAAGTCAACTGCTAGTGAAAATTGTTGCATCTAGCAGTGCTCTTGCTAAGCTGAATCTGCCTGCATTGCCATCATAAATGTGAGCAACACTTTGCATCAATGTTGGCCCTATAACTGAATTGCAAGTGGTAATATGCTAAATTTTATTTTTAGGCGTCCAATATGAACCTTTATAGACGCAATTAAGTATAAAAAGAAAACAATTTGTACACTAATTTAAGGATAATGACAAATTTAACCTCAAATTTCTGCTACAATCTTCAATTGGTGTGAGGAACTAACATGTGCTAGCTTCCAATACAAGTGTTACGACATTCAGAGTGAAACTAGCACCTTCAGCAGGAAGCTTCAGTTCCCACGGTACGAATGACCCACCATAAGTTTTTGGTGATGTTTCCAAGGAACCAAAAAACTGATTTCTATCTGTTAGGCATTTTGCATTTGCTACATCACTAGGCAAAAGAGATTTTAGTTTGTGGCATGTTGATGAATATAAGTTTTGCTTAGATTCAACTTTAGTTGCTAGTTTAGCCAGTAAAGTCTCTCGTCATTGTGCAAGAAGTTATGGGCTCAAGTCCTGCTTACACTAGGGTGGGGAGGGATTGGTTTCTATTTGTAATGATAAATAATGAAATTAAAATTACAAAATCTTCCAATAAGTGATTTAATAACAGCTTTGGCATGGTCAATGCCTACATATAAGTTGGTTTCATGATAGGATTCAACCAAATGTTTCAGTATACAGCAAGTTCAAGCTTTAAGGTTCATCAAATTCTCAGACTTTCTAGACACATCATCAGCAGCTGACAAATGGCGTTCCAACCCCCTTTTATCCGTCGCAACACAAATATCCTTTGGAGACTAGAACTTCTCTTCATGATATTCATTACCTGTCAATTCAGACTTCCCAAATATATACAGAAGACTATATCAAACCTTTGACATTTAATCACCGATTTGATGATCCTACAACTTACAACAATTCAAATATTCTCCACCATTCACATATAAACCATACAAATTCAGGCGATGCTCCCCACATTCTGATTAACCAAGCCAACGATTTTGGTACAAGCACAGCTATAAGCCTTATTTGGCCATTTGTCATTCTGCACAATCCGCGGAAAACCAATCTCTTCATAAGTTATGTACACCTACCCTCTCCCATATTTGTGTAGCTTAAGACGACAAATCTGGTAAGGAATTAGCTAAACAAAAATAAACTTTAACTAAAAGGACTCAAATACTCAGTCCCCAGGAACAAAAAATTCTCAACCAAGACCAATTCACAAAGTAAATATTAGTCTCATCAAAGTCCAAGCTTAAGAAAATATCAGTACAAATACTGAAAATATAGCCAAAACACCCAACATATTTCAACAATGTTTTCATTATCAATACCTCAGAATTCCAATAATATCAAGAATATTATCAAAAACATGCTTCCATAATCAAGGCTAACTAAAAACACAATTTTCAATCCTAAAATTGTAAAACACTACCTACCCAGAAACCAAAATAACAAAAATTCAATGTGATCATCAACAAGTCACAAAATTTTCAACAAATGAATCGAAAAAGAAAGGTCAAAGAACAATGTATACTTGCTTGATCAAAACAAACTAAAAACACAATTTTCAATCCAATAATTGTAAAACACACCTACCCAGAAACCAAAATCATAAAAATTCAAAGCGATCATCAACAAGTCACAAACTTTTTCAGCAAATGAATCAAAAAAGAAAGGTCAAAGAATAATGTATACTTGCTTGATCAAAACAGACTACAAACACAATTTTCAATCCAATACTTGTAAAACATACCAACCCAGAAACCAAGATCACAAAAATTCAATGTGATCATCAACAAGTCACAAAGTTTTTCAACAAATGAATTAAAAAAGAAAGGTCAGAGAACAATGTATACTTGCTCGATCAAAACAAACTACAAACACAAATTTCAATCCAGTACTCGTTAAACACACCAACCCAGAAACCAAAATCACAAAACTTCAAAGTGATCATCAACCAATTACAAACTTTTTCCAACAAAGAACAAGAGATTACCTCAGATGGAATCTATGGTGGTCCTCATAGAAGCTCTGTTCTGACAGAGAGGAACATCTTTAAACTTGTAAGCTGGCAACTTCTCAGACAAGGAGCCAACAAAGAACTCAACAAAGTCAGAGCCTTTGACCTTCTCCATGCCGGTAACAGGCAACCAGATAAAGAGCTTCTTGGCTTGGATACCGGAGACGCCACTGACGGCACCGTAAGTCAGCTTGCCAGCGATCGTCTTGCCGTAGTAGACGAGGGGGTTGAAGTCAACGTAGCAGGGGCTGGTCAGCTGGATGGAGAAGGATCCGGTGTCGTTTTGGAGGGTGTAGGACTCGACGTTACCTGGGAGGACACCCTTTGGGAGGCCGTAGAGAGGGAGGAGGTCGTGGATGTCTGTGATGGGGAGGGAGACTGTGAGGTGGGTTTGTGATGAGAAGGTAAGAAGGAGAAGGAGGAGAGAGATTGAAGGAAGAGAAGCCATTGATGATGGAGTGAGAGTCAGAGACCAGAGAGAGAGGTTGAAGATGGTAAATGAGAGGGGCGACGAAGGGTGAAATAGGGGAAAAAAAAGTATGATTCAAGTAATGTTGGAGACTCGAATTTGATAGAGAGTTGACTTATGTGGTTTTGTAATTTGTACCTTTTGTTTAATTGAAATAGGTAATTTAAGGGGACAAAGAAGGGCAAAATAGGAAGCAAATTGTATTTTTGTGAAATTATGATGGTGATTTGTTAGCTAAATGTTCATAATAATGGTTGGTATACCGTACACGATGGTTGCTGGAGGGTCGGTGACCAAGAATTTTGTAGGGTAACTTTCATGGTCGTACCTATAGTTTAGGAAAATGTCATTTTTTTAACTATGTATTAAAAACACATTAAATCTTCTCTAAAGTTTCTGTAACACATCAAATTGGTTTCTTCTATCAGTTGACTGACGGTTAAACCAAACAAAAAAAAAGAAAAAACCTATAAATTATAAATTAATAAAAATAAAGGTAGAGATCAAACCATAAAATCAAAAATATATATATATATATATATAAATGATCTCCGTCATCTATCTATTAAAACCTAATTAGCCAAAATTTTTAAAAAAATGAAAAATAAAAAAATGAATGATCTTCATCTAGTTAAAGATCTTGAAAATGAAGAATGATTTTGAACCAGATCAAGTTTGATCAGCTCTGAAAACTAGAATTGATTTTTGAACTAGACAAACGATCTTCAAAACAAATGAACATGAAGAACAATTTTATTCTTTGTATTTGATCTGGTTCCAAGTTAGAAAGTATATTCAAACAAACATAGAGATGTGTGTGTGTATGTGTGCGCATTTTTAATTATGATTTTTTATTAATTAGAAACTTAGATCTTCAAATTGAAGATTTGGGTTCAAGATCCAGATCCTTCAAGTTGAAGATGTGAGTTTCAAATTTTTCTTTTTCTTTTTTATAAAAAAAAAAATATATTTTTTAATCTTGATTTTGATTTTATTTTCATTTCTTATATATATATATATTAATTACAATTTATCAGATTTGTGCACGTGTTAACTCTTGAATTGTAATTCAAAATGATGAAATTATCCCTGTCCATCTAATGTCCATTTGATTTGACTATCAGCTAACAGATGAAAATGACTAATTTAATACGTTTTGAAAACTTTAGAGAAGATTTTGAAACTTTAGAAAATATTTGATGTGTTTTGAAAACATATTTAAAAATTTAATACTTTTTCAAAACATAGGGACAAAAATGAAAGTTATCCTTTTTTCTTTATATATATATATAGACACACACACACACAATTTCGTTTGCTTGATTATTTAAAATTTATCACTTTACCTTATCACATTGATATTAAACTTATAAAATCAGTACTTAAATTTAAAAAGTTCAATAACCTTTAATCTTGTTTCAAATTTGAGAGCATATCCTCTCTTAATTTAGGTGGGCTCCCCATCTACTTGAATAGTGGCGATTCAAATCTCATCATAACTATTTTTCACCTCCAAATAGTGATTCATTTAAACATGATTTTCTTCTCTTTGCATAATTAATGATTGATCTCATCAAGCTTTTAAGAGTAGATGTCGTGATTATGAGAGTAAATATCAAGTTGTGAAGATATGAACAAATCTCGATCATGGAAGTAAATATCCGATCCCCTTAGTAATGATTGATATCGATAGATTCCAATTATTAGAGAATATGTTGACCAATCAAATACTCAAAACCTGAATTAATGCAAATGGAATGAAATTATGAAATGATTGAATGCAATAATGGTGTAAAATTGATGCAATAAAGATGAAAGAGCAAGAGCAAGAGAGAGAGAGAGAGACAAAGGACTTTTTAATGTGGTTCAACCATATCGAATGGTGCCTATGTTCATAGTTATTATTATTATTATTATTGAAAGACCATAGGTATTTTATTATTGCTTGAGAGAAAAAAGAGAATTTTAGGGTTTAAGTAGGGTTCCAAAGAGCTTAAAAGTTGTTTCTTTGCTTGTTTATAGTTTAGGTTTCCTTTTTTTTTTTTTTTGTACAATGAGGATACTAAATTATCAGAAATATTAGGATTCCTTTCCTATTTTACATTAAACTATATTAAATACATAGATTTCGAATTAAACTACAATTCTAAAAATTTTCTATTTGGTACGATTTCCTATTTAATGCAGAACTCTTTTCGCTTCCAAAATACTACTGAAATAAGGAATATCATGATCTGCTGCTTCGAACTGCCATCTAGAGTGAACTCGAACTACTTCAGATGTAAGCTTCCTCATTGAGTTGCCCTCACTGCTAGTTACTTCGAGTGATAACTGTGCACTTTCTACTTATGTGGCATTTGTTGACGAGGCATCATCTCATGGGCCTCACAGTGATATTGCTCCTTTGGGCTCTCAGGTTGTTTGGACTCTTTATTGGGCTGCACTAAACTCAAGGCCCATGCGTTATTTTTGAGTACAACCATATATATAATATATTTGATCTTAACTGCATAAATAGTTTTTGAGTTTGGTAAGTTCTAACACAATCTTTGACTTTTTAGCTTTAGCTTTTAACAAAATTGAGTACAAAAAAATCAGTTTATGGGGTACTTAATTGGTAGGACATAGCTGATTTTATGTTGGTTAGAGAGATCATTCAATATGGCTACACTGCAAATATTTTAGAAAAAAAAAAAAAAAAATCAATCAATCATGTGAAGATTTACAAATTTACGAAGATGAGATCATTGTAATTTAGTTGCTAATACAATTTCTTCTGTAATTTTGTAAACCTCAATTTTAGCTAATGTAATCTATCCTCTTAGGAGAAATGTATTTACATGAGAAATTTTATCTATTTGAAAAAGCATGTATGTTTTATTTATTTATTAATTAAAATATGAGTTTGAAATTTAAGTAAAATATCACTTGAAACTATGATCGCAGTGTATGAGTGTGAGGTTAGTCAACAAAATAATGTTGATTGAATTAAACTTAATGATTGCAAAAATATTGAAAAAAATATATCATGTACAAGTTAATTATATAAAGAAAAACAAAACAAAACAACAATAAGTTTTCTCATAAATCTCATGTACATGTTAATTATATAAATATCATTTATTTATTATATTATGATGCGTTGTCTATTAATGGAGAATAAAAATGAAAAAATAATTCATTAGAAAGTAAATCGGGAAAAAGATTTGGAATCCTTGAATATGGGAAAACAAATAATTTTATGGGATCCATATAATGTAATTTCCAACTATGTTTAATAAATATTATAATAATAATTTAGGAATTAAAAGTTTCTTCTCCCTTTTAACAATTCTTAATTAACAAAACTCTAAAGTTTTTTTTTTTTTTAATATAATTATAAGGTAATATGACATCAAGGATATAAGCAAATATGATATTAATAATAATATTCAATTTAAAATTTATTAGAGTTTGATAATTTTTTTTTAATGATAGATTTGATGAAAATCATAAATTACATACATTCTATATTTACACAAATTCTATATTGTAAAATCAATGATTTTTTTAATATACATCGATTTCATTGAAATCTGGATTAAAAAATACAACCTTTTAATATGTTTTAAATTTCAATGAATTATAATTTAAATACACATCTTTAATAATAATCAAGATCTATCTTAATTTGACCCGATTAAACATAAAATTGGAAAATATTTTCTATGTTAACCTACTTTATATCAAGGTAATTTGGGGGTCCGGAGAGTGGCGTAAAAAGTGCAAGATTCCAGTTACTGAACCCTAATAAAAATCTCATTAGAGTCGGTTGCTATTTCCAAATCGCTTTCAAGATCACCCCTATAAAAACAGCTGTACACGACAAAACACAACACAAGAATGAAAAACGAGCCCTCACGAACTGACAGCAATGTCTCCAGACGGCGGCGTTACACCATTGATGAAGCAGACATTGATGGGTACTTGAACACCAAGAAGGAGGCTCTTTACAAGAAGACGATCTGGGAGCTTTTGAACAAGGACTACTCAACCCGGAAACACCAACCAAACAAGAACCAAAAGGGCACCAAACCGAACAACAACAACAACAATAAGAAGAGGGCCGCTTCACAAGTTGATATGGAGATGGAGAAGGAGGAGGAGAAGAAGAAGAAGAAGAAGGAGAAACTGGGCTCCAAGATCAACTTCGACGTGCTCGAAAAGGAATCTGTTGATCAGGAGGAGGAGAAGGGTCCTGGAAAGTTGGAGGATGGTGAAAGGGAGAGTGGTGGCGGAGGAGATGGTGATTATAGAGATGGGTTTGAAGAGGGAAACGAAAGCAATGAAGATGATGGTTATGGAGATTATTTGTACAGAGAAGATGGTTGTGATAATGATGATGATAATGATGAAGAGTATTGGATTTGATCATTGATGCATACAAGCTCTTGTTTGATCGCTGATGCATACAAGCTTTTGTTTTTGTGTAATGTGATTGTCGTTGTGCAATTTTGATTATATTGTTGTTTTCAAAGTCTTTCAATTTATTTATGAACTCGAGTAACTTTTATAAATTAGAAGCACATGAAACAAAGCGTCAACTCAGAACCTCTAAACAATAAGGAAGTTAGATTATGCATGTGACGATTACTCGTTTCTGAAAATGACCAGGTAATTACAAACCTCAGCCTCCCTAAACAAATCCCTAACATCAAAAAGTCTTTCATTTTTGTTGGCTATGAATCAAAACATACCGACACATAGAAGTTGAAAAAAGAACTACACGCTTTGAATTAAATCATAAATAGATTTTGCATCAAAAGTAGAACTTAAAAGATACGCAATCAACATCGCATGTTTCGCATTAAATTATAAAAATTGAGTCAAAAGAGGTACCCAAAAGAAATATGTTCAAAATCACTCGTTTTGCTTTAAATTATATTATAGATTTGGTGTCAAAAGCTTTTAGTATTCAGGTAAGCTGTGTTTGACTAAGGTTAATGAGAATGCAAAAGAAAACATATGTGATACTTGCAATTGAAAGAAAACAAGGAATTCCATTTAAAAAAGTTTAAGTATACAATGTAACAAATGACTTCAAATCTCTGATATATTATCATGTTTTGTAGAAACATGATTTGGAAAACACATATATCCCTTCTTCAACATAGATATTGAATTCTCACAAGAAGTTCCTAGCTTGGTGGGTGACGAAATTCAATTCATACATGTTCAAACAATAACATTAATCAACATCACATCTTACTTCCCATAACAAGAGATTAAACACAACACGCATATATAACATAAATTGTCCGTTTGATTCAATACAAGCCTGATTATAAAAGGTTCGAACATGGTACAGAGCATGTGGTAGTACTTAAAGAACTAGAGCTAAATATAACGTCTAGTATATACATATAGTACTATAATTATACAACTTGCTTTAGAAAAGAGTATCAGACCCTGATTTGTGGGTCTGAAAGACTATCTAAATCGTGAGTGATTGGTAAAAACTCTTTACCACTCTTATATATATAGTAGGAACTCTTTACCACTCTTATATATATAGTAGAAAGTATTTAATGGCATCTACTCTGTGAGCAGCATGGGCACTTCATCCACGGGAGTTGGCAGCTGCACAAGCAAGTAAGAAATTTAGAGAAAAGGCATTATAGACGGATAGTATTTGATTTCCAAAATGAATGTGAAACACTCACAGATGAAAGAGTTCCAAAGAGAATACACATCAATACCACAGATCCAGATCAGCTTAAGGTCTAATATGGTGAAACCAGCTTTAATTTCCAGATCAGCTTAAGGTCTAATATGGTGAAACCAGCTTTAATTTCCAGATCAGCTTAAGGTCTAATATGGTGAAACCAGCTTAAATTAAAACTAAGTAGGCAAATGCAAGGCTACGAAGGGATCTATTATTAAAAGAGGAGATTTCACGCATCCGTCTTTGACGCTTGACATTCAGAAGACTAGAATTTGAAGAGGTGGTATGATATGAATTTATATTATAAAAGCACATTAACATTATCCACACAAAACTTCAAAACTTTTAAATGGAAAAACAACATCAAACAAAAACACTCCAAGATCAGCATAAGGTCAAGGGCTTGGGAAAGAGCATCAATCACAAAAAATATATCATGTCCTACAAGGTCAAACACTATTGTTTCTTACTCAACACAAGAAGAACTTTTGAAACTTTTAATCAACTATCAGTTTAAACTAACATTCTAATTAGACACATAAAACCACATGTCACACCAATCAGGACTCCTGAACACATGCACGCAAGAACCAATTTTTAACTATAGAAACAATCATGATGATTCAAGATCATGTTCAACAATTCAAAAGCTCAACTAATCAGCCAAAACTTTACACCAAATCAATCAAGCTCAAAACCCCATGTTACCAAAAGCGATCCATCCACCACCCACTAGTACAAAAGATTCAAAGTACCTCAAAAACCCGAGACCAAGACCCGCAACCCGACCCGGAAACTTTGTTGTTATCACGGCAAGAATGGACGGTCTTGAACTGACCCAGGTCGAGCTTCTTGTTGATAAAGCCAACCTGAAAGTAAATGGAATCGGAGGGAGGCAAATCGACCTTGATCTCATCAACATCGAACCAGAACAAGAACCTCTGGACCTGGATGCCCTTCAAGTCGGTGATGGAGCCGTAGCCGAGCTCGCCGGAGATGGTCTTCTCGTAGTAGACCAAGTACTCAAACTGGATATAGCAGGTATCGGATAACGTCACGACGAATCTGCCGTCGTCGTGGAGGGTGTAGTCCACCACGGAATCGGGGAGGAGGCCAGCCGGGAGGCCGAACTTAGGCAGGATGTCGTAGACTGATGGTGCTGGGGGTGTCGGATTCGGCTCAGAGGAGAGAGAAAGTGATGGTCCAATGAGAAAGAAAGAGAACAGGAAGAAGAAGAGACCCATTTTCGTGGAAGACATCTTCGATGTTTTTTTTGCAACGGCAGAAAGAGTTTTTTGAGTTTGTGCGTGTTGTTGTGTTCTGCTGTCACAGAGGAGGGTTTTGTTCTAATGGTGGTTTGGAGAGATGTGGACCGTTGGATTTTTCTTGATCATGTGATTGTGATCAGACACGTGTTCTTTTGTTTGTACCACGGTTTTTTTGGATTATCCATTCGAGACAGGACTTCGGAGTCAGGATACGGATTTTTTGGCGTTTGATTTGAGAACTTTTCGGGTCTCCAAAAGTCATAGATATTTTCATTTTTTTTCAGTTTTTATTCTTATGTCTTAATTTTTAATTATTTATTAGTATTATTATAATTTGAAACAATTGACTTATATGAACTGATATAATTGAAGTTTCGAATTCAAACTCTTGCTCCCGCGTTGGTGCAAGGGCACTTAATTAGGTTGGTGCAAACCTACCTATCCAACTTCCTAAATAAGTAAAAGGGAAGGTTTGAGCACTAGTCCAATAAAAATATATATCATTTTCTCACTTAATTTGAATAAATCTCCCTCGATTTTTGAGAACAATATTTCTAATCACGTGTTAAAGTTCTGTTTTATTTAGGTTTCGATAGTTGTCAGATCTAATGTTATGAGGTAAAAAAAATTCAAACTCTTGAAAAAAGCTCAGGTCTTTCTGCATTTTTTGAAATTAGAAGTGTACAATCAATTTTGTAATTAATAATTTATGACTAAATTAAGTTTATATTAATATATTATGATTTATTATTTTGCTAAAATTATTTGGGTAAAATAGAAGAGAATATAATCATGGAAAAAATTCAATCCATAATAAAGCTAAAAGCCTTCACAAACATGCCGATAATTATACAAGGTGAAACTAGAAACAATTAAACAATAAAACAATATCGTTTATTCCTTTTTACAAACTACTATTAAGTATATCAAGCCACTTCTAGATTAAGCACTTTATTGGAATTTAAAAATAAAAGGGTTAAATGAGATACATATATTCTCCCCTTTCTCTTGAAGTTTGATTCATTGCCGGCTCAAACAAGAATCGGTGGGTATAATATTAATTTTCACTAATTATTATAAGTTAATTAATGCAAAAGCAACTTCAGTTTTTTATTTGTCAATATTAGGTAGTTTAATTCAGACGGCAACCATTGCCCAAAAAAAACAAATGGTACGGCAACCAACTGGAAATAATAGTCTTTTGGACTTTTGAAATATGTTGACATTTGAAGAAAATTGCGTGGAGAGGAAATATTTATATATTTTCCTAGGAGCAGAGATATTTTCATCCCTCTAATATATACATCTCTTAATTTATGTATTTTTAATATTGTTAATACTTTAATTAAAGAATGGTACTATTATTATTATAATTAAAGTTGAAACTTTAACTTCAAATCTCAATAAGAAACTTGATTTGTTTTGATAAAGGGCAATCAAAGATGAGAGCTTTTCATTGTGTTTTTAGGGATTTTATAAATGGAGGCATAGATTTGAAGGGTTTTGTGTATGAGTGTGTGTGTGTGTTTTTTTTTTTTTTTGAGGAAACTTCATTTTAGTCTTTAAAGTTTTGAAAAATATCAAATTTTTAAACATATTTTGAAAACAGCTCTTTTCATCCCTAACTTTTCTAAAATTCTTCAAAAAAAGCTCAAACCGCTGGTTAACTGACAGTCAAATTAAACAAAAAAAAATTAAAAAGACTTATTTACCCCTCATAACTTAAAATGACTATTTTTTCCTTAATAAAATTAAAATATTATATATCATTTGACCAATGAAAAGTTGACACATATATATAATTATATATTTTTTTAAAAAAATCTTATTACTGTTTTTGTTTAAATTAAACAATAATTTAACAAAAAAAAAAAACAGATTTCATAAAAAAAAAATCGATTTAGGAAAAAAAATATTAAGTTAAAAAATAAAAGATTAAAACAAATCTAATCATTGTTTCCTTTATCTCCTTCATTTTGCTCCGTCTCCTCCACCTCCTCCATGTCCTTCTCCTTCTTCTTCAGTCTCTTCTGTTCAGATTCATTCTCCATCTGGGTTGGTTCTTCATCTAGGTTCGATCGAACCCAGACGAAATGCTTTTCGTCTGGGTTCGCCGAACCCAAATGAAGTTCCTCAGCTAGGTTTGATTTGGGTTCGATCTAACCCAGATGAGGAGCTTCATCTGGGTTCGACGAACCTAGTTGAAGAGTCTGGATTTGGTCATCAACCCCCTGTTTTGATTTTTTTTTTTTTTGATAAATAGTTTTGATTTTTTTTTTTTTTTAATGTTATTGTTGATATTGTTATTGTGGGAAATGATGATATTGATAATGTTGTGATGCTGTTGATGATGTTGTAGTCTATGGGGTTGTTGATGATATTGATGAGGTGGGTTGTTGATGTTGGTAAAGAGATTTGATGAACAATCTTGGCCTGTTGAAGATGGTGAAGACCCACCAGATTGGATCTCCATCGTCCATCCATGGTGGATGGATAGTGAAGATCCAATCTGGTGGATCTCCACTTTTTATTTATTTATTTATTTTTAATTTGTTTTACAAAATTAATTTTATGTATATAATAAATTATTTAAATTAATTTATCCTCTTCATAAAAAGACCATTTTACCCTTCCCATCAAAACAATATGTCACTGTTGACCGTTAGTTGACTAACGATTTGGACCATTTTTAAGAGTTTTGGAAAAGTTAGGGACTAAAAGAGCTGTTTCTAAAAGATATTTAAAATTTTGATATTTTTTTGAAACTTTAAGGAGTAAAATAAAGTTCCTCCCCCCCCCCCCCCCCCCCCCCCCTCCCCCCCTTTTTTTGTGGGGTGGAGAAGGGGGCGCGCGGGGCAGAGGGTGGGGGTTAGGGTGGTTAGAGGCATTGGTTGAATCTTAGCTTGAATGAAAATAGAGGTTTTTAATTTTGTTTGATAATTTTACATGTAGAGTTTTGATGAAATACAAAATTTTGAGTGAAAAGAAGAGAGAATATATGATGAAGAAGTCATAAACATGAAATAAAGTATCAAAACAAACTTAAAAAATAAAATGTCTTTTTTCAATGTTTTAATTTAATTAATTTAATTATTTATATCATTATTTATTTATAATATTTGAAAGGTAAATAAATGAATGAATATAATTGTTAATACATATGGTATTAACAATCTGTCACTGTTGACCGTTAGTTGACTAACGATTTGGACCATTTTTAAGAGTTTTGGAAAAGTTAGGGACTAAAAGAGCTGTTTCTAAAAGATATTTAAAATTTTGATATTTTTTTGAAACTTTAAGGAGTAAAATAAAGTTCCCCCCCCTCCCCCCCTTTTTTTTGTGGGGTGGAGAAGGGGGCGCGCGGGGCAGAGGGTGGGGGTTGGGGTGGTTAGAGGCGTTGGTTGAATCTTAGCTTGAATGAAAATAGAGGTTTTTAATTTTGTTTGATAATTTTACATGTAGAGTTTTGATGCAATACAAAATTTTGAGTGAAAAGAAGAGAGAATATATGATGAAGAAGTCATAAACATGAAATAAAGTATCAAAACAAACTTAAAAAATAAAATGTCTTTTTCAATGTTTTAATTTAATTAATTTAATTATTTATATCATTATTTATTTATAATATTTGAAAGGTAAATAAATGAATGAATATAATTGTTAATACATATGGTATACTTATAGCATATAAATTTTTAAAAATCTTAGTGGGGTGTAAATACTAAAAGAGGTATATATACTTCTTTTTTCTTTTTTCTTTTTTTGAAATTGTGTGTACACAGTTGTTAAGATGTGGAAGTATCGCCACTCTTTTCCGAGTCCTATTTCTAGTTCAAGGGGTAAGCCCAGTTCAGGCCCAGAATGCAGCCCAATAAGAACAAGACTGATCTTGTATTCAGCCCACAAACCCAATTAAAAATTAAACCTTGTCATTTTGGTTCATAATTTAGTTCTCATCTGTTATGTTATAATATACACACATATACATACATATATATATATATATATATATATTAAATTGACACTAAACAAATCAAGAGTTCATTGAAAATTACTAACATCAATATTCAATCATGTATCTATTCCAATTTAAGTGTTTGGATCATGTTATGTTTTTTATTGAAACTTAACTAAAATTTAATTTAATTACAAGACAATGAAGCATTGTTGTAAATTAAAATAGATTGATAATTGAATGTTGAAATTAATTTCATATAGAAATAATTGCACAACACCCTCCAAGGTTTGCCAAAAAACAGACAAAAATATATTTATCAGTTTATTACACCAAACCCCCACACCGTTAGTCAATTTCTGTCAACTTTAACAATTGACCAAGGTTTTTAGTCAAATGACCATTTTGTCCATGAATAAGAAAAAATCCTTAAAAAGAAAAATCCTAAAACTCATCACCAATAATATTTAAAAAATAAAATTTTCTAAAAATCATCAAAAAAAAAAAAAAAAAGAGAAATAATAAAAATTAAAAGAAGAAAAAATATTTTGAAAAAAAACAATGTTAATTTTTAAAATACAGTCACAATCCTTTTAATTAATTTTATGCAACCAAACCAAATCAATCTAAAATTTAGTTAAATCAATCCAGAAAATTAAAAGATTTGCTGACTAACCATAAGATTCACCAACAAACACCAAACTCAAATCCACTTTTCAATTCGGTTTTTCAACCAAAACTTTGCACAACTCAAATCATCTGCACAACAATAATAACCATGTTCTTAGTTTAAAAAAAATGTCAAAAATAAACTCAGATCATCATCATTGTCAAAACAAACACATATATCATCATCATCAGCATCATCATCACCATCAAACACCTGGGACATTTTAGTCTTCTGTTCATCTTCAACATTAAACACATACACTGCCAAACCAACCTAGATTGCTCATCTTCAAACGAACCGGCGAGAGAGACCCAGATTTTTGGGCCTTCATTGTGCGACAAAGACCCAGAAATCTAGGTCTTCGTTGCGGTGACAGAGTTGGAGGAGATGTTGGTTTAGTCTACAACAGCAGAGTTGGAGAGGCAAGGAGAGCGAAGAGAGAGGAAAAAGTGGGAAGAGAGAGACAGATCAGACAACAGAGAAAGAGAAGGAGGAATGGTGACAGAGCTCGGTTTGCGACGCACTTGGACACCGTTTATGAAGGCGGCGTCGGTGATGAGGAAAATTGTGAGAGTGAGCAGTGAGAGAAGAGAGAGACAGGGGTGAAAGAATGTGAGAGAGAGAGAGAGATAGAGAGAGAGAGAGAGGAGGAAGAAGAAGAAGAAGAAGACTTAGGGGGGGGGTGTAATGGACCAAAATGCCCTTCATTCAATTAACATTGATAAAAGTCAACGTTAGGTGTGAGGGTTTGGTGTAATAAAATAATAAATATGTTTCCCTTTGTTTTTAGGCAAATTTGAGGAGAGTGTTGTGCAATTACTTCTTTCACATAAATGGTAAGTGAATATAACGCCCATCTTATTTATATTACCTTACATAGACAATATTTATCACTCTCATCAAAATTATGAAAATAATGGTGCATGTTATGTTAATTGTGTGCTGATTTTTTTTTTTTTTTTTTTTTTTTGCATTTAATTCATACAAACCGTGAGCTATGATAAAATGACAACATTCTGTTTCAAATAAATTTTATTTCGATCCTTATAGTTTTGTGAAATTAATCTTTTTAAACCATAAAAATATTTATGTCTCTCATGGTTCCTCTCGTCTTGTTTCAAATAATCAACCTTAATGGAGGGACGGTTATTTTCATGATTTTAATAAACTTAACAAGAATTATTTCAAAATGATTTGATCAATGACAAAATAATTTTGTCACATTATTTTGATAAAAGTTTGCACAAATTATGTTTTCGGGCCGGGTGTATCAGTCGAGCTTGAATGTCATACAAAGTAGTAGTGAAACGTGGGACATTGTGATGACGTGGCAAGAGGTGATTGGACAACCAGGCGTGGAAGAGTGGGCATCTTTCAGGTGGACAATAACCAAAGCGTTAAAAAAATCCAATCTCTGTATAAAATCTCGAAGCCGTAGCGAGAAGAGTCAAAAGCCTGTAATCGAGCCAAAAGTTTGAATCTGCGATCTAACTCAATCTCTCTGACATTGACTCAGTGAGTTCTGAATCTCTTTCTCCCTCTTATGTTTTTCGATCTGGGTTTTGCTTGATTAATACGATTCGATTGCTGTTCAATTGTAGAGATATGCTGTAAACCACATAAAAAAATCACTTCTTGATTTTATTTTGGAATTGTATGATTGTTGTGAACTTCAATTCGTCGTCCTTTTGTTTGTATGAACAAGCTTATATTTATCATAAACTGTCTACTATTACAAGTTAGTAGTTGTTTTAATTTTCGTTAGCTAGGTTGTTTAGATGCAACGCAATAGAGATAGGACCCTATAATTTAGAATCAGATCAGGTCATAATTTTAATGAAGTGTGTATTTGCTGCTAAAACTGACTAACTGAATAATAAAGCATTCAATCAACTTTTATAACGAGGCAAAAACTTACTTTCCAGCTGTCGTGATTCAAGCGATAGATTGAGAGACAATAAAATTGTCTGTGTTTGTGATATTTGTATTGTTATATGAATATTACTGTCTGGGTTGTTTCAGATGCGTTTTTTTTTTTTTTTTTCATTTTCAAACATGATGGTTATAATTGTATAATTTTGAATTGGGTCCTTAAGCAATTCTATATGTTGTTGTATACCAAACCCATTATTTGTTGAATTACACGTTGGAAATGGTAGATGTTTTGTTGGATGTTGATGTTGTACAGATGGTTTTGGCCTAAATAAATGTATTAAAAAGCATATTGTTTATGTGAATAATGAAGTGGAGAAAATTCTAAATCATTGTCTGGATCTATTACAGAGATGGTTTTGAATGGAGCAGCTCCTGCAAGAGGAAGCGCAGCAGCTACTGCAAGCATGCGTAGGAGGAGGACGACTAGTGGTGGGGGGGCTTCGGGAGGGGCAGCTGGGACAATGCTCCAGTTTTACACAGATGATGCTCCGGGACTCAAGATTTCCCCGAATGTAGTACTTGTTATGAGCATTGGTTTCATAGCCTTTGTTGCTGTTCTTCATGTCATGGGCAAACTTTACTTCGTTCGTAGAGAGTAGAGCTGCTCCGTAGTATAACGTACTATTGCTGCTGGTCTTTTTCAGATACAATGAGTTTGGATGACTAAAAATTGTTTAGTCTTTGCTTTAATTCATTAGAGAGAGAGGTTAACTTTAAAATGCACACCATACGCATTAAGGTTTGCAGTTGGATGGTGACACTATTCTTTGATGTAGTTGGTAACTTTGTGCAAACTATAGGTGGCGCTTGATGTTCCTTGGCTCCAAGAAAATTTCTATAGTAAAGCTAGATATGAAATTTTTTATTCCCCTAAAATCTCAATAATAATTTGTTAAATTGGTGAATTGATACCATTGATAATTGTTTGAGGATGTATTTATCCATCTATTACAATGGATTTAATGAAAAGTGAGATGTTTGATATTATTGAATTTTTTTTTTTTTTTTTTGAAATTTATTATTGAATTTTTTTATACCTTATATTTTGAGTTCTTGCAGAGAAACAAGATAAGGTATCCATTGCCTGTAGATACTAGTAATTGTTATGAAACCATGGTGGGATGTTTAAGATGTATTGAATTCTTGTCAACACAGGAGATTACTGCTTGGAAAATTAAGAGGATGTTGTAGTTTGATAAGCTACTTGCAAGTTTACCGATCCAGAAATGTAAATGCAAGGGATGTTCAATGGCATTGGAAAACGAATTTTTGGCTTGATAATCGGAATGTTTACGTTCTCTCTGTAATCTGAATTACTATAACAGAATTTACAATAAATGGACGTAGCAAATTCCGCTAGACAGTTGGATTGGGGTTAAGGTGACAATTCGGCTTGATAGGTCGGTTTGGGTCAACACGAACACGATATAACTATTTTTTGTTCAACACGAAGATAACACATTAATAAACAGGTTAGACCTTTTAAACATGAACACGACACGATTATATTTGGATTAACATGAACACGACATACTTAATCCATTTATATTTGGGTCGTATTCGAACACGGCCTAATGATCCGTTTAATCCATTTAATAACACGTTTGAAATTCATTTAAACAACCCCTTAATTGATATGTTTAGTGACTCGTTTATATCTCATTTAATCATATTTAATTCATTTATCATAAAAATTAACTTTAATACATTAATAATAAGCATACAATATAGATCAAATACAAAAAATATAAATAAAATATAAATATAAGAGATATAATTAAGTTTACCACTTAAATCCACAAATACAATTTAAACCATAAAAATACAGTCATCCAAAAAATACAATCCAAAACATAAAAATACAAGCATCCACAAAGATAACAAAGTTCATAAAAACATATCCACAAATATAGTTCTTTATATAAAAAAATAACATAATCAATTGTTGATTGAATCTGTATGCATGTGCATCCACCAAACTGCAAGCCGTGAAAAGATTATAACAAAAAACTAGCTAATTAGTAAAATATCTCTGGCATATAGTTCGATATATTCATCTTCTTCCATATTACTTTATTGTACTTTCGGTTACTCAATCATTGATATCGAGATCATTGAAAATTATTGATTTAAGCTTTATATGAAAAATAATCAACATGAATCAAAATTAGTAAAATAGATTACAAAAATAGACATATGAGCTCATTTCAATTCAACAAACAAAAGACAAATGAACAGGTTTAAACCTTATACATCAGCAAGCAAAATTATAGCGATATATTTGAAGCATATATAGGTTGGTCATGATGTTAGAAAACTCTTTATCAACTTTTAAAGTATTTTTAAAAACAAATAAATTTAATAAAATAAAATAAACTCCTTGTTAGATTATAAGCAGCTTAATTTCATTGGCACGTTAAGGTGTTCTTAGAGCATAGCCTTATTAATCCATATCTGTAGTTTTGGTCTATTGGGTTAATACCATAGTTTCTAACTATGAATAATTATAATTTAAGGTATTAAATGATGTTATAGCATATTAATCTTTAAATTTGTATAGGTGTAAGATAGAGTCCATGAGAAGCGGATACGTCAGCATAAGAGGAATATGACACGTGGCCCATAACGAATATTTAGAGCGAAGACGGAGATAGGGATGCCGAACTATACCAAGTATAATTCATCATTGAATGCAAGGAATACAAACATTTGGGAGGATCCAGTGACCTTCAGAAGAACTATCCTAATAAGTTAGCGATAAATGTCTAACATGCAATAAATATCTATCATCATGAAGTCAATTCAAGCAACAAGTGGTAAACACTCTCCTATGCATTACGACACTTAGAAAGTAGACAAGGGAAAAGTTAGTAGACCTTGTCTCTTTATAAAAGGTAAATTTTCAATTAGTTATAAATTCAAAGTGATTTATCAGTAACTTTTAGTGAGATAAATACATTTAAGAGAGATAAACTAATTTGAGTATCAAAGGGTGTATCCGGATACAACTCCGTACCACCTCAACAAAGGTTTTTTCTGGTTTTGTAAGTTTAGTTGCGACAGTTGATTAAGACCGACATTTGTACGAACAAGGGGTTCGCCCAAAGTTGCAGTTTACATTCGTACGACATTTTCACCCGCAACAAAATTAGAGTGAATAAATTATTGAATTGTAAACTATCTATTGTGTCGTATTGTTAAGTTAATATAACCTTAGCTGTCTCTCTCTCTCTCTTTCTATATATATATAGTGATTTTATCATAAGTGCTTTTTAATTTTAAAAAGTTAAGACGAACCAATCAAATTGGTCTCATTGGAGTTAAATTAAACAGGAGAGAGAATTTATTTAAAATTTATTTTAGAAAAGAAAATATATATATTGCCAGGCTATTGCTACCCAAAAGAATTCTTCCTACAACCATTTGCTTTGAACATCCAACTTTGAAATTTAAAAATAACATTTTAACTTTGTACATCCGTTGAAATCCCAAATATAACCCTAATTTAATATTCCTTGTTATTGATCATTGTGCTCTCCAAGCTCTAATTTTTTAATGAAAGCTATTTTTATTTATTTTTATTATTTTTTTCATTTCATTGAGATTGTAAAATTTCAATATGATTATAGTAAACCAGATAGACCTATCAAAAGAAGACTGTTTTTTATTTTTATTTTTATTTATCTTGTATGAAATTGTAAACTGTCAGAGTATTTTCATGGACAATTATGACTTATCTTGATATCTAATACTGAAATAACCTTTAAATTAGTTTTTAGATGTATTCAACCAAATTTTGAATGAATTTAATTGAAATCTAGGTGTATTCAATTCAGATTCGTATGAAATCTATTAAAATTTAGGTGTATTTAATTCAGATTTATATAATATTCCATCTAAGTGTATTAAAAAAATTATTGACTGCACAAATTTTATTTAAGTATGACGAATTTTAATGTGATTTTTATGAAAAAGAAAGTTTATAGTAAATCTTGCCATTTTCTAAAAGATTTTACTGGATTTCTTGTATAATTCTAACAAAATTAATATGAATTCTAATGAATCTATGAATTCCATTAAAGTCTACTATTAAAAAAAAAAATCCAATAATCTCTCCATTAAATACACCCCCTTAAGCAGACGAATTAATCTGATCAAAATCATGAGTCCCACCGACCCACTTAATCAATTCATTCCAAATGGGTCCGTTTTACAGTTGGAAGAGAAAGAAAAAAAAAAAAGACAAATGATAATGAAATGCAAACTCAGAGAAAAATAAACAAATCTCACAAATACATGATGATTATATTGTCATAAAGTAAGATACAAAATGCTTGATAAAATTAAAATAATTAAACACAAATTCAACTTTGTGTGAAATGACCCTGAAAATTTATTTAATTGAACCTAACCATATCCTAGAAAATATTCTGTAAAGTGAAAATCAACGCTGAGATTCCACAAGCCATCGCTAGTACTCCTGTCCATCTCTTTGCTTTGCCACCATCACTATACACTGAAAATTAAAAAAAAAAAAAAAGCAAAAATTAATCATATACATAATTCGGGACAATTTTATATTGTTTTCTAAACCCATTTTCTATTTTGAAATCTTAAAAATGACAAAATTTACGTTTGATATACTACTAAAAAAAGCATATCACATGGATTAATTTTCAATGAAAATATCTCGAAAAACGCTACTTAAAACAGATTTGTAAAGCATTACTGAATAAGAATGATGAAATATGTTACCATTAGGAAATGGGGAGGTGGTGTTGATATTTGACAATCCTTGAAAGTCTTTGGCTTCTGGAGAGCTAGGAGACAAGCCTAGAAGAGCTAAACTTGCACGGAGTAAATTATGCAGTCAGATTTTTTTATTATATATATATATAGAGAGAGAGAGAGAAATTACAATGTAATCCATCAGTTGGAAACTTATTGCAGACAGAGTCATATTTTATGGTTTATTACAATTTAGTCTATCACACTTAAAAAATCTTTATTAAAGTTAACTAAGGTAGGGGTAAAATTATCTTTTAATTTTATTTTTAATTTTTTGTTAAAAAAAAATTTAAAAACTTTAAAATAAATAAAATAAAATAAAATTTAATCAGATGAGATTAATTAAAAAAAAATTTGTAAAAAAGTAGAGATTGCATCTCTATAACCCCCCAAAAAAAATATTGAAAAATTCATATTCAATTGAGGAAAAAAAAAACCCATCTTTCATCCATCTTCAATTGTACACCCACCCACTTAGTTCATCTACAACCATACAACACAATCAACAATATCAAGACAAATATTTAGATGAACTCAAAATTATCAACCCAACCATATAGCAACACCTCGTCCATTACACACCCACCCACCCAGTTCATCTTCAACCATACAATATCATTAACATCATCAACCCAAATTATTCAGATGAACCCATAATCATCAATCCAACCATAGAGCATCATCCACAAGAATCATCAATAAAAACACCTAAAAACCATCAGCAAAATCAAACATCCTAAATCAACAAAATCAATAAAAATCACAAGAATAATCAACAAAACCCAAGCAAATAAAAACTAAAAAATGGTGAGGTAAAGAGAAAGAGGAATCTAGATCAACCCACCACTACCACCTCAACCTCCGCACGTAGCAAAATCAACCACCCAAAATCAACAAAAATCATCAACAAAACCCTAAAAAATCAAGACAAAAAATTGATTAGGAAGAGAGAGACGAATCCAAATTCATCTAGGTTTGAACGAACCCAAATGAATATGAGTTCGTTCTAGAACCTAGATGAAATCTGGGTTCTATTAAATGAATCTAACGAACCCAAATTCATTTGGGTTCATTTTAGAACCTAGATGAAATCTAAGTTAGCTCCAGAACCCAGATGAAATCTATGTTCTGTTGAAAGAACTCATATTTCATTTGGGTTTGATTCGAAACTAGAAGAAATCTGAGTTTGATTCGAACTTAGACAAAATCTGGATTCATTCAAAAGAACCTAGATTTCATATAGGTTCTTAAAGGAACCCAGATTCATTTGGGTTCAAAGAAGAAAACGAGGAGGAAAAGAAGAAAAAGAAGAGAACAGCAGAAGAAGAAGAAGAAGAAGAAGAAGAAGAAAGATAAAGAAAAACAAGAAGAACAAGAGAGGAAGAGAGACAGAGAGAGAGAGAAACAAACCATCTGGGTTTGTCTTTTTTAAATTTATTTTTATTTTTTTTATTTAAACTTTTAGGTTTTTTTTTTTTTTTTTTTTTTTTTTTTTTTTTTTTTTTTAAATTAATATCCACCGTCCATATTATGATGAATTGTGAATATCTAATGAAAAAGATTTATTTAATTTTTTTTTAATTTTTTAATTTTTTTTTTCCGAATTAATCTCAATTGTTTATTTTAAGATAGACAGTAGATATTTGATGAAAATTTTTTATATATTATTTAAATATTTAATTATTTTTTTTAAAAAAAATAATTAGAAAGTGAGAGCATTTTGATCTTTTTATCAGTCTCCGGTTAAGTCCAACGGAATTTTATAACGGCGATAGACTAAATTGTAATAAACCGTAAAAAGTGACTCCACTTGCAATAAATTTCTATCCAGTAGGCTAAATTGTAATTTGTTTATATATATATATATATATTAAAATGTGATATGTACTTAAATTTGTGGAATTTGAAGTAATGAAATTAACTTACAAATACATTCTGAGACATTGGCTGGTTGTGAGTGGCATATACTAGGAATAGTTGTTGCTTGCGTTGCATTTATTTTGAGGACAAGGCTTGGATCATTTCTGTCTTTGATCATAATGCACAGGCACCTTTTGTGCTTGTCCAACGCTTGTTTCAGCTCAGTGCAGCAGTCCTTGCTGGGGATTATCGCGTCACCGGTAACGTAAGGGAGGCAGGTGGAAAGGCCCAGGAGCTCGTTGGCGCATTCCTTGTCCACGTCTGAGGTTGCAAAACCAAGTAGAGCCAGAAGCAACATGCATGATAATGGCACCATGGTTGATAGTTTTGAGTCCATTTGTTGTAGAGAGAATAAAAAATGAGAGAAATTGTTATTTGTTTGGGAGATTTGGGTGGGGCACTAAAAGAGAGGGTCTGTAGGGGTTTTTATAATTTTGTTTGTGACTTTATAAAATATTATGTGATTGATTATAGGAGGATGAAAGAAATGGTGAGTGATAATTATAAATAAATTATATGTGTATCTCACTATGTGTTTACCCTATAAAAATAGGCCAAATAGGAAAATAAAAATAAACAAGTGAATATACTGTGTAACAATTAGAATAATCTATTTTATATATGAAAACTAAAAATGTCACAATAATGGTGTGATCTATATGAAAAGAAATAAGATGTAATATGACATATACAGGGTAACTACTGACATGGTAACAATAAGAATGGAAAAAAGTGGTGAGTGGTCGAGTAATAAAATTGATTGTTGTGGATTGTTATTATGCTAGGAGTCATTTGTTTTTATCATTTTTCACTTAATGGATCTGAATTACACCTACTAAATAATTTTTATTTGTTTTTTTAAATGGTCAAATAACCTAAAACCACCTAAAAATCACTAAAAATAAAAAACTATAATTTTTAACTTTTCACTAAATACTAAATTACTTAATAATTTTTTAAATATATTTTTCAAAATTTATCATTCCCCATACAACATATCTTTAAATTCATTCTAATTTTACATTATACATATTTCTTTTAAATATAAATAATGAAATATTATAATGACTAAAATATATATTACTTTCTAATTTTAAGTTTTGTTGCAATAGTAATTCAACTTAAGAATATTTTGTTTATTTTTATTTAAATATATAAATTTAATGTACTTTACTATAATAATTTATTTATGTATATATATTTTTTAAAAAATATGTTTTGCTATTATAATTAATCATATTTTAATTATGAATAAAAATATTTTTAATATATATAAGTATTTTAGTATTTATTAAATAATTTATTATAATTTTTTGTATTATATTAAATAAAGTTATATAACAACTAATAATAAAAGGATATAAAAATCAAAATACTAGTTTTCAAATAATTTTAACTTTAAAAAAGACGCAAGATTACTATACATTTAGAGATAAGGGAAATAAAAAAAAAAAATTAAACATGTCATTCAGATTTCAGGTTTCAGTCACTGTTAAATCTTTAATTTTTAGCAGTATTGTTCAGTCTTCATACCAAAAAAAAAAAAACAAATAAACGAACCCTTAGATTTCACGTGCAAATGAGTTACAGTTTTGCCTTTTAAAGCCTCATTTGGCACAAAAGATTGAATTTGATTATTTTAATAGGATTAGATAAATTAATTCTGTGATGTGTTGGTTGCTATATGAGATTTGATTGAAAGTAATACAGTAATATTATCCATAGTTTGGTATATTATTATAATATATCATATTATTTTAATAATATAAAACTAAGAATATTTTAATTTTATTTTGAAAAGTCAATTAGCCATTTAAAATTATTTTTTAAAATAATATTTATTTTATAATTATTCTTGACATATATTTTTTAATATTTTATTAATGTATATAAAAATATAAATAATAATAATAATATTATTATTATTATTTTAAAGAAATAATATTTTATATAATTAATGTAGGAAAGGAAAGAAGAAAAATAAAATAAAAGTTTAAAAAAAAAGGTCAAAGGTTGGTGGAATAATTTTAACCCAGCAAATTGGTGGGTTAATTTGGTTGTATGGAATTGGATTTCGAATCTCATGCAAGTAACAAAGAAGGGTTTTAATCCTAATTCAATTCCTTGTTACAAATAAGACGTAAGTGGACAGGTAATATTTTGTAGGTACACGAACCTTATCAATGCATATTACAAAGGATAAAGTTAACCATTTTAACTATTATGTATATATTTTCAAAAAAAAAAAACCATGTATGTAAAAAAGTAAAGTGATTAAATATGGTTTATAGACACTTCCATAATAGTTCAAACTTATAGAGTTTGCAACCATTTGTAACACTTCCACGTTAGATTTGTAACCATTTATAAAACTTTCATAATAGACATTTCCATAAGGCCTAGTTTGGTAGGATTAGATGAGATTTAATAAGTACTGTAACATATTTAGTGCAGTTGAGATTTGATTAGATTAAATTAAATTAAATTAATATTAAATTAAATTAAAATTTAAATAAAAATATTTGAATTATTTTTAAATATTTTTAATGTAAATAATATATAATAAAAATAGAAATTAATTAAATATAATATATATTTTTAAATTAATATTAAAATTTTTTACTATATAAAACTATTTTAAATAAATTTATAATTTTAAATATAATTAATAATATTATTATTAATTTGTTAAAAAAATTTTAAAAAAAAAAATCCCACTCGTAAGTTGAAGGTTTCAAAATCTTACTCATGCAAGATTTGGTTTGGGGCCTGCTTAGGTTTGGGAAGGAAAACTTCTCTTTCCTCATAGTGGCCCAAATGGTGTACTCTTGAGATGAAAAATTTCTAATCCCATCCCACAAAAGTAGTTGTCGACCAAATAGGCCTAATATATTTGTAACCATTTGTAACACTTCCATACTAGACACTTCCATAATAATTTTGTTTTATCGGGTTAATTAGTTGGATTTGAGTCACCCAGATGACCATTAATTATTGTTATATTTTATTTAAATTTGTTATGTATATCTAACTTTGAGTCTACGTTTGACATGTTGGAATGAAATAAAATGGATTGGATTGGATTAGAATGAAATTGATAGGATGGGATTAGGAACATATTGTCTCATATTTGGTAGAACTTGATATTAGATTAAATTTATATCACATTATACTTGGTATAGGTTGGGAATAAATTGGAATAAAATTAATTTAAATATTTAATAATATACTTAAAATTAATTTTAAAAAAATTCTTTAACAAATTTGAAAAAAAATGGAGATCCACTGGATTGGATTTCCATCGTCTATTCATCAAATCTAGTGGATCTCCACTATCTTCAACATTATCAATCACCATTTCATCAACATCATTAATAACCTAGTTCATCAACATCATTATCTCTCATAACAACATTATCAACAGTATAAAAAACAACAACATCCATCAACAATATCAAAACATGAACTTAAAAAAAAAAAAAAAAGTAGAGTGCTGCTGGTTTGTCACCATAGAGGTGTGATGAGAGAATGAAGAAATGTGAGAGAAAGAGAGATAGATGGAGGTGAGAGAGAGGAGAAAGAAGATGGGAAATGATAAATCTCATTTATACTAATACCTACCATTTTGGTTGCGAATAAAGAATACTATGAGATTGGGAAATGAGAGAGGTTGGGAATGAGATATGAATCTCTCTCATTGCTCTCCAAACGCAATATTTAAGAGTTTGAAATGTTTTGAATCCTATATTCACTCCTATTTCGACGTGCCAAACATGGCCTGAGTAACATGATAAATCCGTTGGTCTTGCATAAGAAAATGTCAGAGTGTTTAAATACTAAGATTGAGAGTGCCAAAGTGTTTAAAAGAGTGTATTTAATTTAAGATTTCTTTAGAATTTGAAGGATTTTAAAAGTCGGGGTGTATTGAATTAGGATTTCTGAATAGTCTATCAAAATTTAGGTGTATTCAATATAAATTTTTATGGAATATATTAAAATTCATATAATCTAAGTATATTCAATTCAAATTTGTTTGGATTCTATTAAAATCCATACAAATTCAAATGGATTGAATTCGGACTTCTAAAAAAATCTAAACAAATTTAGATATATTAAAAAAGTTATTGACTTTGTAAATTTCATAGAAGTAATGGAATTTCATAGATTTTGATGAATTTGATAGTAAAATTTGTGAATAAAAAAAAAAAAAAATTATCGCAATTCTTACCCTATTCCTAAAGATTTCATTGAATTTCATAAAAAATTCTAATAAAATCTATATGAAATCTATAGAGTCAACAAATTCTAGTAAAATAAAAATCCGTCAACTTTCAATAAATTCTAAATTGAATATACCCTCTAATACTTTTGAGTTATTTCAATAAGCTTAAGATGTAGCTAATGAATACTTTTTAATTATTTCATTTTTGAAATATAACATTATCTAGCTCAAGATTATGCTCAATTAAAATTAAACATTATATAGGTGGTTTGAAATTAAACTTCACAATTGGAAGATATCTCACAATATTATAGGGGAAAAAACTTTTATAGATGTTTATAAAATATGCGTAATGAGATTTGAACCCTCCACTATAATTATAAAGGGGAGAATACATATCACTTGAAGGAAAATATTTTTTAATTATTAAAATTTTGAAATCTAACACTAACTACTTCAACGTTGGGACCAATTAAAATTAAACATTATATAAGTACTTTAGAAATATACTTAAAAAATGGAAGATATTTGATGGCTAATTTCTAGTGCGTAAAATTATTTACCAAAAACACAAGTAGGAATACATGGTTTACAAGTAATATAATGATAATTAGAGATCATTCCCACGGGAATTGCTCAAAGTATGTTAATTACTAAAATTGATCGAGACAAAATTTATTCGAATCTCTCTTTTTTTTAATCAATTTTTATTATTAGTTTATATTTTTTATTTTAAAAATTATTTTAGAATTATTTTAGTTTTTACATAAAAATATTTTTATCAGGATTAAGATTGTCTTTCTATAATTTTTCCAATTTTTCTGTTAACGTAGTAATAGTAAAAGGGATTTGGACAAAAAAGAAACTAGTGTTGTAAAATAGATATTTTTCCAAACTACACACGGTTTTTTAGGATTATCCCAAAAAAAGAATACCAACTCCAAAACAAAAAATAAAATAAAATCCTAAAAGGAAGTAAAATCATATCCTAGAAGGAAATCTCACAAATCATACAACCACCTCACAACCTTAGTTGTGCAACCTCAAGTCGTGCCCATCGCTAGCAATCATTTTCAAGAGTCGCTTGCACCTTACTCGCACAGCTTTTCGTTGCGCCCTTTGCCAGCATTGACTCCCACTCTTCCCTTTACCCTCTCAAACCTTCTCTTAGCATAATCATCACATTGATTTGGATTGGCATGGAAATGAATATGCACAATATGCTCGATGTTGATACTTGAAATATGTTACATATTATATTTGTACAAGGATGTACGCACTGGTTTGATGATATAAAAAAGTATTGTGTATGATAGAATATTGAAATATTTATGTTGTTCGTGTTTGTATATGAGATTCATGCATACCAATAAAGAATTTTAGATGGTTGATATTATCTAAAATTGGAATCATCCCTAATTACAAATGTATTTATTCAAGTCACTTAATTTGTGTTCTTTTTGCGGAATAGAGGCTTTAGTTTAAAGGTTGAGAAGATAAATAGTTAATTGTACAGTATTCCTCTTGATCTATATGTGGATGAGTGCGATTATAGATGTGTATATTTGGATTAGAATTATTAGTATAAAAAAATCTTGAAATGATGCTCCTCTTGTTGTATTTATGGTTTTAGAATGTTTAATAATTGTTTTATGGAGAGACAAAGTCTTTAATTGTGATAATACTATTTATAGAATTGAGATATTGCAAGTGGGGGCAGGATCGAGGGACACAAGTTTTGACACAAATTTTGACACAATTTATTGACCATTGGATGAGGAAGATTTTAATGGTTTAGATTTATTCACACCACTACATACAACTTTATTTTACACTCTACATAAATGTTTTCCCTTACCTCTCTCTTCATTATTACAATATCTCTCCTCTTTCCCATTAATATTAAAATCTCAATATTTAAATTATTTTTAACGCGACCCAACCCGGATACCTCTAACTCTGATCCGGTCGGTCACGCCGGGCACCCCAACGGATCCCTCCCAGACCCGACTCGTCGGGCTAAGCGAAACCCGTGGAGCGAACCCTAAACTCTTTCATACTTTCTGAAACATTGTTGGGTTGGGTTTTCTTTAAAAACTAAAAACGCGTAGAAAAAAATTTTAATTTTAAATTCATTTTCGAAACTCATTTTTCTAATAAAATTTCGGCAGCATAACAACTGTATTTTTAACATTCCCGAAAAACCTGTTTACAGAAAAACAACACTTCGACTAAAATTTATCACCAACCCAACTTCTGGTTGCCCGTAGGCCTCAATCATGCATTTCATTGTTAAATCAACTTATGAAAATTCAAATGACATTCAATAGACCGCATTTAAGTCAAAAACAGTTTAAAAACGGTTATAAACAAATAATTACAACTTTTAAATTACTTATACATTTCAAAAGATATTTACATGGAAATGACAGATGCAAAATCAACTGCTCAAAATATTGTCGTGTCGCGCTGGCTCACCCGCTGGAGGTAATGCTACTGATCGGCTACCTGCTGAGAGTACCTGAGGAGGTTTTTATATAAAACAGAAAAATAATGAGCTAGAAGCTCAGTGAGTGATAATAATTCGTTTCTTTGAAAATCTGCTTTTTAAAACGTCCTCCTCTAAAAACGTTTGAAAACTACTCTTTGTTTCTAAAGCATTTCAAACTTAAATCTCTGAAATATCAACTTAAATAAGAGAATTCATATATGAGCACATGCACGTATTCAAATACAAAACTTGCAACTGTAAATCATAAATAACTTTAATAGCAATTGTAAAATATCTTTTATCTCAAATAAGCTTTTCTTTTAAAAGCTGTTTCTCGATATCTTTCAAAATTACCATAGTATCCCTAAATCTGGGGTCTCTAGAATCTAACGGCTATGTGCGGAATTTCTCAGCGCTAACCATAGCTCGTCAACTCTGAGACATCTCGCGGCTATGTGCGGAATTTCTCAGCGCTAACCATAGCTCGCCTAACCTGAGACATCTCGTGGCCATGTGCGGAATTTCTCAGCGCTAACCATAGCACACGAAACACTACCCCACATCAGTAATGGCGACTCGACTGACAGACTCTGACACTTATCCCCCTGGTTAGTGACTTATCCCTCCCCAGGACTGTGCCAACTGAAGTGGGATAGACCGATCGGGTCTAAACTGCTCTGTAATCTCTGAAAATCCCTGAGGGGATACTTTCTGGTTTTGAAAACACTTTTCTCTTTTCTGTTTTAACTTTCTGGTGCAAAAGCACAAATCTCTTTTCTGAGTGCGTAAAGCACTAAAATCTGATTTCTGAGTGCCATAAGCACTAAAACTCATTTTCTGAGTGCATTAAGCACTAAAACTGATTTTCTCAATTCAAGCTTAAAAACTTAGTTTCTGAAATCTCATTGCAACAACTTTATATATATTTATGCATATAAAATCACATTCTCATTTCATGCTCATGCATATACCAATGCATTAAAATAAACTCAAGCAATTACTTATCAAATCAAATTTGATAATTTGAAATACTTTTAAAATCTTTAAATAAAACTCACTCACAAAACTGATGACTGAAAATAGCGCGTGCGGAGCCCCTAATCCTCTCGTCTCGATCCTCGAGCTCCCTCGTCACCTACACAACATATTACATTCGCGTAAATCTCTGGAAACTTGAAATTTCACAATCGTCCCTCTATGACCCCTTTTTACGCGCAACTCTCCATTTTAGTTTCTAATCTTAATCTTTTGCTTTTAATAGCTTCAATACTCTTAATTAAACTCATTAGGGTCGTCCAAACATTCAACGGATGTCATAAGGGTCAATTTACGAAATTGCCCTTTAAACTAGTTTATTGCGCGTTTTGGATTCTCAATAACTCTTTGACATTTTCTTAGTATTCTAACCTCCTTATCAACTTCAAATACTTATTTTTCAAATTGTTTTCACTCAAAAACAACCAATCAACAAATCACAACGGAATCCATCTCAAATCAACTTATACACCAACAAAAATCATCATTTTCAAACTTAAATAACTCACCCCTTTTTCTATTGCGTTACTTCGCTTTTGGGATGAATCTGAGCTGGGTTTGGGCTGGTTTCCTTCCTCTTTTCTTCCCCTCTCTTCCTCTCTCTCTTTCCCCCTTGGTTCTGCCGCGATTTGCCGTCTTTGCTGCCGCCGATCTGCACGCGTGGAAAGCTGTTCTGGGCGCTGGATCAGCTCCGTTTCAGCTCAATTCAGGTCGGGTTTGAGCTGATCTTAGTGCAGGTTGAGCTGGAGCAGCTCGTCGGCGTCTCCTCTGCATAGATCGGAGCTGTCTCGTCGCGGTTTCAGCTTGGTCTTCAGCTTCAGTCGGTCACGGTTTTGCTGCAACTTGGCTTCAGTTCACGGCTGGACGGCGACGGTGCACGGTGGTGGTGGCTTGGTCGGCCGACGGTGGTCCTCTCCTTCTTCTTCTTCTTCTCCTCTTCTCTTCTCTCTTCTCTCTTTTCTTTCTTCTTTCTTTTCTTTCTTTCTTTCTTTCTTTCTTTCTTTCTCGCGAGAGAGAAGCTTCTGGTTTTATTTGATTTTCACTTTGAAAAGTCAACCATACTTCTTGGCTTCTATTTTCCTCCACAATACTCTCAATAATTCCACTTACGCCCAAAGACAATTCCATTCTCCTCCCTTAGATTTTAGCTTAATCTTACTATGGCCACGATTATTAAATTCTATTTTCAATTTAATCCCTTTTTCTCTTGAAAAATTATTCAATTTCATTCACTATTTTATCCTTCCGTTTAGTCTCCAATCGAGTTTAATTCAATCTCTATGAGTCCTCTATGACTTTAAACGTATCCGTAAACCATTTAGGGTCTCCAATAATTATTTAGGGACTATATCTAGGGAAATCCATAAAATCTAATTCGAGGGCTTACAATTTTTTTCTCACCCAATCCAATTATATTTAAAAACCCATCAAGAAAATTAAAAAAAAAAAGCTACAATTTTTTTTTTTTAACTTGATAAATTTATTATTTAAATGATAATTTATTTTTTAAAATAGTTTAAACCAAACAATCTTTAGTAAGAAAAACTTTTTGGTTAAGTGTTTTGTGTTTTTGAAAAATAAAATCTATTTTACTTATTTTGGTTAGAAATTGTTTTTGAAATAATATTTTTTTTTTTTTAGTGATAGTAAAAATTTTCTTACTAAAAATTGCTTGGTTTAAACTATTTTAAAAAATAAATCATCATTTAAATAATAAATTTATCAAGTTAAACAAAAAAAAAAAAAACAATTGCTGCTTTTTTTTTTTAATTTTCTTGATGAGTTTTTAAATATAATTGGATT
This sequence comes from Nephelium lappaceum, assembly GCA_021234005.1. Classification (NCBI taxonomy): domain Eukaryota; kingdom Viridiplantae; phylum Streptophyta; class Magnoliopsida; order Sapindales; family Sapindaceae; genus Nephelium; species Nephelium lappaceum. Next base: position 8,365,747 of record CM038009.1, read on the forward strand.
AGGTGAGAAAAAAATAATTTAAATATTGGGATTTTAATATTAATGGGAGAGATGAAAGATAGTGTAATAATAAAGAGAGATGAGAGAGATGGTGTAATAATGAAGAGAGATGAGAGAGTTAATGTAATAATGAAGAGAGAGGGGAGAGCTAATGTAATAATGAAGAGAGATAGGAGATAAAATATTTATGTAGAGTGTAAAATGGAGTTGTATGTAGTGGTGTGAGTAAATTTAAACCATTAAAACCCTCTTCATCCAATGGTCAATAAAATTGTGTCAAAATTTGTGTCAAAACTTGTGTCCTCCGATCCTGCCCCTTGCAAGTGTAGGTAAAATATATTTTTGGGAAGCTTCAGAAACAGTTGAAACTCTATAGATTTTTTTTCCCTACTTTCCCATTTAATTTTAATATTCTATTCACGTTTCCGGATTTTGGGGCATGAAAATACCCAAATAATTTTAGCAAATAATAAATCATAATTTATTAACATAAACTCAATTTATTCATAAATTATCAATTACAAGCACTTTCAGTAAAATGATTGTACACTTCCAAATTATTAAATTCTTGAATCTCCTCTTCTCCTCTCAGTTGTTCTTTTTTTTTTTTTTTTTTTTTTTTAAGATTCTTAGAGAATCATACAATTGACTCAAAGACAAGAAGTGGGAGTAGATTAGTTTTGAAGAAGTCTGATTAATTATTTGAGACCTTGATTATGGAAGACCAAAAATGGAGAATTTTAAAGGGAGGGAAAATGAGAAGCAATTCTATGTCTAGCTGTTGTAATATGGCATTGAATATTGATTCAACTACTTACTCATCAGTAGTTACTACCTATCAGAAAATGATTTGAATTCGTTAAATGCTTTTTTTGGTTATGTTGTGTGGTCTTCGCTATGTGCAAAGTACCATATATGGACACAAATTCAAATTTCAGAGGCATTTTGTTAGATTTATATGGTTACAATATCTATATATAATTGAGCAAATTACAATTTAGGTACCCAATTGAAACCTTAATTCAAGCAGAGCAACTTTTTTAGTTTTATTGCAATTTAAGCTCCTACTGTTAGTGGATCTCTATTAAAGTTAACTAACTTAGGAGCAAAATTGTCTTTTAACTTTATTTTTAAAATTTTCTTTTAAAATAAATTTTAAAAAGCTTTGAAATAAATTAAATATAAAAAAAAAAAATCAGGCTCGGAGATCAATTTGGAAAATTAAATAAATTTAATTTAAAGTTAATCTTCAATCAACTTCCATCTCTCCTCAATATATTCAATCATCTTCCAGTTCAAAATCATCAATCATCTTCCACATCATCTTCTCCCTATCTTTTCCCCCATTCTCTCTCTCCCCTTTTTATTCTCACTGAAAACCCAAAATTTTATGAGTTTTAGGTTATTATTCTTACTGAAACCCATAATTTCTGGGTTTCTAGTCACCTGGAAACCAATCCAAAAAATGGCACCAAACATCATCAACCATCATCAATCAATCTCTTGGAAACCTAAAAAATGGCCCTAAATATTGTCAACAATCATCAATCAACCTTTTGGAAACCCAAAAAATGGCACCAAGCATCATCAACCATCATCATTCAACCTCCTAACATCCTCAATCCAAAACCAAACATTATTAATCAAAGCCAACATAATCAATCTCTCATACAACAAAATAAACCAACCTGAAATTGAAAAGAAAAAAAAAAAACTCGATAAATTAACCTTAAAATCATTGACAAACCTAGATGAAAATTCATTTGGGTTTATATCTGGGTTCGAATCGATGAACCCAAATGAACTTTCATCTAGGCTCGTTATTGAGAACCTAGATAAAGGTTCATTTGTCAAACCTAGATGAACTTAGATGATGATGATGAAGAAAGCGGCGACGAGAAAAAATGAGAGGAGAGAGAAAGAAAAGAAAGCAAGGTTTACCAACAAAGAGAAGAAAGCGACGGAAAGAAGATGAATGAGAAGAAAGCGGCGATGGAGAAAGATCTAAGGGATGAAGTTTACTAGTAGAAAGAGGAGAGTGAAGCGGCAGCAAAAAGGAGAGAAGATGAATGGGCTTATGAGAATGAGGGTTTAATTTTCTTTTATTTAATTTTTGGTTTAGTTTTTTTATTTAATTTTTAAATTTTTATTGAATTTTTAATTTTTTCTTTCAAATTAATCTTTATAGTGCATCTGAAAATGGTCAATAAAGATTTGATTTTTTTTTTTTTAAATTTGTCCTTATATAAAAAAAATTTACTTTTATTTTTTATTTGATCAACTGAGTCAACACAGTTACTAAAGACATCTTTTGTCTTTTTGCTGCTTGGACATTGTTCGCTATCAAATGTAACAGAATCTTACTAACAGTAAGAGGGCAAATTATAATAAAAGGGAAAAGGTGGCTCCGTTTGATTTAGGGTTTCAACTGGGTAGCTAAATGTAATTTGCTCATATATAATTTGATACTAACGAATCCATCCATCTTGTATTTCTCTTGAAAATTAGTTGGATATTTGAATCACTTTGAAATTTATTAGAAATCTACATATATTGATGTTTCCACTAATCGATACTACTAATTTTTTTAACCTTTCATTGTATAGCAACTGAAAAAGGAAAATAATTGAAGATCCTTTATTCCTTCTAGTGTGATATGCAGTCTCCCCTTCATAATTATAGTAGAGGGTTCAAATTTCAGCATGCATATTTTATAAATATCTATAAAGTTTTTTTTCCTGTAATATTGTTAGATGTTGATCATGTTAAAATATAAAACTCGAGTAAATATAGACGTTTTTAATGTTTATATAATGAATATTGGTAGGTGAGTCATGGAATGGTTTGGTAAGAAGAATGACTATTTTCAAGCAATTTCAAACATGGATATAAAGCATGCATAGGTAGAAGGATGGTTTCAAAAATCGCTATTTGCTAATCGATAGATAAGACAACGGTTGGCGATTTATCCGTTACTTGGCGAGTAATCGGTGATTAATCTATGAGTACTGTTAACTGACGGTCAAGTTGGATCAAACCTATAAAAGGAAAAACTTAAAAAGGATGTTAATATCATTATGGTCAAATTTTAGATATTATTATGATTTCATCAAACTTCAGGAGAGGTTTGTGTAATTTATCATAATATTTATATAAACACACAAACCCTCACCCTTATCTCTCACACGTTGGTGCTATACCATTCTTTTCTCTTTGTCTCCTTTTTTTTCTTCTTCCAATCGGTCTTCTTTTTCTTCTTCTTTTAATCTCCATGTGTCTATGACGATGACCTCATCCACTAAATTTAGGGATGATGACCAACAGCGAGGAAGACAACGATCAATGATGGAGATAACAACTCAGAACCTTACCTCATCCATCGACCCCTCTCGCACTCTCTTCTGCCGCTCTCCCTCGTATGTCCCTTTGTGGTCGTTCTTGATGTTTGTCAAATGTTAGATGTTGTTGGATATGGTGGTTGTTGCATGTTTAGGGTATTTCTGGTTGGTTTTGTACCGAGTTGGCTGATTTGGACTGATTACTTAGCCAACTCAACTGATTTCTCACCCTAGTAAGTAAAACCACATATCTCATCCTATCGGACTGCAAGGAGCCATTCAGTGGTTTATAGTAAAAAAATCATCATTAATCGATAATTTTTAGAACAATTGGTAGAACCTATAGTAAGTTTGTGTGGCAAGAAACAATTCGCAAAGCAAGTATTCATGCAACACATGCAGTCAATGCGAGAAGGAGAAGTGAAGTGCAAGTGATCATAAGTTACTGTAAGAAGCGAGTTGCGACACAACACCATTAGGTCTAACGACCTACCGTCGCTAAAGGCTACTAAGAAGCAAGTCATGGCTAAAGCTCACAATGCATCAACAAGCCCTATTGCGAGACTTGATCGCGAGTGACGACTCGCGACAGCTGATCGTGACCATATCAACAGATGTGCACACAGTGGTTGAGTTTGATTGGGAGTTAGACACTTATATAGCCCTAGTTTTGACCTTATAAATAAATGATTAAAGGTGCATTTGAAGCCATTTTTAAACGTCATAAACACAACATTTGAGAGAAGAAAGAGAGAAAACTTAAGCTTGAGGTTAAAGAGGGAGTTTGGTGCCAATATTTTATGTAGTTTATACAATTCTTTAGCAGCTCCTCAACCTAGTTCAAAGTCAAATTTTCAGCAATTTTTCACAGCCTTTAGCGGGCTTTAAACGTGACTCTTAGACAGGCTTGAACATTGATGTTAAGGGTTGTTCCTGAAAACATAATATGTAGATTTCATGATAGCCCACCATTATAGTTTTTAGCAGGATTCAGCACATCTTTTGGAGATGATTCAATAGCCACATCTCAGACCGTCATCAACACTAAAGGTACAAGGAACACAACACATCTACAACTGTAAAAAAGGCAAAGGAGAGTCAAATTGGAGAAATCAAATCTAGCCTTGGAAACGAAAGGGAGACTACTTTATTCCAGTGACATTTTCTTTTCTTTTTAATATTATTCATTTTAATGCATTGCTTGATCTTGTTTGTTCGATTTGGAATGTAATATGGTGATGAACTAGATCCATGACCTAGGGTTACGAGGTAGCCTGAAAACCATGAACTCATTGTTATTATATTGTATTTTAATTAAATTCTCATTTCATGTGACCTATTCTATTTTGTGCTGAATGTTCTTGAATTAATTGGCCACACTAGTTAGAGAGTTGGTAGCCTTGAGTGCACTTAGAAAATGTATTCATATATTTAGACTTGAATAGAATGGTATAGGATGCATGAGATATAAATATACTCGTGTGATTTATATAATTATGATGAGTGATTAGACCTTAATAAATTCATATTAAAGAATGAAGCCAATTAATTAATTTGGGTATTTTCACTTGACCATACTGAAAAGGCTTGTGGATAATTTAGAATCTCTCGATGAAGCTCATGATTAGAATGACATGATAATAGTTGAAATGTAAGGTGGGTGAATTTGTAGGATGAAGTTGTAACTCTAAAATTTATTCTCTGTTGGTTGTGATTTTAGTTTTATTAATTGTGTTCGTTGTTTTCCTCATTTTATTATTTATATAAATCATTTTCATTTTCAACCTTCAAGCTCTATCTTCATGACCAGTAGTCTTCATCACCAACCTTCAACACACTAGTCATGAACTTTATCAAACTATTGTCACCAACCGCCACCTCTTTCTTTTTCTTCTTACTTCTCCCCCTCTCTTTTTTCTCTCCCTCCATTTTTACGTTTCCCGTTTGGGTTTCCAGCGACTGAAACCTGGTTCTGGAAACCTAATTATCATCATCCTAAATCTCTCACATTAACCCAATCATTCATCATTGATCATCAACATTATTATCATCAATCATCAACACAATTATCAACCAAAATCAAAATGAATCAAAGTCAAAATCATCCAAAATCAACAACCAAAATCAACCAAGGAGAAGCACAACACCGCAACTAGCCAACCACCAGCGAGAAGAAACATGATGAAGGAAGAGCGAAAAGGAGAGAGTGCGTCCGAGTGATAGACTAGCTAGGGGAGAGCGTGAGGGAAAGAGTTGTTCGTGTGAGGGACCGGTGATGGTGAGCAAAGACTCTAGAGAAGGACGACAACCTGGCGAGGGGATGAGAGTGGGTAAGGGGACGGTGAGGTCTGGTCTGGTTATGTGAGGGAAGTGTTTCGACTCGACGGTGGTGGAGATAGGTGTGACATAGTCATCGATAGTGGAAATGGATGACGACGATGATTAGATCAATGGAAGAAAAAGAAGAAGAAAAAAAAAAAAGAGAAGAGAAGAAGAAGACAAGTGGAAATAGATGGCGACAGTGACGATGAGGAGAAGAAAAAGATATGGAGATGGATGGCAGCAGTGATGAGATAAGTGGAAGAAGAAGAAGAAAACGAAGAAGAAGAAAAGAGAAGGGAAGAAGAAGACAAGTGGAGATGGGTGGTGACGTCGTCGATGAGGAGAAGAAGAAGATGGAGAAATGGTTTCCACATGAGACATTTATTTTATTAATTTTAGTATTATATTATTATATTTTAAAATTTTTATTTATTTTCAATTTTAATATTATATTTAATGTTTCTAAAAAAAATATATATTTGTATTAATTTATTTTAATCAATTTTAATTAATTTTTTTATCACATTTTCATTTTTACCCTTGAAGTCAAACGGTCAATTAAGTCAACATAATGGAATCTATCACCGTTAGAGGCATAGAGATATTATCATCATTTTACACACCTTCAGGGGGTATTTTGAGTATTTTTATTAACATCATAGGGATTTTGGATAAAAATAAAATTATAGATGGTGAAATGAACATTTTTACAAACTACGGTAAGTTTTTTGCGATTATTCCTATTTTTTTTTTTTAGGATTTGATATTATTTCATTTTAGCATTTGATATTATTTTCTTTTATGTTTGGATATTATTTCCTTTTAGGATTTAATATTATTTTCTTTTATGTTTGATATTATTTTGTTTTAGGTTTTGATATTATTTTCTTTATTGTTTGATATTATTTCCTTTAGTTGTCTTGATATTTTTTCATTTTAGTAGTTATTTTCTACAGGAGTCTTGTTTCCTAGAAAAGATATGAAGGTTATTTTGCTACAAATAGGGGATTAAAACTTAGGCTTTTTATCTTTTCGAGTATATTAATAAAAACTTGATGTTGGCAAGACAAAGTTCTTTTAGTTTATTTCGACTCTTCTTAGTATTCTTGTTAAAATTGTTTGACTTAGATTAAAATCAATTATGTGATTCAATTATAGAAGATCAATCTATCCAATTCTGTAGACTAACTGGATCCATTTCTACCTAACTTGTTGTGTAAGGCAGGGCTGTTTGTTGTAGGGCTGTTTGTTGTGGGATTTCTAACAAAGTCCTCAACACAATACCAAGCATATAATATGCACTCTTCAATTTCAATAATTCAACTCACAAAATAAAAATGTGGATAGGGTTGAAGAGGGGCTATCATGATTCATGAATCATAACAATAATAATCTCAAAAACTTTTTCTTTATATTAATGCAAAGGTGATTGTGGACCTTCTTAATGCTACCTCCTTCCCTGATGATGAGTTTGGTGTGGTGCTTATTGATATATGCCAGTTTTTTCAGGTAGATAAGATTTTGGGAATCAGTATTTTCATGGTTTGTTTCTTAGTCATGGGTCTTGCCAAAAGTTTCAAGAGGAATATGGGACACTAATGGCATATTCCAATATATTTGGATGGTTGGTTTTGGTTCGAACAAGATGAATTTTACATATTTCTGCAGGAGTAATGATAGAATTTATCTACAAACCCATTTTCTTAATAATTGGTGATCTAATATGATAAATCAATATGCTGAGTTTGAATAATTTAATTCATGTTAGTAAATTTCAACCAGTTTTCTCGGTTGAATGAACTCTTTATTAATGGAATGAACTAGATTTATGTATATTATAAAATAAAAGTAAAAAAATTGATTTATTGATAAATTGAAATTTCCTTCTAGTTTGTATTAAAATCAATAATTCAAAATTTTTAATTGAATAAAGTTTATCGTATTCAAAATTTCAATTGAATCAAAATGAAAAAGAATCATAAATCGGCCAAAAATAAAATATGTTAATTTATTTTACATTGAAAAATTAGATTTTATTGTCTAACCATTTATAAAAATTCGAAATAAATGTTGAATTGTCAATAAAATTTAATTAAGAATGTAATTTAAGGTATTAAATGATCTTATAGCATATTAATATTTAAATTAGAGTGAATAAATTATTGAATTTTAATATATATATATATATACATATATGTAAACATACATATATATAACCTCCTCTGTAGGTAAAAACCAAAAAATCGTCAAACCATGAAGCTAGAAGTGGTGCATTCCACTTGGATTACTAGTTGAATTAATTGATTTTACCAAGCAATTCATACAAAGCATGAGCAGTGATAAAATGAATTTAGCATGAAATCAGGAAGCTCACCGCATGTACCTTAACCTCCTCTATATAAACCTAGATGTATTCTATAATTTTACTAGTTTTTAAGTTATATTAATATCGAGAGGAAGTATGAATTAGATTCATTTATATCCATTAATGACAGTCATATATGATATTGGAGACAAACATATGAGTACACTCACATTGTCCCTCAGCAGCCAGGGCCGTCAGATGATCAACTTCCTGTCTTGAGTAATAGATTTTGATTGTCCCTGTTTCTTTTAAAACTAAGACTGTTGGATTGGAATGTCACAATATGAGGAGTAGTTTTACATGTCCGTATAGTTTATATCCCAACTAGTGCCCTTGGTTGCAATGGCACATATTGGAGCACAACTAGAGTGGCACAAGTTTGGTCGTTCAAATAATTTTGATGTAATGAAAATTTTATGAAAAAGAAATATGTTTTACCTTGTTTGATTAGGTAATTAGAGCACAAGCAGAGTAGCATAGTTTCATAGTTCAAAAATAATTTGATGTAATGAAAACTAATATATGAAAAAGAATTATAGTTTGATTATTTAACAACATAATTTAAATCGATGGATTTCAATTAGTTTTCAGGGTGAATGAGGATTTGATATTAAAATAATTAATCTTAATTTAATTGATAAATTGAATAATAGTTATCTCTTCGTTAAAAGCACTATCAAATTAAATTACAATTAATAAAATTTTGATAAGAGAGAAAAGAATTGGAACCCACAAAAATCCCAATGACGAAACAGACTTTACGTAGAAGTATGGACATGCAGAACAGAAAAAATATGTAATATATTAATATATGTATTTTTGGATGCTTGAGCAAGTTGTGGCCGAAAGCAGCAATACTATCATGAATTATTGGTGTCATTGACTTCATTTCAGCCTAATCCACGGCAGAAATTGAAAAGTGGGCCAAATCTGATCCACTCAATAATATAGTTCACACTTCGCATAGTGTAATAAAACCAAAGGGCCCTAGTACTTCAGTCTTTGAATATTTTTAGGGTTCAATAATTCATTGCCTTGAAAATATTAGGGACAATTTGCGGTTTTTGAGTAGTTAGAGAATCATGTGAAATGGAAGCTTTTTAGCCGTTAAAATTGTGTTAACTAGTGATTCGGATTGAAAAAAAGAAATTATATTCTTTTTCCTTTTCTAAAAATATGATATCACATATTTGATTGATATTGATTATGATTGAGAGATATATAATCCTAACTTTTATTTTTACGAATGAGACACAATTTAAACACTAGTCTCAAGTTCGGATGAAGAGATATCAATCCACCTCTTATCCAAAGCTTGGACGAAGAGGTATCAAATTGCTGGATCGAAAGTGACTGTAAGAGAAATTGTTCTTCTACTACAATAGACTATAATAAAAGAGTAAAAATAGAATTCTTTTTTATTCTTCAATCTTTAAGATAAGATCTTAAACAAACAGTTTTTCTTGCTAATGTTAGCGATACAAACAAAATGTGGGTTCGACTTCTTATCTCAAAAGTGCTTTTGAATAATAAAATTGTTCTACGAAAATAATTGCAAGTATCTCTATTTTTGAGAAAATGGTTTCGAAGCAGACAAGTAAGAATGGTTTCATTCAAAGGTAGTCCAACTTTTTTTCTTTTAACAAAGCGTCCTTTTCATCTATTTCAAACAAAACTATGTAAAATAAATAATAAAGTGCTAGCTTTTCCCTACAATTCAAAAGCAGTCTAGGTAAACTAAAGCACATAGAAAAATGTATTAAGAAGGGATTAAAAAAAAAAAAAAGGGTTAGAACTAACCTTCCTCTAGGTTTGAGGTGATCCAGAAAGAAAACATCAATATGATGTTTAATATAATTTTGATATCTTTTATGTTTTAAAATGATTAATATAAAAAATCTCTTTATATATTTATCGATGTTTTATAAATATTAATGATAATTTTTATATTTTAATTAATATTTTTATAATATTTTGAAATCAATATTTTATCAAAATTAATATTGAATTCCTTATTGACCTCAATAGTGAGGAATCGACAATAATATATCATTTTATGGATTATTAATTAATTAAGCAGCTCAATGAATCTGAGTAAAATCAGTCCCACCCATCCATCTAATCAGTTCATTCGAAATGGGTCCGTTTTACAGTTGGAAGATTTGGAAAACAAAAGAAAGGAGAAAAAAGACCAATGATAATGAAATGCAAACTTAGAAGAAAATAAACAAATTTCACAAGTGCATGATGATTATATTGTTATAAAATAAGATACAAAATGCTTGAGAAATTAAAATAATTAAACAGAAATTCAACTTTGTTTGAAATGATCCTGAAATTTGATTAAATTGAACCTACCCATATCCTAGAAAATGTTCTGTAGAGTGAAAATCAGTACTGAGATTCCGCAAGCCATCTCTAGTACTCCTATCCATCTCTTTGCTTTACCACCATCACTCTTTACCTCAGCACTGGTTGGAGAGTTTCCTTTCACTGAAAATTAAAAAATAAAAATTTACCATATACATAAGGGGACAATTCCATGTTGTTTACTAAACCCCATTTTCTATTTTGAAATCTTAAAATTAAGCAAAATTTACATTTGATGTAGTATTAAAAAAAAAAAAAAAAAAAAAATACTGTATGAATTCTTTATGAAAATATCTCCAAAAACGTTTCATTTTTTTTTAAAAAAAAAAAACAGATTTGTAGACTTTTGTGGTTGGTGCAGTGGCACAACTATCTTATCCGCTGTTTGTCAGTGTGTGGCAAGTCCAAACTCTTGCGGCCACAGAGAAATTTGGCCAAATTTTTCCAGGGGATCAAAAAAAAAAAAAAAAAAAAAAAAAGCCAGATTTGTAAGCAGTAATGTAAGAATGATAAAAAATGTTACCACCAGCAGATGGCGTGGCGCCGTGTCCTTCACTGATGTTTGCAAATCCTTGGAATACTTTGGCATCTGGAGAGCTAGGAGACAAGTGTAGAAGAGCTAAATTTGCACAAAATTAATTATGAAGTCAGATTTTTTTTTTTTTTTTTAGATATATATTAAAATGAGACATGTATTTAAATTTGTGAAATTTGAAGCAATGAAATTAACTTACAAACACATTCTGAGATATTGGCTGGCGAGTGGCAAGCACTAGGAAGAGTTGCGGCTAGTGTGGCGTTTATTTTGAGGCCAAGGTTTGGATCATTTCTATCTTTGATCAAAATGCATAGGCACTTCTTGCTCTTGTCCAACACTTGTTTCAGCCCAGTGCAGCAGTCGATAGGGGGGGTTTTCGCGTCACCGCCAACGTAAGGGAGGCACGCGGCGAGGCCGACAAGCTGGTTGGCGCATTCGGCCTTGTCCTGGTTCACATCTGAGGTTGCAAAACCAAGTAGAGCCAGAAGCAACATGCTTGAGAATGGCACCATAGTTGATAGTTTTGAGTCCATTTGTTGTAGAGAGAAAACAAGAAAGTAATGAGTTTGGGAGAATTGGGGCCCTAAAAGGGAGAGGGTCTCTTACAGCTTTTATAATATGGTTTGTGACTTTATAAACTATAATATGATTGATTATCATATGAGGATGAGAGAAACAGTGAGATGGGAGAAAAAGTGGTAGGTGGTGGTGGAATCGAAATAATTGTTGTGGATTGTTATTATGATAGTGTGTCTTCTCTTGTTTGTTAGATTTCACGTGTGAAGTAGCTGTTCTGTCCTTTGGTGGACAAGCACTGTTGTGTAGGTACACTAATCTTATCAATGCATATTACAAAGGATATATAGTTCACCAGTTTAAATATGGTTAATAGACACTTCCATAATAGTACTTGAAACTTATAGATTTGTATTTATTTAATATTGTATCAAAATTTTGTTTTATCGGGTTAATTAGTTCGATTTGAGTCACATACATAATTATCAATTATTGTTACATGTCATTTGAATTTTTTATGTATATCTAATTTTGAGTTACATGATGAATCCATTGGTTTTGCATCAAATTGTTTAAATACTAAGACTCAGAGTGTGCTAAAGTGTGTAAATACTTTTGAGTTATTTCCGAATAAGCCTAAGATGCAGCTAACAAATATTTTTAAACTAATAAATTTTTGAATCTAATACTAACTAGCTCAAGATTTTGCTAGGACCAGTTAAAATTAAACATTTTATAAGTGGTTTGAAAATATTCGTCACAATTGAAGGATATCTCACAACATTATAAAAAAAAAAAAAAAAATCTTTTTATAGATGTTTATAAATTAGGTATGGTGAGATTTGAATCATTGATAATAATTTTGAAGGAGAGAATATATATCACTCGAAGTTAGAAAGGTGTTTATTTTCTCTTTTCAGTTGCTATACATTGAAGGGGAAAACAAAAAATTAGGTAGTATCGACTAGTGGAAACATCAATATATATAGATTTCTAATAAATTTCAAAGTGTTTCGATTATCCAACTAATTTTGAACAGAAATACAAGATGAATAGATCCATTATTATCAAATCATTGATATTATAACCATCTAAATCCAACCAAAATGCTTCTGAAATTTGAATTTGTGTCCACTGCACATGGCTGGGACCACACAACATAAACCGAAAAAAGCACTTAATGGCATTTATTTTCTGAGGGTCAGTAACTACGAGTCAGTAAGTAGTTGAATCAATGCCATAGTACAACAGCTAGACATGGAAGTGCTTCTCATCTTCTCTCCCTTTAAAATTCTCCATTTCTGGTCATCCATAATTTAGATCTCAAATAATTAATCAGGTTTCTTCAAAACTAATCTATTCCCACTTCTTGTCTCTGAGTCAATTGTATGATTTCTCTAAAGAATCTTAGAAAAAATAAAAATAAAAATCAGAGAGGAGGAGAAGAGATTCAAGAATTTAATAATTTGTTTCCAAGTTTTATCGAACCCGTGATTATTCATTTGGAAATCCGTGATTAATCTCAGACTAATTAATTGATTAACTTTCATCTGTGATTTTAAAGTTGATTTGTCGTTCTCTCACATTAGTTATCAATTATCATTTATTGATGGTCTCAAAATTTATCTTCCTTTTTCTTGGGATAAATATCATTTTTGATCCCTAAATTTTACAAAATGATCAAATTTTTAACTATATTTTAAAAATACATCAAATCAATCTTAACGTTTCGAAAAAGTGTTAAATTAGTTTCTCTTGTTAGTTAACTGATGATTAAATTTAACGAAAAATATAAAAAGACTCATTTATCCTTAAGCTAAGTTAAAATAGATAGAAAGACTGTTTTACCTCCGTTTATAATTAAATATTATAATAACGTTTAATTATGAAAATACCTTTGCCATTTGGATTAAAATAAAAATCTCATAAGAAGAAAAAAATAATAAAAAAAAATAACTAATTAGAGACGATTTGGTTACCATATCATTGACGGCTGGTCTCATACCAAATTGTCAAATGGTCTTCACTAGATCAACGACCTGGTTCATCGAAATCTAGATCGACATCGATTGGGTTTCAAAACCTAGATCGAAGCCAATTTGGATAGAAACCCAAATGTCGATATGAGTTTCTTGGAAACCCAGATCAATGTTTGGGTACCTAGATAATGATCTGGGTTTCAAGTGGAACTTAGATCTATGTCTACGTCTCAATCGTCTCAAACATCCCTCTGGTTCTAATTTGGAACTAGACCATTGCTAACTGAATCTGGTTAAAACGTGGAACCATATCTAGTTAAGTGACCAAATCGGTGATGATTTGGTATCGTCGATGTGGTATGTTTTTGTTTTTGTTTTTTTAATTTTTTTTTATATTTATGTTTATATTTTTAGGTTGATGTTTGATGAAGTGAATGGGTGTGTTTGACTTTTGTTTTTATTTAGGGATATGATTTGTCTTCTGACAATTTTAATTTAATTTTAATTCTCTTTCTTTTTTATTTTTTCCAATTTATTTGGTTCGTACACGAGTCAACATCCTGGATCGTGATTGAAAATGATAGTTTTACCCCCATCCATCATACTATCCGTTAGGTTTGACAAAAGTAGATTGATGAGAGGAAATAATTTGATATTTTTTTGAAACGTTAGAATTGATTTGATGCATTTTTTAAATTTAGTTAAACATATGAAATTTTCCCAAAACTTAGGTGCGAAAATGATTTTTATCATTTTTTTTTAATGCTAATACATTACGAGTCAAATGATTGTTAGAACTTATCAAGATAGCGCACTGAGAATAATATTCTTATAATTATTCTCGCAACCGGGAAGAGAGTAACTCTTATTAAGAGCAGACTCACAATTTATACCTTATATTTTAAATGATAAAGTTATAACTTGAATCTTTGACCTCTTAAGGTTAAAATAGATATTTAATTACTCTCATTAGAGGGTGGTGATAGGAGTGGCTAATACCTTTAAAAAAAAAAAAATTATCTTCCTTATTATGATGTAGAGCGAAAAAGTCTTGCCAGTTGGTTTCAAACTGTGAAAGGTTTGATTTTTTGTCAGAACTGTATTGAACTATTCAAAACAATTTTGTTTATTTTATAATATTTGATTCAAAATAAAAGCGTTTGGTTGTTGTTCAGTATTTCTATAGTCGGTTTATAAGGTGGTGTTTACTGTTTAATAATAAAGATTTGGATCCTTTCCTGATGTTAAATTCTAATAATAATTACCAGATCTTAAATTCCATCCTTATCTTTGGATGAAATCTCAACTCTATGATGTTATCAAGTACTCTAAGTAATTGTGTCAAAAAAAAAAAAGTACTCTAAGTAATTTTATAAGCTAAAATATATATATATATATATATATATGATTACGTAAAATTACAAGTCAAATCTTGAAAAGTAAAGAAGATAATGGCACAAATAACTCTAATGTTTGATATAATTACACAGACATATAAGTTTAGGTTATAATTACAAAAATTTTACGTTAGGTTTCATAGATCTTGAAAAATAAAGAAGATAATTGCACAGATAACCCTAATGTTTGATATAATTACACAAATATATAAGTTTAGGTCATAATTACAAAAATTTTACACTAGGTTTCATAGATGTTGCAACTATAACTTTTACCATCAATTAAGTCTATTGACCATTAGTCAAATACATAAGAAAACTATTAAAAAAAAATCAAATACCCCATTAATATAATTTTGAGAATTAAAAATTTAAAAAATTTTGAAAAAAATAATTAAATAAAAAAAAAATTGTTAGAAATGACCATTGCCTTTTCTAACCATAGGTCTCTCTAATGGTGGAGACCCACCTCTTCTAGGTTTTTCCAATGGAGACTAGGAGACCAAGTTTAGTCTTTGTTGCATTGAGGCCTTTCAGTGCTCTCCATGTGATGAAGCACATAACCGGTCTTTATAGATGGAGGTTGGTCTCCATCTCCGATTGAGATCTTGATGAATCTCCATTGGAGATGAAGATCTCCATCTCCTTGAGATGAGGATGAAAATAAATAAATGGAGATCCTATCTGAAGTTGGATCTTCAATTTTTTTTTTTAAAAAAAATAAAATTACAAATTTTTTTTTATATATGTCTTCCATCTTAGTGCTAGATGGTAGAGATTTATTTATTTTTTTTAAGTTATATTTTTAATTTCATTTAATTTTAATATTTTTCTATTTTTTATTTAATATAATATTAAAATACCAAATTACTCTCTATCTATTGTCATAAAGTTTCGTTAATTGTTAGTCAACTAACGATAGGAAGTATAGCTACAAAACTTATAAAATTTAAGGTCGAGTCTTCCTAATTATCTTCTAAATTCACATATCTGTGTAATTATATCAAATATAAGGGATCCTTTAGTAATTATCTCAAAAAGAAAAAAAAAACCTATACCTTACCAGTATTACTGATAGGTGATAATAATCTTTTCACTTTTTTAATTCTTTTAAAGTGTTGTTGTTTTAAATGAATATAAATATTGAAGATTTTTTTTTTTCCTTTTAATCTGGAGAAGAAAATTGTATATTATTTTCAGACACAAGTTTATAGTTAGAACAAAGTTTTGTGAGATCTTGCAATTATGTGTTACTAAATTAAAGTTGTGTCAGCATAAAAACTTTAAAACAAATACTTTCTAGGAGTCAGTTTGATAGATATTGTTCAAACAAATTATATTGATTATCTTTATAGAAAGTACTTCTTAAATACATTATATATTTTGTACAAATTAAACTAGCTACTTCCAAACAAAATTTCGAAGAGATTTTGGAGTTTTCTCTGCAATTGATTAGTAGAATCAGAGCTCTTACCATGTGATTTTGTGCATATTTTGTCTTACACTTAATTCTCTATGCCTATGATGAATCAAAAAATGGCTCTTCATTGCCAGCAATGATTCCTGTGATTCCAACTGTTCTTTTTGGCCTCTGCCTGCTCTCTCTGTTCATTCTTACAAAAAAAAAGAAGAGAGATTATATATATATATATATATATATATTTTTTTTTTCGAGTTCAATTATGTGGACATAGTTATATTCAGGATAATATTTCTATGACGTTAGGAAGTATAAAGTTCCCATTTTAAGGTTAGAGAAGTAATTTCATAATGTTTCAATATTATTGTCTTTAACGAATTTAAATTGAAGATTCTAAATTGGAGAATCTTCCCATATATGGTATTGACTGTATAGTACATATATTTAGTATTGACTGTGTAGTACATATATATTCTAAATTTGAGAATCTTCTCAAGACGACTGTCTCTTGCTTTTCCATTTTTTTTTTCTTATATTTTTTTTTTCGTTTTTTTAACATAATATTAATTTAATTATTTATTTTAAATTAATATATTTATTAAATATGATATTCTTTTAAGTTAATTATAAACAAAATATTATTTTATCTAAAATTGATTTTATATAGTTATATTTATTTATACAATATAATTTAATATTTTATAGTACTTTTAAAATTAATTTAAATATTTTAAGTATATAACATATTTATTTCATTTAAAATTAACTTAATATGTTTATAAAAAATATACTTTTAATAGTAATAATATATTTATTTTATTTAACATTAATTTACTATGTTTGTAAGAAATATCTTTTTAATAGTAATTAAAAATTTTATTTTAGATTAAAATTAATTGAAAAATAGATTTATTTATTTTTAAATATAATTTAATTTTTAAAAATTGATTTCAATAAAATTTTAACCTATATTAATTTAATTTAATATATTTAAAATAATTTTATTTTATTAAATTTAATTTATAATCATTCTATCTTATTCAAAAATTAATGTATTTAATATCATATTAACAAATCTCACACTCTTTTTAACATAACATATACATTTTTTCTATTCAATCCCAACACAAACCAAACAAAAGACAGTACTAATTTTATTCAATCTCATGTTACAACAAATATTACATCCCGACGCTAATTTATCAAATTCAGTTTTATGAAAATAATGTAATCTAATCTCATGTGACAAATGAGACTTAATGTCAACTTAATGTCAAGATTCTTATAAATGGGATAGATTAATTAGCCACCAAATTTGAGCTATCCGAGACTCATCATGTACGTGTGGATCAAGTAAATTGTCTATTCTAAAGATATTAATGACTTAATGTCAAGATCATTATAAATGTGATAGATTAGTTATCCACTAGATTGGCTATCGGGTCTCATCATGTGTGGATCAAGTTACTAGTATAATGTAAAGATATTAATGACTTAAGCATGTTATGTAACTTTTACACATTTTTTAAAAAAAAAAAAAAAATTAAATTGATCATACCATGATCCAACTGTTTACATAATGATTGATATATTTTTGATACGACCAACCATTCAATTGATAATTTAAAAACAATTTATAAGATCAAGATTATATTATGTTTTCAGTTAAAAAATGGTTAAAATCTATATACTGTAACATAAATTTTGTGATTTGTGGAATTGTATGCTGACGCACAAAGTTAAATGTTAATATTTATTTAAAGGAAAAAATTGAATAATAATGTAAATATGAAGTGAACAGTAACATGCAAAAATCGGCATATATTCTATGCAATTTAACACGGTTTTTCATTTATTTAGCTCAACCTCAAAGATAAGTTATCAAAACCCTAAAAATTAGGATAGTATTCAAACAATGCATTTTTAGTAACTTAAGATCTATCTATATTTAAGGTCTTCTCAAAGCCTCTCCTCTTTTCTAGAGAGAGAAAGTTCTCTCGTCTACCAAGTGTGAGAGAGCTTTGTAGAAGTGTATTTACCGATCAGATCCGGTTAAGTTCCAGCTTATTTTTTACTTTTCTTCATTTATTCTTCTCATTTGTCGTTTGTTCTTCTCCACCTTCCTTCATCTCTATTTTTCTCATAGTTTTGCATCTTTAGTTTTGAGTTTTAGGATTGAATCCATATGATATGGGATCCAAACCTAAAAACCTGATATGATCTAAGTTTGGATTGTAGATATTCCAGAATTGAGTGAAGATCAGCAATTTGAAAGTCTCCTTAATGGTTAGTGGCAGTGATGATTCTTGGTTCGTTTTAGCAAGGTTTGGCGGTGCAATAAAAGATCTCCTGGCTCTTTTAGGAAGATTTATTCAAGTCTAAGAAAAAGATATGATTGTGGTACGAGAAGAATCCATTTTGATGCGACGCATCCTAATCCCAAATAGCTGTTTTTTAGCTATTGGCTTTAGGTTCAAGGAGGAGATCTTATAGTTTATTTTGTATTATTGTTGATTTTCACCTATGTTTATTACTCTTTGTGTTAGTTTGAGTTGTTGTAGTTTTATGATTGGCTGGATCTCAAAGGTGTCTTGCCATTTCCATGATTGGGAATCATCTGGCAGCCAATTTAGCCATCCTAGCTAGTTCCTTTGTTAAGGACATGATCTAGTAGTATTGAGCTTACTTTGGTTGTCCCAAATTTGGATGCTTATTAGTGCTTGTAACCGTGTGGTTCACAAATTTGGGATAGATTAATAAATTTCCAGAACTTCAAAAAAACAAAAAAAAAAGATCTATCTATATTTTTTATTGTACACGTGGCCTTATTGAGAGAGTGGAAATCACCAACAAAGATATTTTATATACATATAAAATTTAAGTGATTGTGAATATTGTTGGATTGTGTTATTTTCATTTACTAAATTGCATTGATTATAAAGTGAGCTTGAAAATGCTACATAACTAATGTTCTCAACTGACATTAATGCATGTATGCTCCCTTGTGAGGTATTCTAGCTGGCATTGCCCCTATTGGTAGGTGTTTATTTTTAATAGAATTATATCTGAATTTATCTAAATCAAACAATTAAGATACTCCACATAGTTATTTTTGTAATAGGAGACTAGTCTTCTATATATGTATATATATATGTTTTATGAACGAAGTGATATTTAGAAATGGAGATCTTTTAGGGAGATGCACAACGAACCCAACCAAAAATCAATGTGGATTGTAAAATTTTTATTGGAGGAATGCATGCTATCATGCTACTATTATATATATATGACCTTATCTTCACAATCAAATTGCATTAATGCATCAATGTTAGTTGTTAGTTACTAGTATAATCACAATTATTGCACAGTCGTTTTGAAAACAATAAATCAGTATGATGTTATGTCGTGTTATTAAACAATAGGTGTCTTTCAACATTATATTGCTAGAGTCTATTTACTTTTAAGTAAGAAAATAAACTTCCACAATAATCCTGTTTAGCATTTAGGTAAAATGCATTCTCAAGTACTCTTGAATGGTGTATTACCATTTTGTTTTTGAAATATTATCTGTTGTGTAGTATTGTCATACCGATTGAGTACGCCAAACCACGTGGAAAGGTAGTAGTGCATTATAATACCATTTCCAGAATATAGTACTCAAGTTTCTGATAAATTTTGAAATTACATATCCTTATCCATTTGTATTTATAAGAAAACGAATCACTTACCATATATCCACAGTTTCTCTATCAAACATCCTAAATGTAAAGCATACATGACACTTTTCCATTGGAAAATAACGATATTACATCTTCATTATTTCACAGTCACTAAAGATTTTCTCGATGGATCTACATCACAACTTCAAAAATTAAGGGTGTTTTCGAGAGGATGCATGTCAAATGAAATGTTGCCAACATGAAAAGCAACTCAACAATGACTGATAACAACATTAACTTGGATCCCCATCAATTTACTTCATTAAAATCATGATGTAATGTCACAAAAATACAGAACCACGATATATGCAACCTACATGAACCACAAGTTTAGGTGATGAACAATAACTGATGATCAAGTCTTTGCCTGCCAGCCAGGTCAGAGTGAAGGTACATGCTATGAACTTGTCTCACTAAATGTTAGAATTATTATCTAGAAGCCAAATCTCCCAATTTATTAATTGCTTATTTGCTTATCAGTGACACAGATATAATGAGGAAGAAATTGTACTCTTAACATATATATTATAAAATTCTCTTCCGATTGATACCATGTACCACAAAAGCTTTACAAATAAACAAATGAGAACCAGCTAGGTCCGTAGAGGATTTACGGTTTCAGAATTTTTATCCTTGAAAGTTACAGGATTGTTTTGTTGTTATTTTTGTAATACTAATTTAGTTCGTGTTATCATTGTTATATGTGCAAGCATATAGTACGTGTCATCGTCATATAGGCCATACCCTATTGAATGCATTCCTTGTGCTATGAAATTATTAGGAAAGTCTCCAATCTGACGGATATTAATTGCATGTCATCTGCACATCCATTCAATTAAAATTTTTGTATTTAAATTTATAATTACAAAGCTTCTCTTTAGATTAATTTAACTCCCGTCAAATGATTAGTTACACTTTGAAAAAGTATATATAACGAGTTTTTATTCAATGAACTCACATAAATACTTAGATGTAGTTAATGTCAAAGGGCTGGCACCTTTATGCATCTCTATACCAACTAATTAATTTTGCACCCATGAACTGCCTTAGCTAGCTTGAAGCTGTATCTGTACATATAGGGAACCCTAATCATTGCAATTGCAATGGCTTTATAGCTTTATATATCCTAAAATAGATAGATATTAATTAGGCCATTTTAATTCACACACTGATGTTTGTGGATGATATATATATATATATATAATTAGTTTTAACATTTATTGCATTTGAATTATGACTTACATATGTAGATGTCTTCACTGATGAAACTTATAAAATATTTATAAGTCCTTTTTTGAGGGCCTTCTACCAATCCAATCGAACTAGGCAACCATATCTAACATTAACCTCAACAAATCCCTTCTGCCCTCTTGACCAATTTCAAATAAGTTTAAACCAAATGGTACAAACCGATAGATACATGTATGAAAAAACGTTTTGTTGTTTCATGTAGAAAAACTCGTTATCCATAAAACAACATAAAAAGAAGAAATTTATCGTTACCACCCCTTTATGGGCTCAATCCATTCCAGGCTATAAGCCATCCTCTTGAGAAGCAAGACTTTAATTCATTAATGTCATTTACTTCATTGGAATGGCTTGGCTCGTAGCTCAAGAGTGTTTGTCACCAAAATTAGGTCATGAAGTGACTGCTTTTGGTGGAAAAGTTGAACGCACTATATATGTCCAAGTGATTTGGATAGATTTAGAGTAGCAAAAGAAATGTAGGAGCTATGCATGTCTGACATAGAATATGAAACTCTTGTTCTTGTAGGTCATACTTTTTTAATTGGAACACCATCACTTTAACAAAAACATGGACGTGAAGTTCAAGTCTTTTGATGCATAAGGTGGTTATAAATATTGAAAGAAGTTAAATAAATATTATTTATGCAAATTTAAAATATACATTTTATCATGATCTCTTTCAGGAGACCGTGTTTGGTCGGTCACTCTAGTTGCTTTAAACTTTAAATTAGTGGCACGGTCTTGTTACTTTCACTTGATGATCCATACCAATCATATGGTCTCTTTGACTATTATACATGTCACATTAAATACAACATTGTATGATTGGTGTTGGTGGATTCGGATTTGATGATCATCTTTCAAAACTAAATTCATTAAAATCATTTTTGTAGATTATTTATTTAATTTCTTATAAATTTTTCTTTCATATTTGTGACTTTGAAGAGTTATATTCCTATTGTCAACGTATTCTAACCTTAAGTCTTAAATATTATAGTTGAGTTATTTTTTATAAACTTAAGTTTTTAAATTTAGTAATAACTAACGTGGTATTAGATTCTAGAGGATTCCGGTTTAAAGTTCAAACCATTTCACTCATTTTATTTGGAATATTCTTGTTACAATACATGTTACAGGGTAGGCGATATTTAGCATATATCCAACCTGTATCATCTATTCACATGATGAAATATGTCAGCATACCATAATTTCAATTCCTAAAAAATACAATTATTCTTTTTTATTTTAAAAAAAAAATTAATATATTTTTTTCCCATTTTACCCCGTGAAATGTTTTTACTTATGTGAAATATTTTTAAGTGAAAACATTTCACATGCAATGTTACACATAAAATGTTTATATTTGTGTGAGATGTTTTTAAAACAATTCACATAATGTAAAAAAACATGTTACATACTTAGACATAAAATATTTTAAGGGCAGAGTTAAAAAATGGTTGAAGATTCACTTGGGGCTAAAAACTTATAACTCTTATTTTTAAGTCAAAAACATTTTTTTTTAATTTGGATTAAAAGTGAATTTGTCCCTTTCAAGAATGTTTTTTATTTTTTATTTTTTTATTTTTTACTTAGGGGAGCAGAGATTTGGACTGAATACTCTTTTTTGCGGAAACGCGTGGTTTCCACCAAACTATACCTGCGACTACAAGTATGTTCCATTTTAGTCCAGAATTAAAAATAAAATAATAAATGATTACGAGGATGACGATAATAATAATAATAATAATAATAAATTCTCTATTTTTACCACTATTGGTGGGCCTCTAATTTTCCACAGGCCCGTATCGAGCCCAAACATTCCACCGACCGAACCCATTTGGAACCCACTTCAGTCACCACCGTCACAGATTCGCAATAATTCAACAAATTCACCATTTTTGTTCTGATAACACTTCCAAAACGACACCGTGCATATACTCCATCCGCCAAAACCGTACGTACCCTTTATCTCTCTATCAACTATTTTAACGTTTTTATATCAATGCTCTTGTTTTCAGAATGTTTTATGTTTTTTTTTTTTTTGCTTTTTGGTTTCTAAAGTTGTTTGCTTTTATGACTTGTTTGAATCGTTAGATTGAAATTTAATAACATGGTGGGTGCTTGGTTGTGTTGTTGAGTTGAAGTGCTAAGCGGGTTTTTTGTTTTGAGCTGATTCATGGCTTGGAGGCATTAGTTTTTTTTTTTTGGATAGTTTTCTGGGGAATTGAGTAGTGGAAGCAAAATGGAGGTTTTTATTTTTTTTTTTGGATGTCTCATTTGTTTGGTTGGTAGTTGAAAATGTGACTAAACCAAAAAGTGAATTGTAGTCTGATTAAGGAGGTAAACATGAGTTTTGATGGACATGTCAGGGTCCAAATATGGGTGGAAATATCGAAGATATCGTTTGGATTCTAAAATTTGTGAGAATATTGAGGATATTATCGATATATACTTTGTGACTCAAGCTAGCTTCGTAATGATTTCGTGGTTTAGATGAGGAGAACTAGAAGAGCAAGATCAATTTCATTTTGTACTATTAGAGCTCTTGATTGGTTTATTTTGACAAATAAAGGAAAAATTTTGTAAGCAAAACAAGAAGAGGACTTTTGTATCACATGTCGTGCAAATTGAAATTGGATATCTGAGTGTATACTTGCATAATTATTGCTAATTTTTGGATTTCGGCATACGAAAATGGCAAGAGAGTTGGTTAATACCACTTCTCCATGATTGTGACAAGAGAAGGCAAGTGTATTGGTCAGTTTTCAGTTTCCATTGCATGATATTGAAGCTTCATTGCAGTTTGATATTTATTACAGGGACTGAGTCCCAGTTCACCGTTGTTCTCAGTCACTTAATGTACTTAATGTCTATTTTATTTATTTACATTTTTTATATAGAAATTTTGTTCTCTTGGAACAATTGGATTAAATTCTTTTACTTCTTTGAGGAAGAGACAAACAATTTTGAAAAACTCGAGTACATTCACTTTGTATCTTAATTGTTTCTCAGTTGATAGATATATTTTCCCTTGTGAAACATGCAGATCATTAAATCTTTTTAGTGGCCGTCTACCAAACCAATCAAACTAGGCAAACCATATATAACATAACTTCAACAAATCCTTCCTGGCCTCATGTTTTGTGCAGAATACGGATGAAACTGTTTTGCGTAAAGCAACAAGTTATTTGTAGACAAACATAAATAGAACAATCATTTATCAAATATATCCAATACCCTGATATTTAACATTATTGTTTTTATTAGATAATGATTTCTCTTAATCCCTCCTCGCCTCTCTATTGGTTCAATTCTGTTAATTCTTGGTCCTCAGTCCTGTTCTCACTCTTCCTCTTGAGAAACTAGACTTCATTTATGCTATTTACTTCTTTGGCATGGCTGGGCTCGTAATGTAAAAGTGTGTCACTAGAATCAGGTCAAGTGACAGCTTTTGGTGCCAGAGCACTAGCATGTATGTTTAAATGACTTGATATTTATAGAGGCAAAAGAATAAAAGCTATATGTAACTAAATATTATTTAAAACTCCTGTAGGTGGTACTTCTTTGTTTGGAACTTCTGGATTTTTGACAAAAATCTAAATTCGGAACTGCTGTTACAGAATCAATTGAGTGTAGTTCTTCACTGTAATATATAGGTTCTTTTATAAATTTCAATTTAATCCATCAGCTTGTTTAACAAATTTTTTCAATTTTACTTAATACTAGTAATGGCCATTTCTGTTATTATAGTTTAGGTGTAATTTTTTTCTTGTTTTTTTTGGATAATCCAGAAATCCTTAAAATAGCTTAGCGAATTCAAGTTTGAAATTGGAGCCCCTGGTGAATCATACAATCATAAGGTATCCATGAGGGTTTAAATCTTAGATTATCAGGGAGTTTAGGTGTAATTGGCTGACATATTTTTTAGATCAATACTTAATCTGTCAAAAACCCAATTTGATGAATACAATTGCTGACTGAACTACCCAGTTTTGGTATAGCAGATGGGAACCCTGCAATTTCCGCATCAAACATTAGTCCTCAAATCCGCAGCCATCTCTAGACTCCTCCTGTTAACCCTGATTGTCATCTGGCGAACCCTTCTGAATCCCTATGACACTTCGGCTTCTCTGAACCCTGAGTGTTTAATTGATTCTCGGTGGTACCACCATTCTTCAAACAATTCGATTGGATCCAAAATTGAAAATTCTGTCGTTTGGGACAGTGTCTACTTCGTCCGTATTGCGCAGTGTGGATATGAGCATGAACAGTCCTATGCTTTCCTTCCCCTCCTTCCTGCTTGCATTTCTCTATTATCCCATACAGGTAAAATGCACAATATTATTTCGGGGATTTTTTTTTTTTTTTTTTTTTTTTTTTTTTTTTGTGTTGAGGGATTTGTTTCTGAGTTGGGTTTGTTGTTGACTGCAGTATTCGCACCATTAATTACTGTTATTGGATACAGAGCTGTGTTGGGGTTGTGTGGATATGTTGTCAGCAATATAGCCTTCTTGTTCGCTGCAGTTTATTTTTACAGGTAGATTATTGGAATTTAGAAATGGGTTCCATTTGGATGTTCTGATTGTGTCCTTGCCTTCCTGATTCTAACAGGCTATCAATTACAATCTTGAAGGACCCCGAAGCAGCTTTTAGAGCTTCCCTGTTGTTCTGCTTCAATCCAGCTTCCATATTTTATTCTTCAATGTGATGGTCTCATTTCTTTCTTTTCTTTTTTAATTTTTCTTAAAATGATGTGCAATTGAAATAAAGTGAGAAATTTTCCTATCTTTAAAATTGCAGATATTCAGAGAGCTTATACGCTTTATTTTCAGTTGGGGGAATATACTATTTGATGTCTGGTGCAAAGAATATTGCTGTACTTTGGCTTGCTCTGTCTGGTTGTGCAAGATCTAATGGAGTGCTTAATGCTGGTTATTTCTGTTTTCAGACTATGCATCGTGCTTACGATGCTCTTTTCCTGAAAAAACGTGGTTATGTAAGTTTGTACTTTTTTTATTATCCTTTTCTGTTTAATTTTAATTTTACGTATCATAATTCATAAATATCTTCTGATGCTGCAGGTTACCTTTAAATTTTCATAAATGTGTGGTACAAGATTATTTACGTAGTAATTTCTATTTCTATGGCAGTTGACAATCCTGGTTCTTATTGACGGAGCCATAAGAAGTATATGTATTTTTATTCCATTTATCGCTTTTCAAGCGTATGGCTACCACAATATTTGTCTTGGACATTCTCCAGATGAAATGCGGCCTTGGTGCAATGCAAGAGTGCCTTTACTGTACAATTTTATTCAAAGCCATTACTGGTAAATTCATATAACTATTAAAAATTAGTATTTTGACCATATTACTCTTTTAGTTACTCTATGTATTGTCAAATGGCTTTAGACAGAAAAAGCTGTAGCTTGCACTGATAAATACTTATTTATTAAATGTCTTGCTGGGATGAATAGGTACTGTATCTAGATTGTCATTCTTTGTGTATGATTGCTCTATTTTACAAAAAAGTTCTTTTCTGGTATTTTTAGAGCATCACTGGTATTTATAATTCAACAAATGATCGGAAGCATACCTGATTAGGTTTATTTGATATATTTAAGAGTTAACTTTTATCTAAAGTCATATTTCTCATTTCTAGCTTTCAAACATGTGTTGGAAGTTTCTTGTTACAATCTGCCTCTTTGTACATTGCAATTATTTATTTTGCCATACCTTATGCAAGAAAAAGAATAAATTTATGAATGAAGTGGATACACATTTAGGTATGCTACTACATTAATGGTATTAAACGGTTTTCTTTTTAATGCCAGGCAAGCAGGTTTTTTAAGGTATTTCCAATTCAAACAGTTGCCAAACTTTCTACTCGCATCACCAATATTGTCTTTGGCGCTCTGCTCAATTATCCATTACGTGAAGTCACAGCCCAAGATTTTTTTCTCGTTAGGTTTTCAAGCTTCTAATGAGGAAAAACAGTTTACTCCTCTGCTTTCTTCTTCGGGGACAGACCCAAAATCAGACAGTGGCTGCCTTCCAGAGAAATCCTCTTCTAAGATACAAGGTATTACTTTCAAGAATATATAAGGTCTTGGAAATTACCAGTCGACGCATTTACTGCTGTACTCTGTAGGTGTATACTGTAAAATTTTAACATTTGAATTCGCTGGAGGATACCGATTTAATGATTTTTTTTTTCTTTTGCACCACCAATGAGTGGAAGTTTGCTAGTGGCCTATTTTGAAAGTTTGAAGGTGGCTTTTATGTTTAATATTGTGATTTGATTTTAATGTATTCCACTTGGACTGTGGCTCTATTTCTGGTGTTCTTATTCTGGTTGATGTATAATGTGAATGTCAATAATATTTTTCTTATTAGTCAGCTAATCTTTATTTTAAAATTTATTGCAACTTAATGTTAAGTTTTTCTAACAATTTTCATTTTGAGACAGGAAATGAAAATTTGCGACAGAGGAAGCCTTTGAATAAAGGAGGAAATTCTGCTGAGCTTCCTGTAGAATATGGATCATCAGTGAATTCGGGATATTTGTCTACCTCTGTACTCCCATTTATTCTACATTTGGGTTTTATGGCAGCCACTGCATTGTTTGTCATGCATGTGCAGGTCAGACTTGTCTTTGTTCTTTTGTTGACTTATGTTTCTCAGTTTCGAGTGGTACAATGTTAACAGTTATGATAAATGTTAGGAGCTGATAATTTTGGGCATATGTCATGCACAAATTTTCATTATAAGCATTGAAAATAGGACAGAATCATCCTCACAAACTAATATATTCTTTTACACCTTGGTAAGAATAACAAATTAGTGAGTTAAACACTGGTCATTTATATTTCAAATGACTTTCTAAGAAGGCAAGAGCTTGTGAAAACAACTAATTTATCTAAGTATGTTAAGAATAAACTTGCTGGTGGTTAGTTTCTGAAATTCGATTGGCTTCCCAAATCATCTGCACTATTATTATTATTATTATTATTATTATTATATAATTTTCTAACACTAGGTCAGACTACTATTGAGACCAGTTGAAATAGAATTCTAAAGCACAGTTTGGATTTCTGCTCCCAGAAGATGGGTGAGGGCTACCCATACAAAGGTGGAAAAATTATCCACACATTAGTGACACTTTAGTGAGTTGAACCCATCACTTGAAGGTATAGTGATGGGTGGACTTGGTTTTACTACTAGGCCAAGTTGCTTTCCTCGTTTGTACTGTTATTATTATTATCAAAGAAGTTATTGATATAGGTGAAGGTTTCTGCCCATCAATGTTGTGGAATTGAAAGTGTGAATCTACAGGATTTGTAGCATAGGATATTTCTTCCATGGTGACGAACTTATGTGGACCATTTAGAAGAACTGCCATTATTCTAAATAAGATTATTTCTTCTTTGGTCGCCTCATTATTCTTTTTACTAATTTAATCCTATCAGCTAAATAATGGCTCTGATGCATCACAATTTCTGATGATTTATTAATTGACAGGTTTCCACGCGATTCTTGTCGGCAAGTCCTCCGCTTTATTGGTTTGCTTCATATTTGATGATATCACCTGGTGTGGGTAAGAGATGGGGATATTTGATCTGGACATACTGTGCAGCCTACATCCTTCTTGGCAGTCTACTCTTTTCAAACTTCTACCCTTTTACTTGATAAAGCTTCTAGATGTCTCATTTTTTATATACAAATTGAGAGCTTCTCTGGTGACAAGTTCTTGCCATTTTTCTCGGCTCTCCCTTAACACTGATGATGTGTTGAAGATTCAAGCCGAACTCAAGCTGAAAGAGTTGTATGAAGCAGTTGACTAAGCAACACAAGAAACTATAGGAATGAATAGTTATACCTGTTGTTGATATGTGACAACCTTTGTCGGCCTAGATAGGACAAAGTTGTTGTAAGAAAAACTTTTGTGTCTAATCCCAAAACTTTTCCTTGTTAAAATGGGAGGCTTGTTTGAGTTTCCTCGCTTGCTAATGGGGAGGCGATGAAGTGGTGGTTTACGGTTGGATTGAAAGCGAACTGTTTTCTTGTTTTCGTTGTCCCTATAGATTATCACGGGAATTTAGATGGAGATGATTAAGGAGTGGTGATAGTTCAAGATGGTAAATGGAATTGACATCCATCTTTATTGTGTGACTTGTGTCTTATATCTGAAGTGAATTGAAGAGCTTTGAATTTGATTGTTGTAACAGCCCTTTTGGTAGGTCAATTTTACTTGCATTCATGTAAGTAAGACTTGCATTGTTGAATTCTTGCTTTGACAGCAAAAGGGGACATGGGATCTACTATGAAACATTTTCTTGTAGTTCTTCTGATGACATTGCAAGGCAACAATGGCAGGGTGGCTGCTTGCAAAGAACACGGTCGTTATCAAGAACAATTTTCGTTCGAATGCAAAATACTTTTACATTCGTTGCCATTCCGCGGACTATGATCTTGGGGAACATTGGCTGGCTAGTGGCCAGAAATACTCGTGGCCGTTGGAAACAAGAACAAATCTTTTAAACCTTATGACTATAGTGGCTATTATTCCTGTATTGACAAAGGAATTGTTTTCAGGTCTCTCAAGGTAGATGGCCTTCCTGCAGTTAGTAAAGAGAAAACTATTAAAGAAGATGTTCTTGCTTCTCTTGATTGAGATTGATTAGTGATTGATAAAACATTTGTATTTTGCGTATGGTCAACAAGTTAAAAGCCATAAAATTTGGTATGTTTGTTGGAAAATTTTAATTAAAGCAATCAAATTATAAAATAAAGTATTTATATGTTTATGATCCTTCAAAACATTTTACGTTTCCAGTCTCTATAGATGAAACAAGATCATCAAATTGTATTTATGAGATTAGATGGAATTAAAGATTGAAAAGGATTGAATTAGACTAAATTAGTAACATAATATGTTTAATAAGAGATTGTTTTAATTTTGTAAAACTCGTATTAAATTTAAAAAATCAACATAATATGTTCAATAAGAGATTGAAAAGGATTGAATTAGGCTAAATTAGTAACATAATATGTTCAGTAAGAGATTGTTTTAATTTTGTAAGACATTGTATTAAATCTAAAAAATTAAAGTAATAATGTCATTCTCTTTAGGAGGATTGAGATTTTTTATGATTGGATAATGTAAAATTTCCTTTACCAAAAAGTAATAAAACAAAAATAAATAATAAAACCCTACACAAATGATAACCACATTATCCATATTAGATTTGGTTACAATATAGTATATGCAGTATTAATGGGAGTTATAAGAAGAGGTTATTTCCCTTTTTAATTTTTCTTCTAGTTTTCTAACCTCTATATTTTATGGATTTTTGGATTAAAATTCAGTGATTAGATTTCACTCATAACAATACAGATCTTATATAGTAGTACTTTTATCAACGAGTGCTTAGTCTATATGAACCTTTAATCTTGTTAACTCTAATTAGATTTTGGTAGAACAGTTATCCATTCAATATCAACCATCATGATACTTATAGGTGTTATTAGTTTTGGATATTTCTCTAATCCAATTAGTATCAACCTTAAATAAAAATAAAAATAATAATAATAATAATAAATAAATAATAAAAAACCACAAAGTAGCATCACCATCAAAGTAATTGTACATCTTTCATCTCATTAGATATCTATTGACTATTGATATTGATTGAACCAATTTTAAGTCTTACTAGATATTGATATATTCAATGTGAACCGTTGTGCATGTACTTGTCGATCTCCTTACTTCTTACTTGTTGGTAGACCTTGTAACCCAATTATTATCAATCTAACAGTAGCTCTTCTCGTCTTTTGTATCTTCTCCGTTCGCTGAAACTTCACACACTTGGGTTCATCTACATCTCCATATTTTAGGTTTAATTTTTTTCTTCTTTTTTTTTTTTTTTCTGATTTTTAACATTAAACTTTTTTCGTTCTTTCGAGTCTGTCTCTTCCCTCATACAAGCAGAGGTATGTATTCTTCATCTTCATTTAATTACATTTTTATTTTTATTTTTTTCATTTCCATGTTTCTTATCCATTTTATATTTTGTTTTCCTATTTTCAATAAAAGCATATTATCCAAGTAATCCCTATTTTAGTTTCTTTATAAATAAAGTTATGGCATGGGTGGTTTAGGGAAACCTTTATCACGATAATGATGTTAGGAAGAGATTCAATTATCGTGCATGAGTTTCCGTGTCTCGAGTTTACACAAAATAAGATCTACTACAAAGAATTGTAAACTCTTATGGGTTTGGAACTATTGATATGGACAAGTTAAAGAAAATGAATGAAGAAGCTTTGGAGTAGTATCTTTATAGACCGTTGCAAGAGCTATCATATGTAGTGGTGATTGATGATGTGTGGGATAGAGAAGCTTGGGCAAGCTTGAAAAGAGCTTTTTTGGACAATGAAAATGGGAGTCGAGCCATTGTCGCTACTCACAAAAAAGAAGTTGTTCAACGTCTGGATAAGAGAACTTACGCTCACATAGTTCAACATTTAAGATCAGATAAGAGTTGGCAACAACTTTATGAGAAAACTTTTCATAGCATGCAGATAGAATGATAGATGAAGGATTAGAGAAGTTAGCAAGGGAAATGGTACAAAAATTTGATGGCCCACCACTTGCCATAATTGTATTAGGTGGACTCTTATCACCAAGGAAGCCACAAGAATAGAATGTGGTGCATGATCAAATTTGGCAGAACTTAAAAAATGATGCAATTGAAATTTCTCACTTATTAGCTTTAAGTTTAAACTATTTATTATATCAATCGAAACAATGTTTTCTCTATTTATGTATTTTTTTTGGAAGACTTTGAAATAAAGTCAAATGAACTTGTTTATAATATTGAGGATTTGTTGGATACATTTCATGTCCAAGTCCATATGCAGCTAATGATGGTGCAGGGACTATGGAAGAAAATGTCAAGTCAAGATGTTTATATTTCATGTGTTCTTGCATAGTTGAGGAAGGCAAAAAAAGAAAGTCAATCCATACAACATAGGCAAAGAGATGGAAGAGTTTAAAGACAAAATCACTAATCTCTCCTATAGATGTCAATTGTATGAACTCCACGATTCTAGTGACAACAAGGAAAGAAAAAACGAGACACTTGGCAAATTGACAAATATAAGAAGAGTCACCTTCTTTGCAATTGAAAATAATGTTGTTGGCTTTAAGGATGATGTTAATGAATTGTTAAGTAAGCTTCTTAACAATGAACCTCGGTGTTTCATGATTTCTATCTACGACATGGCTGATTTAGGTAAAATCACTCTTGCTGGAAAGTTTTATCATAATAATGATGTTCAGAAGAGATTCAATTGTCAGTGCATGGGTTTTTGTGTCTTAAGATTACAATACTCGAGCTCTTCTACTAAGAATTATAAACTCTTTCGAGTTTTAAACAAATAATATGAAGGAGCTTGAGAAAAAGAATGAAGAAGCTTTGGAGCGGTATCCTTATAGGTCGTTGCAAGAGATATCATATGTAGGTGGTGATTAATGATGTGTAGGATAGAGCGTGGGTGAGCTTATTGCATTGTCACTGCTCGTAATAATAAGACTAGATGAGAGTTGACAACTATTATGTGAGAAAACTTTTTATAGCATAAAGATGGATGAAGGATTAGAGAAGTTAGCAAGGAAATGGTACAAAAATGTGATGACCTACCACTTGCCATAATTGTATTAAGTGGACCCCTATTGACAAGGAAGCCATAGGAATGACATGTAGTGTATGATCAAATTTGGTTGTACTTAAAAAATGATTTGATTGAAATTTCTCACTTGTTAGCTGTAAGTTTCAATTATTTTTATCATATCAATTGAGATACTGTTTTCTCTATTTAGGCATTTTTTTCAGAAGGCTTTGAAATAAAATTGGACAAACTTGTTTATGATATTAAGGATCTGTTGGATGCATTTAATCTCTAACTCCAAAGTGTATCCAACTCCAAGTCTAAAGTGTAGCAGATGATGGTGGAGGGACTGTAAAAGAAAAGGCCAAGTCAAGATGTTAACCTTCCATGTGTTCTTACATAGTTTAAAAGACAAAAAAAAAAGGTCAATATGTATAACATAGGCAAGGAGGTTAAAGGATTCAAAGACAAAATGAACGATCTCTTCTGTAGACGTCAATCATATGGACTCCAAGATTTCTCACTTGTTAGCTTTAAGTTTAAGTTATTTATCATATTAATTGAAATAATATTTTCTCTATTTAGATATTTTTTCGGAATACTTTGAAAAAAAGTAGAATGAACTTGCTTATCTTATGATATTGAGGATTTGTTGGATACATTCCATCTTTAAGTCCAAAGTGTCGTTGATGATGGTGGTAGGACTATGGAAGAAAAGACCAAGTTAGGATGTTTACCTTCCATGTATTCTTGAATAGTTGAGAAAGGCAAAAAAAAAGAAAAAAAAAGGGTCAATCTATACAACATAGATAAGGAGATTGAAGAGTTCAAATACAGAATCGGTGATATCTCCCGTAAACGTCAATTGTTTGAACTCTAAGATTTCTCACTTGTTAGTTTTAAGTTTCAATTGTTTATCATATCAATTGAAACAAGTGTTTTCTCTATTTAGATATTTTTCTGGAGAACATTGAAATAAAGCTAGATGAACTTGCTTATGATATTGAGGATCTATTTGTTACATTCCATCTCCCAGTCCAAAGTGTAGTAGATAATGATAGAGGGACTATGGAAGAAAAGGTCAAGTCAGGATTTTTACCTTCCATGTGTTCTTGCATAGTTGGCAAAAGTTAAAAAATGTCAATCTATTCAATATAGGCAAGAAGATTGAGTAGTTCAAAGATAAAATCAATTATCTCTCCCATTAATGTCAATTGTATGGAGTCCAAGATTTCATGCTTGTTAAGTTTAAGTATCAATTATTTATCATGTCAATAATGTTTTTTCTGTTTAGGTATTTTTTCAGAAAATTTTGAATAAAGCCAGAAGAATATACTTATGCTATTGAGGATCTGTTTGATATATTCCATTTTCAAGTCCAAAGTGTAGCTGATGATGATCGAAGGATTATGGAAGAAAAGGCCAAGTCAAGATGTTTACCTTCCATGTGTTCTTGCATAGTTAAGAAAGACAAACAAAAAAAATATCAATTTGTACAATATAGGCAAGGAGATTGAAGAGTTCAAAAACAGAATCAATAAACTTTCCCATAGATGTCAATTAGATGGACTCTAAGGTCTCTTACTTGTTAGCTTTAAGTTTCAATTATTTATCAAACCAATTGAAATAATATTTTCTCTATTTAAGTATTTGAAAAATGTTGAAATAAAGCTAGATGAACTTGCTTATGATATTGAGGATCTATTGGATACACTTCATCTCCTAGTCTAAAATGTAGCTAATGACAGTGGAGGGACTATGAAAGAAAATGCCAAGTCAAGATGTTTACTTTCAATATGTTCTCGCAAGGTTGAGAAAGGCGAAAAAAAAATGTCAATTTCTACAACATAGACAAGAAGATTGAAGAGTTCAAAAGCAAAATCAGTGATCTCTCCTATAAACATCAATTGTGTGGACTCCACTATTTGATTTTTGTTAGTTTTAAGTTTCAATTATTAATCATATCAATTGAAACAATATTTTTTCTATTTAAGTATTTTTTTGGAAATCATTGAAATATAACCGAATGAAATTGTTTATGATATTAAGGATCTGTTGGATACATTTCATCTCCAAGTCCAAAGTGTAACTGATGGTAGTGGAGGGATTATAGAAGAAAAGGCTAGGTTAGGATGTTTACTTTTCATGTGTTCTTGAATAGTTGAGAAAGTTAAAAAAAAAAAAAAAAAAAAAAAAAAAAGACCAGTCTGTACAACATAGGCAAGGAGATTGAAGAGTTTAAAGACATAGTTGTGATCTCTCCCATAGATATCAATTGTCTGGACTCCAATATTTCTCATTTGTTAGTTTTGAGTTTCAATTATTTATCATATCAATTGAAACAATGTTTTTTTTATTTAGGTATTTTTACAAAAAACTTTGAAATAAAGTTAGGTGAACTTGCTTATGATTTTAAGGATCTGTTTGATACATTCCATCTCCAAGTCCAAAGTGTAGCTGATGATGGTGGAGGGACTATGGAAGAAAATGTCAAGTCAGGATATTTACCTTCAATATGTTCTTGCATAGTTGAGAAAGACCAAAAAAAAAAAAAAAAATGCACAATCTATTCAACATAAACAAGGAGATTGAAGAGTTCAACAATAGAATCAATGATCCCTCTCGTAGAAGTCAATTATATGGACTTTAAGATTTCTTGTCTATTAACTTTAAGTTTCAATTATTTATTATATCAATTGGAACAATATTTTCTCCATTTAGATATCATTTTAGGAAAACTTTGAAATAGAGTCTATTAAACTTGCATATTATATTGAGGATCTGTTTGATATATTCCATCTCCAAGTCCAATCTGTAGCTGATAATGGCTGAAGGACTATGGAAGAAAATGTCAAGTCGGGATATTTACCTTCCATGTGTTCTAAAATAGTTGAGAAAGGCAAAAATAATAATAATAATAATAAAAGGTTAATCTGTGCAATATAAGCAAGGAGATTAAAGAGTTCAAAAACAGAATCAATGATCTCTCTTGTAGACGTCAATTGTATGGACTCTAAAATTCTCACTTGTCAGGTTTAAGTTTCAATTATTTATCATATCAATTAAAACAATGTTTTCTTTATCTAGGTATTTTTCCAGAAGACTATGAAATAGGTATGAATAAATTGATCCATCTTTTGGTGGCAAAGGGTTTCATGCATAGGTGAGGGAACAACCAACACAATGATGGGAGGAACATCGGCTTGGGGGTGGGAGATGTCAAACCATAGTCTCATAGGAGACCATGGTGGGCAGTAGTGCTTTATCAAACTACGTTGCTGCCCAATGACGACATCCATCTTAATTATGTCTTATAACTGAAGTGAATTGAAGAGCTTTGAATTTGATTGTTGTAACAACCGTTTTGGCAGGTCACTTTTACATGCATTCATATAAGTAAGACTCGCATTATTGAATTCTTGCTTTGACAGCAAAAGGTACATGGGATCTACTATAAAATATTTTCTTGTAATTTTTGTGATGACATCTATTTGCAAGGCAACAGTGGTAGGGTGGCTGCTTGGGAAGAACACGGTTGTCATCAAGAACAATTTTCGTTTGACTGCGAGTTACTCGTACGTTCATTGCCATTCCATGGATGATGATCTTGGGGAACATTGACTGGCTAGGGGCAAGAAATACTCGTGGTCGGTCGACATAAATTTTTGGGGAACGGCCCTTTCTGATTGCTATGTGCAATGGGGAAACAAGAACAAATCTTTGGCTCATGATTTATGGTGATTACTGTTGCATTGATAAATGAATTGTTTTCTGGTCTCTCAAGGAAGATGGTCTTCTGCAGTTAGTAAAGAGAAAAATATTAAAGAAGATGTTCTTGCTTCTCTTGATTGGGATTCATTACTGATTGATAAAATGTGTTGTATTTTGTGTATGGTCAACAAGTTAAAAGCGATAAAATTTGGTATGTTTGTTGGAAAATTTTAATTAAAGCAGTCAAATTATAAAATTATGTATCCTTCAAAACATTATACATTTCAATTCTCTACGAATGAAACAAGATCATCAAATTATACTTATGAGATTAGATGGGATTAATGATCGAAGATGATTGAATTAGACTAAATTAGTATCATAATATGTTCAATAAGAGATTGTTTTAATTTTTTAAGACATTGTATTAAACTTAAAAAATTAAAATAATAATATCATTCTCTTTAGGATGATTGAGATTCTATAAGTTTGGATGATGCTGAATTTCCTGTGCAAAAAAAGTAACAAAACAAAATAAAAATAAATAATAAAACCGAACACAAATCATAGCCACATTATCCGTATTGGATTTGGTTACAATATAATATTGTTAATGGTAATTATAACTTTTCACTAAAAAAAAAAGATAGTTATAAGAATAGGTTATTTTCCTTTACAATTTTTCTTCTAGTTTTCTAACCTCTAAATTTTATGGATCCTTGGATTAAAATTCAATGATTAGATTTGACTCATACATTATATAGTAGTATTTTTTTTTTTTTATCAATGGAGTGCTTGTACTCTTTGATCTTATGAGATCTCAATTGACTATTAATCTGACCAATGTTGAGTCTATATGTACCTTTAATCTTTGTCAACTCTCATTAAATTTTGGTAGAAACTTTATCCCTTCGATATCAATCATCATGATACTTATCGATGTTATTAGTGTTAGACATATGTCTAATCCAATTAATATCAACCTAAAAAAAACCCATAAAGTAGCATCACCATCAAAGCAATTGTACCACTTTCATCTCATTAGATTTCAACTGACTATTGATATTGATTGAACCAATTTTTAGTGTTACTAGATTTTGATATATTCAAATGTGAACCGTTGTGCATGTACTTATCGATCTCCTTACTTCTTACTTGTTAGTAGACCTTGTAACCCAATTAACATCAACCCAAAAGAAATCGAATAACGCAGAATAAAATAGATATAAAAATCCGGCCCATTAACTTAAAATACCCGGCCCATTAACGGCCCATAGTAGTTGGTTTAGGTTTGGAAAAACCATCCATAAACCCTCTCTCTCTCTCTCTCTCTCTCTCTCTCTCTCTTCAACCTCGACTGCGCCGCTCTCTCTCTCCCTCTCTCTCCATCGCCGCCGCTTCAAGCTTCGTCTCCGGCGACCACCAGAGCTTCTCCGTCTCTCTCTCTCTCTCTCTCCATCGCCGCCGCAGTATTATTATTTACAGTTGGTTAGTCCGAGCTACTCCATAAGATTTATCCTGCTTACTTGTATAAAATTGATTATCGTATTTGAATTTTTGTATTGCAATGTTAAAAAAGATATTTCATCTCAAATATTTTTTAATTGACCGCTGCTACGAAAAGAACTAGTCCAATATTGTACATATCAGATTCGTTTAGTCTCGCTATTTTGTAGATAGTGTTGGTTTTAGGAATTTCAGTTGATCTTGAGTTCCTGTTTAATGAAGACTTAATAATAAATTAAAATTTGAAGAGATGATGAGGTTTAAAGAGAGAGAAGCACTGATTTTTAGGTAGAGGAAGCAGAAAGCGGTGTCCGATAGAAGAAGGAGATGGTGGCTGTTAGTAATGTCAGCAGCCATCTCTTCAAATTTCAATTTAATTTTCTTCTTTCTTTCTTTTTTGAAATCGTCGATTAGTTGCAGCAATTGATATTCGTGTGTCTTTATGTTCACCTGATTTTTTGCTTTTTGGGATTTAGCATATCAGTTTATTTATTTATATTTACTTTTTTTCTTCTTTTCATGTAGAGAATAGAATAATCATTAGTGGAAAAAAAAATCAGATATATAATTTTGAAAGTGATTGCTTTTAGATGGTTCAATCTTTTGTTTATTTATTTATATTTACTTTTTGGTTTTTTGGGATTTAGCATATCAGTTTATTAAACATTATTTTTGCTGTTGTAATTAATTGAGAAGAGAATTGCATTCTGTATTTCCGGATTATGAATTCTCTATTGTGTTTTTAGTTTATGTGCTTGGCTACAGTTGAGTAAGAGTGATTTAGATGGCGAAGAAGCGAGACAGAATACAGAATCCCCAGCCGTTCCTTCCAGAGGAGGATGGTACTTCTGTGGCTTCCACCAAGAAACACTCCAAACCTTCCAAGCGCCACCAAAATCAAGATAAAGTATATGTCTTTGATTTTCTGTTCGGTTGATTGTGCATTTCATTTGATTGTGTGTTTGTGATGTTTAGTGTTGGATTTTGTTGCATATTGTGCAGATGATTTCATCGGGGATGAGTTCGAAGATTCTAAAGGAAGCGTTGATTCAACAGAAGGAGGTTCAAGAGGAGGCTGATGGGTCAGAATCTAAGAAGAGTGCCTTTGTTTTTGAAGAGGAAGAGCTGAGTAAGCGTCAAGTAGAAGAAGAGGAAGAGGATATTGATGAATTTGGTGGTTTTAATGACACCCAAAGTCAATTTGGAAACTATGAGGTATATAGTAATCCGAAAAAGATTTTCGGAGCCTGTTAATTTGTTTCATTTTTTAGATTTTGTTTTTAAATTGCCTAAACTTATTTGAACAATTAGATAGAAATGTGTAGTTACAGATCCTGTATATAGAAGTGTTCCTTCCATCGGAAACTAATAAAAGAATTTGTTGTTTATGGAGTCTTGGATTCGTATGTGCAATTACTTTCATTGGAAAATATTGGTTGATTTGTTGTTTATGTACCCCAGGAAGAGATCGATGAGGATGATGAGAGATTGTTGGAGTCATTCTTATCCAAGGATGCTGGTCCACAACAAACACTTGCTGATCTCATCATCAAGAAAATCAAAGAAAATGATGCAAACCTTTCTTCAGGTCTTTTTTTTTTATCAATTTTTTTTAAAGGTCACATTGGTGTGTTTTCAGTATGGTTATTGTTATAATTTACTAAACTATCTGTTTGTTTTGGACTTGTCAGAAGCGCGCCCTTTGCCTAAATTGGATGAATCCTTCTTAAAGTTGTATAAAGGGTAATTCTGTGACACTTTTAACCTAGTATGATTTTTTCGTCTGACTTCACCATTTTATGTCTTGTTTTGAGTTTACTTTTTCCATAAAGAAAATGGTTTTTACTTCTGATTTGTGATGAATAAAGGAGGTGTTATTTTTTCTTCATATTGATTAATGGTGGTTCTAATGAAATATGCAGAGTTGGCGAGTTTCTCAGCAAGTACACAGCGGGGAAGATGCCCAAAGCATTTAAACACATCCCTTCAATGCAGATGTGGGAGGATGTCCTGTACCTTACTGAACCTGAGAGGTGGTCGCCTAATGCAATGTTTCAAGCCACTAGAATATTTGCTTCAAATCTGAGTGCAAAGAAGGCAGAACGCTTTTACAAGCTTGTTTTGCTCCCTCGGATCAGAGATGATATCCGAAAGAATAAGAGGTTGCATTTTGCACTGTATCAAGCATTGAAGAAATCTCTCTATAAACCTGCTGCATTCAACAAGGGAATATTGTTCCCTTTGTGTAAAGTATACATCTTCCTGTACTGTCTAGGGTTTACTCTGTTATACGTGCACATACAGAAAGATAAAACTACAAGAAAAATCTAATAAGTATTGTAATTATGTTAAATAATCTTGTTTGCAGTATAGTTAGAGTATATATATATATTTTTATTATTTTTTTATTATTTTTGTTTTTACTTGGTATACAGTCAGGGACATGCAGTTTGAGGGAAGCTGTCATAGTTGGGAGCGTTCTTGAGAAGGTCTCCATTCCTATGCTTCACTCAAGGTATGCTATTCTTTGATGGGTGAAACCTTAAGATGTTTAGGCATATACAGTCAATTTCATTTAATTTAATGGATGCTCAGAAGCATTTGTTTATTTAAAGATTGAATTTGGGGTTGAGTAGAGTCGTAACAAATTGGAATTCACAAACAAACATCCGTTTTGAAACAGATGGTAGCTTGCCAGAAGGATTTTTAGATGTGCTAAAATGTGTGACTGCTGTCTTGTTGCTTGCTTAACCTAATTAGCACTTGTCATCAATAACATATCTTTTCCTTTTGAAGATGCATCATAAAGACTTTGTTTTTCATTGTATACCTTAATTAGACTTAGGTAAAACTTACCAAAAACTTCGACTGTTTGATAAATAATGTTCTCCCGTCTTAAGTTAGACAAATGTTCATTTGGGAAAATGGCTCGAAATTAGTTTTTCCCGAAATTGTTT
The DNA here is from genome assembly GCA_021234005.1 of Nephelium lappaceum. Lineage (NCBI taxonomy): Eukaryota > Viridiplantae > Streptophyta > Magnoliopsida > Sapindales > Sapindaceae > Nephelium > Nephelium lappaceum. The sequence continues at coordinate 8,406,805 of CM038009.1, forward strand.
GATGCAAATGATGTTTTTTGACCTTTAGTTCATCATGTTTTGTAATGTATGTGGGAAGTAATTAACTGGGACTTCTGTTTCAAATTGCAGTGTTGCATTATTGAAGCTTGCAGAAATGGAATACTGTGGTACAACAAGGTATTCATATTTATTTGATAGGCCAAAAGAAGTTTATCATGACTGAATGGTGCATAGTGTGCCGTTGTGTGAAAGTGTTTCGTAATTTTAAAGATTAGAGATGCATGGTAACAACTAAGATGTGCATGGTGTGCTTAATGGTTTAACATTTCTGACTGAGAGAAGAGGTGAAAAGGAATTTATCGTGGATAATGTAACGAGGTTGTTGCTCACGTAACTGTAGTATTGACTCATTTGCTTGCTGTTGAACTAGCAGTCTAGTACCGTGGTGTGTTAATGTGTTCCATGGATACTTTAGAGAAACCGGCTGTTGAGCCAAATTCGAGGTTGAATGCAGGGAAAAGTCTTATTACTAGATGCTGTTTCGTTAATCACAAATGAAAAATTAATTATTATAGTGGCTTTCTCAGCATTATTATAGCGATTTGGTACAGACATCGGTTCACATACAATAAGGATATGGAAAATTAAGTGATTAATATCTAGGCTGGTGAAAGACTGCTTACTCAAAGGAATACTGATATTTTAATTGTAAAAATTGTTATATTGTGCATCTCAAATTTATTGTTGCTAGATGATTCAGGAATCAATTAATAGGGTTGCTCCTTGACAATTTGTTGCAGTTACTTTATAAAGCTTCTTTTGGAAAAGAAATATGGTTTACCATATCGTGTAGTTGATGCTATTGTTGAACATTTTATGAGATTTTACGATGATTCAAGAACAATGCCTGTAATATGGCACCAATCACTTCTGGCATTCGTGCAGAGGTTAGTAACTTCTTTAAGATTCTTGTTTTGCCTATTGTTGTTTGTGTTATGAAGTCTCTTTTTAGTCTATAGATGTTAGCCGAAGAGAATTAAATTGTAAAATCTCTGGTCTGAAGAAAACAAGAAAATCAATCCTCTAGGAAGATTGAAATTTATCAACATAGCTTATATTGATCTTCTTGAATTTTTTGGTCCTTTTTAAGACAAGTCATGGATGACATACATATTAATCAAGAGAGAACAGGGAAGGGAGGGAGGAAGGAAAGAAGATGGTTATGTGCTGAAACGGTTTTATTTCTTTCTCTTGTTGATACTTCAATCAGAAGAGAAAGCCATTTCTGTGATAATGTAACCTTTATACAGGGTATATGTTTCAGTGAGAGTTAATTGGAATTCGTGAGCAGGTTTTTGTTTCAGAGAAAGCTGAGTTGGTAGCTATCAATAGGCTACATTAAAACAATGAACCTTATTAAATCAAACTAGAAAAAGAAATGAAAGCAGCTGTTACTCTGCTGCATTTCTTGTTTGTCTCTGTATTCCTCCTTTTCTACATGAATGCAATTCTTCGATGTTTATTCTCACAAAAAAAGGGCCAAAAAAGCAGATAATTTTCAATTTGTCAATTACAAAGTATGTAAATCGATATGAAGTTGTATGACCAAGTTGCAATTGGGGCTCAGTGTTGTCAAAGTCATTGGTTCTGTGAATGTTGCAAAACTAATAAATTAGTAAGCATGCTTATTCATACTATTGAAAATAATCTTATAACATGTAGTTAGTTGGCTGGTATATCCTGTTATCCCTTACATGACTAAAATGTGTCTGCCTCCAAAGAAAGTCTTCCTATGAATTTTGAGCTATTTATGCTATTTAATAGGTAGCGTCTTCACTTTTCCCTAAAATGGTTGCCATGTTGGAACACCTCTTGCAGGTACAAGAATGAACTTCGGAAGGAAGATAAAGATGATTTTAGAATCCTTCTTAAGAAGCAAAAACATAGACTTGTAAGAGCATTGTCGCTAATAGCTCTAGTTGTCTGACTTCTCTCGTCTTTAATATCTCATTTATCTAATGGAATTTTGGCAGAATATGATGATTTTTGTGCTCCCTCTTTTAATGCAGGTGACTCCTGAAATTATAAGGGAGCTGGATAGTAGCCGCAATCGTGGTGAAAAAGAGGATGATCTTATGCTAAATTATATCCTTTGCCTTCAAGAAAAACTTCCGTTTTTTTTTTACTGCATGTTATCATAATTTTTTTTTTTCCTTTTTCTCAGTAGTACAGGTTGTTTTATTTCACATAAGAAATGCATTCACTATTTTTTCTTGGCTTTACTTGTTTATGCATTCATTTGTTTGCAATACGATATTAATTTAAGCAGGATTAAGCCAAAATATCTTAAGGTGATTAATGAGCATGTAGTGAGAAGAGAATTTAAAATGTGAATTTGTTGTTCATCATTGAAGTTCCTAGATTTGTGGGCAATTTTTGACTCTCAACAACTAGCGTTCCGTAGAGTACAGTAAATGTTTGCATCTTAAAGAAATTTATATCATTCAAAATGTATGTTATCGAATTCCAGTATATGAAGTGCATTCTATAGCAGATGTTTGTCGTGTGAATCTTTGCACTATTAAATTATGTTGCAATTCTGTTACCTGTCTAATTCAAATAGTGGATTCCTTGACTCCTCATACCAAATCCTGTTTCTGTTATCAATAAAACAATCGAGGAAGATAGGTTTGATATTCCAGAGGTACCAATGGAAGAGGATTGAGTATTTTGGCTGCCAATGAGGTAGGTTGCTCGTTATGCTGCTGCTTATTTCCTCCTATTGTTTCTTATAAATACATGAATTTCTTCTGTTTGTAATCATTTTCAACAATATTTTTTAATTCTCAGTATTTGAAATTATCTTTTATGCTCGGAACTAATTCAACATTAGGATCCAGTTGTAGGTTGCCAGCTCGGATTCCTGAAGAATTATTTTTGGACACCTGGAAATATTAACCTTGTGTTTGCTTGTGTGAACGAATGGTGGAAGCATATAGATTTAGTTCATTATAATCACAAAGACATCTTTAAGTCATGTCTGGTGTGATTCAAATGTTGTGGAATCAATTCTTGGTCGACTTTCATTATCATCCGTAGCAATTTGTTTATTGTGTAATATAGTGAGGGTTCATTTTTGCTACTGAAATTTTGTATGCTCCTCGACGGGGCAAAATTTTTCTGTAATAAGATTCGTGGCTAATCCCAAGTTTTGGCTTTTTCGAAGTTGTTGGAATTGAGTTGATGACTTGATGTGTAAGTATGTTTTTGCAGAATCTTGACATATAAGCCTAGTGTTACTGATTTTTTTTCCATGACCTTTGACAAATACTGTAGTCTATTTTGGCTAGAATTTTTTCTTTTTTTTTTGGGAGGGAGAAGGGCTATTATAGTATATTTGGGTTCTGAGGAGGGGAAGATTCAAACTTATTCTATGGCGTAATTGTGGTGGTCATGTCACTAAATTAATATCATTTTGTCAAATTAGAAATTCTTGAATGTGATTAAAATATAATTTCTTTTATCTTTTAACAAGAGAATCACGTTATTTTGTTCAAATTGGTGCTTAAAATATAATTTTTTTAATCTTTTAATAAGATAATAATGTCATTTTATCCAAGTTAGTATCTATATGATGTAACACGCTAAAAGAGAAAAAGACTAATCAAATAAAATTAGTAAATTAAAAAAGGACTGGTTATTTATTATTTTTTTTAAGATGCTACGGTGGTATGTGGATGTGTTTCTTAAAATGGTTTTTCATTTTCCAAAACTAAAAATGGGATAAAGTTGTTTGGTTGTACCTTTTTAAAAATATGTTTTTGAAAATGAAAAATAGTTTTTTGAAAATTATAACTAAAAAGTGAAAAATAATTTTTTTTTTAATATTTTTTATAATTTTCAAAACATATTTTTAAAACAAATCATTACTTTTCCTTTAAAATATCTATTTTATTTATTTTCAAAAATAATATCGAACATATTTACATTATTTCCTGTTTTTGAAAATAAGTTTTAAGAATTTCAATCAAATACACTACATTTTCAAAAACATCATTTTTTAAAATAATTTTTAAAAACATCATTTTAAAAATGATTTCAAACGCACTCGTTCATCATTTTATCATCAAATTTGGACAAAATATATTAATGTTTGATATATTGGCTATAGAGTTTATTAAAAGATAAAATAATAAGAGTTTCAGAACTAATAATAGTCAAATTTGGAGTGTTATTAGCCTTTTTTTTTTTCTTTGAACTATTAGAAATTTCATTCAACTATCCCAAATTTGGGAACCATAGATTACAAGCATCAATATTCGACCAAACTTGAAACAATCATAACATGCTTAATACAATCAAACCTTGTCCTCAAAAGAGGAACATATGGCCACATGGAATGTCAAATGATACCTAATCATGGAAGTAACAAGACATTAATGAAATCCAGTCAATCCACGTAACAACTAAAATTATAATTAACACATAAAATTGAAGCAAAAATGAAAATCAATATCAACACAAAACACTATACAAATTTATCTCCTTGAATCCAAAAGACAGTAGCTACAGCTATCTGGAAACAGGACACGACGCATCAGAAGAGAGTCTTCCTGTACAGCGATTAGATCTCCATCCCAAACTTGGATAAATTCTCCCTAATACAACTTTGAGGCTCTTGATTGCAACACCCTAACCCCGATGAAACCATTTATGAACCATCACTGCTGTTGGCCACAAAGGAGATCTAGAGCTGCTAATCTTCACTTAAACCTAGAATATTTACGAACAAAACCAGATATTTGGATTCAGTTCTAAAAACCCCCAAAACTAAAAAAGCAAAAGATGAGAAGAAGAGAATGGAGGAAAACAAAGAGAAACATGCAAAGAGAGAGACAGAAAAAGGAACTAAACTCGGATCAAACTGGAAGGAGAACTTTTACAAAGTTCTTCCTCTATGTTAGATGAGAGAGTTTTCTCTCTCTAATAGAAGACGGACACAATTTGGATTGTTATAACTTATAAGAATGAATTGCATATAACACCTTTGATGTTTGCTAGTTTATGAGTGGGTTTAACTTTATATTTTATTACATCTTATGCTCAAATCCTTTAGCCATTTTCTTCTTGTTTTCTGTTTCTTAAACAAAAAAAAAAAATTGTTTTAAACTAAAAATGGGTTGATCTCTATGGCCTATCATTGATAGAGAGGAATAAAGATACAAAGAATTAAAAAATAATAATAATAACTAAAAAATGAAAACAAAAAAAAAAGTAGAGATCTTAACTCATTCAGTATCTATACCATTCATTTTATATGTAGAAAAAAGGTGTATTTGTTACATAAGATTGAATTGAGATTAGATAAATTCTAATCCCTTATAAAAAAAAAAAAAAAAGAAAAAAAAGAAGATAAATTCCAATCCAATCTTATGTATGTTAATTTAATCCCATGTTTGTTGGTTTTATGAGATTGGATTTTTCCAATGTCATTCAATTAATTTATCCCATTTTGATGAAATAAATTTAACCCATCTCATCAAGTAGGTTAAATTTGTCACACCCCACCTCATTAGGTGGGTTAAATTTATCACACCTGGGACAAACTCTGAGCTTTTTTTCTTTTTTTTGTTGCACTGTACTTTTCTTTTCTTTCTCTTTATTTTTTAAACTATTTATATAAAACATTAAATAGTTTTAAAAATGATTTTTTATATACTTCATTAAAATATTTAAAAAAATTAACAATTTTCAATAATTATTATAAAAAAATACTATTTATTTAATTATTTTTAACCAAATTTAATTATTTTAAAATCTTCAAAATAATTTTATACATTTAGAAAGAATTTGAATTAGCTAATTTATTTCATTAAAAAGATATAAAATAATTATTTTTTGTCTAATTACATAATAACCCAATCAAGGGACCCCATTATTTTTTATCCAATCTTATTTCACACTAAACACATTTAAGTGTTAATTTATCAAATTAAATTTCATCAAAATAATCCAATATAACTCCGTGTATCCAATGAGCTTTTAAAATGGATCCAATTGAAATGGGCCCAAAACGTGGCCCATTTAGAACCCATTGTCATGCCCATACCACCCACCAGCGGCACCATCACATTTTGTTGGTATCAAAAACCAGAAACCCTCTCTTCTCTTGTTGTGCTGCTGCAGTCTCCCCAAAACGCAGCGTTTTCTTACTTGCTCTCCTCCACCTGATAAACCCGTAATTACCCTCTTTATCTCTCTGTATCTCTTCTTTACACGATTGCTTTGCTTTTAAAGCTTTTTGGTACTCATATACTTGTCACATGTAGATTTTACAGTTATGGGTCTGTATATGTCTTTCTATTGTTATTATGTGTTTTTGGGGTGTGTTGGGTATAGATACGAAATGGGTTTGTTAGATAATATTCGTTTGTGTTTGCTTGTCTTTGATTTTTGACTTCAATAATGGGTTATAGGTCTTTAAAATGCTTAAATGAGGTTTTATTTTATTTTAATTTTTTATATAAATATATGTATGTAACATTGTGTTGCAATTTTGATTTGAATTTTATTTGATGTTCAAAGCTGTTTAGTCTCTGTTGAATTCTCTTATCACTTGAAATCAAGATGTTAATGTGTCACTTTAGAACTAGGTAGTTTTGTTTGCCTGAGGATATGTGCACTGTTTAGTGTGGAGATGTGCTTTGGGGTGCCTGGAAGTTCTTTTGAAACACCCAAAAGCAATGTTTAAGGGAGTGTGGACGGAGATGTAAATGTGTCACTTTATGGTACATTTTGCGAGAGCTTCTATGAGCTTTTAGTGGTAGATCTTTTGAAAGTAGAGTTTTTGGAGAAAAATTATTAATCATCTGGTTGTTTAATTTTTAAAAGGGTTTTTATGTAGGTGATTTATTAAAACCAACAAATAAGAATTAGGTTTGAATAGCTTAATTAAGGTTTTTATTCGGAAAAAGGTAGTGTGTAATTAATAAAAATATGATGAGGATACTTTTGACATTTTAATGATTTAAAAATGCCTAAAATGGTCTACTTGAAAAAACCTAAAATTTGATGTTTCTCTTAATAGATGTAAAACAACTTATTAAATCGCCCAAAAGCTCTACTGAAGTAACATTCGAACAACACAAAAAAACTTGAAAACAGTTTTTGGGATTAAAAAAGCTCTTTGGGCCAGTGAAGAAGCTTTACCAATGTTCACTGGGGGTTTCACAACGATTCTGGGCAGTTTAGTGTGGAGATGCAAATGTGTCACTTTTGGAGGTTTTGCAACATTCTAGGTGGTTTAGTTTTGCCTGAGTATATTGTTCATTGCGTAAATTTGTTACGGATTGTCTAGAAGATCTTTTGAAACATCCAAAAGCAATGTTTTATTTGTCTTGTGTTAGGCTGAATTAGGCATATGCTATTTTGTCTTTTTTCCTTTCTTGGGTTAGGTGCTTTTACAGGAAGTTTACCTGGCCCAAGCCACTGTAATTATTAGTGTTTCAAGGATAGGATATTACTGATGTACCATACTGATTTTGTATTATTTTGAAGGATGTCTGCATGTTAAAATTCTCCGCATAAACTAGAATTGTATGTGATCATGCTAGTGTTTTGACTGCAGTGAAATGTGTTGATTGCTAGGTTAGTCTTCAATTTATTTGGATCAGTAAATATGATAGTATTTTTTTATTTTAGTGACAGTCTGAGGAATGTTTTGCACATGTGTCAATCCATGCTGGTAGACAGTAGGACAGCTGTTTGGAAAACATTATGAGTACAAAGGTCGACAGGACATCGGCTGTTGATACTCATATTGTTAATATGTCTGCAACAACTACTCCATCGACAGTATCACCTAGTGATCCGAAGGTCTCTAAGTTTGCAGCAAAGTCTGGGTTTGTCATACCAAAAAATAAATTGTCAGGTTCACTGGTTCCTGTTTTCCGAGGAGGGAAAAAGTCTGGAAGCAATGATACAACCACTGAAGAAAATACAAGCAAGGTTCAGAGGAAAACAAAATGGGGCCCTGATCTGACACAGGATGCTACTGTTAGAAAAGGAAGAGCATTAGCTTATCAGGTATGTTGGGGATTCCATACAAGTGAGATATGGGAGTCATCTTTCTACTGATTGTTGTTCAGTTCCTTAATACAGAATTTAATTAAAATTATATATTTTTGTGCATGTTGGCCTTTTTCTCTGAACACGGTCATTAAAATCTCTAACTTGTAGGATATTTCCCCACTTAGATTTAAATATATTAAACATATAGTGGGTTGGAGGCATTAAAAGCCCCGGTTTGTGGGAGGAATTTGTATATTGCTCAGATGGTGGCAATTAGAGATTTCTCTTTTCCCGTTGGGTGCTAAAAATGTCAGTGTCTTCCATGTGAACGGCTCACATGGAGGCTTCCCATTCCAGGTGCCACTAAGTGATATTACTGCCTTGAGCAGACTCGGGTGGATCAAATTACGCTGCTGCTGAAATCGGGAATTGTGGAGGTTGAAGACGATGAAGGGTCACAGTTAGCTGCCCAGGGTGCTGATACCAAGTCTTCTAATGCTCAAGTTGACAGTGAGGTAGAATTACAATTCAAATCATATTCCACATTCATTATTTCATTTATTGGATTATATCTGTTCTCCTTTTAATAAATATTTGAGTTTCTGAGCACTTACGATAACTCTGTGAATGTTTAGAGGTTAGAACTTTTGGAACTTGAGAAGAGGGAAGCTATTGGTATGTTTGATGGCATCGCCCAGATTATAGTTTTCTTTTTTCTTTTATTTTTTTATTTTTAATACCCACTTCAGGTGTGCAGTAATTATGATCCTCTTAAATTTTCTGTTAAAAATGTTTTTCTTGAACTTTCAGGTGAGATAGTAAAGTTAAATCCAAGTTACAAGACTCCTCCTGATTATAAACCTTTGCTGAAAGAGGCTATTGTTCCCATCCCTGTAAGTCTAGTGCTGATGTGGATTCCATTGTGCTTCTTCTTCTTCTTCTTCTTTTATTATTATTATTTTTTTAATTTATTTTTTATTTTTTTAGTTACATCCTTTCTTTACATTTTGATTTTTCCACTAAAAGAAAGATTATATTTATAACTACCACAAATTTCCCCCAGAATGTAGTATAAAGAAATATTTTTTTTCCCTGGAAACGATAGTAGTCAAAAGAAGCTCAGGTTTAGAATGATTCATGAGTCAACCTGTAGCGATAGGAGGTTTTACTCGTGGCGTGTGTTTGTATGCACGCTCTGATGATAAATAGTAGGTCCTGATGCAACCATCTGGGTTATTTGCCTTAGCAGGTTAAACAATATCAAGGATACAATTTTCTTGGTCTAATATTTGGACCTGCAAGTGACACTCAGAAGCGATTGGAAAAGGTAAGTAGTTTGAGTCATGTCACTACATGCTTTTACATCAATGTCGAATCATATTTTTTTCTGAGTAATCTATATTTCTTTTGCAAATAAGGACACTGGAACCATGATACAAATAAAAGGCACCAAAGCAGATACAGGAGAGAAGGTAATTTATCAACTTGATATGAGGATTTTTCTAAGATAATTGAACATCTACTTGACCATTTGAATATCTCTTTCTTTAAAGTACTTGTTTTTTGAATGTCGTTTTTCAAATGGTTCCGTGTTATTAATAAAGTCTTTGTTTCCTATCAAAAAAAAAAAAAAAGGTTCCGTGTGAAATATTTGCTTCTACATTCAACGGAATGTTCAAATGGAACTACATTAACTTTCTATGTTCTTTAACTTATAATTTTAGGTTGAAATTTCTCCATCTGATGGAAATATCCAGAGTGCATATGAGGAGTTATACATTCACATATCAGCTGACACGTATGAGAAAGTTGATGCCGCTGCTGACCTAATTGAATTGCTAGTCACTTCAGTATCAGTGAGTTCATTACTAAGATAATGAAAGCTGTTTACTTATGGTTTCCAAATTAGATGTAAAGCTTAAATATGGTTTCCATTTCATTATCTTGTATATGTGGCTATTGTTATTATTAGAGTTGTGTTTTTATAATATATTATTACCTTTTGTGTAGGAAAATTTATCGGCCCTTTCCACTTCTACATCGGTTTCTGGAGAACATATCAATGTTATTAGTCAAAACCTGGATGAAGTTACCCCATCAATGGTATCTAGTGCTGGTATAAACCAGGGAGTAGCCCAACCTGTTATTGGATCTATGCAAACTCCTCCACAAGGGCAGTTTCAATACCAGAGTCCATGGTTCCCATCAGGCCCAGCTCAAACTCCAATGCATCCTCTGAATTCTGCAGAACCAATTCTCACCAATCCTGTATCTGGACGGTTGTCATCTCAGAATCCTTCAAACATGCCTTCATTATTTGGGCCTCAACCACCTACAGCAGCGGGATTCAGTTCAACTATTCAAAACCCATCTCTTGTACCCCAAAGTTCACATTTGCCAATGCAAGTTCCTCGACATCCTTATATGTCTCAAATTCACCCCTCTACTCATAGTGGCCCACCGAGAAATTTCCCTATGCCAGCTCCGCAGCCTTCTCCAGGTCAACCTAATCTTTCGGCACAGTTTCCATTTACTGGTAGCCAACCCCAACCAACAGGACCACTTCCTATTGGAAGACCCATAATCCCTCCATTACCTCAAGCTGTGTCTACTATTCCACCCATTCCACTGCCTGACCGGCCATTGACCCCTGGAGTGAGCTCTGCTGGTTGGTCAGGAGCTCCAGTGGGTGCTCAAGCGTCTTTAGGTTTCAGCCAAATGGGCCAGTCGGCACCAACAATGGTTCCTTCTCAGGGGCAGCAGCCTGTCCTTTCACAACCAGGTGCTGCATCTGCTGCACCTACTCCAAATGTATCAGCATCCGCCACAGGCCCAATTTTTGTTTCTGGTCCTCTTCAAGTGGGGTCTTCCCCTGCATTTCATGCTTCTTTACGTCCAATGCAGATTCCTGTGTCTGCACCTACACCAGTCCAGTCTTCACTAGTTCCAATGGCAGCTTCACCAGTGCCTTCAAGTTCTAATTCTAGAAGTACAATAAATTTTTCTACCGTAAATCAGCCCACTGCAACAGCTCCAAGACCTCAGCATCCAAGTTCTGTCGATTTCACTTTTCAACCTCACCGGCCACAGAATCCAGTTCCTCTAACAATTCCGAGACCCAACAGTCAGCCTGTAAATCTGAATACTCCACCCGCTAGACCAATGGCCCAACTGCCAGTTCCTCAAGCTCCATCTTTCCGGTTGGCTGGCTCCAATGCAGCTCTTCAACCTGTCATGCCAGGTTTTCCTAGACCACAGGTTGGCAACCAGATGGTTCAATCTCAGGCCAATATACCTTCTGCTCCATTTGCCAGAAACCCAAATGCAGGGTTTGCCAACATAAGTCCTATTACTCCTGCAACTCCTGTTTCATCAATGGGACCAAGGAACTTTGGTCCGGGTCCTCAAATGCCTAATCTAGCTGGTCCTTACCCTCCTAGGCCTGGAAATCCTCTGCAGCTTCAGCAAAATTATCCACCTCTTCCGAATAGGCCTGAAAACCACATGGCTCATAGTCAACAGTTCAGTCACAAATCCTTCATGTTTGATAAGCTGGCACCTAGTGCCCGAGCACCACAGATATATAATCCATTCTCGCCTACATCTGCGCCTATTCGACCTCAACACCAGGGAGCTAACCTGACAAGTGCAGGAAAACAGGAAAACGATCCGGAGTATGAAGATTTGATGGCCTCAGTTGGAGTGAAATGATATCGTATTGTCTGTGCTATATAAATTAATTAGTGGAAGCCACATGAGAAAATTATATCTTTTATAGGATTCTAGGAATTACTTTTAACATGTTTATGAAGTGTTAGGTTCTCATAATATGGATATTATATTTTGCATGTATTTCATTATATATCACTGATTCTGTCATTATTCATTGTTCATTCGTTTTTCCTTCCCGTGATGAAATGATGAAATGAGAAACTAGTTTCCGAGTTTCAATGCAACTTAGATGTATTGGTATCGTTCTTATTTGAGTTTTGGGTCTTATGTCTTAGTAGTTATGTACATAAACTCATTGCTTATTGCAACTTACTCATTCCCTCAAGTTTCCTCTGGTTGGTAGTGATAACTGGTAAGTAGAGTGTCATGCAATTTTGTCTTTGAACACTAAATTTAACAGTCTCCTAGTTGTCCTCGTCAAGTGGTTAACAAGATTATGGTCTAATATCAAATCCTAAATTATTTTCTAGCACTTTTATTTCTCATTCACTCAGGTGATGATCTGTGATTAATTTACTAATTATGGTGTGCAAGCACCAACTCAGGACCTGATTTGATTATTTATTTCAGTCTAATTAAACATGACAATTCATTTCCATTTAATCAAACATTATACTAGCACAAATCAAAGGTAAAGTTTGGCATATGTACAAATCATTATGATTATTTAGTCCAATTTCTTGTTGTACTAAACAAATATGACAGTTGCACGACATGGTCTTAGTAATGTATTTCTCTATCCACTTTGGTTGTAGGGTTCGAATTCCATAAAGTATATTTTCCAAGCTTTGTGCAGTAGTTTTCCCATTACAATATGAGTAGTTGTTTTTCAATTATGGAAGTAGACATTCGAACAAGTAAATAATGATTGATCTTGGTTTATTATGATAAACCTTTGACTTATTTAATATCGATTTGGAAAATGTATATAACGATTGATTAAAGAGTTATAATTCCAAGGTTATACTTCCGACCTTTTTATTAAAGGGTTACTTGATCTAGTATCGAGTAAGGATTCTCTGTTAATGTTAATATATGGTGCTAACATTTTTATGAGAGAAATTTAAGTTTGAATGATATATGAAAGAGAAAAAATATTACAATCTTGGTCATCAATTATCTTTTATACTGATGCGTCAATAGATTATTAAAAACTTAGCAAAAAAAAAAGTATGGTAGAAAATCTTTGCTCTTATACTTCCGACTTTGAAATTGTAGATTTTAAAGTTGTGAATGAACTTCAAAAAAGATTTTTAATTATTAGTGGGAAAAGCTAAAAATTCCAAATTATGGAAAAATCATTTTGAGTTTTGTTAGTTTAGAAACAAAAGTAGTTTCAAACAGGTTTATAACATTTCACAAGTTTCACCATTAACTTCATGGTACATTTGACTAATTGGGAATTCTTCATAGTGAAAGAATATAATTCATGATTTGAAATTATGAAAGTTTCTGTTAGAAAATGAACTTAATTATTTCCTCTCATAGAAAGAATTAAGTTTCATTTCCTGATTCTCCTCTTTAGAACATCATTTTCTTTCATTCCATTGCCCACTAGTAAGTTCATTAAAAAAAAAGGATAATCTCTTTTTCTTATATATAATTTCTCAAGTAAAAAAATACTTCTACATTACATTACTACAGCTTCAATACAATAAAAATTATTATTAATAAATTAGAGAAAGTCGTACAAGATAACATAAAAACAGAAACAATGACTTCCAAACTAAAACCGAAGAACCGAAATGAATTATTTTAACATTTTTGTCCATGCACACTTCTTGTAGTCTCATTTACAACCACATTATCTCTCTCTCAAAACTCCATGTAAGTTTCTTTCAATCAAAATCTTTGTTTGATGAAAGTATGGTGGTGGTTCCCTTCGGCCTTTGCAATTATATATGACATGCATCATAACTGCCTCTTGAATGATCATGCATCTTGATATTACAATAAAAATATAATATTCTAGGATTCAGATGTTCTCAGTGAATGTTCTTGAACTGATCTGTCAAGCCTCCATCAACCTCTGCACTAACAAGTATTTGAGCTTTTCGTTTCAATGCTAGTACAAATTTTAGCGTAAAAAAAGTAGGACAGTAAATTTGCGGTTTTCGTTTCAATGTTGAACCATCTTAGAAGCACTTTTGACTGTTGTTGGACGCTAAATTCAAGAGTCTCCTACCTAGTTGCCATCATCTGTGTACAAGGCTGCCAGAGAACTGGTTATTACCTTGCCACATGTGCAACATACTGATGTTGAACATGTTATTTAACAGTTGAATTTGAATTGAATGTAAACAAGTAATGCAAGTTTGATGGTTCACAGCTGGTATTTTATTTTATTTTTGGCTTGCATATGTTTGATTTATATAACCTCACTGAATTGAAATTTGAATTATCATTCTATGAATTGCTAAATGACTTACAAGACAAAAACATGTTCAGACAGTGGTCAAATGTAGAATAAACCATCCAATAATAAATTGTATGCAAAAGATGGACAAGTAAAGATTAAGACAAAAACATGTTCAGACAGTGGTAAAATGTAGAATAACCCATCCAATAATAAATTGTATGCAAAAGATGGACAAGTAAAGATTAAGTTAAAACAGTCTTTTAAGTATGAGAACAAAAGCAGAGGTTTTCCATTCATGATTCTGATATGTACAAGTGATATATTGGATACATACAAAAGGTGAGCATAGGATTATCAGACGATTCAAATAGAGGGACCAGACCTGAGCACCCTCTCTAGTTTCTCAGCCTTGATGTAATCCTTATCTGTAAGAGGTCCTGCTGGAAAAGGAGTGATTTCCACTATCAGGTGCGGAGTTGGGAGCTCGTCAAATAGAGCTCTCACGTTGTTGCAGCACACGCTTTCACCATGAGCACTCTCCCTCCTAATTTGACAACCCTACAAACAGGGAAAAGTATTAGTAAAACATGATACAACTCATTATTATTTTTCCAAATGTATAAATATTGAAAAATGGTATCGATCTATTTTCTGAGGTTTTATTACTTTGTGAGAAGTGGCATCGGTGAAGTGATCATCATCAGATAGTAAGGATGCAATGGCTTTGAGTAGGCGGCGCCCTTCTGATTTGGAAGGCACCCTGTAGCTCCTTTTCAGTGTACCCTTTGTTGTGGGATGCCATTTGCTCACCAATTTCCTTTTGTCAGCTGCTTCCTTGTCTGATGAAACAAAACAAGAAAATCGTTCCATTGAAAAGAAAAACACAAGTCCAACCTACAACAAGTTATCATGTCACCAACTTAAAATAAGTAAAGAGGAAAGGATCTGCAAGTTTCCAAATGTAGAAAATAGATGCAAAAATGGATACATCCATTTGAACACCAAAACTGCCAAATCACCAGTGGATAGACACTTTTAACCGGAATAACTTGCAGAAAACCACCCTTGGAGACAGAAGATATGATTTTAGACAGATTCAAATGGCTAAGAAAGGATTCATACAGCTGACCACTGGGTGGATTAATGCTTACTTAAGTAGTGTTTGAGTCCTCAAATCAATACACAGCATTGTATTATTTATTCAACAATCAGTTCTCCTCCTACATGTGGAAAGAAATAGAACTGAAGACCTATGCAAGACAATGAATAATGCAAAATTTAAGTTGCTCCCATCATAATGTTTTGTCATTTAAAATAAAATCCTCATGCTAACATACCACTACGTTTATCATTAACCTCCACAGTGACACAACAAAGAGGACTATGAACTAAGATTAAAACATCTACAATTTTAAAATGCTTCTTATTGTCATGACCGATTAAAAGAAAACAATAAACCATCATGCAATCGCCAGATTAAACAACAATTGTGCATCCAAAAGTATCCAATTGCCGAGTAGACAAATCAACACAAACAGTCGAGCTAAAGAACTAGGATTCTGTCATTTCATTCAAGGCATAATAAGGCACTTGAAAAGCACCCCTTTGGTAATTGTCACAATCCCACGTATGTTACTTGCTATTAGATTCTCAAGCACTTGAAAAGAAGATGACAATGTAAATAACAGCAGCAAAGTCAATAATAATGTTGAAAGGTGACTTGTTTTCCAAAGCTTACACCTTTTAAACATGTCCAATGCCATTACTTGTATATGGAATGGATAACTACTTTTGAGATTCTCTATCTAAAAGCATATATTTTGTTGACTTATAAAGTTGACAGCTTATAATAGCAATAATCAAATGCAAATTAAAAGCACAAACCTGGTTTTCCTTTTATGTTTTGCAACCACTTAGAGAACCCCAAATCACCAGATTCACGAACAACACCACCACCACTTTCCAAACCTGAAAGGCAAACACAAAATAAGCTTAAAAATCACCAAAAAGCTTGTCAAGGATGATGATGATGAGTGAGGTGAGGGACCAGAAACAAAGGGGTTGTGTTGAGATCCAGCCAGACCAGCCTTCAGGAGAGCATAGTAGACACAGAGCCTACCAGCCCACAAGATAGGAGCTTCAAGCAAGGAGGCATGAACAGTAGTAACCAGGTGGTTGTGAGTTTTGGGCGGTCTTCTCAAAAAGAGGAGCTTTTGGAGGGTTTTGGTGGGGTGAGAGAGAAGAAGAGGTGACCTGGGTAGAAATGAAGTGAGACTCTGATTCCTGAAATGGGTCTGCTGTTGGAATGGTGAAGAGCTAGTGAAACTGCCAATGACTTGCATTTCTTTGGATCAGAGACCAGAGCAGTGACAGGCAGTGTGAGTGTGAGTACCGCAAAACAGACCACTTTTTTTATATTGTTTTGTAAAAGAAAGCAGACAAACATTTTGCTCCAAGGTTTATCTAAATGATCTATGCCTTGCAACGATGACGTTCATACAATCAACATCCTTTTCTTTTACTTTTTTATTTAATTTTCTTTTTAAATGTCATTTAAACTTAAAACATCATCGAATTGAATAGCTTTCAATTACCATACTCATTATTATTATTTATTTTCCAATTTTTACTTCTTGTATCTAATAACTTTATGTATATATATATAATCATTCATTTCAAAGTATTCGAATTTGTAGTTCAACGCCGATGTTGAATTTTTTATATCTATATGATTTACAATATGTATTTTTATAATATTAAAAAAGCATTATACATATATATATATCGAAAAATATGGTAGTGAGATTTAACCCCTAAAAAAAAAAAACCACTACAACTACTTCTTTAATAGTTGTAAAGTTTATTCAGCTATTCCCATCAATGGATGGTGAATTGACCAACGATAGGTTGAGAAATGTCTTATTGTGATTTTTTATTATAGTTGATGAGACATCTGGCCCTTTATCTTTATCATATCCAATTCAAATAATGTCTTCTTGACGGGCCCAAAGATTTTTTTTTTTTAATTTTTAATTTTTTTATACTTAAATAATTTTTTTAGTATTAGATCAAATAATTACTTAAACCTAATTAAAATAAGATTTTATTTCACGAACCAGAAATCTATTCCCAACAATCCGGAAAAAATCTACCCACAAATTATGAGAAAATTGTCATGCTCCTATTTATATTTTGTACGGACTTTAACTTTAACCTATCACCCTACTTTGGACAAAGTATTCACAGGGGCAAAGACTTGAGTTCAACATATATTGAAACATCTTGTCAGTTCTTCAACCATGACGAGCAAAAATATTCATCGAGTTTCAAGAGACAACGAAAGTGAAAAGAGAGGCTTGTAAAGCTTTTTCAATCACGTAATTTCTTATCTACAATTTTCAAAAAAATTTTCAAAGTAACTAAGATATAAATTTAAACCGTTTAGAATTGCATTATACCTAGCATACAAGTTTAAACCATTTGTTTTGTTTTGTTTTTCTTTTTTTTAGTTACTAAGACTGATCCAAGAGACAATTAGGATCTCACTGATAAGACACTAATGATACGACTCGAATAAATGGTTCTTATATGACCGAAAGTCACCCACATTTAGTGACAAACAATTCATATATATGAGAAAAAATCCTATCATTTTATTTGAAAGTGGAGTGCACAATCTCTCAAACTCATGAATTGTCATGAGAGGGGTGCAATTGTTTACCGTCCAACCGACCCCCTTTTGCACCATTTGTTTTTTTTTTTTTTAAATAAAAACAAACCCTTTGAAATCACACAGAGATTTGAATTACCAATCATACGGAATAATCTACTTTACCATATAAATTGATTTTACAAAACAAATTAAATTAAAATCAATACATCCGAACTAGAAAAGGGATTGCTGATTTTTAACCATGACAAAAGGATATAACTCTGCTCAATCCAATCAATCCAATAGTTTTCTTTTGGATTTTAAAATATATGTGAAATTTAATCAAAGAATCTGCGGTCCATCATCACTTGACCTAAATATTTCATTTCAATCTTCAGAAAAGATTGTGGAGCCATAGCATTCAGGAGGGCTTCCCTTTCAGGAGACTGAAAAAACTTCAAAATTCATTGAAAACATACTTAAAATTTTGAACCAAAAATTAGCAAGATCAGCCACTACAACATGATTCAACCAGCCACTCCTACAAGGCCGCAACATCATAGAGATCTCTAGACATTTTGCGACTTCATGTCATGAATGTGAAATAAAATATACACAACCACTCAACCAGAGTTAAATGTATCAACTATTAGTTAAACACCAATGCTAGTCACTAGATATTTACACGATTAGCATCAACCTATGTTTATTTCTACCTAGTATCATTGCAATATAATACAACATATAATTAAAAACAATTCCAACAAAAACAGTGAATCCATACTTTAATCATGCTCCCAGAGAATCCCTTTTTTTTTTTTTTGGTTTCAAATTTATTTTCTTCCCAAATACAGGATTATTGTGTATGCAAAGTTTATAGATGAAAAGGATAATAAACTTCATTTTGCAGTAACAAAACACCTGCATGGTAAAAAACCTTCAATTCCAAGTCTAGACTCCTGTATTATTACCTAACTGAAGTGCAACCTAAGACATCAGTTAACCTATCAACAAAAAGAAACTTTGTTTATATCTTCACAAACCTAACATCATTCTGACCAAAAGGAGTTCCACACCCAGGGCACTTTCGGTGGCGAATCTCTAGATTTCTTTGTATACATGGATTGCAGAACAGATGATAGCATTTCACAATCACGACCTGTAACATATAATGCAAGCATGCATCCATTAGTCCTTCATAAAGCACACAAAATATGAAAAACAACACTAATATAACGCTGTTTTGAGGTGTGTTCATGGCACCCTAAAAAGAACTCGAAACTTGCAAGTGCTTATGATACTTTTATGTTCAGTATAAGCTTGGCTAAAAGCACTTGAGAGTTCTTTCTGAAACTCTGAGTCAAGATAACAATTTAAGCAAAATCTAGCGAAGTATTTAATAGGTGTTTTTTCTTCCCAAAAAGTGCCTTCAAAAGTTTATGACTAGAATCACAATCATTGGAAGTGCTTTTTTATTAACATTGTATAAGCTCACCATAAGCATAATCAGCTATTTCAAACAATCTAAAAAAAAAACAAGGCATTACATCAAAACATAATCTGCTTATTCAAAGGCTCCAAATGGAAACTGCATTTAGAAAATATGCTAGAGTTGGCATGAATACTAACCTCCTTCGGGCGGTCAAAACACACACCGCACTTGAGAATAGATTTGCAATCTTTTATTTCATCCTGAAGTTTCTGTATTGCAGCTTCTCCAGTTTCAGCAGTCATTTCAGCAATTTTTTTATTCAACTCTGCAAGTTCCTCCTCAAGCTTCTTCTTCTCAGTTCTGGTTTAATTAACAGACACATGGTAAGGAGAAAAAATTCTGCTAAAATACAAATACAGATGACTTCGACAAGCATGATATTAACAAAATAATTCACCTTTCAGCCTCCAATTCTCTTAGGACATCTTCGGTCTTCCTCTGGATCAGTTCATATTCCTTTTCTGTAGAAGTAAAGGCATATTTCAGCCACTTTAAGTCCTTCTCGGCATCTGCCAAGTCCCATTTGGCAGTTTCGAGGTTGATTGCAAGATGTCTGTCTTCTTGAGTAGATTTAAGAGCATCAGTCAGACAAGCTTTCATCTGCAAGATTCAACAATCAGTTAAAGGATAACAATTGGTAAAAGATAAACAAGTATCAAGCTTGTAGACAGAAAAAAGAAGCTTTACTTGCTCTTCACTCTGGAGAATCCTTGATTTTAAAGATTCTACCATTGAATTAAGTTGCTGAAATTGCTTCACTAACGTCTGCTTCTCAGAAAGTAGTAAGCTCTGTGACTGCTTTGTCTTCACGCTCTCAGAAACAAGCTGCACCAAAAATCCACATGGCCATGGCACAATTATGTTAGGACAACTAGCTAAGAATTCAAAAAGTCATAGAAAACAAAGAATAAATGTTGTCAAAGACAGAAAGAAGATGTTGTAAATTGCACCTTAATATTGTAGTTTTCCCTCTCAGTCACCTGTTGCAACAAATGCTGGTTCTGGGTCTGCATATCTTCATATGCTTGCCCAATGGTCTACAGTAAAGAAATGAAGCAAGTCATCAACCACAGAAAGAAGAAATTACCATTAAGTAATGCTGCCAGGCACCCAAAGAAAACAAATCTAGAGCAAACAATCCTCTCCAAACCAAAAAATGGAAGGAAGAGAAGAAAAAACAAAGAAATCTGACTTAGAAAGTAACTCTTTTGGAAATATTAATAACCTCAATTTCAAATATGTATGCCTCAGCTTCCCGATCTTTATTTTTGATAGCCTCTCTAAGCTCTATAACATCTCTGCATGGAAAGTGATAGCATAGCATTAGTAGTACAATATGGCTGCCATATCATTCAATTGTTTAAAACAAGCATAGATTCCATTCACATTTGACTGAATCAAACAAATAAAGGAAGTAAATTTCCAATAATGTTGTTTGTCCATTATTTTAAAGAATTACGGGAAGATGCCATGCAGAGTAGACATATGAGAGGTTTCAGATGGGCGGAAGGTGAATACACAAAAATATATGTCAGAGCTGGCAATGACCAGACATCAAAAGATGCAGGCCAGCAAAATTTTAAAGTCAGAAATCAATTGCCATGAAATTTGCAAGACAATATTTCATACATCACTATGTAAGATGCCTAAATAGAGAGCTGGCCCGTTGAGGTTAGACTAAGCATTGATACTTGCATAGATATTACACAAGTCCATTGTGAGTGCATGGTTTTCCCACACAAAAGGGTACCAGATGGTAAGTTATAAAATTTCTCTCCTGACCCACAGTCTGCCTACTCATTAAATTCAGCTTAAAGAGGCACCAAGCCATTAAAAATTCGATAAATAAGTAATCTAAGAATTTATGAAAATAAATGGTGGTGGATTCTAATAAACTTAGTAATCATTCATTAACTGTTTTATATTGCTTCATGATTCACTTTCAGCAGTTGGTTTTTAGGTTTATTTTCTTCATTTCCTGCCCTAGTTAGATTCTTTATCAAAATTGAATTTGATTAGCTAGGTTAGGTTTAATATGATTTAGGTTCATTTACCATCCATTAATTTTCAAGCATTCCTTGTGGGTTCCACACTTCCACAGTTAATAAACTATACTATAGTTTATTCATGTGCTTACAAATGATTTAAGATTGACAACGTAAATATCTCTACCTCCTTAGATATTTATAGAAGCAAACAAAGAAGAGCAATGAATTATGAACCTGAACTTAAAGCACCCTCTACAGCTTCTACTCCCCATGAGAAGAAAAAACAAGAAGAGAAAACGCAAAATAAAATAACAAAGAGGAAGGAAATAATTTTCATGCAATATAACATAATATGACATATAGGACAAATGTTTCCTTCATCTTGCGACTAAAAACCCCAAAACATCAAAATGTACTAGACAATTTAACGGAATCATGAGAACAAAGATGAACCTCTCAGAAGCATCCAATTTAGCCCGTAGTTCAGTTATTTCCGCTTCAGCAATAGAAAGCCTTTGCTGGCAAGCAGCCTCAGCCTCATTAGCAGCTTTCACCCTCAACTCTAGACTATGTTCATCTAAAGCATTTTTCAAGACTTCAGCTTGTGACTGAGCTCTACGTTCTGATTCTTTTACCTCCATCAGGTCTCTGAAATTCAAAGTCCAATATGAAGCATGGTCAATTGATGAGTAGACCATAAGCAGCACAATGCAAGACAGTGTGAACACAGGGAACAAATAACTGAACTCACAAAAAAAGTAACAGCAATACAAATATGCCAGCCTTGAATTATTCTTGTGAATAAATTTCTAAGAATAGACAACCAAATCATCATGTTGCAAGTAGCCTATGTCACACCCACACCCACGCACAAGCTCATAAGCATGCATTCACGCATGCAAACACAGATGGGTGACTGTAATGCAACAGTCAGTTTATAAATTTCTTAATTCTACAACTACTAGTAAATTGTTTTCTTTTTTCTTTTTCTTTTTCTTTTTCTTTTTTTTGGAAATAAGTAAATTGTTTTCTTTACTCATGATTATATTTTCTCTCTGTTGTTTGTAACCATAAAGGTAGTGATTACAAGAAAAAAGCAGATGTATCAGCCTCTTACCTTTAACCATAAAATGCTTGTACAACAATAGATTCTCGCTTTAGTTTTGTAAAAAAAAAAAAAAGAGATTAGACTCTTGCTTTTACTGTTCAAGGCCTGAATGCCATTACCTTCTAGCATGAGTTGCATCAGATGGAACTCTTAAATTGTTTATTCTCCTTTTTATTTCTTTATTTTCCCATTTTTTTAAATCAGTTCATTAGGGTAGCATACTTAAATCAACGTACCTGGAATCATAACCTTCCTGGTCATACATGTCCAAGATAAATTGCAATTCCTCTTTTTCCTTTTGCAACCTTTCAACCTGCAAGATCAAAGTTCCCTTCAGCTGCCAATACTAAATTCAGTCATTGGCAAAGAAGCTTCAAAGTAATGCTGAAGAAGATGAACTAACATTTTTAGCCCTACGTTGTAGCATGATTGCAATCTATCTTAACGTGTTTCTAATTCTTATATTCATGACCTTGTATTCAGCAAGTCCCTTGATGTCAGCCCAGAGAATTTACTGAAACTTGGTATTCCACACTCCAATTTCAACTACTATACCCTTGTCTATATGCAAACCTGTTTCCTTGACTAAGTTTTAACTTGCTATAAAAAGCGTGTGATGGCAAAGGAGAAAACAAATAAAAGATATTTCTTTTCCCAACAGAAAAACTAAGGACAAAAAGAGCAAAACAATAAAAACAAAAGAAAAAATGTGGTACAATTAGAACTCAAAGAGATCACACATTTCACAGGACTCAAGCTAAAATCAGGGATACTTTGGTTCAAGCAAATTTTAAAATAAAAAATGTTGAGTTTCATGCAGCGGTAATACAGGGAATCGCCATAAGGATCATGAGTCCTACTTTCAAATATTAAGGAAGGAACCATATGAGTAAGACATAAGCAGTGAAAATAAGCAACTTTTGAATAGATAAACTCACCACAGCCTTCAGAAATTTCATC
This sequence comes from Nephelium lappaceum, assembly GCA_021234005.1. Lineage (NCBI taxonomy): Eukaryota > Viridiplantae > Streptophyta > Magnoliopsida > Sapindales > Sapindaceae > Nephelium > Nephelium lappaceum. The sequence goes on from CM038009.1 coordinate 8,430,127, forward strand.
TCACCCATCTGTTCTGCACATTTGTTTGCCAAGTCCATTTGTTCATTTGTCTACATCAACATCAAAAAATTAGTAAAGATTCAGTGAAAAAGATTCACTCATAGGAGACTGACAACAAAAGCATACATGTATCATTGTCAACTTAAATGAAAAAAAGATGACGAATAGAAGCAGCAGTGCTGCAGGCTTTGAACATATGTATGTATATGTATTATAGGAAGTAAATTATTTCTTTTTAGCCCATATAATTGTCACTAGATTGTTTCCAAAAAAAAAGAAAAATGTTCACTAGATAATTTAACTTGTTAATTAGCTCATTACAACAACCACATCTGATTGCTCAATCAAATTCCATCATAAACACTTGCTTTTGTTCTCCACGCACTAATTATTCTATTAGATCGGAGCCCATCCAGAAAGTCAATGCAACAATTAACGATATCCTCCATTTTGGCAGCTTGCCATTAAAAGATGATGAGTTCAGTTTCATGTGTGCACAGCATGCATGTCACATGATATATAAATGGGAAAGAGGAGAGAAGAAAATTGTAAGTTGATGCAAATGCAACAAGAAACTCAAAGACATCCTTGAAGTCGGCCTAAAAGCGAAGTACAAAACACAAGCCCCCTTATCTTTCAAAAAAAAAAAAAACACAAGCCCCTGCACCCCACCTTAGCAGGATAAGCCCAAATGTGATTATTTTGTTTCTTTGATTTAGCCTTTAAGATTTCAAGTATGTGGAGATTGTAATTCATTTGCTAAGAATTTCAGGAGATGGAAATAGATATCAAGAGAAAAAGAAATCACGGATTATAGCAATGACAAAAAAGTCAACAATTTTTAATGGTAGAATTATTAATTTAATTCATGGATAAATTTTGTGATAACTTCAAATTTGGTTGATTTAGGTAACCATATTTTTTAGTACAAAATTTCACATAAGGGGAAAACTGTTACAACAAGAGCTAGCTGGGATGGCTTTTTTGTCATGTCAAATCCCAACAATGGAGTCATGGAAAATTAACCTATCGCTTAAAGATAAAACCTAAAGAAGATTTATTCAATTTACTCAAATAATAAATACAAATAAGACAATTGACCGAAACAGCAAACAGAAGATGAGAGGAAACCTTGTCACTTAAGGAAGCTTTTAGAGACTCTGCTTCTTCACGCAAGGAACGAGCTTCATCTGCAATTTCCTTCCACCGATTCAACTGAGTTTCCATCATTCCCATTTCCTTAGACAAAGCCGAGGCCATTACACGAAACTCTGCCTTGATATCTTTTCTCCCTGCAATAGATAATCATTTTAGAAATTAACTCCACTAGATTGACCTGTTATAAATTTAGAGAAAATAGAGCACCTGAATCCTGGGCAGTTTCTTCCATTTTAATCTCAAGGTCATTTTTCTCAAGTATACACTTCTGCAGCTGAAGCTCTAGCTCTTCAATTTTAGATTCAGCATCATCATTGGTATTCCTAGCGGCATCAGCTGATGCTATTCTAACTGCCAGATCCTTCTCCTTTCTTACAACAGAAGGCCTGTCAATCTGATATCATAGTTTTAAATGAGACCAAAAAACTAACACTCAAAGCATCAACAAAAAAACCAACCAGGCAATTTAACCTGCAAAGTCTCTGTCAATCCTTTGTATCGTTCCACTTCAACATTCCAATGTTGGAGTTGATCATTTGCTAAATTGTATAACCGAGAGGAATACACATATTTTTCATCTTTCAGCTCATTCTTCACAAATAAAAAATAAAAAAATAAATAGAAGAAAAAAAATAATAAATAATAATAATAAAATAATAAATAATGAGAACCTAAGATATGACAGGAGTTAAAACATTTAAACTATTCTCCGAGACAACATGGTAATCAAAAATCATATATTAATTGAATTTACAAACCTCAAAATTTTGCACTTGTTTTGACAAGTTTATGTTGTCCTGTTGGGCATCCTCAAGTTCTGAAAGACGATCAGTTGCCAGTATCTGCAACATTTGTTCAGTAATATTTCCAGTTCGTTTAAACACGTGAAACCTTGAGTGGACAAACAGGTAAGAAAGAGAGAGGGAGGGAGCTTATCACACTATTGATACCTGTGTTTCCTCAATGGAATCATTCAACTCCTGTAGATCCAGTGCCCTATCTGCAGGCTTCTCTGGTGACACACTTCCATTTACTGCCACTGCGCCAGAAGCCAATGTATGCATTCCAGATGCTACATCTTTTTGCATCTTCAGATTGACCAATTTTCTTCTACTTTCTTCAAGTTCAGCCATGGTTTCTTCAAGCTCACCTTTCAAAATGCAGATAAAACATATTTAACAGACAACCATGATGTGCCACCACCCAAAGTTGTGAGATGAGACAACCTTACAAATTAAGGTTTTCAAATTCACAGTAAATTAAAGAATTTACAGTGTTAGATTTCAATAAGGTTTCACAAGAAACTTGTTTGATGGTAAAACTTAGAAAAACGGGAATACATTGATTTTCACACAGAACAATTCTGATGATCATAAACAGCATCTAAGAACAATAATAGAAACAACAATTTTTTAAGCTTAGAGTTTTGCAAAGAAAAAGACCAAACAAGAAGAATTTTTTTTTTTTTTGAAACAAACAAGAAGATTTAACAGAACAAATAAGAGCAAATAAAAGAAAAAAACATTAGCCACCCATTCCTACAGTATAAAACAAAATCACCTTCTAAAATATTTGAGCCAACAATTCTATTAATTTTAAGAGTACATACATATTTACTGCCTTGATTTCTATTCAAAAGAAAACTAGGCACATGCTTATGATTAAGTGATAAACTATCTTAAAAGCTGTCATATAATTCTACTTGAAAGGAAATATCTCAAGACCTGTAAGGCGTTGAATCTCAGATTGATCAGCTGAATGGCTGGATATGTATGTTTGAATCCCAATAGCATACTCTTTTTGTTTCAAGTGGAGAATATCAATCGCCTCCCGTAGGTTTTTGGCCTCTTCTTTCATCATGTCATCAATCTTGGACAATTGGATAATAGTATCTGAGACCCCCAAATGTATAACAATAATCAAGGTAAAGTTCCTGATGGAATACTACTTTGAAAATTAATGATGAAAATGATAAACAAATCACAGGAAATAAATATGCAAAATGATAAATTAACAATTGGGATCTGAAATCAAGATTTCTTCTTACCTTCTGCAGATGAATTTTCATGCAACACCTGAGATATGACCTCTGTTTCCAACCTCTGAGAATCAATGATATCTTCTAGAGATTTCATCAACTCTTTAGTGAAAGAGTGACGCAAAGCAAGGGCTTCTTCAACAAATTTGTTCATTCCATCATTGCTACTGCGGTCAACAGAATTTACCCGTAGCAGTCTACAAAGAAACATATCCTTCGGAGGACAAGAAGGAATTGAATCTAACAGAATAGATCAAGTCAATATATTTAATATTGTATAAAAGAAAATGCAATCAAGTTTAGTGAGCTATAAAATCCCTAAGAGCCCAAACTTATCTATAAATGTTATAAACTTATATATTAAAAAGGGTTTAAAGACCTCGATGCTTCTCCTGAGAATCCAAGTTCCGTAAAAAATTTGGTCCACCACCAGCTCGTACTCCAAGTAGGATCAAATCGTCAACCAACTGCACACCAAAACAACCATACGTCATCAGACAAACAATATCACATAAGACTAGATATCAGACCAGAAAAAAAGTGTGCAATGAAAGAAAAACTCAAACTTGACCTGATTCCAAAGTCGATTCACTGTAATCAACATGTCATCATAAGAACTCTGCTTCTCTAGTAAGTTGTTCATTTTGGCTTCAAGATCATGTAACTCCTGCTTCTGAGCGTCTAGTTGCTGCACAAGTTTTTGATTCTGGTATTGGAGAACAGCTGCATCAACCTGGAGAAATATATACCTCATTTAAAACGCTCTTCTTCCACTAACTTTATCCAAGTGCAACAAAAATCAAACTGACACACAGAAATATCTGATATGGAACATTTATCAATTCCAATTCATATCATAATTTCATTACGAAATATGGATTACACATCAAATTCAGGTGCACGTGAGCATCCCTACACATGTGCACAGCATGTGCACTTATGAAAAAAAAAAAACAAACAAACAAACAAAATTTTTAACTTGCCAATTCAAGTTTCCAAATGCATTATTTATATATCTAACAAGCCCCGCAAACAAGGGGAAAAAAAAGCGAAATTCAAGAAACAAAAATTAGTACTACAATATCTATTTCTCAATTCCAAATCATGTCATAATTTCTTTATAAAACATAGATTACACACCAAATACAAAGACACCCAGTTGCCTTTAAGTGCACGTCTAACTGCAAATGTATTCACAAAAAAATAATAATAATTAAAAAAAAAAAAAAAACATTTTTACCACAAATATCCTCACGTAACAGAAACTTATTAATACATCATCAATTCAATCTAACACACCAATCCAATAAAAACAAGCAAAACTTAAAAAAAAAAAAAAAAAGAAGGAATCACAGATCACACTAGTAATAAACAGCCCTGTGTAACTAACCAATAAATAACACTACCATACAGTTGAATCAAATTGAATCAATCACCAAAAAAAGTATCACAATTCAAACAAAAAGTAGCATCTATTCAATGAATCAGTGATCAAAAACAAAATTTTAATTACTGAACATTGATATTCAATTCAATTTCCCCAAAAGTAACTAAAATTTTAACTACTTTTGATATCCTCATGATCTAGACAGCAAAACACATCACAAAAAAATAAATAAATAAAAATAGACCAAAATTTATTTTTTTTAAAAAAAAAGTTACAGTTTTGTTGTTGGAAGGGGAAGTGGCGGAGTTGCGAGCCATGGCGGGAGAGGAGGAGAGCGAAAGAGTGTTGAGATGAGGTCTCTTCTTCTCTGGTTCTCTGGCTTCTTCTTCGTTTTCCATTTACAATTTCAACATTTACTCTCTCCGTGAAACCCTAATTGAAAAATTGATTTTTGTTTTGTCGGAGGAAATATAACGGTTACTAGAACAAGTGAGGGAGAAGAGCGAGTGTGGCTGAAAACGGTGCCGTTTGTGGTTTTTGAAGAAACGGTGTCGTTTTTGTTGTCCGGGAATGGCAATGTTGGCGCCACTCGTATACGGTGAGTACAAATCAGGTTTTTGAATATTTTTTGTTATTTACTAATTTGTCCTTGAGGATTTTATTATGTTTGCTTATATATTAACTGTAATAAATTTTTTTTCTAATTAATATGGTTGTTATTGTTATATTTTTTGTTGTGGTTAATCCTTGTTTTGGTATGTATTTGAAGTTGTTTGTAGTGTTTTGGTATGAGAAATTATAGTAGGTGTTCAAATCTCATTCTTATCCTTAAAAATATAAGATATAATTAATTTTTTATGAATTTAGTCTCCCTCTCAACCATAAAATATATATATATATATAACAAAGGGGTTTAATATGAGATGTACATACCAAATAATATGATTGTTTAACGAGTTGCTACTCGTAAATATAGTAAAAGATAAATTTGTAAATAACAAAGATTTTAATATGAGGTGTACAAGCCAAGTAAGACAATTGGGGATATTTGTTTTGATATAATTAGAAGGTATTCTTATACAACTGTTAGAGGTTATGTACAACTTATCAATATTAAATATTACATAAAAAGTATGAAAGTTTACTATTCATTATAAGAGAATAAACTTATCATACTTGTAAGTAAATATACATGAAGGAACTTAAACTTTTATCATGGATGTAAAACGGATTTTTTTTTTCTTTTTTTGAAAAGTAAAGTGGGAATAATTTAACCACTTATATTTTGAGTGAAAATCTAGGAGTTGTGAATTTACTATTATATGTAGCTCTTTATTATTACCTACCTACCATAGAAGTCCAATGCATAATTATAATTATGTGTATAACATAGTGTTTATAATATAAATGTGTGAAAGAAAGAATATATATACATATATACATACATATATATATATATGCAAGATCGGCAACCACAAATTTTTGCACACGTGATTGACATTGACTCTTGGACGAACAGATTATCAATTAACACCTAAAAGAACTTAAGATGTCATAGACTTAAATATACTTTCTCTCTCTTCTTTAATAAAAATAAATATTATGATTTCTTTAAAACAATAAATATCTCCTCTCTTAATATTTTTCTCAAGTTTCTTATAGTCAGTCATCTTAGCCTTATCTTTTCAGCCCATCGGAAAACTCATCAAAATATTGTATCTAATCCATGAATATGAGTTTTTTTTTTTTTCATTGATATTTGAGAGTAATCTTATAACTATTTGCCTAATCTGTAAATTATCTATCCCTATCTCCATTCTCTATTAATCATCTTTAATAGCATCAATGATAATGATTCAATTGATGCTAGATATGTAGTAATAATATAATTTGTTTGGATTATTATTAAAAGGTTTTATAAAAGGTTTTAATTTGTCCGTGAATATGATCCAGAAATCATGTATTATTATTTATAAAAGGTTTTCAAATTTTGATTATGAACTTGCTGAAGCTATCAAATTGCATGCCCAAGCTTTCTTTTCTTTTATTTTTCCTTTCATCTAGTTGTGATGATTCTTAAGCTATTTACAAGCTAGTGATATATCTCAAAATCTGATTTTACTTTAAAAACTTTAATTCTTTTTGTAGTAAAAAATATCATACACAAAAAAAATATATATATATATATATATGATAATTTGAGTCAAAATTTTAGAATTTGCATGAGCTAATGAGAGAGAGTTCGTGTATAATCATTTATTATCATTAATAAGAAGAGAGAATTTGTAAGAGAAGAGAAATAGATCTCTATGTTTGAGTGTACAACAACTTGTGTTCCTTTAATCATTAATTGATCTAAACCATTGATAATCTCTTCATCCAAGAGTCACTGATATGTGTAAGAAATCTCAATCATAGATTAAATCTAATGGATAAAAAAATAAAAATAGAAATAAATAATTATATTATATTAGAGTAATAAAATTCCTAATTTATAATTATTTATTGTATAATGATCCATTGAAGTGAATTGTATAATTTTATTACTCTAATATAATATAATTATTTATTTCTATTTTTGTCTTCTTATTTTCTATCCGTTAAATCGAATATGTGGTTGAGATTGTTCGGTTCTAACTTAAAAAAAATTATATATATATATATATATATAGGGTGGGGGAGAAGTAAGAGTAAACTATCAATACCTTATATTTTAAGAAAATAATAGGATTTGAATCATTGACTTTTTAGGATCAAGGTAAATGCTTAACAACTCCTATTAAAGGGTGGAGTACAAAATAATAATAATAATAATAATATTATTATTATTATTATTTTAAATTCAAATAACAAAAATGAAAAAACAATCCAAATTGTACTTAAAAAAGTCTAAATTTATTTTTGTTATTATTTTAAATTCAAATAAGTAATATATGATAGTACATTGTTAACGCTCACCTAGCTAATATAATGCACTAAACAATTGTTATTTTTGCATAAAAAAAAAAAAATAGATGATTTTGTTTCTATATTGTTTTTATCTAATCACAATATAATAGAAAATTTGCTGATACCAACGTTTAGAACTTTCCCGGATCTGCTAGATTAAACAACATGTGAGATCCGAAAATTTACCCACATAATAAGGGGGAGAAAACTATCCACATATTCTCATCAATGCACATGATGAGACTTGAATTTCAATTATAAATGAGATGTGGAAGTGCATTAACCACTTTAATTATGAGTGATGTGTCGAGTCCATTTATGTTTACATCAACGTTCTGGAAGTGCATTAACCACTTTAATTATGAGTGAGGTGTTGAGTCCATTTATGTTTGCATCAATGTCCTTACGTAAAAAAAATAGAATTTCCCTAAAAACAAAGGAAAAGATATAAGTTATGGTCACATACCACAATTACCACAGTTTTAGTTGTTATACATTTGATGAAATCTTATAGAGAAAATTAAAGAAGTTAGTGATGGACAATAAAGAGTTATAATAATAATAATAATAATAATAATAATAATAATCATAAAGAGGGCTGATATTGCCATTCAAAAAAATTATTTATACATCCACTTTTTATTAAAATAATTTATTACAAAATTATCCCTTAGCAGAATTACTTCTAAGCACGAATAGACAACCCAATTATCCCTTGGCATTATCTCTATAGGACTAATTCATCTTCACCATGAAAACAAGCATCTATCTCAGGAAGTGCTTCATGTCCCAAAGAAATGAAGAAAACTTAATCAAACAATCATCCATTACTAGGATATATATATATCGATCTCAAAGGTTTCTATAAGGTAGTTTCAATTAATGAAAGTTATGTGATAAAAGGATATATAATTCACAAGTCAATAAGTCATCATATAAAAAGTTTTCTCAAGTTTATCTTGTCTTCCTATGGGTGACGGGATCTGTGGATCAAGGTAAAAAAAATCAATATTTTGAAGGTTTGTGAAAATCTGAAGTTGGATATTTGAAACTTTGCGTAAACAATCCAAAGTAAAATTTTGGATTTTTGAAAACAATAAAATAGAATATTGAAGATGCTTACATTGATGTGGCTTAATGATAATTTGTTGGACGAAGGTGTATGGGTCATTTTCATGGTATTATAAGATCTGTGAAACAAAATTGGAATATGGTAATGAAAGGGAAGGTTTGGTGGGACAGTTTTGGGATATTTTCGGGTGTGCACGAAATAAAAGCAAAAATTCCAGATTTTAAAGATGGGTGTACTAATTTTTTGGATACGTAAATCAATTTATTAGGTGGCAATACGGTACCTTAAAATAAAAGAGATATTGTGCAATTATTAGGTGGATGTTTTTGATTAGTAATTGCGTTTCATTTTCATTCACGAAACTTCCTGGTTATTGCATGTGGGAGAACTTTGTTCTTCTTGTTGTCTGTATTAATTTACTTGGAAGCTATATATATTTGTTCTTTTGTGTAGATTTTAGGTCTATATTTAGAATGTAATATTGTATTTAATTACTGTCCATAAAGTTGTAGCTTGAAATTTTGTTTATACTTTATATTCATTAAATTACTTCATGAAATCCATGAGAATCAAAGCACAGGATTTTCACATTCATTTAGGATTTAAGTTTTCAACGATTTGCTGTATTCAACATAGAGTGGTTTTGTTTTTTTATAATGCTACACTTTCCAAAAATTTATCTAAAAAATTTTGTCTAAATAATGTGACAAACTGATTTATAGCTACCACATTAATTTTGAAATAATATATTAATAATATGATAATTACACATAACCTTCCCACATCATTTAAACAAATAAATTTAAATAAATTTTTGAATAATATGATATTTATTTTTTTTATAACAATAAAATTAATATAAATTTTAAATCTAAAATCTACTTACGAAAATTAATTTTTCTATTACCAAAACATTTGCGAAGAAAGGAACAAATTTTGTCCAAACTATTTTTCTTTGTTTGTGAACTATATTGGTGCCAGAAAATTTTATTTTATAGTTAGGTTATGGTTTTGAAATTTATACTAATTTCAGTGCTATTTGATGGAATTATCACTTTAAAAATATATTAATATCTATTTTTAGTAAATAAAGATGGATTTTGATGAACTCAAAAAAAATATTTTAAAAATATAAAATAGATTGAATTGTTAGATAGTCAACATTCCAAATTAACAAATAAATCACGGTATGAGTAATTGAACACTTTTCTTGATCTTGAGAAATCAAAAGCTCAAGTCTCACTTTTATCCTAAAACACAAAGTGTGAGTAGTTTTTACTGAATTTAATCCCATGTCCCTCACCCTAAAAAAAAATAAAAAATAAAAAATAAATCCAAACATATTTGTTTTCAAAGGATAATTCTCTCAATCAAATTGATCTTTTATTTGTACATCCTTTGTGTAAAATGTTGAATCATTTGTTCATTTTCACATTCCTTCTCCTTTTCTTTGTCAAGAAGGAATGCTTTCATCATTGCCAGCTAGTACAAACTCGCGTTTACCAGATTTATATATTGAAGTGAGTTTATCTGACCTTACAAGATGCTGTAAATTTTAACCAAAGGATACATCTAATAGTAGTAGTGTTTTGACATTTAAATAGAAGAACATCTTAATTTTCATATTAGAATATAATGTTCAATCAAATCAATACATTATTTGCACGCTTCATTTATGTGTGAAATATTGAATCACTAGTTCCTTCTCATGTTATATATATTTTTCTTTGTGTAGAAGTATTTATTTCCATCATTGCCTAGCTAGTACCATCATGTCGTTTTGTTTGTAAAATACTCATGAAGCACATGAAAATTAACTAAGAAGTAGTAGAACACAACACACAACTGATTTCTGCATAGACTTGTTAAGAGAGCTATCAAGAAGCATTAATTTAATTAGTATTTGATAATAATGCACCTAATAAGAGGCAAAATAATAGCATAAAAACAAATGAGGCACATAATTATTTCTTGAAACCATACAGAAACTACAGAGATATTTAACATGATTATTATAGCAAGAATCTTAATTAATCACTCTCCAATTCTTGCGATGAACTGACCACACAAAACCGAGAAAATTGCCCACACAAGTGGTGGGAGGTGAGTAGAGTCGACCACTTTGATATGAAAAACAGGTGCAAAAAGCTTAACCACCAAGCTAGTCCACTTTCTCTGTAATTGGAATGTAAATTGCTTGTTAATTTTTCTAAGCCAAGAAGTAGATGGCTAGCTTTAACCTATTCACATAATAAGCTGATCAATTGGTGAATAATTTAATTTCCATTCAAATGAAACTTGAAAACAGCAAGTATATTGTACTCCAGTATGAAAGCTATAACACAATCTGATTAGATTCAACTTGAATAGCGTACATGAATGAAATTACCTTAAATTAATCGATACATGTAAATTATCTGCAGATGATTGCTCACATCGTGAAGTTTATCGTGGGGTTACTGAAATGCTAGGTAACGTTTCTTCTTATGTTAATTAAAAGAAAACAAATTCAAATCTCAATCACCAAAACTGATGCGTGATGAGTAATTAAGCAGGCTAAGTTGCAAGAATTTATCAATTAGCGGCTGACATATTAGAGCTCATTTTCATATGGCATTGAGATGTTTGGAAAATGGCATTCAACTATTAAATTAAAATGAGTTATAATGGCCCTAGAAAACATTGTTCAATCATTTTTCAGGACAAAATTGTCCCTAGTATCGAGCGAACTTCGCACATAGTCTAATAACACAAACAGTTAGTGATGATAAATAGTTCATGCAGACAGTTCGCGAGCAATCAGTTCGGAAACAATTTGTAAACTGTTCTTGAGCATTTACAATACATTCCAGATTAGAAGAAAAGGGTAGAATTCAAACTTAGTCCACTCAAGCAATCTAGTGTCCAAGAATTATTTTTTCAATTCGAGCAAGCTTCGATGAGAGAGGAGGCTTGAACGAGTGAGAGTAATGGTGAGTGAAACCGTGAGTGAAGATGATATGACCAAAGCTCAGACAGGAGAAGAGAGAATAGACCTTTTAATGAAGGGTAAACTTCCTAATATATTCACATCCTTAGGCTTCATTAAAACTTATTTTAATAATTTAATGTCATTTTTCAAACTCAACAATATTTTAGTGTCACTTTTCATGGGATTCTCATAACTAAATATTATTAGCTTATTAAAAAAAATGTCTAATTTTCATAAAATAAATGGTTGCATGTAAGATATGTGTATATATATATATATGATTGTATCATAGATAATTGAAGACATGAAAACACATAATAACCACACAAGATATCTATTTTCTTTGCCAAAAAAGGGCCAATTAGCAGATCCAAAGTGAAATTTTAGAGTTATAAAAATTTATTTTTGATCTTGAGCTTTTAAAATCACAAGAAGGGTTGTAAGACGTTAATTAAAGTTAATTAGTATGTAGGATCTAATAATTTATAGTTGAATAAGATAAAATTTTAACAAATAGTAGTAAATTTAGTATAAGTTTTGAAACTGACACTGAACTGAAAAATAAATTTCATAAACTATGTAGTGTTAGAAAAACTCATTTTTATAATTCAAAATTAGTCTCAAAATTGATTCTAAAAATGATAACCATTAGATTGAATATGAAAAGGAAATTTGTTACTATGACTCAATTTCAATGTTGTTATACACTTCTTCCTCAAGCCACCACAAGTCCGGACATTCAAAACCTTGTTATTGAAGCTTATATATAGACTCCTTGCCACATTCCAACATCAAAATCTCTTTTCAATTCCCTCATTCTTCTCACATTTTGGAGGCTCACCCAATTCTTCTCTCTTAAAGAAAAACTAGCCCATCGCTTAAATTCCGCATAAGGAATTTAACTACCAAAGACAATCAAAGCAAGACGCAAAGAGTTTTCCTTTTCCCTTTTTCATATGGGTAGTTTAATAGGGCATGTATTACCAGGCATTGCCTTCATTGCACTTGGTTTGTGGCATCTCTTTAATCAAATCAAGCTCCATTCTCTCCACCCCAATTCACGCTCTTATTTTCCATGGTTTCCTGCCTCAAAAACAAGGTACTTAGAGCTATACTTGATGATGCTAGGAAGTTTTATATCCATAGCCATGGAGCTTTTCGTTGGTCCGAAAAGACACCAACCATTAGACCCAGATGGAACCATCCCCTCAAACCATCTCCACAACTTCGAGCATGCCACAATTTCACTGATTTTCTTCACTTATGCAACTTTTGCTATACTTCTCGATGGAATCAGCTCGAAAATTCAGCATCCCTTAACTCTATTCATTGGATCCATAGCCTTTGCCCTTGAACTTCTTCTCTTCCACCTCCACTCATCTGATCACATGGGTGTTGAAGGCCAATACCACTTGCTTCTACAATTTGTCATTCTTGTTTCCTTGGTCACAACGCTTATGTCAATCGGTCACCCTAAAAGTTTCATGGTTAGTTTTGTTAGGTCAGTTAGTATAGTTTTCCAAGGTGTTTGGCTAATTGTCATGGGCTGCATGCTTTGGACGCCAGGATTCATACCAAAAGGCTGCTTCATCAACTTTGAAGTGGGTCACAAAGTGGTTAGGTGCCATGAAGAAGAAGCTCTAAATAGAGCTAAATCATTAGTGAACCTTCTATTCTGTTGGTTCTCCATTGGAATCATCATTATTTCAGTGTCATTTTACTTGGTTTTGGATCGAGTTTACGTCAGAAAAGTTGAATACTCAACATTGATCACTGGGGTTGAAGAAGATGAGTATTCTGATGATGTTGAGTCACAAAAGAAAAACAAACATGGCAATTCTTATCTTGGTGTGGCAGGAAGAGGATTTGCATCCATCAACATAGAAAAGTAGCTGGAAGAATATAATATATGTATGTAGTAGATACATATGTGTGTGCAAATAGAAGTTTTCATGTACACCCCTTTATTGCAGTATTTTTCTTTTATAATAATAATATGATAAATAATAATATGCTAATTTAAAGACTTGATGCTCGTGATGCTCATATACTACCGACGCAAAAGGCAAAAAAACATATAGATCAATGTACATCTTCTTTTCAGTGACGTAGTTTTGTTATGTTTATGAGTTTTCTTGCAGCCCCATACAAGCTCTTACGACTTAGGGAGATTGATATCCTTTGGACAAACAATGTTGTATATTGAAAAGATGTGGTGTAGATAACAAAACGTGGGACTTGAATCACATGATCAACTTGATACAATAAGCACAGCAAGATTGGAACTTCAGCACATAAATAAAGTGAAAGACAAGCACATTAATATTGATGACTTGCATTGGATCGAGAAATATACATACTAAGAAGAAAGCAACAAATATAAGGAAGGTCATATGAAGTTTCACTCTCTTTTTGAGTACGGGAAGTGGGTTTGTCTTGGCTTGGTTTCTTCTTGGATAAGTATTAAGTATTAGACAAGCAAATGGTGCGAAGCCATGTAAATTTATATTATTAGTGACATATCAACAATATTTGATATTTTATGCGCGGTTTTACATATGCATGTGGATACACAAATCTTTGTGATTTATTCATTTTGATGAGGAGGTCTATACAATTTTTACTATTTTTCTATATTTAAAAGTATTTATATTTTAAAGGGTCGATGCATTGGAGTTGCATTCATCAAGCTTATATATAGAAATAAATTGAAATAAACCCAAGTCAAAAAGCATATGAAAAAGAGGGGCAACTTTGAATTTAGATCACCCCACTTTTGACATGTTTAGAAATTTCCAAGCACAGCATAGTCTAATTACCACTAATTATTTTAATCTTTATCTTTTTTTTTTTTATCAAAAAAAAAAAGTTGATCTACATATACCTTAAATTGCATATTCAATATTTTTAATTGAGTGCCCCTATCCCTCTGTTTGTTATGGAATTTCGAGTATCATTTTACTTATAAAATAGTAAGTATGAAATCGCTCATTTTGTATTGTATTGCAAGTAATTATATATATTCACCGTGTTAATAATGTTTGATTTTAATATATTTTCTAGATCCTAATCCAATTTTACATGCAATATTTTTAAAAAATAAAAATACATTTGTTAAATTAGTTTATCATTATTATAGATTAAATCAATTTATCACTAAATGATTGCAATGACTGTTAATCACCATGATGGTCATTTGGCATGTCGGTTTTCGCTTTGCCCCTGAAGGGGTGTGATGGAGGCTAGGTGCTGTTGTGTCCTCCATAAACCACAAGTCTAAGACATGTCTAAGTATGGTGGAAGCGGCGTGCTGTCATGTCCTTTTTGAACCACAAGTGGATAAGATGGCGTTCTTAAGATTTAAACAAGTAACCTCATAACTGTTTTGGTTGCAAACTTAGTACCACAAAGGCAAACATTTTATGTAATGACCGTTGGTCACCATGTTAGCTATTTGTCCCCAAAGGGTTTGGCCTTGCCCCGGAGAGATGTGGCAAAGATTGGATATTGTTGTGTCCTCCTTGAACCCCAGATCTAATACAAGTTTAAGATAGGTCTGAGTGTATCGGAGGCAGGATGTTCTCATGTCCTTCTTAAACCACAAATGGATAAGGTGACATCTTTATAATTTAAACCAGTAATTTCGTAGGTGTTCTAATTACAAACCTAGTACTATTGGTCACCACGGTTTCCATTTGTGCATGTGGGAAATTGTCTTAGTGGTATTAGGTTTGCAATCAAAACACTTATGAGGTTATTGGTTTAAATTCTAGGAATGTTATCTGACCTATTTGTGATTCAAACAGGATATGACAGCATCCCATCTTTGGCACACTTAGACCTATGGATTAAGGAGGACATGACAGCACCCAGTCTCCATCACACCCCTTCAAGGGCAAAGCCAAACCTCACATGGAGAAAAAGACCACTGTAGTGACCAACAGTCATTATATAACTTTAACCTCTCTCGAAATCATCCTAGAAACTGCCATATAGAAAACCTAGACTTAGTATTTAAACCTTAACTCTATCTTAGGATTAGTAAGCATTGTAGAAAGAAATACCTTAAAAGTCGCGCGTAGAAGAAAATTTAGATTTAAAGGTGAGATTTTTTTGCAAAAACAGATAAGAACACCCAGAAAAAGAGGAAAAAGTTCTTAGAGAAAATTACAGAAAAGGCCAAAAACATCAAAGAAGACTTACCATATTTGCAAGAGTGCCCTGAGAGTCTCCTGAGAGTCTTCTGTGGAAGACCTTGGCAAGAGAGGAGTGGTGGATAGGCTCAAGCAGTGGTAACAATGGTAGAAGAGAAAAATTTTAGGAGAAAAGAAAGAGAGAGAGAGAGAGAGAGAGAGAAAGCAAGGAGAGGATTAAATTCTAAAAGAAAGAAAGTGAGTGTAAAATGATAAGGGTCAAGAAATTATAGGGCTAGACATTTACTTGTTCAGTTCGGTTTCTATTGGAACCAAGTATGAACCAACTTTTAATTGGTTTTCGAATTTTGAATTGAACACGAACACTTGATTGTTCAAATCGACTCAAGCCCAACATTATTAATTTGGTTCAAATTGGTTCGGTTCTCTCTGTTTGGGCTTTTTTGGGCCTAATGGGCCATCACACAAATACCCAGTTCATAAAACGTTAAAACTTAGAAGTTTTACAAGTTCGAATTGAGAACCTTAGAAACTCAATTTAAAACAGCAGAAGCAAGGAAGATATTTATAGAAACACAATCTTAGCAACCAGGTCTTTTGCTTTTGATGTAAGACTTGGTTCTTTAAGTTTAAAGAGTAAAAAAAAAAAAAGTACAATTGCATATAGAGAGAACTAAGCTAGTAACCAAGCCTTTCGGTTTCAATGTGGGATAGATCTGGTTTCAAACTTCCAAAATCATCGACTTGAAATCTTTATAACACTTATACCCAAGTATTGAATCAATTGATCAAGATCCTCAAATTGCTTTAATATTTCTCTTAATCAAGGATATATAGAGGAGAAAAGAGTTGTGTATATTGATGAATAATGTTAAAAAAAAAAAAAGTTGAAGATATTAAAAGGTTGTGTGACTTGAGAGTATCAAACCTTAAAACTACTACTTTGTATCCCACATTGCTTGTGGATATCAAAGGATGCTCTCTCCACCTTTATATATTGTTGTCCAATGTTGAAAGAAATATGTCAAAAACAATTAATACAAATGATTGTGACTTTTCACCAACAACAATTAGTTGTAGTGAAGTGATGTTCTTCAACCAAAATATGAACTTCACAATTAGTTAAAATATTTATTACAATTTTCATGTATATAAAAAATATATCTTTTTTTCTCTCAATTTGGTTTGGTTTCAGGTTTGGGATCCTACCCCTAAACATGAACTATTTTGTCGATTTTTCCTTTAATGAACTAAACATGAACTGTCTTGATGCATGAACCGATTTGAACATCTAAAATCGGTTCGATTCGAGTCGGTTCATGTCTTTGTGCCCAGTTCTAAAAAATTATATACGCAAGAGAAAACAAGAAGTTCAATTTTCAAGATTTGAACCCTAGTGCCATATAGCACTCATATGTGAACTTGAAACCATCGAAGCAATTAAAAAGATCCCTGCCATTAAGATTGATTTAATTGCCACCACCTGAACACTTAATGGTGACTTCTATTAGCTCCTGATTGATGTAACCGTCTGACATGCTCTGCATTCCAAGGAAATGGTTACCCAAGTCGCACGACTGATCGACATTGGAAACTCTTGGTCTAAATGCACACATTCAAGAATAACAATTGATCGGAGAACATCACACAACATACTGGATATATAGAGTTATGATTGGAAGAACATGTGTGACCGTTATGCACTCCTCTAATCAATAATATCGACCGAAGGAGTGGAAGACAAACTGTAGTGCTAAAAATTAGCCCTATATGGGCCCGATGGATATGTGGATTGCAAGACTCATTGTAACAGCCCAACTAATGAGTCTTTAGGTCGATCTAGCCCATAAGTTGATCCAGCCAATGGCTTATCTAGACCAAGCCCTAAGACTTAGTGTAATGTTCACCAACCAAGTTCTAATTAAAGGCACGTTTGACCAACTGAAAGGCGGACTATAATAACCAACCAGGTTAATGATGCTCCCTATTAACACAGGTGTGGATCAAGGCCATTAATGCAGATGCTTGGATCAAGGGAACATATTTCTTGATCTCCTTTGCCTTAACTCTTCAATGGTTCTCTCCCCATTTATAAAAGGGCAGGGCAACCATAGAGAGAGAGATCTCATTTTCCAAACACTATTACTCTACCTAAATATTCTTAGACCCGCACTTGACACTTCCACCTTCGTCATTGCACGCCAACTAACCGCCCTTACGCTCAGAGCATAGTCAATTAATATATGACAATTAGTCAATATCCAATCTTAGTGAACCTTCACTACATCATTAGTCGAATGACATCACCATTATTGATTGTTCGTGCTTTTTCTTGTTTTTTTTTTTTTTTTAATCTATTTCATATTTCCTTTAATAACTTGAACGTTGAAATGTCTTTGGCCAACATCACCCCGGTGTCTAGGTTACACACACTCTTTTTATTTGACTTTTTTTATAAGTTGTTAGGTCCCTCTTGTAGCTGATTGTCAAGTTCGAACTCTACGTCAGCAATTGTATATCTAACCTTCTACAATGATGCCATTAATATTGCAAAAAAAAAAAAAAAAATAGATTATTAATATTTTTGAATAATTATTAATTAATTATCTTAATCAGAGTGTTCTCCAGGTTCATAATTCAATACCTACTGGCCAGGTAGACATGTAATTAGTCTTTCGCATTTTGACCTTAACTCTGTTAAACTTCTCTTCGTATAACCTAATCTATGACCAAGTGAGCTTATAATTTGATTTATAATTAATGTGCTCGCTGTACCTACCGATCTGGTATTTACACTATCAATTTGTCATTTTCAAGATGTTAATCGTCGATTGATTAATTAATTGAGAGAGAAATATTTACTGAAATCAAGGAGAGCGGTTTGGTGAAGGGCAGACTCTTTTAGTGAGCTTTTTATTGATTCAAAGCTTTTGAATTCTGTCTCTGAAATGAAAACAAAAGCTTGATTAAATAATGACAAATTAATGGGTGTTTTGAAAACAAAAAAGTTAAGTTAAATAAATATTTTATATTGATACGCAAAATTTTTTTTTTTTAATAAGTGATAATTGTTTCAATCAACAAATAATCAAAAAATAAATATATATAGGAAAATTTGATCTTATTTAGTATATCCAAATCATTTGGGTCTCAAAATTATTATTATTATTATTAGTTTGTCTCTCTTTTTTATGCTTTGAAAGTTTCATTTTTACGATTTTGTTTTCCTAATATATATATGTTCGGGATAATTTATTCCTTTTTAATATACCCAAATCACTTGGGGCCAAAATTATTATTATTATTACCTTGTCTCTTATTTTGTTTTCTTTTAAGCTTTAGCTTTCATTTTTACGATTTCTTTTTCATATATATATATATATATATATATATATATGTTCTCGGGACAATTTGATTCTTTTTAATATATTCAAATCACTTGGATCTCAAAATTATTATCGTTATTATTTTGTCTTTTTTGTTTTAATGCTTTAGCTTTCATTTTCACTACTTTTTTTTTTCCTAAAAGAAACTTTCATAACATCTCGCTCATTTCCTTATATTTTTTTAAAAAATATCTCTGTGCTTTCTATTATATTTAGAAGTTAATAATTGGTATACATAGACCTTGTATATGAAAAAAATTATTTTCATTATTTCATCGTATCAAATCCTTTGATATATACTAACTCACAATATGAGTTTTTGATTCGTCATTCAAAATAATTTCTAAAATTTAAGACATATCCATTTTTTTTGTTATGCTATATATCCAATTTTTTTATTGATATTATTTAAAGTTTTAATTTATAAAAACGCATAATATATGTGGTATAAAAAAATTAGTCCTTGATTCACCTAATCACACTCCTCCATCCGACTCTGTCACCTTCATAGGAGTTGACAAGTAGCGAACATATGTATACGGGGTCAATAGCCAATAGGGCATATGGCCTACATCAAATATATCTTATCCTTATTTAATAGTCCTGAGAACTTTGTAGTCACCTGTCAATGATGAAGTGGAATTATTATAATATCCACCATCACCAACATCATAATTATAAAGTTACTATATTTATGAAATTAATACAACATTCTACAATCTTTCCAAATATTATTTGTAGGCTTTGTAAAAAAGTAAATTATCGTAATTCTCTTACATACACGATTTATATTCAACTTAAAAAAAAAGACTTACGGTGAATTTCTTTCTTTTTTTTTTTTTTTGAAAGGTTTACGGTGAATTTCTAATTATTCAGATATATTTGTATTTAAGTTGTGTCCTAATTACTGTTATTATATTATTTTTTATTAATTTGATTCATTAGGGCCATGCCTTGAAGGTATCATTAATTAAAGTCATTCTCAAACATGAGATTGCTTAGAAATTAGAATATTCTCCCAAATTTTTTAGTTGAAGTTGAAGGAAAGGTGGCAGAAGCAGCCACCTTTTCTTTAAGGAAGAAACAAAAACCTGTTTTTCCTGCATGCACAAGAAAAGTATGCTTATTATGCTATATAGTTAGTGTTAGCTACTATACAATTTTTTAAAAAAAAAAAAACACACAAAAATAGTTCTTTTAATGTTATGATGAATTCAAATATTCTTACAAATAAAATTGATTAAAGAGACTTAAACCCAAATTAAATAGTAATATTGCTCTCCAAAATAACAATATAGCAAATTTTGTAGGCTAGCTAAAGCTAGGAAATAATAAAGAAATTAATAAAATATAAGCAAAATATTTTAATCAAATCACATATCGATTCTTTACAATGAAGTGCTCTTGGGAACTTGGGATACTAATAAATAACTAGTTGCTTTTAGCAACCTTTTCTATAGACACAAGACACAATGGACTCATCGCCCTCTATAATTAATAGGCTAAAAGCCATGGACTTGCAAACCAAACAATTTCACACCAATTTCCCCCTACCAAACATGCACTTTAGTTCCCCACCAGCCATTCTTTTCATCAAGCCAACACTTCTGTGGGCTCAATCAGAAATAAAATAACACTAAGTGGGGTGTATAATTGTCACGGAAATTAACTCTAATTTTGTACGCATACCTAATATCAAATCATGTGTTTCGTGGTCTTCTTCTATCATCTACCTCTCGACCGTGTTGTGGATTGTTGCAATTTTTCCTCCCATATTACTAATAGGAATGATCACCAATGTGTCCTTTCTTTTGAGACTCAACGTCATCAGAATCATCATCTTCTTCTCTGGTCAATGTTGAGTATTCAACATTTTCACTAAAAAAGTTGTCCCAAACCAAGTAGAAAGACACTGAAAAGATGGTGATTCCAACCAAGAACCAGCTGAATTGAAGGTTAACCAATGACTTAGCTCTATGCAAAGCCTCTTCTCTATGGCATCTTACCACTTGATGACCCTCTTCATGGTTGATGAAGCAGCCTTTTGGGATGAATTCTGGGGTCCAAAGCATATAACCCATCAACATAAGCCAGGCACCTTGAAACAGAATACTAGCTGACCTAACAAAGCTTATAATGAAATTTTTTGGGAGGCCAATTGCAAAAATGGTTGTGATCAATGAAACAAGAATAACAAGTTGTAAAAGCAAGTGGTATTGGCCTTCTACACCCATGTGGTCAGCTGAGTGGAGGTGGAAGAGGAGGAGTTGTTGGGCAAAGGCTATGGCACCAATGAACAGAGTAAGGGTGTGCTGAGCTTTCGAGCCGATTCGGTCAAGAAGTATGGCGAAAACAGCATAAACGAAGAAGGTTAGTGAGATGGTGGCATGCTCAAAGTTGTGTAGATGGTATGAAGGGATGGTTCCATCTGAGTCAAAAGGTTGGTGTCTTCCAGGACCTATGAAGAGCTCCATGGCTATGGAGAGTAAGCATCCTCCCATGATCAAGAAAAGCTCTAAGTACCTTATTCTTGAGGTGGGAAACCATGGGAAAGAGAAAAATGATTTAGGGTGATTAGAATGGAGCTTGATAATATTGAAAAGATGCCAAAAACCAAGTGCAAAGAAGGCAAACCCTGGCGCGACATGCCCTATTAAAGTACCCATATGTGTGTTTGTCACAACAAAGAAACTGTTGTGGTTGCTTTGATAGTTTTTCTCTGAGAGAAAGAAGGTAGCTATAGAGGGTGAAGAGACTAATTTTTGAGTTGAACAAAAATGGGGGGGAATGGTGGGGAATGGTGGGGGATTTAAGAGGAAGTTGATGTTGAAATGTGGCATGGAGTCAGAGTCTAGAGGCTTCTAAGTTCTATGTGAGGTTTCAAAGTTTGAACATTAATTGTTTTGCTTTGATGGCTTTCACAATACGATTACAATTGTCCTCAAAAAAAAAAAACAAACAGTAAGATTACAGTTAGCTGGAGTTGACCGATAAACCATTAGGCAATTTTCTAGAAAGCAAAGAATTTATATTCAATTAGCCCTTCTCTGTAACCAAAATTCTGTCCAATGACGCAATTGCCCTCATTTTTTGGTCAAGAAAACAGACACCTCTTGCGGCTTTGTCTGTGTTCTTTGTCATCAAATATTTCTGATGGCCATTTGCTGCAGGCTACTTTTCATTTATGAAAGCTTCACATTTTAACTGTTTTGGTAAATTCCTCCATCTACCAAATCACCTCCTTCAGTTTTATCACTGGATATTTAAAAACTTAATTTCTTCATTTGTTTTCAGACTTTTTTTTTTTAATTATATTTTTTAACACTAAGTCAGATATACACCGAGACTTACTAGTAGATTTTGTTTAGTGAACGGTCGAGAAATATGTCAAACCTATTATTAGAAAATAGATAGGGTGAGCCTTATCCACTGAGCCACCCACCGTCCTCTTTTTGTTTTCAGACTTAAAAACTAAAAATTATAATTTAACCAATAAAATAATTTCAATAACTAGAAACATCTAAATTTATATTAAGATTAATTAAAATAAATTTTTAAATACATATAATCACTTAATCGTTATTAGCCAATAAAATCTCTTATATCAATAATGTAAAATAGACATATCAACTTTTTTCGTTTAAAAAAAAAACAAAAAAACAAAAGAAACAAAAAAACAAAAAAAAAACAAAAAAACAAAAAACAAAAATAATAGACATACCAACGTCTAAATTTACATGTTATCTTATATTCATATAACAATTTGAAGTTATTATTCAGTTTTTTTTTCTTTTACTGTTTATTTTGTGAAAGCATTTTTCTCCCTAATTTTTAGAGGTATATGTACTCATTGGAATTTTGAAATATATTTCCAGACACTTTCCACACTTTTCAGAATTTAATCCAAATTTTTTATCTAAATAATGTAGTAAGATTATTTTTAATAACCACATTAATTATAATATGATATATTGATGATATGATGGTAACAAATAAATTTATCTCATCAACTTAACAATGAATTTGAGTAAACTTAATACAATTCTCTTGGTTTTAATGGTCATTGTCAGCAGTAATATCTAGAATTATAATCAACTGTTTTCATGGACAACACCATCCTCAATTCCTAGTTTCCTCTCGGAAATTTCTCTTGAAAGAAAATTTGGTTGGGTCAATTCCCTTACCTGTTAAGTCTACCAAGAAAACACCTTTTTCTTTATTTTGGATAGCTCTTGAAATGTTTGCAATTCTCATGCTAGTATTTATGATTCAAAACCCCTCACTTTAATAATAATAATAATAATAAATTTATGGTTAGTGCGTCCTAACTTTTAAATTATTAGGACCATCAATTAAAATCATTCATTACATCTGAATTGAATAGAAGAGAAAAAAATTTTTTGGGAAAGCAAATGTAATGCATTACTTTGATTGGTATATATATACATCTGAATTGAATAGAAGAGAAAAAAATTTTTTGGGAAAGAAAATGTAATGCATTACTTTGATTGGTATATATATATATATATATATATATATATAATCTGATTTTTTGCTGGTATTAGAAATTTAGTTATATTGAGAAAGCCGAAAATACACACCAATTTTAATAGTTTACCTTCTCAAAATGAAAATGACATGTGGTTTATATATATATTTCTTGAATAAGACAACAATTATCTAAAAAGAAGATGTAATTAATTTCTTAGCAGAGACGGCAACGGCCGAACGAATCCAAATTAATGAATGCATCAACCAAAATTAACCCTAATTTCTTAATCTCTTGTGTTCGATAATTTTGTATATAATCAATTGAGGTGATTAAATTCCTAAAACTAGTTTATGAAGGTTTAATTTTTTTTTAAATGCGAGGATGGTTTTCTAAAGTCAGCTGTTAAATTAAGCAAAAGCTAGTTTATAAGTAGTTTGATTCCAGTCTGCTTTTGTGTATTCAAATAATGTGCTTTTCGTTCACGCAATTTCTTCTATTAAATAGTCTGCTAAATTGTACGATTCCCTGTTGGAAGTGGAAGAACTGATTTCTTGAGGATTACTCTAACAGAACAATTAAGACAATACTATTCGAAAAAAAGAACAATTAAGAGAATAAATAATGGAAACTTTTTGAGTCTTGTCGAAGTTGTTTTTATGTTGGTTTTATTGATGACATTTTCTTTAAGGAAAATTACACTAACGACCCTGACTTTAGGTGAAATTACACTTAGATAAAAGATCTCTTAATTGCATAAACGTCCTTTGGATTCTATTGGCCAAATGTTGATCATTGATTGACTTGACCAACCTTTTCCTATTAAAAGTCACTTTTACTCTTGTTTTAATTATGAAAAATTACTTTTACCCTATTGTAAGTAATACTTAAATATTTTTATGACAAACCAGTAATAGTTAACGAAAAAGGAAAAACAAAAGATAAAATAAATTTACAGAATTAAGAAAGTTAAAATAGATCTACATCACTTTTTTTCCTTTAAAAGAAAAGGAAAACACGAGTTGGTAAAAAAAGACAGACTCAAACAAAAAGACACAAGCTTCACCATAATGCATCAATAATAATAAAAATAGAAAAACTTATCTTGAAGAGATTACTAACCTTCGTGAGATCTCCATGGCCAATCTCCTCTATGTATCTAGAGACATCATATCAATCTCTGAGAGGATGAGATCTGGTCTAACAAGATCCCTTCTTTTTTAAAATTTTTATTCTATTTAATTTTAATTTTAAATTTATTAGAAAGTGATGTGGCTTGTTTTGATTGGCCCGGGATTATTTATTTATTTATTTATTCTATATCACAATGGAAAAGTCCATTTTACACTCCCCACCATTAACTATCACTTAGTCAACCATTTAGTCAACTGAATCTAAGGAAAGTTTGTGCAATTAAGATGTCTATAATCAACTTTATCTAAGGAATGTTTGTGTAATTAAGAGATCTGTTGAATATAGGTGTAATTTCACTTTAAGTTAAGAGAAGTTAGTGCAATTTTCCCTCTTTTTAATAGAGATTTGGTAACAGTCTAACCTCAGCTTGAAGGTTATAAAAATCAAGAACTATGTAAAATGTTTTCTACAAATATGGGTGAAAGCACTTTAAAAAAGAAAAAAAAAATATATATATATATATATGATGAGGTTGCCCAAATAATATGTCACATTATTTATAAACTTACGATTGTGAATTTTGATCATATCTCTCTCTGCAAATTCTGAAAATTATAATTGTTAAAAAAATATAGTTAATTTAAATTATAATTTAAGTGTTTTTAGAGAGAATTGTAAAACCTTCTTAACGTTGGGTCAAAATCGAATAATTTGTATGTCGAAATTTGGTCAAAGTATTGGAAAAGAGTTTTTGACTGAATACAAAACCTATTTTTCTACTTCTGATACCATCGAAATTGATTTTGATTACTCCAGTCGAACTTAGGGGATTATTTTTGTAATTTATTTATTTATTTATTTTTGTCCTTCACGGATGTCATGCTTTTATTGACACGATACAATAAATCATGCTAGAGAGACTGTTAGTTAACTACAATTGAGAAGTAACTGTCAATCCATGTGAATGATGTGGTTAATAATAAGCTTTTGCCAATAAAGTTGATAATTGGTGACATTTATCTATAATAACATATATAAATATTGTCACCTGTCACCACTCAATGTGGTTGGCTAGATGGTGGGGCTTAGAGAATTTATTCAGTTTTGAAACATTTTAAATCGAATCGTTGTATTGTAAGGTGGTATTTAAAAAAATAATAACATAAATATTAAATTATTTGAGTGAACATCATGCAATTTTCATGTTTGACTAAAATTGTTTTATTCAGGAATTATAAATCTAATTAAATTCGTACTTGATCAATGTCAATTTTAATAAGCTTCTGTCATATTGAATCGAATATATATATATATATCAATTAAATTCAAGAAACTTCATAAATTAAATCAATTTTGTTTTCAAAGTCTTTTTAGTAATTTGATATTACAAATTGATATATTCTTGCTTTAATAAATAACAAATAAAATTATGAATTTTAAAATACATATACAACGTCTTTTTTAGTTTTTTGTCACTAAATTGTAAGTTCCCAACATGGCTGCTGGTCCAACGGCGGCGGCGGCCGTGCTTGTGGTGGGGCATCAGGTTTAATTGATAAACATCACGATTCTTTGTTTTTGTTTTTGTTTTGTTTTTTATTTTATGTTATTTTATTTTTTTTCTCTAAATACTACTTGCTGTGAAACAATTTAAACATATTGATGTCAGATTAAATGAGCATATTTTATCATCAAACCATATCTGATAGTGTTCTCTTTCCATTAATGTTATTTACTGTTATTGTGGAGCAAAATTGGATTTTTTTTTTTAAAGATAATATATATATTTTTTTAAATTATCTAAAGGTTTTTTGAATTAACATAACCTTTTTTTTTCCAAAAAAGAAAGGTTATGTTACTTCAAGAAACCTTCAGATTAATTTTTTTTTTTTAAAAAAAACCCAATTTTGCTCCACAATAACAGTAAATAACCCATATTTTTAAAAACTAATTTATAATAATAATTAGGGAGCATGATTTGTTTGCCAAATAGACCTTTCTCTCTTCTATCTATCTGAATATCAGAAGATAATGATTGATGCACGAGAAACATATCCAAAAAAACAAAATTGAAGTCATTGATGACGCACACCTCGTCTAACACATTATATCATTCTAACAAACGTATGAAGTTTTTTTAAATAAAAAATGAGTATGCAATATTTTTTTTCTGGATTATGCTACCTTCAATGTACAGAGCCTTGTTTGGTTGTCTAGTTATGCTTCCTTGTCTGGAATATGCTTCCTTCAATGTACAGAGCCTTGTTTGGTTGTCACAAGACAATAAAATAGTTTGAAATGTTGGAGATAATTAGTATTTATATTGCAACCGTAGTAGGAGGAGGAGGAGGAGGAGAGCTCCAAAAACTTGCACAGATTTTAATAGAGTTCAAAAAAAGATAGTCATACACTTTCGAAAATAGATAAAACAAAAAATTCGGACCCTAGCTAAAAACTCACTTATTTTCAAATAAGGCTCTTGTGATTTGAGGGTTTTACCTAATTCTAAATTCGAATGGTAGTTTTCAATTTTAATCAAACCTTAAAAAGAATTTGAAAATTATAGTAATTTTTTTCCCTTTTCTTTAAATTGACAGTGAGATCAACTTAAAGTCCTAGTAATTACAATTTTAGGAGACCTACTGAGATCATATATATAACCATTCTCACGCTATAGAGAACAATTGACCCCTCACTGTATATATTAATATATATATATATATATTTTTTTTATAATCTGAGAATCTTGTTCCTCATAAATACAGATCTCCTAGTCTGAGTATCTTGTTGTTATTGTCTTACACTTATTCGCTAGAATCTGATCCTAACCCTCTTTCTGCTCGTTTAAAACACCAACTTTCATGTGTATGTTATGATTCCATGCTTCAAAATCAATTAAATATGTTGGAAAAAGAAAAGTAACCAATTAAATAATCATTTATTAATATTTAAAAAAACAACGAAACTTCGGATTATGTTCAAAGTAATTCCTTCACAAATTAATTAAATTTAATAATTAGTTGTAGTATTAAGGAAGCTAAAATCTTACATATCATGTCTTAGTATGAATAATTGAGTATTTTCCTTGATCCTAAAAGATTAAAGGTTCAAGTCTCACTTTTATTTTAAAACACAAGATGTGTGGGTAGTATTTTATGATTTTAATCCCCATCATTAAAATATATATATATCTCTTATCTTGCAGATCTTTTTGTCTAAGACATCTTATTTGTAAATGTTTTTAGTGGTGATCTTGTATTAATTATTATAAGCAACAACAAATTAAACTTGCAGTAAATTAGTTTTCAGCTTTTTTATTCCAAGTTTTTCGTTTATATTATATTTGTCACTTTGCTTAAGGAAACAGTTAAGCAAATAATTGTTTGTTAATTAAAATTGTTATAAGCAAGTGGTGTACTTAATTAATTATAAAACAGTTAATTTTATATTTAATGACAAACAAGTTGTTTGATGTAAGGTAATCGATCTAATTTTTTAAGAGTAATCATTTTTTTTTTTATAAATTATAAGTGCAATTACTATTGTCAAGTTTTTTCTAATTTAGGACTATAAGACCCAATCTCAAACTGAGGTCCCAGAAGCAGGAGAGATAACCTACACAAAATGTTAAAATCCCCACAAACTTATGTGGAACTTATAGCTCATATCTGCAATCGACTACGAGTAGCAACCAAGAGGGATGGTACCGTTGCATCACTTAGAGCTTGGAGTTAAGGGTATTCAAATTTTTTATAGTTGTTATCGTTGGTCATTCAGATGATTTAGAAGGATGTACACATATTTTCAAAAACTATAAGGATTGTTTTTGAATTCTAAATTAAAATCTCTATTATATTGCATAACATCATTTCTTGTACTTTATTCTCGAGTTAGCTTAATTATTCCAAATATTGACTCAAAAGCAATCCTCACGAGTCTCATAATACGTGTTTAAAGTGAAGAATTGTATTAATCACTTGAAGAAAAAAACTTACATATAATCTCAATATGATTTCTTGATCTAACTCAATCCTATTATTTTATTTTATTTCATTTATAGTAATATAAAAAAATGCAGAGTTGTCGAATTATTCAAATGATCCTTATCCATTAACAATACTATTGCACGGAATAGATATCGATATTTCCATTAATTGGTCCGCAAGAAATTAATCTCAAACAATTTAAGTCACCAGTGACGTGTCCAACTCTGCCCAGCTCATGTATGAGCTAAGAAGAGATAAGAAGTATATATGCATACCTGTCACATGTTTCAATTGCGTAATATTTAATGGATATGCTGTGATTCTTTGTCTCATAATTATTATGTATAACATGATGTAAAGTTACACTATAATTAATTACTAATAAATTTTTTAAAAACAAAAAACATAAGTACGCTGACCATTAACTGAGTTATATACATTCTATTACGCATATTTACAAACTTGTATAATAAGATTTGTTATTGATGTTGTATGAGATCAATGGTATATATATATTTATGTATATATATATATATCTCAATTTCTTGTTGCTTGAGAGATTGATAACATATATGTATCTTTATCACAATAGTTGGTTTTTGGATTGCACATATGATACTCGATGTTCATGAATCCTGATAGACCTATAGCTCAATTAGTATTTGATTAAATAAAAAAAAATTAAAGGACTCTTGATAAAAATTAATTATTTTGAAAATCTTATTTAATTATTATTATTATTATTATTAGGGGGAGGGGCAATTATACTTGAAATTGCCTTAATTTTGTTGAGAGATCTGACCAACCAAGCTATAACTATGTTTATGTTATTTCATTTAAAATTTTATATGAAAGTGTTAAGGAATTTCAAGTTTCAGCCCAACTTTGCACCTGAATATTATCATAATCAACTATCATTTCCAGCCGCTCTCTATACCTTTCTATTACTATACTACTCATTTGTTTTTATAAGAGACTTTACTTTTTGTTTTCCTTGAATATTTAGTCCTTTTCTAACTATTACAATTAATTAGCTTCCCACCCCCACGCAAAAAAAAAAAAAAAGTTTGAAAAAGAAGATATAACTCAAACTTACAATTATGTAGAGCAAATATGAGGAGCATATGCTCAACGAACCTCATTTTAATGGACTTTTTGTTTGATTAAAATAAAAATGATTTCTTTAAAAGTTTATTTTAGTTAAAAACTGATGAACATTGAGAATGTAGCTTTGATATAATGATAAAACCAAAGTCTACTCATTATTATTTTTGAAAGGTTGTAGATTCAATTCACTATAGGTCTCCTAAAGGTCTA
The DNA here is from genome assembly GCA_021234005.1 of Nephelium lappaceum. Classification (NCBI taxonomy): domain Eukaryota; kingdom Viridiplantae; phylum Streptophyta; class Magnoliopsida; order Sapindales; family Sapindaceae; genus Nephelium; species Nephelium lappaceum. The sequence goes on from CM038009.1 coordinate 8,460,168, forward strand.
AGGGGTGGACAATATTTTCACTGTATGTGGATAGTTTCCTCCCATTTAATCGAGAGCAGAGATCCAGATTATACCATAAAGTTTTATTTAGAGATCTCGATAGTTATAACTGTACTTACAAATATACTTATAATATCAAAGAAAAAAAAAAAACTGATGAACATCATCCCCTGCTCTCTCTCTCTCTAAGGATACAATGCTAATTTTAAAATATAGTAATATAAAATAAAATTATTATATAAACAAACAAATCACATCACATAATATTTTAAGAACTAATTAAATTAAAGTCTCCAATGGAATCTTTATTTTATTTTATTTTTTGGAAATATTAATTTTGAGAAATAAAATTGTACATTTGTTAACAAGTTTAAGAAGGAACGAGAAGGGTTTAAAAATGTTAACATAACATCATACTGATTGTAGATTATAATTTGTAAAATCATTAACTTTTCAAGAATTTATGAACAGCAAAATGGTCATCCCTCATATTAGATGAAAAAGACTATTTTATTTTATTATTTTTTACTATGAGGATTAAATTAAGAGAAAACTATTTACAATTTATATTTTAGGATATTAGTCAAATTTGAATCTTTGATTGATTAGAATAAAAAGAAATGCTTAACTAGGACAAGAGTGAGACTTTAACTCTTGACCTTTTAGTATAAAGAGAAGTGTTTAATTACTCCTATAACAGGATGGTGTATAGATGAAAGAGACTACTAGAGTAACATGAAACAAGTAAAAACTATGGGCTAAGTATTTAATACTGTGGTAAAATAATAACAATAATTCTTTATCAAAATAATAATAAATAATAGATAATAATAATAATAATAATAATAACAATCCATCAATCATTCTAGGGTGGACTGTGTCTCATTAATTTCCAAATGAAAATAGATAACAACAACAACAACAACAACAACAACAACAATATTTCAACAGAAAAAAACAACAACAATAACAACACACAAAGTATCGTCTTTATCTATTTGGTGAATAATCTTGAATTACTAATTGTTTACATGATGAGATGGTTTATTTTAATGGTAAGCTCCTTACATACATATGACCAAGGTTACAGATTTGAGTATTTCACCCTCTCCCCAATTCCCATATTATAATATATATATATATAAATATATATATATTTACATAAAACCCATCTGCTCTATATTTTAGTAAACCAAATTGAAAAAGGTTATGTGACTGGTCTACCATAAGGATTTGGTCACGTGAGTGATGCAATTCTTAAGGAAGGTCATGGCTTTGATACATAAGATTGGCAAACAAAATCATGCGATTACTACACTAGATTGAATTAGAAGGGAAAAAATGGATTTGTACATAAATGGCATTGTGTTTTTACATATATCCAATTTTATTATTGTTTTATAAATTTTTATTATGCTATATTAACTTAAAATTTTTATTTAAATTTATGACTTCAATAATAACTCATCCATTTCTTTGCAATTCAAGATTTACTACATATCTTGAATTCACTTACTGTTCTTCGTCCTTAAATTATAAGAAAATAGATGGATATATATATATATATATATATTGAAATTACAATTTTAAGTAAAAAATTTAAGTTAATATAGCCTCGAACAAAAAAAGTGAAACGTGATTTTGATATTCTTATTATCCATAGTATCATCGTGGATACAATTTGGTGCTAAATTTTAAAAAGAAGTTTTTAACAACAAAGAATGGTGAAAATGAAACGATAGTCATAGTATTACTGTGAACAAGTTGGAAGAATTAATAAGTTTTTTGCGATTTATCCATTCGTTGTTCAATAGTTTGATCAAAGGAATGGGCTTTGTTTGTATACAATTGTATTTTAGGCCCAACTCATGAAAATCTATCGGGCTTTCTTGTCATTACTAGGTTCTCAACGAAGTCCGCTCATGTCAACGCCTATGAGTGCATAAAAATATTTTTAAAACAAAACAACACAAATTAACCTTAAAATGTCAAAAGGGCAATGTACAAGTTCACCAAATAAACGAAGTCAGTATCTAATTTTGGTGTTGTATATGACATGATCAAATTAGAACATATGATACCATTAGATGACAACATATATATCAGAAAGTTTCAGGTAAGGATCTATCCAACGGCCATCAACTGATAAAAGAAATTTACAATTTGAAAAGGCTAAGTGGGAATCAGGTTATATTCATAGGTTAAAAAAAAACTGTCATATAACAAAACTGATCATAACCAACTATAAAAAATTAGATTTGGTAACACAATTAAGCAAGGCATAATTTTTCCTCTTCTAGTACGATCAATTGTTATACATTCGAACATACTCAACATAGACGAGCCAAAGTACAGAGTACACATGGAGGGAGCCCCAAGCTTTTTATCTTTTATCTTTTTTTATTATTATAAAAACAAGTATAACTGTTGGAACCTTCTAAATAAGAACTATATGATTCCGTTTGGAATGCAACACTTTATTGTGACTTTATTTTCTAATAGTATGGAGAGAGAAATCCACGCCAAGTAGGTAAAACTTCCCTCCAATTGAAGGAATTATAGGTAGAGTGCCCAAGCTTTCTTTTATTATTAATTTATTATTATTGCTGTGGTGGTTGTAAAATCAATTAAAATATACATTCAACCATACTCAATAACAACAATAACCCACACCTCCCCCCCCCCCCCCCCCCCAAAAAAAAAAACCACGCACACAATAACAAAGTCAGGCAATTAATATTTTTTAAATTTATTTTAATATGGAATTTTGATGCAGCTAGATACCTATAAATTTTTTCAAAGGCAACATTATTCCAAATCTTGAATATAGAAATAAATTGACCAAAAATAATCATATCTATTACACAGACCAAGCTAAAACAATCTAAGCATGTATGTAGATAAATTCAAATTAATGAAACAAAAAAGAAAAAAATTGAAAATCTAAACATGAGAAAATCAAGTTCCCGGTGCAACATGAGGAAGATAATTGTTGAGATTGGCTAATGAGAAACAATGGAGATATGTACAGTTTTTTTTTCGGTGAGAATGGAGGAGTCAAGACTTAAGAGCGAGAGAATCAGAGGCAAAGCTGGATGGTGACAAGTGAATACAGTATGCTTGGCCGACCTGAAATATATATATATATATATATATATATTTATCTTATAATTTAAATTTACATATTTTTTCATTTACTAATTTTTTTTATGCTAAAATAAATATATATCTATTTCAAACCTATTGTGTGTATTTTCTTATTTATATTTACATTTCTATTCCTTGTAAATATAATAATTTTATTTTATACATTAAATATGAAATTTTTCTTAAATTTTTCACATTTTACTTTTGTTTTTTTTATCATAATATTAGTTACATAATATAATATTAAATTTCAATAATTAATATCTCTTAATGTTTTTCCTAATATAGTCTTTAATTTGAAGTGTGGTAGTAATTATAATTTTTAAAATGTAAATTGTCATTATTTAAAGAAAGATTATTGATGTTATAATACTATTATTCTATAATTCATAATTTATAAGTTTAATCATTTAAATATCTCTAAATCCTATTTGATTGTTTGCATTTCATGTTTCTTGCATACTCTTTTGGTCCTTTACTTTTTTTTTTCCCCTTAATTTTTCCACTTAACATATTTATTTGTTTTGAGGAATAAGATTTATTATATCTCCTACCTATATTTTTTAATTTATAAAATATTTTTATACTGTTGCAAGTTATTTATAAACTTTAGTCCATCATAATTATAATCTTTATTATGTCCCTTGTAGAGATGGTTTGCTAAGAAAAGAAAAAAGATCAAGTGTAAGAAAGAAGCGACGAGTGTTTGTTGTAAAAGAAAATGATGAATAATTTAAGGACAAGTGTCTAAAGTAAGAGAAAGATGAGAGGTTGAGAGTGTTTGTAGGTGCCAAATCAACAAAATAAAACGAATTGCACAACACCCTCCAGATACATCTAAAACCAAGCAAAATTACAATTATCCTTTTATTGCACTACACCCCCCACGCTGTTAGTCAATTTCTGTCATTCGACAGTTGACCAAGGTTTTTAGTTAAATAACCATTTTATCTATGAATAAAACAAAAATATTATATATATATATGGTGGAGATCCAGACATCGGATGGGATCCATCCAACGGTGGAGATGCAATAATAGTTAAAAAAAAATCTTAAGAATTGTTAAATAAAATTTTCTAAAAAAACAATTAAAAACAAAAACGAAAAAAATTAAAAACACAAACCATTTAGAGATGGATCTTCATGTCCATTTTTGAGTTCCTATCTCCATCGCCGACATTTGTCATTAGTGACGAAAACCCATCTCTATCATCTCCATCGTGCAATGGAGATGACAAAGGGTCTCCGTGTTCAATTGAGACCAATTATGGGTCTTTTTTGTCGGAGACCCCTGTGTCCAAATCCTTTTTTATTTTATTTTTATTTTTATTTTTAATTTTTGGTTGTTGATGATGGAGAAAACCCAACAGTCGATGACATCATTCGCTAGTTTGGTGGTGCTTATAGTGGAGCTATAGCATCGATTGGAGGTCATCGGTTAGACTCCGAGCTTAGGCGAGGATTGTTTTGTGGTGTGAGATTTTTTTTTTTAATAATTTTCTTTGTTTTTTTTTTTTTTTGATGATTGATGATGATGAACTTGATGGGATGATGATGGTTGATGATGATTTTGTTTTGCTGGGATGATGATCTTCAATCACTATTCTGATGATGATGATTTATTTATTTTTTTCTTTTGGAGATCTGGAGCCTAGATCTTCAATTTGTTATTATTATTATTTTTTTGAAGATCACCTAGATTTTTGATTTCTTATCTTGTTTTATTTCAATCTTTTTTCCATTTTTTTTCTTCAATTTTTTTTTTCTTTTATTGAAGAGCTGAATTCAAAACCCAGATCTTCAAAACTTAGATCAAGTATCTCTCTTTTTTATTATTTATTTATTATTATTTTTTTAAATTTCCCTATGTTTTGCAACATTTTTTTATTAATTTTATATTAATCCCCTGTTGACAAGAGATTTTTTCTATTTTTCACTATTTTTAATTTTTTCATTTAATTTTTAATTTAAAAATAAAATTTAAAAAAAAAAAGTAAAAATGGAAATCATGCTTGAATCAAATAAGTTTGACTAACTTTAACATAATTTGATTAATAGATCTCCAGAAAAATATAAATTTTTTTCTTCAAACTGAACAATTTTAGATTTACAAACAATTTAAATTGTTAAAAACAATTGAAAACTGAATTAAACAATCCCGTCATTTGCTATTCTCAAACAGATCATTTGGAAACTAAATAAGCCATGTGTAGCATCATCTTCCTTAGAATGTCTGCCAGTGTGGACAGAATCATTAGCTTCCCTTTTCATCCTCTCACACAACCTACAGTGAACCGTTAGAACTTGTGTTTAGTGATATATGGGGTCTTTCACCACACCCATCATGTGAACGATATGTGTATAATGTATACTTTATTGATGCGTTTTCAAGACTCACATGGATACATACCTTGAAAACAAAATCCCAAGTGAAGGATGTACTTTTAATCTTTCAAAAATCTGTTGAGTTGTTCTTTAACAAAAGAATTAAGTGCTTACAAACAGACTGGGGAGGGAATTTAGACCACTTGCTTGGATTTTACAAGAGCAAGGAGTTCAATTTAGGCACCCTTGTCCCCACACACATCAACAAAATGGGTTACCCAAGAGAAAGCATAGACATATTGTAGAGATTGGCCTAAATTGGCTAGTAGAAGGCCAAATGCCATTAAACTTCTGGTGGGAAGCTTTCCACGCTGCAGTCTTCCTTATCAATACACTTTCTACACTTGTTCTAAATTTCAGTTTCATATAAGGGTTACAAGACCGTATAATTCCCATAAATTTCAGTTTCATTCTTCTAAATGTGTTTTCTTGGGTTATAGTGATTCATATAAGGGTTACAAGTGTTTGCATCCTAGTGGGAGAGTTTATATTGCTAGACATGTGAACTTCAATGAGCTTGAGTTTCCTTACAAAAGCTCGTTTTCTAGTCAATCATCCACCAAAGCTAAAAACATGTCTACTTTGCTAGTTTCTGTTTCGTCTCAAGCTAGTAAGTGTGCTGTTAAACAATATCCTACTAATTCCTCTTGTTCAACATCAGAATCAGGTCAAAATACTACACTTACTAAGTCCTGTCCTGTAATACCTTTCTATATTGACCTTCAAAACAAAACCACCACAAACAATACACACCCTATGCTTACTAGAACCAAGACTGGAAAACTGCCAGCAAAAGCCTTGATTAGTCACCTAAATGCATCTTTAAGTGAACCAGCTACTCTCACATAAGCCTTGTCCATTACATGTTGGAAGGATGCAATGGATAGAGAGTTTAGTGCTTTACAAGAGAATCTTACTTCGGAGCTAGTTCCTAGACAGCAAGATGTAAGTGTAGTAGGGAATAAATGGGTATTTAGGATCAAAACTAATCCAGATGGGACAGTGCAAAGGTTTAAAGCTAGATTGGTTGCAAAAAGTTTTCATCAAATAGCTGGTTTGGATTACTTAGAAACCTTAAGCCCTGTAGTTAAATCAACAACCATAAGAGTACTTCTTTCTCTTGCTGTCTCTCAGCGTTGGGTGGTTAAACAACTAGATGTAAACAATACATTGTTAAATGGAGAATTGAAGGAGAATGTGTGTTTGGAGCAGCCAGAAGGATATGTGAGTAGTGATTATCCTACATATGCTTGTAAGCTAAAAAAGTCCTTCTATAGACTTAAACAAGCTGCTGGAGCTTGGTTTGACAAGTTGAGGACAATTTTGACTAGTCGGGGATTAAAAAACTCAAGAACAAATAGGTCAATCTTTGTTTTTTTGGAAGATCACTTAGATCTTCAATCTCTTATTTTTTTTCTTTTTTGAAGACCTAGGTTTTGAATCCAAATTTTCAATCTCTTTTCAATTTTTTTTTTTTTAATTTTATTAAAGAAACCCAAATCTTCAAAACTTAGATCAAGTTGAAGATTTGAAACCCAAATCTTCAATCTCCCCCTTTTTTTTTTTTTTTTTCAAATTTCTTTGTTTTTTTTGCAATATTATTTTTTTATATTAATCCCCACAGTCCATCATGTGATGCACGGCAGAGATTTTTTTTAATTATTTTTAATTATTTTCTTTTAATTTTAAATCTTAAAAGAATTTTTTTTTTAAAAAGTAAAAGATGAAATTACTCTTAAATCAAATAAGTCTGACTAGCTTTAATAGAATATGACTAACGGGTCTCCAGAAAAATATAATTTTTTTTCTTTTTATAATTGAAAATAATTTTAGATTTACAAACAATTTAAATTGTTATAAACAATTGAAAACTGAATTAAATAATCTCAACTGCTGCAATACTTGTTCTTCAAAATAGAGAAGAATTTGTCTTAAGGTTGTTAGACACTTAATAACAAGAACAAGTAATAATATAAAAATTAAAATTTCAGTGACTCTCAGATTACAATGAATTTACATAAATAGAAATATAAAATAAAAGTATTAGGACTAGTGTGTAACTTGATGTCCTTGAGTAAATTCACTACCCATCGTTGAATGTTCAACATTTATCTCCTAAAATATAACAATATCAAAATCCGGTGGATCAAATTGAGCCTACATCTTTATTACTTTGAAAACTTATGACCGAGAATAATGTTTGGGAGGAAGTAAAAATGGAAAAATAAAATAGGTTCTTAGTTGTCTAAAAACAACTAGAAAGGATGTTGATCCATAGACTTCATATGGAAAATTTAAAAACAAGAAAATGATGGTCTTTAATTTGCTTTCAATTCTATTGATTTTATAGCTACAAATTATTAATCTAAAAGTTAATTCCACAAATTCAATTCAGAATTAAATGTGTCTATAGTTACAAAATTTAAAAACTAATTTTGCAAATTCAGTTTAAACTTAATTAATCATGTATGTAATTACACAATTGAAAAATTAATTCTGTAAAGTTATTTCAAAATTAATCATTTTAATAGCTACAATTATTCATGAAATAATCATATTTACAACTATAAAGACAAAATTTATTCAACAATTATTCTTGTAGAAACAATAAGTTAATATTCAAATTTTCAATAACAAAAAAAACCTTATTGTCTTTTCAATGGGTGCATTTTGAGTTTTAAATTCTCATTTATCCAAACACCATTTTCACTAAACAAATATATCACTTTGATATTCTAGTAGAGGAGAACATGAATCTACATCGGTGGACCCAGTGCTTCACTAAGGGGAACATGTACCCCCCTTGAATTTTTTAAAATTTTAATATATATATTTTTTCCAGTTTTATGTTTTACAAGACTTTTATTAAATTTTTTACATATCCCTAAATATATTAGTTAGAAAAGTAAAGTATAGATTTATCTTTTTATTAATTATGATTTTCTATTCCTATCTTTATTAATATTCAACTTTTAATATTTTCTTGATTTTTATTCAAACATTTATATGTTATTTACTTATTTATTAGAATCTCTATTATAATAATATATATCATAAAAAGTAAATTTAAATATATTTATGTGAACAAAAATTTAAACGTACTTACCATTTTTATTAAAATATTAGTATCTTCTTAGATATTTTAAGTATAATATTAACATCTCTAATTTGACTTGAAAATCAAATCAATGAATCCTATAATTATAAAATATAAATTTTAATTTGTTACATCTATTTTTTAAAGTATAATTGTGCTTTACTTTTTATTTCTTATTTTTAATTATTCTTGTAATTTATATTTGTTTGTAACCAATAAAGTGATATAAAAAACTCTCTTGCATAAAAAATATGTTATATTATATTTGCTTAAGTTTTATTTCAGGCAAAAAATTAATTTCTAATTTAAATATAAAGTTTACATAATTTGATTGTCAAACATTATATTATGATCACAAATAAAAAATTAAGTAGATTATCATTTAATAAAAACATTATTTATTTTTTACTTATGTTTTATAAACGATTTTTAAATTGTAAGATTATGTATGTACTTAATTAAATGTATTATTTATTTTTATTTTTAATTATTCTGGAACTGATGGAGACTACTTCAAAATCCGAACAAAAAGAAAACTTCATATTTGATTACTATAATTTTAGTTATTTTTAACATTATCTTTGAACTGCTTTGCTTGTAGGAATTGGCTTACCAATTTGGACTACCTTGATCTTCCAAAACTAAGATAAAAACTTGAATAAAAAAGGTCAATAAAATTGGACTTCTATGTTCCAATTTTTCAAGTACATTTACATGTTACTATGTGAATGGGTTGAATTTTGAACCCTACATTTACGTTATATGATATAACTTATGAAGTTGAGAGCTACTGACCTTAATTTGAGGCTATGAAGTGTGGGTACAATTGATTGACTCAAGAGATGGGTGTTAGAATCGTTCCAATATTGACCCCTAAAAATAGGCTTTGACGTGAACATAAAGAGTACTTGGGCATGAACTTAATGACTTGTGCGATTGACTCATGAAATGGGAGCCAGCTAGAATTATTTGAGTGTTAAATTCTACACAACATTATGATAGAAATGTAGGGTCATACTATTATACATAATGTGCAATTATATAGAATTATTATTATTTTGTATTCATTAGATTTCAATTCAACATCTCAAATAAATAAAAGAATATAAAAGTAGATAATAACTTCATATGTAACTATCTTTATTGTTAAACTTCCTTTACACTAACTAAATCCATAAACGTTAAAGCTAGGAGCAATTGCTTCATATGGGCTTTAAGTTGTCCAACCTTAGATAATACGTGATGAAGTAGGGAGCTTTTTGAATGTTCAACCCGACCCTTTACGTTATGATGGAAACATAAAGTTGGTTGCAATTGGCTCGTGAATTCAAGTAGTCGGTGCTAGAGTCCATTGAATTTTCAACCTTACTTTTCTTTTTTGCTGTAAACATAAGAGGGTGCAATTATTCGACGCATGAAGGAGTGTCAGAGTTATTGAATGTTTCAACCCTACACTCATCTTATGTCATTGGGATGCAATTGGCTCACGTAAATATTTTTTCGAAGCAAAACCTGGGTCCTATTCAGAATTCGATCCCAATGGAGTGAAATGAATGATAAAATATGGGACCGGTGCCTGGAAAACTATGTACCCATAAAATGGGAGTCATATTTTCCGGCTGTCAAATTAAGAATTCTCATTATTGTAATTATAAATTATAGGAGGAAGGTGACAACAACAATCAAACACACTAGTGCTCACTTAGGACATTTATTGAACACTTGGTGTACAACTCCTAACTACACTAGTAACATCCAAGATCTTGTTTGAATGGCCACACAAATACAACAAGTAACACAATAAAACTAAGAGCAAATTAAATCACAACACAACACAAAAGATTTTTACGTGGTTCACCAAAAAATGGTTACGGCCATGGAGGTCACCAATTTTATTAGTAAGAGAATAACAAAGTTATAAGAGATTATCTCTATCTCCAAGCTATTTTCTCCCTCTAGCTCTCAATCTTCTAACCTCACGAGCTCTCAAGGGTTTTCTTTGTTAATCACACTTTGTAGAGACACACACCTCTCTCTCACAAAGTTACTCTATGTACACTTACAACTCTCCCAATAATACAACAATATATATTAAGAGACTTTCTAAAATTATAACAAAGCCCATCCAAACATGAAATTACAAAAATAGCCCTAAAATGCTTACAAACATGAAGTTAATTTGAGATATACATCAATAATCTCCACCTTGTCGAAAAGAAACTTCAACCCTTAGAAATCATTAGATAACATTTGTGCTTTTAGCATCTCCACATTGATGAGAAATCCCTTCGTCTCAACACACCTCAAGTGGTGAGGTGACCACTCTAATTCAATAAGAGCAAATGTTAAACAAGTTCCAGCAATGCTCAAACTTGTCTCTTGTAATTGGTTTGGTGAGCATATCGAAAGCATTTTCATTCGTGTGAACCTTCTCAATGGAGACTTCACCCGAGGCAATCCAATCTCTTATTCTATGGAACCTGATGTCGGTGTGCTTAGTTCTTGCATAGAACACTTGATTCTTTGTTAAAGCAATGACACTTTGACTATCACACTTAAGCAACACCATATTTTGTTTAACTCTCATATCATTCACCAAAGCCCTCAACCAAATTGCTTCCTTTGATGCTTTCTTGACTGCCATGTATTCCGCTTCAGTAGTAGACAAAACACTAGTAGATTGGAGCATAGATCTCCAACTAATTGGTCCACCCACACATGTAAATACATACCTCGTTGTAGACCTCGTTTTGTCTAAGTCACCTGCATAATCAGAATCAACAAACCTAACAACACTAGTTTCATCACATTTTCTTTCAAACATGATTCCTAACTCCTTAGTACCCTTTAAGTATCATAACACCCATTTAATGGCCTTCCAATGCTCTTTGCCCAGATTCGTCATGTGCTTGGAAACCACACTAACGACTTTGGGAGATATTGAGTCTTGTACATACCATGGCCTATATCAAACAACCAACCGTATTTGCATACGACTTCTTCATCAATCTCTTCTATCTCGGAATTGGTAGAAAGACATTGCTTTGCACTTAATGCAAAATATGAAGCAAGTGGAGTGGATACATTTTTAGCATCAAGCATGATAAACTTCTTAAGCACATTGTGAATGTACCTCTTTTGAGATAACCACAACTTCCTCGCTTTCCAGTCTCTATTAATCTCCATTCCAAGGATCTTTTTAGTAACTCCAAGATCTTTCATGTCAAATTCTCTACCTAATGATTATTTGAGTTTATCAAATTTTGACATATCCCGACATGCTATAAACGAATCATCCACATGTAACATCAACAAGATAATTGTACTATCATAAAAAATATAAGAATAAACACAGCAATCATACTAACTTATCTTATAGCCAATCTTTAACATGTAAGAGTCAAAGCACTTGTACCATTGCCTTGGAGATTGCTTGAATCCATAAAGGGGGTTTTTCAACCGACAAACAAGGTTCTTTTTTCCCACTTTCTTGAACACTTCCAATTGAGCCATATAAATGACTTTTTCCAAATCTCCATAAAGAAATATCGTCTTCACTTCAAGTTGCTCTAACTCCATGTCATATTGCGTTACCAAGGCGAACAATACCTAGATAGATGTATGTTTCACCACCGGTGAGAAAATCTCATTGTAATCAATGCCTTCCTTTATGAGTAACCTTTAGCAACCAACTGTGCTTTAAACTTTGGTGCTTCATTCTCACGTATGTCTTTTTTCTTCCTAAATACCCGTTTGCAACCAATAAGTTTTCGGTCTATAGGCTTAGGAACCAACTCCTAAACGGAGTTCTTTTGTAGAGATTCCATCTCCTCCATTATAGCTTTCATGCAATTTTCTCCATCATGACAAGCAATGACTTCATGAAACGAAATTGGATCTCCCTTACTAGCCATAAATGCAAAATGCACTTCATCATTTTTATAATCCGAACCATACCTTTGTGGTGACCTTATGGTTCTCTTTGGCTTTTCTTGAGCTATGGATCTAGGTCCCTCATGAACCTTTTCTTGATGAATCTCTTCTAGTTGCACCTCTTCACTTTCTCTATCACTAAATTTTGTAGTAATAGAAATTTCGATGATAACTCCTTTTTCACCATCACTTTTCTTGACTTCTCCCATCGACATGGAAACTTCATCGAAGACTATGTTTCTACTTAGAATTTTCTTCTTGTTGGCCATATCATAAAGCTTGAATCCCTTCACTTCTTTTTCAAACCTGAGAAATATGCATTCGAGTGACTTTGATTGTAGCTTGTTTCTCTTATCAATTGGGATAAGAGCAAATACCTTGCATCCGAAGACTTTCAAATTTGAGTAGTCAACTTCCTTGCCCATCCATACTACTTCCGCTGATTTAAACTTAAGCACATTTGATGGTGATCGGTTAACCAAATAACAAGCATGGTTTACTGCTTTCGACTAAAAAGATTCGAGCAACCCTATATAAAGTCTCATGCATCTAGCTCTCTTTAAAAGAGTTCTATTCATCCTCTCCGTGACACCATTTTATTGAGGATTTTTCTTCACAGTGAAATGTCTAATGATGCCTTCAAGTATGTAAAATTTATCAAATTTGTCATTTTGGTACTCACCTCCGTTATCACTTCTCAAATACTTGATTTTTCTTCCCATTTGGTTTTCGCTTCCGGCTTCCATTCCTTGAACTTGTCAAAGACCTCGAACTTATCCTTCATGAAATACACCCAAACTTTCCTAGAAAAATCATCGATGAATGTAATGAAGCAGCGGGCTCCACCATTTGATCTAACTGGTGCTGACCCCCACACATCGAAGGGTATGTAATCAAGTAACCCCTAGCTTCCATTTTCCTTGCTTGTAACTTTGAAGCTCACATTAGTTTGCTTTTCCATAACACAATACTTACAAAAATCTAGCTAGCATGACCCCATACCTTTCAACAATCTTCATTGATGTACTTTTTGCAATCCTCTCTCACTCATATGCCCCAACCTTAAATGCCAAAGTTGACTTTCATCTTTGCAAGCATCTTTTTTCATAAAGATGGCCATTCCTCTTAAAATTGTGTTCCTGGAAGTTTATAAAGATTTTTGCCTAATTTTATACCTCGTATCATCACCATAGATCCCTTTAACGCTTTGATAACACCATCCTCTGTCAAAAAAGAACACCCATTTGAATCAAGTGTGCTTAGAGTTATCAAATTCTTCTTGAGTGTCGGAACATGTCTCACACTACCTAAGGGTTTCACAATCCCATCAAACATCTTGATCTTGATTGTATCAATCCCAATGACCTTACAAGATGCATTGTTACAGATTAAGACTTCACTTTCACTTTGAGACTCATAAGTGTCAAACCATTCACGATTTGCACACATATGGAAAGAGCACCCAGAATCAAGAATCCACGTGTCGGGAGCATGAGTAGTAAAAGCTACCACCAAGAGTTCACCATAACCTTCAGAACAAAAACCTTCGGATGCAACATTCGTCGTAGAGCTTGTCTAGGCTTTCTTGCCCTCCTTTATCTCCACTTTAAGCTTCCCACACTCACGTTTATAATGCCCCTTCTTGCCGCAACCATAGCACTCCACATTTTTCTTTCTAGACTTCGATCTAGAGTTCTTCGCCGACTTACTTCTTTCTTTTGTTCAACCTCGCTCACCAAACTCTTTCGCCAAGAGTCCTTCACCTTGAGCTTCCCTCTCACTTGCCTTGTCCAATTTCACATAAGAAATTATATCGAAAACAACGGCATCAAATTCAAGAGTTTTCTTATCGAACAACAAAATAGTCTTAAAATGCTTGAAGGAATCCGGTAAATACCTCAACAACAATAGAACTTTATCACTCTCTTCATACTTTACATTAACCCGTGCTAGATCACTAATATACCGGTTAAATTCATTCAAGTGTGCAATCACAACTTTGCCTTCTAACATTGTTAGACCAAAAAGTTGATCTTTTAGAGTCAATTTATTGGACAAAGATTTTCCCATGTAGAGCTTCTTTAGCTTTAACCATGTGTCCTTAGCACTTTTCTCTTCCATGGCATTACATATCACTTCGTCGAAAAGATGCAACTCTATAGAACTCATAGCCTTTTCATCCAATATTTTCCACAACTCTGAAGACATATCCCTAGGCTTGGATTCAAATCCCAAAATAGTAAAAAATAAATCTTGTTGGATGAAGATATTCTTCATCTTCCCTTGCCATTGTGTAAAGTTTGACTTTCCATCAAATGGCTTCACTTCAAACTTCACCCCACCGGACCTTTCAGACATTATGCTACTCCCCTTGGCCATACAAACAATCTTCTATAACCTAGTGCTCTGATACCACTTGTAAAAGGAAGGCGACGACAACAATCAAACACACTAGTGCTCACTTAGGACTTTTGTCGAACATATGGTGTACAACTCCTAATTACACTAGTAACACCCAAGATCTTGTTTGAATGGCCACACAAATACAACAAGTAACACAATATAATAGCAAGAACACAATAACGTTAAGAGCAAATCAAACCACAACACAACGCAAAAGATTTTTACGTGGTTCACCGAAAAATGATTATGTCCACGGATGTCACCGATTTCATTAGTATGAGAATAACAAGGTTACAAGAGATTACCTCTACCTCCAAGCTAACTTCTCCCTCTAGCTCTCAATCTTCTAACCTCACAAGCTCTCAAGGGTTTTTTTTGTTGCTCACACTTTGTAGAGACACACACCTCTCTCTCATAAGGTCACTCTATACACACTTACAACTCTCTCAATAATACAACAATATATATTAAGAGACTTTTAAAACTACAACAAAGCCCATCCAAGCATGAAATTACAAAAATAGCCCCAAAATACTAACACACATGAAGTTATTTTGAGACATACATCAATATAACTTAATTGATTAGCATACTATTCAGTGAAGTTGAAATTTCAAATTTAATTTTTTTTCTCTTTCAAATAAGAATAATATAAAAAACAAATAAAGAGTTTTCCCTCGATTGTAGAGCACTACCAGGCAACACATACACTTACAACAATCAATATTTTTCACTTGTCTAAATTCTACACTTTTGCTGATCATCCTCAAAAAAGAAAAAAAAAAAAGAGTTGTACGGGTTTGCTTCTTTTGCTTTGTTCAGCGCTTACACTTGCACGCATCAATATTACCACTGGTCAGGAATGCAAGGAGTCATCAGGAAACTTCACAACAAACAGTACATACGGTAGAAACCGAGACCTCATCTTCTCATCTTTAGCTGCCAATGTAATTGCAAACGGTGGTTTCTATACCGTCAACATCGGCCAAGACCCTGACAAAGTCTATGCTCTTGGACTTTGCAGAGGAGATTATAATTCATCTTCTTCAGACTGTACCTCCTGCATCAATTCTGGAATCCAGGATATTATGAAGGTGTGTCCGAATCAGAAAGAGGCTCTTTCATGGGGATCTGCTGGCATTCAACCATGCATTGTTCGTTATGCGAGCAGCTCTTTTCTCGGAAGAAGAGAGATGGGCCCAGCTAGAGGATCATTCAGCCCGGCTAATATAACATTTAATCAGTCAGCGTTTGATAAGATTTGGGGGGATTTGATCGTAGGCCTAGCGGCCAAAACTTCCGGTGGTTCTTCTAGGCTCAAGTTTGGAACCGGAGAAGCAAACGTGACATTATTTTCAATGATATATGCATTAATGCAGTGTACTCCGGACTTGTCCCAGCAAGATTGTGAATACTGTCTACATGAATCTTTGTCTGACTTTCAGAGATTTGCTCATGAGAAGCGAGGTGGTGCTGTTTTCAGGCCTAGTTGTTTCGTACGCGCTGGGATTTGTATCCCTTTTATACACCTATCGCTGATGCTCCATCGCCTTCTCCTTCTTTTCCACCTCCACCTCCACCTCCAGTGCAGTTATCTAACACTACAATTAATGCAGCATGTACGTATGCTCACATATATATGTAGCCATGGTTTTCTTGCGAAATTCCAATAAATTCTAAATTTGATGTGTACATATGGACATTTTTGGTGTATGCAGACAAGGGAAGCATTTCATCTGGAACTGTTGCAATCATTATTGTTTCTCCAATTGTCTTATTGATACAACTAATTGTCTTCTCTTATATCTGTCTGCGGAGGAGAAATTCGAAGAAGAAGAAGAAGGAGAATATAAGTAAGAGGGCAAGAATTTAATTAAGTTGATTAATACTACCGTCTTTTTCTATTTTACTATGAGATATATAGGGTGATCTTTTGGTCACGACTATTAAGGATACACCTATAATAATCATGACTAAATCTAATAGTCAATGATCACTGCCTTCATTATTTATAACTGTAATTATATTTTTGTTTGATACTGTACAGCTCACATTTCATAATTTTAGACAATTATCTTGTATTAAGTAATAGTACCCTCTTTTTCTATGTTATTATGAGATTTATTGAGTGATCCTTTAGTCATGACATCTTAAAATTTGTTTTCAAGTTCATTCGTTTTGCAATGATGCAAAACCAGCCAAACGAATGGATCTGAAAAAAAAAAAAAAATTAAGAAGTCATATCCAGAGAATTATTAAGGAAATAGATATGGATTCTAATAACTCTACCATATATATGTCATTGCTAATTAGATGCTGATGGAGTTGATGATCATGACAAGGAATCCTTTCAATTTGACTTCAACTCGATCGTAGCTGCAACAAATAACTTTTCTAGTGATAACAAGCTTGGAGAAGGCGGTTTTGGAGCTGTTTACAAGGTAATTATTAATCAAGCACTAACTTATCAAAAAGAAAACTTATTATTATTGTTAGGCAAGTGAGTGACAATTAAATTTTCATTCACAATGGTGTCAGGGAAAGCTTCCAAAAGGACAAGATGTAGCAGTGAAGAGACTCTCCATTAATTCTGGACAAGGAGAATTTGAATTTAAAAATGAGGTCCTTTTAGTGGCTAAACTTCAACATAGAAATTTGGTTAGACTTCTGGGTTTTTGCTTGGAAGGAAATGAAAGACTTCTAGTCTATGAGTTTATGACCAATTCAAGTCTAGATAACTTCATATTCGGTATATATTATTGCACCCTGCTTTTTGTTCCTTTTGTCTTTTAATTAGTATTTAACACGTATATTGCATGTTGCTCAAGTATATACGAAGAACATTTTGTTCTCTAAATATCTAAGATTTATGGGTTTATGTGAATTGTAGATCCAATTAAGCGTTTGCTTTTGAAGTGGGATGTGCATTACAAAATCATTAGATGAATAGCTCCAGGGATTCTTTATTTTCATGAAGATTCTAGATTACAGATTATTCATCGAGATCTCAAAACTAGTAACATTCTTTTAAATCAAGATATGAATTCAAAAATTTCTGATTTTGGAATGACAAAATTGTTTGAAATGGATCAAACTCCTACTAGTACTAGTAGAGTCGTGGGCACCTTGTAAGTATATCTAATTTTTTTTCATTTGATGAATTCTTTATTTAATGAGTTCACAAAAAATATGAAACTCTACATTTAAAGAAAACCTTGTAGCTACGTGTAATCTCAATTATTAAATGAGAAAATGAGTTACATTTTCTGATTTCATGAACTCTTTATTAAACAAGCTCAAAAAAAAAAAAAAAAAATTGCAATTGAAGAAATACTAGATGTTCCTGAAAATTTCTATAGCTGATAAAACAACAGAACTTAATGTTAATTTCACATATGTATAACTTGCCTTTGAAAAAGAAATTTATATAGTCTCTCAGTATGAGCTATCCTGAGCACAAATTCGATACTTAGACTGGTCATGTGTGGTTGAATCTATTCATTTCCTTTTTCTTTGTGGACAAATTCTAGTGATAAAGACTTGAGTTAAAAGTAGTTCATAGATATCTATTTATGAAGAAACATGAATTACTAAATTGCTTGTATAATGGATAGCTTGATTTTCAATTCAACAAAACTAATTTAACTATACAATCATTTTCAGTGAATATATGGCTCCGGAATATATTTTGCATGGACAATTTTCAGTCAAGTCCGATGTTTTTAGCTTGGGTTTGTTAGTCTTGGAAATCATTAGTGGCCAAAAGAATAGCTCTTTTCGTAATGGAGAGGAGCCCGGGAACCTTCTAACCTATGTAAGTAAAACAAAGCAGCTCCATAGACAATTTCATTCCTCAGGAGACCAGCCTGGAAATGGCCATGATATCATAAAATTTAAGAAATCTCCTAATCTTATGTGTGAAAATTGTTCAAATTTTGCAGGCTTGGGAAAGCTGGAGGGAAGGGACATCTTTGAATTTGATAGATCCCACACTAAGGGATGGTCCCAATAGCGAAATGCTGAGATGTGTCCACATTGGGCTACTATGTGTTCAAGAAAAAATAGCAGATAGACCTGCCATGGCTTCAATAGTTCTTATGCTTAATAGCTGCTTTATCTCTCTCTCAACACCCACGAGACCTGCATTCTTCATGAACACTACTATGGAATTGAATAATCAAGAATCAACTGTGTCTGACCAATCTAAAACTCGTTCTGTTGAACATTCAGCGAATGAAGCTTCAATTACTGAGCTAGACCCTCGATGAGGTTTAGAGGCTGAAGGCGGGAAGCTGAATCTCTAATAATGTTTTTTGTAACACTCCAAATTGACCACAAGATACCATATGTCGAACTAAAGCATCGTAGATTTTGATCCTTATAAAAACCTGAATTCATAGATTTTGTACTCTAATTGTAATACATTGTGTATGCTTTATGACACACTAAAAGTCAAAGGAGTAATTATATATATACATATACATTAGCGTTTTGCAGAAATAACTAAATAATGCAGCACTACTTGCCTTTGCCAACAAGCAAGATTTTCTAATGTCATGCCTGCTTCTGAGGTTGCCGATAAACTTGGGCCCATGTGTTTATTTCTGATTTTTGGGTTTAATTCTATTGAGATTTTCATTTATTCATGAATAATTTCCTTAATCTCTTATAGCATGATTTGGATATAAATGCATATAACTTGTAGCGAAAATTTTTAGGAAAGTCTATTTTGGATTTTTTCACATATTGCCATCAAATTAGAGAGGGGAGAGAGTCCATTTTGAATAAATAAGATCAAGCTAAAAGAGGGTTGCATCATAAGGAACTTAAAGCATCTCAACTAAGTCGATGCCTAACATGAATCTTTAAATCAGGGAGAGAGAGTATAGTTCACAGGAAGCATTACTCGTGAAAAAGAGAAAAGTGGCTCAGAAGAATGGACCAGAACTTGGCTTGGATCTAGACAAAAATGGGAATGATCAGGCTGTTAAGTGAACTGCCTACTGTGGAACGTTCTTCACTGCTTTTGCAGAGCTCTTTGCATACAACATGGAGAAGAATGGATTGTTGTAAAGTTATTTATAGAATAACTTGTGCACTTATGATGTGCACATATGCTTTGTATTTATAGTCTATATTTTATGTTTAGTGACAAAAAGTAGTTAGTTAGGACTAGTGACTGATGGCAGCTTTAGAGAGATAGATAGTTAGAAACTTTTAACTAATTCTTGACTTGTATATTAATGATTTTTGACACTTTTTTGGGATGACATAGAAAAATACATGGGGAAAGTTTTTCTTCAGTTTGGTTATTTTTATCTTCAATATTTGTTCATGGTATCAGAGCGAGTCAATTTGGCCTAAGCAAGCAACTCTAAGCTGATTGTTTTCCTTTTTTTTTAAGCCAATACTTGGTGATTCCTTACTTGCTAGATAGAAATCAGGGCAAGCAATACAAGAAACTTTGCTTCTAGTTCGAATCATGGAACCAAAGGAGAAGACACAATGGAAACAAGATCTTTCAGCAATGGAGATCCATTATACTTACAGAATTCAGATCATCCAGGAATGCAATTGGTTTTGAAACGATTAACAAGTAATAATTATCTCTCCTGGAATCGATCTATGAGAATAGCACTAGGAGCAAAAGTAAAATTAGGGTTTGTGAATGGAAAATATGAGAAACCAGATGAGGAGTCACCAAATTTTGATCAATGGAATAGGGTAGATTATATGGTGACTTCATGGATTTTGATTTCCATTTCTAAGGAGATTGTAAAAGCCTTTTTGTATGTTACCTCTACTTAGGAATTGTGGACTAAATTAGAAGAGAGATTTGGGAGTGTAATTGGCCTATGTTCTATTAATTACAGAGAGAGATAAGTTCAATCTCTTAAGTGAATATGACTATAGTGCAGTATTATACTAAGTTGAAGAAGCTGTGGGATGAACTTGCATGTTTGATGTCTATTCCATAGTGCTCATGTGGGGCTATAAGGTCTATGGCTGAAATTACTAACTCTAACCACTTAATGCAATTTTGATAGGGCTAACTGATAGCTATGATCATATTAGGAATCAAGTTTTGCTAATGGATCCATTTGCTAAATGTAAACAAGGCATACTCTATAGTCCTAAGAGTTGAAAAACATAGACAAGTAAATGTTAGCTATTCTGAAAATGTGAAAAGTATTTTTATGCTTGCTAAGGAATAAAATTTGAAGATGATAGAGTTAATAACGGAGGATATAAGAAGAAGGATAGAGTTAAAAAAGAGTGAGAGGCATTGTGATTTCTGTAAGGTTGATAGGCATGTAAAGGAGACCTATTTCAAGTTATATGGTTATCCTGATTGGTATAAAGAGCTTAAGGAACAGAAAGGGTAAATGCAAAATAAAGAGAAGGTTAATCTAGTTGAGACACCACTGGATGAAGAGGATGAACAAATGGCTAGTAAAGGAACTGAGTGGAAAGCAGCTATGGCAAGTATAATTCAATAGGAGGTTGCAAAGTTTATGAAAGGAAAGACTGTGGAGACAAACAACCATGTTAATTTTGCTTATTTATGAGACTATGCAGGTACAATTCTTAACTATTCTTTGCATGCTTTAGACTGTATAGAACCTAGTACTTGGATAATAGACATAGGTACTTCTAATCATATGTGTTAGGACCTTAAATACATTGACAAACCAACTACTCTAATCCCTAAAAAACCTGTTTACATGCCAGATGGAACCATCAAAATGGTTCATCATATTGGTAATGTAATTTTACACCCTAAATTGATACTCACCAATGCTCTATATGTTCCTAGCTTCAAGTTTAACCTCTTATTAGTTAATAAACACTCAAAAATAGCTCAGAATAAATTCATTTTCTATCCAACTTGTTGTGTTTTACAGGACTTGGTGACTGAGAAAACTTTAGCAGTTGGCAAGATGTTAGGAAACTTATATGTGTTAGACAAATGTAGTTTTTCAAGTGAAATTTTAGAGTTTTATATGGCACAAGTAATGCATTCTATGAAAATAAATAATGTATCTACTACCTCAAAAGTTCTTAATTGTAATGACAATTGTTATATAAATAAAGTTTTTGTTCCTTACAGTTCTATATGGCATAAAAGACTTGGACATGCCTCACCTACTGTACTAAGTCACTTATCCTTTATTGATATTGATACCTTGAGTACTTGTAAGCCCTGTGATATATGTCCCATGTCTAAACAACGTAGGCTACCATTTCCAAAAAGTCAAATTCATACCAAATAGATTTTTGATTTAAAACATATGGATATTTGGGGACCATATAAACAAAAATCATTTTTAGGAGCTCATTACATGCTTACTGTTATGGATGACTTTAGTAGGGTTACATGGGTTTTCTTATTAGCAAATAAGCTTCAAGTTGTTCAAACTTTAAACAATTTTTTCAAACTGATTCTTAACCAGTTTGGAGTGCATGTTAAACAAATTAGAAGTGATAATGAGACTGAGTTTGTGAACTTAGAATGTCAACAAATGTTTTCTAAACTTGGTATTTTGCATCAAAGATCTTCTATTTACACCCCATAGCAGAATGGTGTGGTGGAAATGATACATAAACATTTGTTGCAAATAGCAAAATCTCTTATGTTCCTATCTGGTTTACCTTAAAGTTTTAGGGAGAATCACTTTGGCAGCAACCTATATAATAAATTGATTACCAAGTTTTGTAATTCATTGGAAAAGTCTCTACGAAATACTTTTTGAAAAGCAACCCAACTATGATTTCCTTAAACTTTTGGTTGCCTTTTGTATGGAACGAACACACACATCCTCACAAAGACAAATTTGATCCTAAAGCTTTTAAGTGTATTTTTGTTGGATATGGGACTGATCAAAAGGCGTATAAGGTCTATTATTTAACTTCTCACACCATCCATACTTCTAGGGATGTGGTTTTTTTTTTATGAAAGTGAATTTCCTTTCAAATCGATGTCTTCTAAATCTTCTTCAATTCCTCTTCCTACTACATCTATTGATGATGATATGTTTGAAACTCCTTCATTCACAAAATTGTCTCAATCTCAAAATATCTCAGTATCATCCTTAGCAGAATCTGTACCTCTTCCTACTAATACTACAAATATAATATCTTTCCAACTTTAACCCATTAGGCAATGTACTAGAGTCAGAAACAAACCTGGTTGGTTGAAGGACTTTGTCTCAAATGCTATGCAATCCACATCTACGCCAACTAACAATGAATTTTTGGTCTCCACTAATTCACAATCCTCTCTTTATACACCAAATAATTTTCCCTATCATGCATCTTAAATTTTTACTCCTACATATATTGATTTTTTGGCTAATGTATCTAATATCTAAGAACCACATTCATATAGTCAAGCTAGTACTTGCAAAGAATGGGTAGATATTATGAAAAAGGAGATTGAAACCTTAAAAATTAATAAAACCTGGGAATTGATTGATTTGTCTAAGGGAAAGAAAGCTATAGGATCAAAATGGGTTTACAAGATCAAGTTGAAACCGAATCGTAGCACAGATAGATAGAAGGTTAAACTTGTTGCCAAAGGCTACAATCAAGTGAAAGGGGTAGATTACTTGGATAGTTTTTCACCAGTAGCCAAATTGGTGATAGTGAGAGTATTTTTGGCAGTGGCAACAACTCATTCTTGGCCAATATATCAGTTAGATATCAATAATGCTCTTTTGCATGGTTATTTAGATGAGGAGGTTTATATGCAGCCACCTGAAGGTTATACTAAAGCCAAGAAATGAGAGGTTTGTAGGCTTCAAAGATCTTTTTATAGATTAAAACAAGCATCTAGGCAATGGATCATGAGTTCATTGTGCAATTATAGAAATATGGTTTCAACCAATTTGCTCATGACAATTGTTTGTTTACTAAACGGACAAAGACTTCATTTCTTGCTTTAGTAGTGTATGAAGATGATGTTCTTCTAACAAAAACTAGTGAAGAAGAGATTATTGTTGTGAAACAGTTTTTGCATTCACAATTCACTATTAAGAACCTTGGTTACGCCAAGTTTTTCCTTGGACTTGAAATTGCTAGGTCTTCTCAAGGTACATACATCAATCAACAAAAGTATATTCTCGATATTCTTAAGGATGTAAGTCTGTTGGGGGCCAAGCCTGTTGCAACTCCACTTCCAAAAAGGTATAAATTTCATGTTACTAAGGGCATGTTGTTAGAAAAACCATATAGATACGGAAGATTAGTGGGAAGGCTACTTTATTTAGGCTTTACTAGGCCTGAAATTATATATACAGTGTAGCAATTGAGTTAGTTTCTTAGCATTCCTTCTCAAGTGCACTGGGATGCAACAATCCATGTTCTTGGATAGTTAAAAAATGTCCTTCAAAAGGGTTATTTTATCCTACAAATAATGACCTTCAACTGCAAGCATTTGTGATGCTAATTGAGCTTTTTGTCAAAAGACAAGGAGGTCTTTGACAGGGTATTGTATTTTTCTTACCTCAACTGTGATTTCTTGGATAACTAAGAAGCAAAATGTTGTTTCTTGTTCTTCAACAGAGGCGGAATATAGAAGCATGGCTTCTACGGTTTGTAAGTTACAATGGCTATCTTATATTTTGCATGATTTGCTTTACCAGTTTCACTTCCAGTTTCTTTATGGTGTGATAATCAGGTTGCATTGCACATTGTTGCCAATCCAGCTTTTCGTGAGAGGACAAAGCATTTAGAAATTGATTGTCACTTGGTAAGAGATAAATACAAGCAAGGTTTTATCGTCCCTCAACACATTCCTTCTAGGTTGCAGATTGCTGATATCTTCACCAAATCACTGTTTATACCTTTATTTTCTTCTTTTGTGTCCAAGTTGGGCTTGTTAGATCTTCACCAAGCATCAACTTGGGGAGAGGGGGGGGGGGGGGGGGGGGGGGGGGGGGGGGAGGGGGGGGTGGGGGTGTGGGGGATGCAAAGTTATGTATAGTCTAACTTGTGTGCACTTATGCTGTGCACATATGCTTCATATTTATAATCTGAATTTTATATTTAGTAATAGCAAGTGGTTAGTTAGGATTAATGATAGATGGCAACTTTAGAGAGATAGATAGATAGAAACTTTTAACTAATTCTTGACTTGCATATAAATGGTTTTTGACACTTTTCTGGGATGACATATAGAAATACATGGAGAAAGTTTTTCTTTAACTTTGTTATTTTCATCTTCAATATTTGTTCAGTGGTCACTCAATTTCTACTTAAAAAGATGAAACGATGTTTAAACTACCAACTTGAATAACAACTATTTTAACTTTTGAACTTGAATTTCGATTTCAATATTTAGTCATACATCTACTGTAATATAATGTTACTTCTCTATATATATTTTTTCCTTTGTCTAATTTTTTTATTTGTAAAGTGGAAACCAAGTCTCCTAAAGCAACACCAAAATTTCCCTAACTTCTTCAATTATCAACATTAGAATAATCTTTTTC
This sequence comes from Nephelium lappaceum, assembly GCA_021234005.1. NCBI lineage: Eukaryota > Viridiplantae > Streptophyta > Magnoliopsida > Sapindales > Sapindaceae > Nephelium > Nephelium lappaceum. The sequence goes on from CM038009.1 coordinate 8,485,627, forward strand.
ATTACCACCACAGAATGATCAAAGGACATAACAATAGAACATAAAGGTTTGAGAAAGGTAGTTAGTGGGTAAAAAGAGAATAAGTTATAAGGTCAAAGCATTGCATAGGCTGCATCAAGAAACATAACTAATACATTCTTCTTCATTGATAATTTAAGCAAGTGTCAAAAAGGCTTCCCTGGAAACAAAGTCTAACATACAAGATTAGTAAGTTGTTTCACTTCCTTCAATCTAAATTACAAATGCATCAACCATTCCACTTTATTATAAAAGCGTACAAAATGTAGCAAAAAGATCATACCACATAGCAAAGTTAAGACAAATAGTATACAAAATGTATATATTACCTCACATGCGATGCAACGATCATAATAAGGACATGCAACTATTCCATTTCAACAAAATAAGTTGATGAAACCACAATTGAAAATCTAAACTTGTATAAGCAACTAAAGATCAAGTAAAACCACTCACTTACATCACATGGCATCTTTGGACAACTTGACCAGCACAAGTAACATGCCTACCCTTACCTTTCCTTATATATTCGTGTTGCAGGAATCAGAAAGTGTTAAATGAACTTGGGGTGTACTTTCATAATTCGAAGAGTTTAAACATGACACCATTCTTTTTTTTTTTCCTCTTCCACAACTTTGAAACATATTCAGTGTGATAATTATTTTTAGGTTTAAAAAGTTAATGTACACAACCAACTTGAAGATCAATGGTAGGTTAACTTATATAGCTTCAGGTTTGAAAGTAAGATTGACATATCCAAAAACCAAAATAAAAAAGTTAGAGATATTGACGAAAAGTTCTTTTTCTCTTTTTTAATACCGACATCTTTCAAATCAAATGACTATCAGGACATATCAAGATGAATTATTGATAGTGTAGTTCAAATAACAACTCTTGTCAAGAGGACAATACTATTCACATTTTATGTTTTAATTGAACGATGTTGTAATTAGAAATAAGGGTGGGATTAAAACAATGATGCCTTAAGGTGAAAGATGGTTGAAGTTGATGAATTGGGTAAAGAAGATGAACGAGTTTTGGTTTGGGTTCGATTTAGAAATTGATGATGGTTGAAACAGATGAATTTTCTGGGCTTCCAATCGAGATGTGTGTTTCTTTTTCTCAGTCTTTTATATCATTCAAGGGTAGTTTGGTCATTTTGTGCACTATTTGGTCAAAGTCAACTTTTTACTAGCAGAGTTAATAGAAGGGATAAAATGAGATTTCTTCAAGCTATAGGGGGGGTAATTAGCGATTACAACAAACAACAGGGGGGAAATTGGGATTATCCCTTTCAAATTTTAAAAGAAAATTTTAAAGAAAAAAGTTGAAAGATGAAATTACTCTTGAATCAAATAAGTTTAACTAGCTTTAATAGAATATGACCAACGGGTCTTTAGAAAAATATATTTTTTTTTTTCAAATTGAAAATAATTTTAGATTTACAAACAATTTTAATTGTTAAAAACAATTGAAAACTAAATTAACCAATCTCAATTGCCATAATACCTATTCTTCAAAACAGAGGAGAATTTGTCTTAAGATTATTAGAAACATAATAACATGAACAAGTAATAATATAAAAATTAAAATTCTGGAGACTCTCCAAATTACAATGAATACACATCAATAGAAATATAAAATAAAAGTGTTAAGGCCAGTGTGTAACTCGATGTCCTTAAGTAAATTCGTGGCCCATCATTAAATGTTCAGCATTCATCTCCCAAGATATAACAATACCAAAATCCGGCGAACGAAATTGAGCATGTATATTTATTACTTCGAAAACTTATGACCAAGAATAATGTTTAGGAGGAAGTAAAAGTTGAAAAATAAAATGGATTCTCAGTTGTCTAAAAACAACAAGAAAGGATGTTGATCCATAGACTTCATGTAGACAATTTAAAAACAAGAAATAATGGTCTTTAATTTGCTTTTAATTATATTGATTTTGTAGTTACAAATTATTAATCTAAGCGTTAATTCCACAAATTCAATTCAGAATTAAATATATCTGCAGTTACAAAATTCAAAAATTAATTCTGCAAATTCAATTCAGATTTAATCATGTATGTAGTTACATAATTGGAAAATTAATTCTGTAAGTTCATTAAAGAATTAATCATTTTAATAGTTGCAATTATTCATGAATTATTATTATTATTATTAGTTTATAAAGTTGTTGGTCAAAACCAACTTATTATTAAAAACAAGAAAAAGAATACAAAAAGAGAGAGAGGTGGAAAGTTAATACAAAAATAAGAAATATCCAATGAAGGAAAAAAACCGACTAAAGGAAGAGATAGATAGCAAAAGATTCAGTTGAAACCAAATCTTTGCAGATCAATCTCTATAATAGACCCCATTAAAAACCTTACCAGAAAAACTCTATGGGAAAAATTAGGTAAGGGAAAAAGGGAAAAAGATTGTCCACCCCCAAAGTTAAAACTAATAAAACTGATAACGACGTTTGCCATAAAGATTATCAAAAAGAAAAAGGACCCAAAAAACCAGGAGTTATCCACCACCAGTTGGAACAACAAAAGAAAGGGAGCGAGAAGCTTGCACATCTTTCATAGAATTTCATTTGCGATAAATATGTGTCCCCATGAAATCCATATCTTGCAAATGGTGAAGACACCTCTCCTAAGCTAATCGCCAATGCTAGAGAACTTTAGAAGAATGAGCAAGAAGAAGAAAAACCACATAAGCAGAGTCACTTTTCAATCAAAGCTTTATCCAATGATACTTTGAAGCATAATCAATGGCATGAATAGCTGCTGCTAACTCCGCATCAAAAGCAAAACCTATTCCTAATGGAATACCAAAGGCACTCTTGAAGAACCCTCAGGAGGTCCGAAAAATTCTTGCACAACCAGTTAAACTAGGAGATCCAAAAGCAAAACCAATTGTCATATTTGTAGTTACAAAGACAAAATTTATTCAACAATTAATCCTGCAGAAACAATAAGCTAATATTCAAATTTCAATAATAAAAAAATCTTATTGTCTTCTCAATGGTGCACTTTGAGTTGTAATTTCTCATTCATCCAAGCACCATTTTCACTAAACAAATATATCAATTTGATATTCTTGTGGAGGAGAACATAAATCTACATTGGCGGACCCAGTGCTTCACTAGGGGGGACACGTGCCCGCCTTGAATTATTTAAAAATTTCAACTTTTTTTTTTTTTTCAGTTTTATGTTTTACAAGACTTTTATTAAAATTTTTACGTATCCCTAAATATATAAGTTACAAAAGTAAAGCATAGATTTATCTTTTTATTAATTTTAATTTTCTACTCTTATCTTTATTAATATTTAATTTTTAATATTTTCTTGTTTTTTGTTCAAACATTTATTTGTTATTTACTTATTTATTAGAATCTCTATTATAATAATAGTATGTATCATAAAAAGTAAATTTAAATATATTTATGTGAACAAAAATTTAAATGTATTTACCATTTTTATTTAAATATTAGTATCTTCTTAGACATTTTAAGTATAATATTAATATCTCTAACTTGACTTGAAAATCAAGTCAATGAATCCTAAAATTATAAAGTATAAATTTTAATTTGTTACATCTATTTTTTTAAAGTATAATTGTGCTTTACTTTTTATTTCTTATTTTTAATTATTCTTGTAATCTATATTTGTTGCTAACCAATAAAGTGATATAAAAAATTCTCTTGCATGAAAATTATGTTATATTATATTTGCTTAAGTTTTATTTTTGGCAAAAACTTAATTTCTAATTTAAATATAAAATTTACATAATTTGATTGCCAAATATTATATTATGATCACAAATAAAAGCTTAAGTAGATTATCATTTAGTAAAAACATTATTTATTTATTTTTTCTTATGCTTTATAAGCGATTTTTAAATTGTAAGATTATGTATGTACTTAATTAAGTGCATTATTTATTTTTATTTTTAATTATTATGGAGATGGAGACTACTAGGAAATTCGAGTAAAGAGAAAACTTCAAATTTGATTACTATAATTTTAGTTATTTTTAACATTACTGTTAATTTATTAAAGTGTCATCTCTAAAATTAATTTCTGGGTTCCCCATTATGAATCTATCTTGATCTTCCAAATCCGAGATCAAAACCTCAATTAAAATGGTTAATAAAATTGGACTTTTATGTCGTAATTTTCTTACAATCCCCCCCACATGAATGAAATCGATAGAGGAGACGAAGTTATAACTCAAATAATGCATATAATTTGGCATAGAGTTTACTAGTCGAAATTTGCATAAGATAGATAGGCGTTGACCTTTGAACCATCTCTTGTTAAAATATATTTTCTTTACTAGTTGATTAGTAGACACGATGTTTTTAAACTATTTTGCTTGTAGCTACTGGCTTGCCAATTTGGACTACCTTGACCTTCCAAAACTGATATAAAAACCTAAATCAAAATGGTTAATAAAATTGGACTTCTATATGTTCTAATTTTTCAACAACATTTGCCTGTTGTGATGTGAATGGGTTAAATTTTGAACCCTACATTTACATTATATGCTATAACTTAATAAGTTGAGAGCAACTGACCTTAATTCGAGGCTATGAAGTGTGGGTACAATTAATTGACTCAAGAGATAGGTGTTAGAATCGTTCCAATGTTAACCCATAAAATTAGGTTTTGACGTGAACATAAAGAGTACTTGTGCATGAACTTAAAGACTTGTGCGATTGACTCATGAAGTGCAAGAGAGCTAGGATTATTTGAATGTTAAATTCTACACAACATTATGATATAAATGTAGGGTCATACTATTATAATAATATGTAATTATGTAGAATTATTATTATTTTGTATTCATTAATTTCAAATCAACATCTCAAATAAATAAAAGAATATAATAATAGATAATAACTTTCATAATAACTATCTTTATTGTTAAACTTCCTTTACACTAACTAAATCCACAAACGTTAAAGCTAGGAGCAGTTGCTTCATTTGGGCTTTAAGTTGTCCACCCTTAGATATGCGTAATGAAGTGGAGAGTTGTTTGAATGTTCAACCTGATGGAAACATAAAGTTGGGTGCATGATTGACTTGTGAAGTCAAGTAGTCGCTAGAGTCAATTGAGAACTTTCGACCTTACATTTATGTCCTGCTGTAAACATAAGAGTGCAAGTATTCGACGCGTGAAGGAGGTCAGAGTCATTGAATGTTTCAATCCTACACAGTGCGATTGACTCATGAAATGGGACCCAACTAGGATTATTTGGATGTTAAATTCTACACAACATTATGATATAAATGTAGGGTCATACTATTATGCATAATATGTAATTATATAGAATTATTTCTATTCTGTATTCATTAGACTTCAATTCAATGTCTCAAACTAAAAAAAATATAAAAATAGATAATAACTTTCATATATAACTATCTTTATATTGTTAAATTTCCTTTATACTAACTAAATCCACAAACGTTAAAGCTAAGCGCAATTGCTTCATTTGGGCTTTAAGTTGTCCAACCTTGGATATACGTAATGAAGTGGAGAGTTGTTTGAATGTTCAACCTGACCCTTTCCGTTATGATGGAAACATAAAGTTGGGTGCAAGATCGGCTCGTGAAGTCAAGTTGTCACTAGAGTCAATTAAGAACTTTCGACCTTACATTTATGTCTTGCTGTAAACATAAGAATCGCAAATATTCGACGCATGAAGGTGTGTCAGAGACATTGAATGTTTCAACCCTACAGTCATCTTATAGCATTGGGATGGAATTGGCTCACGTAAATATTTTTTCCAAGAAAAACTATGTACCCATGGGGTGAAACCAACGATTAAATATGGGATTGGTCCCTGGAAAACTATGTACCCATAAAATGGTAGTCATATTTTCCGGCTGTCGAATCAAGAATTCTCATGGTCGTAATTACGACTTAATTTATTTGCATATTATTGAGCAACTTAATTGATAAGCATACTATTCAGCCAAGTTGAAATTTCAAATTTAAATTCCTCCTTTTTCAGATAATAACAATATAAAAAACAGAGAAAAGAGTTTCTCCCGGATTGTAGAGGACTACCAGGCAACACATATTCATACAGCACTCAATATTTTTCACTTGTCTAAATTGTACACTTTTGTTGATCATCCTCCGCAAAACATGAGTTGTACAAGTTTGCTTCTTTTGCTTTCTTCAATGCTTATACTTACAAGCGTCAATATTACCACCGGTCAGGAATGCAAGGAGTCATCAGGAAACTTCACAACAAACAGTACATACGGTAGAAACCGAGACCTCATCTTCTCATCTCTTGCTTCCAATGTAACTGCAAACGGCGGTTTCTATACTGTCGACGTCGGCCAAGGTCCTGACAAAGTCTATGCTCTTGCACTTTGCAGAGGAGATTATAATTCATCTTCTTCCGACTGTACTTCCTGCATCAATTCCGGAATCCAGGATATTATGAAGAAGTGTCCGAATCAGAAAGAGGCTCTTTCATGGGGATCTGCAGGCATTCAACCATGCATTGTTCGCTACGCGAACAGCTCTTTTGCCGGAAGAAGAGAGATGGACCCACGATATGGATTTTACAACACGGGTAATTTAACATTTAATCAGTCAGCGTTTGATAAGATCTGGGGGGATTTGATGGTAAGCCTAGTCGCCAAAACTTCTGGTGGTTCTTCTAGGCTCAAGTTTGCAACCGGAGAAGCAAACGTGACATCTTTTGTAAAGATATATTCATTAATGCAGTGTACACCGGACTTGTCCCGGCAAGATTGTGAATACTGTCTACATGAATCTTTGAGTTACTTTCAGAGTTTTGCTTACGGGAAGCAAGGTGGTGGCGTTTCGAGGCCAAGCTGTTTCCTACGCTGGGATTTGTATCCCTTTTATACACCTAATGCTGATGCTCCATCGCCGTCTCCTTCTTTTCCACCTCCACCTCCACCTCCAGTTAGTGAAGCAGGTACTTGTGCACACATGTATAGACTTGGTTTTTCTTGGGAAATTCCTATAAATTCTGAATTTGATGTGTACATGTGGACATTTTTCGGTGTATGCAGACAAGCGAAGCATTTCATCTGGAACTGTTGCAATCATTGTTGTTTCTCCAGTTGTCTTATTGATACTACTAGTTGTCTTCTCTTATATCTGTCTGCGGAGGAGAAATTCGAAGAACAAGAAGAAGAAGAATATAAGTAAGAGGGAAAGAATTTAATTAAGTTGATTAATAGTACCTTCTTTTTCAATTTTACCATGAGATATATAGGGTGATCTTTGGTCACGACTATTAAGGATGGACCTATAATCATGACTAAATCTAATAGTCAATGATCACTGCCTTTTTTATTTATAATTGTAATTATATTTTTGTTTGATACTGTATAGCTCACAATTCATAATTTTAGACAATTATCTTGTATTACTTACTATCTTGTATTGCGTAATAGTAACCTCTTGTTCTATGTTACTATGAGATGAATAGAGTGATTCTTTGGTCACGACATCTTAAAATTTGTTTTTAGATTCATTCGTTTTGCAATGATACAAAACCAGCCGAACGAATGGATCTGAAAAAAAAAAGATTAAGAAGTCATGTCCTAGAGAATTATTAAGGAAATAGATATGGATTCTAATAACTCTACCACATATATGTCATTGTTAATTAGATGCTGATGGAGTTGATGAGCATAATATGGAATCCTTGCAATTCGACTTCAACTCTGTCGTAGTTGCAACAAATAACTTTTCCGTTGAAAACAAGCTTGGAGAAGGTGGTTTTGGAGCTGTTTACAAGGTAATTATTAATCAAGCACTAACATATCAAAAAGAATACTGATTATTATTGTTTGGCAAGTGAGTGACAATTAAATTTCCTTTCTCATCAATGGTGTTAGGGAAAACTTCCAAATGGACAAGATGTAGCAGTGAAGAGGCTCTTCTCTAATTCTGGACAAGGAGAATTAGAATTTAAAAATGAGGTCCTTTTACTAGCTAGACTTCAACATAGAAATTTGGTTAGACTTTTGGGTTTTTGCGTGGAAGGAAATGAAAGACTTCTAGTCTATGAGTTTATGCCCAATTCAAGTCTAGATAACCTCATATTCGGTATATATTGTTGCACCCTGCTTTTTGTTCCTTTTAATAAGTAATGAATACGTATACTGCATTTTGCTCATCTATATACAAAGAACATTTTGTTGTCTAAATATCTAAGATTTATGGGTTCATGTGAATTTGTAGATCCAATTAAGCGTTTGCTTTTGAAGTGGGATGTGCGTTACAAAATCATTGGAGGAATAGCTCGAGGGATTCTTTATCTTCATGAAGATTCTAGATTGCGGATTGTTCATCGAGATCTGAAAGCTAGTAACATTCTTTTAGATCAAGATATGAATTCAAAAATTTCCGATTTTGGACTGGCAAAATTGTTTGAAATGGATCAAACTCATACTGATACTAGCAGAATCGTGGGCACCTTGTAAGTATATCTGAATTTTTCTCATTTTATGAACTCTTTATTTAACTATATCACAAAAATACAAAACTCTACATTTAAAGAGAACCTTGTAGGTATGTTGTAATCTCAATTATTACATGAGAAAATGAGTTATTTTCTCATTTCATGAACTCTTTATCAAACAAGCTCAAAAAAAAAAAACAAACAAAACAAAACAAAATAAAAAAACAAAAATTTGCAATTCAAGAAATAGTAGGTGTTCGTGAAAATTTCTATAGCTAATAAAACAACAGAACTTAATGTTTCACATATCTATAACTTCGAAAAAGAAATTTATATAGTCTCTCAATATGAGCTATGCTGAGCACAAATTAGATATTTAGAGTAGTCATTTGTGGTTGAATCTATTCTTTTCCTTTTTTTTTTTTTTTGGTTAAATTCTAGTGATAAAGACTTGAGTTAAAAGTAGTTCATAGATATCTATTTATGCAGAAACATGAATTACTATATTGCTTGTGGTGATGCATAGATTGATTTTCAATTCAACAAAACTAATTTAACCATACGATCATTTTCAGTGGATATATGGCTCCAGAATATATTTTGAATCATCAATTTTCGGTCAAGTCCGATGTTTTTAGCTTCGGTGTGTTAGTCTTGGAAATCATTAGTGGCCAAAAGAACAGCTCTTTTCGTAATGGAGAGGAGCTAGGGGACCTACTAACCTATGTAAGTAAAACAAAACAGCTCCATAGACAATTTTCATTCCTCTGGAGACCAGCCTGGAAATGGCCATGATATCATAAAATTTAAGAAATCTCCTAATCGTATGTGTGAACATTGTTCAAATTTTGCAGGCTTGGGAAAGTTGGAGGGAAGGGACATCTTTGAATTTGATAGATCCCACACTAAGGGATGGTCCCTATAGCGAAATGCTGAGATGTATCCACATTGGGCTACTATGTGTTCAAGAAAATGTAGCAGATAGACCTACCATGACTTCAGTAGTTCTTATGCTTAATAGCTGCTCTATCTCTCTCTCAGCACCCACAAGACCTGCATTCTTCATGAACACTACTATGGAATTGAATAATCAAGAATCAATTGTGTCTGACCAATCTAAAACTCGTTCTGTTGAATATTCAGCGAATGAAGCTTCAATTACTGAGCTAGACCCTCGATGAGGTTTAGAGGCTGGAGGCGGGAAGCTGAATCTCTAATAATGTTTTTTGTAACATTCCAAATTGACCACAAGATACGCACATGTCGAACTAAAGCATCGTAGATTTTGATCTTTACAAAAACTTGAATTCATAGATTTTGTACTCTAATTGTAATACATTGGGTATGCTATATGACACACTAAAACGCAAAGGAGTAATTCTATGTATATATATATATATATATATATTTATTTATTTATTAGCGTTTTGCAAAGAACTAAATAATGCATCACTACTTGCCTTTGCCAACAAGCAAGATTTTCTAATGCCATGCCTGCTTCTGAGGTTGCTGACAAACTTAGGCCCACGTGTTTATTTCTTGTAACACCCCATGTTTGTCCTTTAACCAGACGAACCCAAAGGACGCTACATGCATATCCTTTTTATAAAATCCATATTGTAAAAATCATATATTTCAAATTTCTTTATTTAGAAACCATATTTTAAATTAATCACTTAAAAATACGAAATTTTAAAAACTTTAAAAATGATACAAAACTCTTTTATTTCAAACGGAAAAACTGTCAGAGTTTCCCCTAAAATTCGAATTTTTCCAACTTGTTACAAATCATCATATTCATTTCTAACACAATTTTTCCACAACACAATAATCAACAATTAAAACCAAACTTCATTTGGCTCATCAATTTCCATATACATAACAATATCCCAAAATATATATAAATTGGTTTGCTACATAAAATTCCCACATTTAATACATATATACATGTAATGCATGCACTCATATACCAATTACAAATTCTTTTATACAAAATCAAATATGATAACTACCCAAAATCAAGATGGAGGAATGGAAGGATAGATGTGACTAGGTAGACTTGTTGCAGATGAATTTACTCTTCAGTCCTTGCCCTCCAGGCGCAATCCACCATCTATGCGTGGAAATTCCAACGCGCTAAACATATTTGCTTAGTGGGTGTGTACACTAAATTTGAATTTACAATTTTTGAAAATAAACATTTTCATATCATAAAAATAAACAAATTTTCAATTCAAAATCACTTATCAACTTAGTATACACATTTAAAATTCAAATCAAACATATATAAAATGATTGGTCTAAAACAATTTTCATTGCCCTTTATAAACACTAGTATGATACATTGGACTGAAAAACGAGCTCTCCAGCATCGGACACTCGATGCCTACCTACTGGATTGCATTACACATATATAAAATAATCATTTGGAACCGGACACTCGGTGTCTCTCAATGTCCCTAAATTAATTATTTTCATTTTATTTTAAACGTATCAGCGCAGTACTGCTATAATAACCCTATTGGCATGCCAAGTTCCAATCCTCATCTACCAATACTCAGTTTTACTAGGGCTCATTTAATAATTCCATATGGATGCATATAAAAGTCATCATTTTCTTTTCAATTAAAAGATTTCATAAATTATTCAATCACATCGTTTTCAATACCCAATTTCTCTCAAATTCATATAGTCATGCAAAATATACATTTCAAACATGTTTAACAAATCACTTTAATTAAACAACTCAATAATTAACCATTTAGAAAATCATATTCAAACATTTAAAGACAAAATTCAAATTAAATGTACACCAACCTTTTTGTCACTTTCCTTTAGTTATTACTCTCCAACAGAAGCTCAAACCTTTGTCTTTCTTTTTCTTTGGCTTCCTTGAGCTACCTTCTCACCTACATATCACATTCTCGCTTAGAATACACAACATTTAACTTCACAAAACTCGTTAAATAACTTATAACTTAAGTAACCCATAAAATGACACTTTTTACAAAAAAAACTTCCCTACTTGATTTCTACCTAACCGAAGTTCTAAAATTCCAATTTTTTTCCATGAACCTTATTTATATACACCTAGGAACATTCCCACATGCCTGAAATTATCATTATTATTATTATTATTACTTTATTAAGTTGTTGGTCAAAACCAACTTATTATTAAAAACAAGAAAAAGAATACAAAAAGAGAGAAAGGCGGAAAGCCAATACAAAAATAAGAAATATCCAATGAAGGAAAAAAACGGACTAAAGGAAGAGATAGATAGCAAAAGATTCAGTTGAAACCAAATCTTTGCAAATCAATCTCTATAACAGACCTCATTAAAAACCTTACCAGAAAATCTCTATGGGAAAATTTAGGCAAGGGAAAAAGATTGTCCACCTCCAAAGTTAAAACTAACAAAACTGATAACGATGTTTGTCATGAAGATTATCAGAAAGAAAAATGACCCAAAAAACCAGGAGCTGTCCACCACCAGTTTGAACAAACAAAAGAAAGAGAGCGAGAAGCTAGCGCATCTTCCATCGAATTTCCTTTGTGATAATTATAGTGTCACCATGAAATCCATATCTTGCAAATGGTGAAGACACCTCTCCTAAGCTAATCGCCAACACCAGGGAACTTTAGAAGAATGAGCAAGAAGAAGAAAAATCACATAAGTAGAGTCATTTTTCAATCAAAGCTTCATCCATTGATACTTCGAAGCATACTCAATGGCATGAATAGCTGTTGCTAACTCCGCCTCAAAAGCAAAACCTATTCCTAATGGAATACCGAAAGGCACTCTTGAAGAACCCTCGGGAGGTCCAAAAAATTCCTGCACAACCAATTAAACCAGGAGATCCGAAAGCAAAACCAATAGTCATATTTGCAGTTACAAAGACAAAATTTATTCAGCACTTAATCATGCAGAAACAATAAGCTAATATTCAAATTTCAATAATAAAAAAACCTTATTGTCTTCTCAATTGTGCACTTTGATTTTTAATTTCTCATTCATCCAAGCACCATTTTCACTAAACAAATATATCAATTTGATATTCTTGTAGAGGACAACATGAATCTACATTGGTGGACCCAGTGCTTCACTAAGGGGCACACATGCCCCACTTGAATTATTTAAAAATTTTAACTTTTTTTTTTTCAGATTTATGTTTTACAAGGCTTTTATTAAATTTTTTACATATCCCTAAGTATATTAGTTACAAAAGTAAAGCATAGATTTATCTTTTTATTAATTTTAATTTTCTATTCTTATCTTTATTAATATTTAATTTTTAATATTTTCTTGATTTTTATTCAAACATTTATTTGTTATTTACTTATTTATTAGAATTTCTATTATAATAATAATATATATCAAAAAAGTAAATTTAAATATATTTATGTGAACAAAAATTTTAATGTATTTACCATTTTTATTTAAATATTAGTATTTTCTTAGACATTTTAAGTATAATATTAATATCTCTAACTTGACTTGAAAATCAAGTCAATGAATACTAAAATTATAAAGTATAAATTTTAATTTGTTACATCTATTTTTTAAAGTATAATTGTGCTTTACTTTTTATTTCTTATTTTTAATTATTCTTGTAATCTATATTTGTTTGTAACCAATAAAGTGATATAAAAAATTCTCTTGCATAAAAATTATGTTATATTATATTTGCTTAAGTTTTATTTTTGGCAAAAACTTAATTTCTAATTTAAATATAAAATTTACATAATTTGATTGCCAAATATTATATTATGATCACAAATAAAAAATTAAGTAGATTATCATTTAGTAAAAACACTATTTATTTATTTTTTCTTATGCTTTATAAGTGATTTTTAAATTGTAAGATTATGTATGTACTTCATTAAGTGCATTATTTATTTTTATTTTTAATTATTATGGAGATGGAGACTACTTGGAAATCTGAGCAAAAAGAAAACTTCATATTTGATTACTATAATTTTAGTTATTTTTAACATTATTGTCAATTTATTAAAGTGTCATCTCTAAAATTAATTTCTAGGTTCGCCATTATAAATCTATCTTGATCTTCCAAATCCGAGATCAAAACCTCAATTAAAATGGTTAATAAAATTGTGCTTTTATGTCATAATTTTCTAACAATCCCCCACATGAATGAAATCGATAGATGAGACAAAATTTATTACTCAAATAATGCATATAATTTGGTATAGGGTTTACTAGTCAAAATTTGCATAAGATAGATAGGTGTTGACCCTTGAACCATCTCTTGTTAAAATATATTTTCTTTACTAGTTGATTAGTAGACACGATGTTTTTGAACTGTTTTGCTTATAGCTACTGGCTTGCCAATTTGGACTACCCTTCAAAACCGATATCAAAACCTAAATCAAAATGGTTAATAAAATTGGACTTCTATATGTTTTAATTTTTTAACAATATTTGCCTGTTGTGATGTGAATGGGTTAAATTTTGAACCCTACATTTATGTTATATGATATAACTTAATGAGTTGAGAGCAACTGACCTTAATTCGAGGCTATGAAGTGTGGGTACAATTAATTGACTCAAGAGATGGGTGTTAGAATCGTTCCAATGTTAACCCATAAAATTAGGTTTTGACGTGAACATAAAGAGTACTTGTGCATGAACTTAAAGACTTGTGCGATTGATTCATGAAGTGCAAGCGAGCTAGGATTATTTGAATGTTAAATTCTACACAACATTATGATATAAATGTAGGGTCATACTATTATATATAATATGTAATTATGTAGAATTATTATTATTTTGTATTCATTAATTTCAAATCAACATCTCAAATAAATAAAAGAATATAAAGATAGATAATAACTTTCATATATAACTATCTTTATTGTTAAACTTCCTTTACACTAACTAAATCCACAAACGTTAAAGCTAGGAGCAGTTGCTTCATTTGGGCTTTAAGTTGTCCACCCTTAGATATGCGTAATGAAGTGGAGAGTTGTTTGAATGTTCAACCTGATGGAAACATAAAGTTGGGTGCATGATTGACTTGTGAAGTCCAGTAGTCGCTAGAGTCAATTGAGAACTTTCGACCTTACATTTATGTCCTGCTGTCAACATAAGAGTGCAAGTATTCGACGCGTGAAGGAGGTCAGAGTCATTGAATGTTTCAATCCTACACAGTGCGATTGCCTCATGAAATGGGACCCAACTAGATTATTTGGATGTTAAATTCTACACCACATTATGATATAAATGTAGGGATTGGTCCCTGGAAAACTATGTACCCATAAAATGGTAGTCATATTTTCCGACTGTCAAATCAAGAATTCTCATGGTTGTAATTAGGACTTAATTTATTCGTATACTATTCAGCAACTCAATTGATAAGCATCCTATTCAGCCAAGTTGAAATTTAAAATTTAAATTCCTCCGTTTTTCAGATAATAACAATATAAAAAACAGAGAAAAAAGTTTTTCCTGGATTGTAGAGGACTCATATACTTACAGCACTCAATATTTTTCACTTGTCTAAATTGTACACTTTTGTTGATCATCCTCCGCAAAACATGAGTTGTACAAGTTTGCTTCTTTTGCTTTCTTCAATGCTTATACTTACAAGCGTCAATATTACCACTGGTCAGGAATATTGCAAGGAGTCATCAGGAAACTTCACAACAAACAGTACATACGGTAGAAACCGAGACCTCATCTTCTCATCTCTTGCTTCCAATGTAACTGCAAACGGCGGTTTCTATACTGTCAACGTCGGCCAAGGTCCTGACAGAGTCTATGCTCTTGCACTTTGCAGAGGAGATTATAATGAATCTGATAACACTAACTGTACCTCCTGCATCAATTCCGGAATCCAGGATATTATGAAGAAGTGTCCGAATCAGAAAGAGGCTCTCTCATGGGGATCTGCAGGCATCCTACCGTGCATTGTTCGCTACGCGAGCAGCTCTTTTGTCGGAAGAAGAGAGATGGACCCACCTAGAGTATTTTACAACACGGGTAATTTAGCATTTAATCAGTCAGCGTTTGATAAGATCTGGGGGGATTTGATGGTAAGCCTAGTCGCCAAAACTTCTGGTGGTTCTTCTAGGCTCAAGTTTGCAACCGGAGAAGCAAACGTGACATCTTTTGTAAAGATATATTCATTAATGCAGTGTACACCGGACTTGTCCCGGCAAGATTGTGAATACTGTCTACATGAATCTTTGAGTTCCTTTCAGAGTCTTGCTAACGGGAAGCAAGGTGGTGGCGTTTCGAGGCCAAGCTGTTTCCTACGCTGGGATTTGTATCCCTTTTATACACCTAATGCTGATGCTCCATCGCCGTCTCCTTCTTTTCCACCTCCACCTCCACCTCCACCTCCAGTTAGTGAAGCAGGTACTTGTGCACACATGTATAGACTTGGTTTTCTTGGGAAATTCCTATAAATTCTGAATTTGATGTGTACATGTGGACATTTTTGGTGTATGCAGACAAGCGAAGCATTTCATCTGGAACCTGTTGCAATCATTGTTGTTTCTTCAGTTGTCTTATTGATACTACTAATTGTCTTCTCTTATATCTGTCTGCGGAGGAGAAATTCGAAGAACAAGAAGAAGAAGAATATAAGTAAGACGGAAAGAATTTAATTAAGTTGATATAGTACCTTCTTTTTCAATTTTACTATGAGATATATAGGGTGATCTTTGGTCACAACTATTAAGGATGGACCTATAATCATGACTAAATCTAATAGTCAATGATCACTGCCTTTTTTATTTATAATTGTAATTATATTTTTGTTTGATATTGTATAGCTCACAATTCATCATTTTAGACAATTATCTTGTATTACTTACTATCTTGTATTGCGTAATAGTACCCTCTTGTTCTATGTTACTATGAGATGAATAGAGTGATTCTTTGGTCACGACATCTTAAAATTTGTTCTTAGATTCATTCGTTTTGCAATGATACAAAGCCAGCCAAACGAATGGATCTGAAAAAAAAAAAAAGATTTAAGAAGTCATGTCCAAAGAATTATTAAGGAAATAGATATGGATTCTAATAACTCTACCATATATATGTCATTGTAAATTAGATGCTGATGGAGTTGATGATCATAACATGGAATCCTTGCAATTCGACTTCAACTCTCTCGTAGTTGCAACAAATAACTTTTCCGTTGATAACAAGCTTGGAGAAGGTGGTTTTGGAGCTGTTTACAAGGTAATTATTAATCAAGCACTAACTTATCAAAAAGAATACTGATTATTATTGTTAGGTAAGTGAGTGAAAATTAAATTTTCTTTCACAATGGTGTCAGGGAAAGCTTCCGAATGGACAAGATGTAGCAGTGAAGAGACTCTCCATTAATTCTGGACAAGGAGAATTAGAATTTAAAAATGAGGTCCTTTTAGTGGCTAAACTTCAACATAGAAATTTGGTTAGACTTTTGGGTTTTTGCTTGGAAGGAAATGAAAGACTTCTAGTCTATGAGTTTATGCCCAATTCAAGTCTAGATAACTTCATATTCGGTATACATTGTTGCACCCTGCATTTTGTTCCTTTTGTCTTTTAATAAGTATTTAATACATATAGTGCATTTTGCTCAATACATACCAAGAACATTTTGTTGTCTAAATATCTAAGATTTATGGGTTCATGTGAATTTGCAGATCCAATTAAGCGTTTGCTTTTGAAGTGGGATGTGCGTTACAAAATCATTAGAGGAATAGCTCGAGGAATCCTTTATCTTCATGAAGATTCTAGATTACGGATTATTCATCGAGATCTCAAAACTAGTAACATTCTTTTAGATCGAGATATGAATTCAAAAATTTCCGATTTTGGAATGGCAAAATTGTTTGAAATGGATCAAACTCATACTAGTACTAGCAGAGTCGTGGGCACCTTGTAAGTATATCTGAATTTTTCTCATTTTATGAATTCTTTATTTAATGAGTTCACAAAAAATATGAAACTCTACATTTAAAGAAAACCTTGTAGGTATGTTGTAATCTCAATTATTAAATAAGAAAATGAGTTATTTTCTCATTTCATGAACTCTTTATCAAACAAGCTCAAAAAAAAAAAAAAAAAGGAAAATTTGCAATTGAAGAAATAGTAGATGTTCGTGAAAATTTCTATAGCTGATAAAACAACAGAACTTAATGTTCACATATCTATAACTTGCCTTCGAAAAAGAAATTTATGTAGTCTCTCAGTGTGAGCTATGCTGAGCACAAATTAGATATTTAAACTAGTCATGTGTGGTTGAATCTATTCTTTTTCTTTTTCTTTTCGGATAAATTCTAGTGATAAAGACTTGAGTTAAAAGTAGTTCATAGATATCTATTTATGCAGAAACATGAATTACTAAATTGCTTGTAGTAATGGATAGCTTGATTTTCAATTCAATAAAACTAATTTAACTATACAATCATTTTCAGTGGATATATGGCTCCGGAATATATTTTGCATGGACAATTTTTAGGTCAAGTCCGATGTTTTTAGCTTCGGTGTGTTAGTCTTGGAAATCATTAGTGGCCAAAAGAACAGCTCTTTTCGTAATGGGGAGGAGCCAGGGAACCTTCTAACCTATGTAAGTAAAACAAAGTAGCTCCATAGACAATTTTCATTCCTCTGGAGACCAACCTGGAAATGGCCATGATATCATAAAATTTAAGAAATCTCCTAATCGTATGTGTGAACAAATTTTAATGCAGGCTTGGGAAAGCTGGAGGGAAGGGACATCTTTAAATTTGATAGATCCCACACTAAGGGATGGTCCCAATAGCGAAATGCTGAGATGTATCCACATTGGGCTACTATGTGTTCAAGAAAATGTAGCAGATAGACCTACCATGGCTTCAGTAGTTCTTATGCTTACTAGCTGCTCTGTCTCTCTCTTAGCACCCACAAGACCTGCATTCTTCATGCACACTACCATGGAATTGAATAATCAAGAATCAACTGTGTCTGACCAATCTAAAACTCGTTCTGTTGAATATTCAGCGAATGAGGCTTCAATTACTGAGCTAGACCCTCGATGAGGTTTAGAGGCTGGAGGCAGGAAGCGGAATCTCTAATAATGTTTTTGGTAACACTCCAAATTGGCCACAAGATACTCACATGTCGAACTACAGCATCGTAGATTTTGATCCTTACGAAAACCTGAATTCATAGATGTTGTACTCTAATTGTAATACATTGTGTATGCTATGACACACTAAACTCAACGGGGTGATTCTATATATATATATGCGTTTTGCAGAAAGAACTAAATAATGTAGCACTACTTGCCTTTGCCAACAAGCAAGATTTTCTAATGCCATTGCCTGCTTCTGAGGTTGCTGATAAACTTGGGCCCATGTGTTTATTTTTTATTTTTGGGTTTAATTCTATTGAGATTTTGATTTATTCATGAATAATTTCCTCAATCTCTTGTAGCATGATTTGGATATAAATACATATAACTTGTAGCGAAAGTTCTTAGGAAAGTCTATTTTGGATTTTTTCACATATTGCCATCAAATTAGAGAGGGAAGAGAGTCCATTTTGAATAAATAAGTTCTCCTTCCCAAAACTAAGAACCCAAACTCTCCAAAGGACCTAAGGCCAATCAGCCTCTGTAGCACCATTTACAAAATCATCGCCAAAACTCTTGCAAATAGAATCAAAACCACTTTGCCAAAGCTGATATCCAAGTTTCAGTCAGCCTTTGTCCCAGGCCGCCAAATCTTCGACAATGCCCTCATAGCTTTCGAAATACTCCATTCTATCAACAAACGAAAAAGAGGAAAAAACGGTTTAATGGCCCTGAAGCTCGATATGAGCAAAGCCTACGATCGAGTGGAATGGAGCTTCGTCAAGGAGGTCCTGAAGAAAATGAACTTTCCGCATAATTGGGTTAGTTTGATCATGGACTGCATCTCAACCACACAACTCTCGTTTATCCTCAATGGGAAACGAGTTGGCTCGATCTCCCCTTCTAGAGGATTACGACAAGGCTGTCCCCTGTCTCCATACGTGTTCATTCTTTGTGCAGAGGCGTTCTCCAAACTTATTACAGCTGCAGAAAACAAAGACTGCAACTTGGGTGTCAAATGCTGCCCAGGAAGTCCCCGAGTTAGTCACCTTTTCTTCGCGGACGATAGTATAATCTTCAGCAAAGCATCCAGCGATAGTTACCGAGTCCTGCTGGACATCCTGAAAACTTACAAAATGGGCTCAGGTCAACAAATTAACATCCACAAGACAAGTATTTCCCTTAGCCCTAATGTCAGTAGCCAGCTCAGACAGAGCATTCTTCATCAGTTGGGTCTGAATTCTCACGCCCCACACGACAAGTATCTTGGGCTACCCTCCTTAGTTGGTCGAAACAAGAAAGCCACATTTGCTGCTATCCAAGAAAGAGTCGGGAAAAGAATCAGCACATGGAAGAGTAGTCTGTTCTCGGCTGGAGGAAAAGAAGTTCTCATCAAGGCCGTCGCCCAGGCCATTCCCACCTACTCCATGAGTCTCTTCAAGCTCCCTTCCACCCTGTGCCATGAGTTAGGCTCCCTCTGCTCTAAATTCTGGTGGGGAACGAATGGTAACAATAGGAAGATTTGCTGGACAAGCTGGAGGACATTATGCCTTCCAAAAGCTTGCGGAGGTCTCGGTTTCAAGGACCTAGCTCGTTTCAACCAGGCCCTCTTAGCAAAACAAGCATGGCGAATCTTGACGCAGCAGAACCAGCTTGCTGTATCTATCCTCAAAGCAAAATACTTCAAGAATTTCTCATTTCTTAAATCAGAAGCAAAACCAGGGGCTTCGCATGTTTGGCAAAGCATCATATGGGGAAGAAGGCTCCTTACACAAGGTCTAAGAAAAAGAATAGGGAATGGAGCATCCACTAGTGCCTTCTCTGATCCTTGGCTCCCCCGACCCACCTCCTTTAAGCCGATCTCCCCGAATGGTGACCCAAACGTCACCGTTGGGGAATTCATTAATAAACAACTTCGTTGTTGGGACGTCAGGAAAATCAACCAAGCCTTCTCAGAGATTGACAAGGAGGTTATCTTGTCCATTCCTCTTAGCTTAAAAGATTCGGAAGATGCTTGGCAGTGGCACTTTGAAAAACGCGGCCAATACACTGTTAAAAGTGGCTACCGTCTAGCCTCCCAACTAGACACTCCGTGCTCTTCCTCCAACATCTCAGAGTCCCAACTCTGGTGGCGACAGTTCTGGAGTACAGACATCCCTCCCAAAACAAAGATCCTAGCTTGGAGAAGCCAACTAGATGCCCTCCCCACAAACAGCAATTTATTTAAAAGAAATGTGATATCTACCTGGTGTTGCCCACTCTGTAAAGTCGATGTCGAGACGACAGCACATGCGTTAATCTGGTACCCTGAAGCTCGGAAAGTGTGGAAACTAACTCCATTTCATTCTTTGCTTAGCGATTTGCCAAACTCCACCATCTCAGTAATTCTAAGGAAGGTGCACCAGCACGCAGACAAGGAAGGTCTGGGCTGCTTCTGTGTCTTCCTGTGGTGTATATGGGGGAATAGAAATGCTAGAGTACATGAAGGTAATATCAGAAATGCTTCTGAATTAGTTACTTGGGCTACAGACTATCTCGCAGACTTTCGAAACTCAAACTCTGCTCTCCCATCAGATGCCCCCACGATCAATTCCCGCCCCTCTCCTTACTGGGTTCCCCCTCCCGTCAACTGTTTAAAACTGAACACCGACATCGCACTCCGACCTGGCTCCTCAGTTATAGGTGTGGGAGCTGTCATCCGGAATAATGAGGGCTGGATAATAGGGGCCCTGGCAAAACAAATGCTTGGTAACTTCACAGCAGAAATCGGTGAACTCTTAGCCCTTCGAGAAGGCCTTCTCTTTGCCAAATCCTTGCACTTAAAGATTTGGCTCGCCGAAGTTGATGCATGCAACGTAGCATCCTTGGTCAATGCAAATGAAAATGGTTTCGGTGATGCTAGTTGTATTATCAAAGAACTTTGTTCTAGTTTAGGCAATAGCTTGTGCAGCCCCATTTCCAGGAAAAGCAATGAGGTTGCACACAAATTAGCTTCTCTAGCTTGTCGCTCTTCTCAGGAGCGAGTCTGGTATAACACCAGCACCGTTTGTATGTTTTCGGAGTTTTAATATATGGTATTTCTTTTCAAAAAAATAAATAAATAAATAAGTTCAAGCTAAAAGAGGGTTGCATCATAAGGAACTTGAAGCATCCCAACTAAGTCGATGGCTAACATGAATCTTTAAATGTGGGAGACAGAGTCTAGTTCATGGGAAGCATTACTTGTGAAAAAGAGAAGAGTGACTCAGAAGAATGGACCAGAACTTGGCTTCAATCAAGACGATAATGGGAATGATCAGGCTGTTAAGTGAACTGCCTACTGGAGAACGTTCTTCATTGCTTTTGCAGAGCTCTTTGCATGCAACATGGAGAACAGTGGATGATCACTCAATTTCTACTTAAAAAGATGAAACGATGTTTAAACTATCAACTTGAACAACAACTATTTTAACTTTCGAACTTGAATTTCGATTTCAATATTTAGTCATCCATCTACTGCAATCTAATGTTACTTCTCTATATCTATTTTTTTCTTTGTCTAATTTTTTTATTTTTAAAGGTGAAACCAAGTCTCCTAAAGCAATACCAAAATTTCCCTAACTTCGTCAATTATCAACATCAGAATAACCTTTTTCATTACCACCACAGAATGATCAAAGGACACAATAATAGAACAAAAAGGTTTGAGAAAGGCAATCAGTTGCATAAAAAGAGAATCAGTTATAAGGTCAAAACATTGCATAGGCTGCATCAAGAAACAAAACTAATACATTCTTCTTCATTGATAATTTAATCAATTGTCAAAAAGACTTCCCTGGAAACAAAGTCTAACATATAAGATTAGTCAATTGTTTCCCTCCTTCAATCTAAATCGCAAAGGCATCAACCATTCCACTTTATTATAAAAACATACAAAATGCAGCAAAAAGATCATACCACATAGCAAAGTTAGGACAAGTAGTATACAAAAAGTATATATTACCTCACATGCGATGCAACGATCATAATAAGGACATGCAACTATTCCATTTCAACAGAATAAGTTGCTGAAACCATAGTTGGAAATCTAAACTTCTATAAACAACTAAAGACCAAGTAAAACCACTCACTTACATCACATCGCATCTTTAGACAACTTGACCAGCACAAGTGACATGCTGACCCTTACTTTTCCTCATATATTCCTGTTTCAGGAATCCGAAAGTGTTAAATAAACTTGGGGTGTACTTTAATAATTCGAAGAGTTTAAGCATGACACCATTCATTTTTTTAACCTTTTCCACAACTTTGAAACATATTCAGTGTGATAATTATTTTTTAGGCCTAAAAAGTTCAAGATCAATGGCAGGTTAACTTATTAGGTTTGAAAGTAAGATTGACATAGCCAAAAACCAAAATAAATTCTTTTTTTTTTTCTTTTTTAACAATGACATCTTTCAGATCAAATGATTGTCAGAATATATCGAGATGAATTACTAATAGTGTGATCCAAATAACAACTCTTATCTAGAAGAAAATACTATTCACATTTTATGTTTTAATTGAACGATGTTGTGATTAGAAATAAGGGTGGCATTAAAACAATGATCTCTTAAGGTGAAAGGGATTTCCATCTACTCCAACCAAAAGATGGTGCATGATATATAGTATTGGTTAATCTTGCTATGTAGCTGGTTTTGGATCGAGATATTGATTATAATGAAACATATATGAATGAATCTTTGGACCATTCTTTTTAATTTAATTTTCTCATTAAATGTATCTATCTTCATAAAATATATAAAATGAAAGGTTGGATCTATTTTCAAAAAAAAGAAAAAAAGGTTGTATCTGTTTCGAACTCGGCCCAAACAAGAGCAGAGGCCGAGGTCGCTACCAATCTGACAGATTGAGAAATCAACCTCAGCTCAGATGCTTCCTAAATTACAATTCGACCCAAACTTCTTTTCAATTACAAATCAGCCTCAAACGTTGTGGAAACTACAAATGGACCGCGAAATTTGTCCAAATTACATTATTCCTCAAAATGTTTGCTAATTACAAAACGGCCTCAAATATTTTCTAAATTACAAATAGAGTTAATATTTCTTAAAATAATCAATCAACCTCAATTTTCCTATAAATTACAAATTACATATAGCCACAAAGGTTTTGAAAATTATAAAATTACCTCAATATTTTTGCTAAGTAAATTACAAATTAGTTACTTAAAGGTGTAACTATTTATAGACGGAGTTAGCTTTTCGGTTTATTGCCAAATTACTAGTTTGTCATTCGTCAAATATGAGTCAACTTTAACAATTTTATGGGATGTTTTTGTCTTTTCATTTTATTTGTTTATTTTATTTAAAACAAATTTTAACTTGAAAATCGAGAAAATTAAATTAAAAAATTAAGTCTCTACCATTCATCTTAAAATTATTTAGAAAAAAATTTAAAAAATAAAATTATAAAATTAATGATAATAATAATAATAATAAAAGAAAGCTAAAGGTATAGATCCCAAATGAGATATTCACCATATATAAAAATTGAAAGATAAAGAAGATCCTATCTAGGATCTCCATTAGTTTAATCTCAAGGCGATGGAAATCCTCCTCTTGATTAATTACCTCAATCTAGATTTAATTATCTCAATCAATATTTAATTCTTTTGATCAAGATTTTAATTTAAGAAAAGAAAATATATATATATATATTTGAAATAGTTAAGTATTGAAAGGAAAAAGGAGAAAAAAATTGCTTCCTTTAAAGACTAAAATTCAAGTTGTTTCCTTTCGAGACTCAGTTTTTTTTTTTTTAATGTTTTTAATTTGCTTTTACTTTTCTTTTTAATTTATTTCGAAGTTTTATTTTCTTAGTTTCAAGTTTTCTTTTTGTTTTCAATTTTTAATTTAAACAGTCTAATCAATAAAAAACAATTTCAATGAAATAGTTGTGGAATCAAATAACAAAATAAAATCACAATTTCACTATACGTAGTAAATTAAATCACATATTCAAGCATCAAAGAAGTTTTTTCTCCATTAAAAAAGTAGACATTTATAAAATATATATATAAGTATATAAGGTGATATTTGGGTGATGGAAATATGAAAGAGAAAAGAGAAGGAAAAGAGAAAAGAGAAAAGTGAGAGAAAATGTCTCATGGATGTGTTTTAATATACTAATTGTGTTTTTGATAGTTTATATACTTAGGTGCTATTAAAACTAAAACTAATAGTATAATGACAAAGTGATAACAAGTGATAGTATTGGTGTCATTTCTTATCATTTTCATTCTAGTCTTCAAAATAAATTATTTTTAAAAAAATATCTTTTAATAAAAATTTAGGTAATTAATGATTTTTTTTAAGAAAAAATATTAGTTTAGATGATAAAAAGATCAATTTACCCCTCTATTGTTAGTGATTAACGGTCTTTAACCATTTGTCAATGGTTTGATGAGGTTTCAATCCATTTAACTCAACAGCTTAGGATGGAGTGTAATTATTATCAAGTTGGAGGAGTTCGTACAATTTGCCCTTCTTTTATGTCATACTTCTTTCTTGGAGATTCTTAAAATAATAAAAAATAAATAAATAATTTCTTAAAGGGTATATTTAAAATTTAAAAAAAAAAAAAAAAATTGGGACAGCAAACCATGAGTTTTGTCTAGGATAACCATTGTTGGCTAAATCATACTACTGAAAATATATGTGGATTATTAATTTCTTGCCTTAATTGTGCCCAAAATCACTACCATTTTGCTTGTAATTTAGATTATTTCCATTATCAAAAATAGCTTACCAGTTTTTGTCTCATATGTGCGACCAATAAAACAATCACCGTGATTCATGAAGCTGCTCTTAAATATTCAACATGTATCTCAATCTTCAAGTTGGGGTTTCTTGAGCTTCAATGCTTCATATCTGATTTATCAAGCATTGATTGATAATTTATCAAACCGGTATACATGTCTTAGGATTGATATAAGACAATAAAGATTTCATATAATTATTAGTATGGATTCCTTCTTTTCAGTATAACTAAGGAATTTATGTTTAGGACTGGCATCGGAGGTAACATTAGACCAGCACATGCCCATCAAGTAGATATTTGTTTACTTGATATATTTCACATATGAATTCTTCACCTACAAGGGCCACCAAATAAATATTTCTTCACTTTGAACTTCATCCACACATCTTTCGCCCTCGAGGGTTCAAATGATTTGTTTTACATTATATTTATGCAAACGTACTTCATCTGTGACCCAAAAGACTTAAATACATCTACATAGTTAAAGGAGATCAAAACTTATGAATAAGTCATGAACCCCACTTGCTAGTAATGTGAGATAAAATAAAAGACTCTATTTAATTAAATTAAACACTACGACATTCTTATAAAAAAAAAATTTTAAAAAAAAAAAATCTTTGTATGGTTTCATCAAATTAGAAAAATTCATTTGTAACAGCATAAAACTATAGGAAAAATAAATATTGTTTACTCATTTTTATTCTCGTATAGACTAATAAGATATAAAGATTGATCTTGAATCACAAACCCGAGAATTTCTGAATGTGTACTTAATTAGTTTGACTTAATTTTGAAGCAAAGTCATATTATAATATAATTAGTTATTAGTTGTTTTGTCAGTATTTACTGACACTGATTAAAATATATATGTGATGAATGATGATGGAGTGGAGGGCTGTGAAAACATGTTGGAAAAAGTTTTGTCCAACAACCCTAACGTTGTAGCCTAATTTGTGTCGTGCTTGTGGTGAGAGCAACATAATTTAAAACGATCAAGTGTTTTTTTTTTTTTGGTAATATTAATAAATTTCAATTTGTAAAAGCTTAACTTCATATAACATGCCACTTGCCACATCTAATTAGGGATTCATGATTCTCTTGTCAGAATATTTTTAAAAAATAATAATAATATCATCGTTAGTTTTGTAATGCAATCAACTTTACAATATAACGTAATTAATGTTGCAATATAGATAATTAAGAGGGAAAATCCCTAAAGACCGCCCATAGTTTGAAAAAATCTTCTTTTTCTTATACTAGTTTCATTTTTACGCAAAATCCCCTTTGACCATAATAAGTTTACAGAAAATGAAGTATGACAAGTACAGACTATAAAAAGACTTTTTTCCCTTGATTTAAAATAAAAAAATAAAAAATTACAAAATAATATTTAAAAATTAAAAAAATTGAAAAAAAAAAAAAAGAAGTCAAATCTCCATTGTCCATTCAATTTAAATGGATGATGGAGATCCAAACAGACATGGGCTCCATCCATGGCCGATCTTTAAACCCTTAAACCTAGAAACCCTTTTATCTCCATTCCTATCTCCCTCTCTCCTCTCTTGTCCTCTCTCCCCATCAAATAGAAACTCAAAAAAATCTAGGTTTCCAATGGGTTGAAAACCTAGAACCAGATAATTGAAAACACAAAACCAAATGATTGAAAACCCAAATCTGAATTTCTAATAGTTGGAAACCCAACCATCAACCCCAACCACCGAACCATCAATCCAACCATCAACCCAACCATCAACAACATCCATAATCATCAACCTACCCAAAACCCAACCATCAACAACGTCAATAATCATCAATCTGCCCAAAACAATCGGGAAAGGGGTTAAAGAAAATAAAGGATAGAAAATGAATGAGAGAAAAGGAGAGGAGAGGGTGAGATGAATGAAGAGAGGAGAGAGAAAGGGAGAGGGGGAAATGACGATGAGGTGGGGTAGTTGATGGTTCTGGTGAGATGGAGATGAACGAGATTTTTGAGGTTTTTTTTGTTATTTTATATATTTATATATTTTAATATTATGTGATTCATTTATTACTTTATGTATATTTATTTGTTAAATAATTTTTATTTAAATCAAGTAATGTAATTCCCTCTTTGCCTTTAAGTCAAATGGTCAACATTTCAATTTAACGGAATCTATGATGGTAAAAGATATTTTACATATTTATATTAACAGTAAGGGAAATTTTAGTTAAAAATGAAATTAATATAAAAAAAAAAGGGATTTTTTCCAAATTACGGGCAGTTTTGGGGATTTTCCCTAATTAAGAATAATGAGATTGTTGTAACGTTGAAAGTTAGTCCTACAAAGACAATGAAACTTTATAGTCATTCTATGAAGAGATCCACCAACTGGAGAGAATTTTGATGGATGTAGCAAACCATCCGTACAAGCGATTACCTAGCTACCAAAATCATATTATGTATGGATGTGTTGATAATATTACGTCTTTTGAGTAATCACCCCAACAACCACCTCATTTAGTGATTTTACCTATCTTTAAAAAAGGATTTCGTTAGTTTACAAATGATAAACTAAGTATTTGTCTTAGGTTGAACGGAATTGATCATAACATTCATACTAATGTTCATATGTGAATCTTCAATTTTCTCTAATTCAAATGTTCTATTTAATAAATTCTAAACATTAATGAATAAGAGAAAAAGTAGTATTCTCAATTGCAAGATGTATAGGAGAAAGAATTTATTTATTTGTTGTAATACATCTAACTTACTAAAGTTCCATACCGAAATTTTGTTTTCATGATGTCTTACCTCCACATTCTTCTAGAGATCGGGATTTTAATTCTCTTCAAGTTTATATAGATAGTTTTCTCACTTTATTACGAAAATAATGTTTGTTTTTCCTTTTTTATGATAGATATCTTATCTATATATAATTTCTGATTTTAATAGATCTTGATAGATTTTTTATTTGTTTGGTGTTTTTTTTTTTTTTTTCAAAGATGTCTTGATATGGGGATGTCACCACATATCTTAAACTTCAAGATATGATAACTAACATTAGTTGACGTTTAAATTGTACAAAAACCAGTTTTAAAATGTGAAAATCAGTGTTATGGACTCATAAATCTAACGCTAATAATTTAAAGTTTGATTGTATTTTTTTTTTATTTTTTTGTTTTTTTAATCCCGTGCTTGCTTCCAGCAGCAACGTAGTTATAAAAAACGCCACTACGACATGCCACATCTAATAATGATGACACAATCACGCTCACTCATGGAACTTTTACCAACCAAAGTAAAAGTGGATATTCTAATATGTTCCAGAAAACTCTCATGAGTTCTTTTATATATGTTCCAACCAATATTCAATATTTACTTCTATAAAAGCAAAAGATATTTACTCATATAATATAGAAAGAGGAACCTTCTACACATACCAATATATACATATGAATCCCTATCATGTGTGTATATATATAATGGATTAATAACTTGTGTCATATATGTAAAGAAAAATTGGAATAATAACTTGAACTATGGATTAATGGATAGTTTTATCTCTCTTTTACTCTCTTTATATATGCTTGAATTTCTTTTTTTTAATCACTGTGACGATCATCGTATTAAAATTAGGAAAAATTACATTAAAGTACCTTGACATACCATATTATTACATCAATGGTATAAGTTTATCATGAATTCTAGATAAATACTCTACCGTTGGTTGACTTAGTCAAACTTAACGGTTTGACAACCTTTTTAGAATGAGATGACATAAATGTCCTTATCATATATAATTAATACAAAAATTAAGCAATTAAGAAATTAAATAATAAAAAAGTTGATAACTTCTTTTAAAAATGAAATAATAAATTTAACAAATGAAAATTTTCAATTAAAAAATAAATCTGGTGTTATCAAGCAAAAACCAACCATCACCAAATCCCCATCATGGCATCAGCCTCAATCACGCATCCTCCTCATCACCACACAATCACCATGCCTCCAAAACCCCACCATCACCAACACCTAAATTCACATCATTTTGATCACCAATCACATAAACTTTTGAAGCACTCTTACCAGCCACATCAACTTTTGAAGCCCTCTCACTAGTTGAGTCGTCTTAACTCTTCAGTAGTTGTCGTACTGTCTCAAAACTCCAACCCATTACCATACCATCTAAAGCCCTAACAATCACCACACCAAGTTTGGTGCAGTCTTCGTATGAGAGGGTATCTAGGCAATCTCCTTTTTCGAGATCTCTAATTTTTAATAGATTTTTTTTTAATTTATTGGTTGATGATGTATTTATTTTGAATTGGAATTGGTAGGGTTTTTTTTTTTTTTTTTTGATAAATATGAGTTGTGTTTAAGTTCAAATTTTATGGGTATGTCAAGATGAACAGTGTTTGGGTTTTGTTGAACAAGATTATGATTTGGTTGATGATTGGGTTCTTCTTGTAGGTTTTGTTAAGATGAGTAGTGTTTCAAATTTGTTGAATATCTAGGTTTTGTTAACATGAGTAGTGTTTAGGTTTTGTTGAATATTTGGGTGGAATGAGATTTTAATTTAGTTGAAAATTGGGTTGAAGAAGGGTTTTGTGGAAGACATGAGTTTTAGCTATTGAAAGAATTAGTCGTCTCAATTATTTTTTCAATTTTTTAAATATTGTATTATTAATTATTTAAATTATTTTTAAATTTTGGATGTGGCAAATGGTGGGTGGATATAGTTATTTTTTATTTACTTATAATTGTTTTATATTAAAAAGATCAATTTACCCTTAAGATGTCAAATTTGTCGTTATCTCAGTGTTAGTCAAACTTAATCAAAGGTATTTACCTGTAATTAACAATAAACTTGTATCATTGTTACAATAACAAGATATGTCAAGCTACTATAGTGTAATTTTCCCCTAAAATTATTTATGTAGCTAGAGACACAAATATACTATTTACTTTTTTATCTAACATGGGAACCTGGCATGGTCCATTTTATCTAGCCGTTTGGTCGACATTCTACTAAAGTTTTTCTCAGTTGGTTGTTGGCTAATAATTAATGATGACTTTCTATAAAAACTTTTTGATTAAAAAACAAAACACTATCATACTCAACTATATATGTAAACGCAGAAACTCACACATCCAAGTCCAGAATATATATGCATCACACTTGAGTACTAGTACAGTGACCAAAAAAAAGTGTGGCCATGGCTAGAATTCTCCCAATCTTTGCTTCCAAACTCATCATTCTTTTCTCCGTCCTCTCTTCCTCCACCATAATCCAACTCTCTGCAGCAAAAGACCATGAAAGCTTTGCAAGAACCCTAGACAAGAAGCTACTGGGCCTCAACAAGAAAGAAAAGCTAACCCACTTCAAAGTTTACTGGCATGACATTGTGAGCGGTAGAAATCCTACTTCAGTCAAAGTAGTGACCCCCAACAACACATCAGTCACTGGATTCGGCATCGTGAGCATGATCGACGATCCGATCACCGCGGGGCCGGAAATGAGCTCCAAAATGGTGGGGAGGGCACAAGGGTTCTATGCACTGGCCTCACAGGAGGAGATTGGACTCCTAATGGCCATGAACTTTGCATTCATTGAAGGCAAGTACAACGGGAGTAGCATATCAGTGTTGGGGAGGAACACAGTGTTTTCAAAAGTGAGGGAGATGCCTGTGATTGGTGGCAGTGGACTGTTCAGGTTTGCTAGAGGGTATGTTCAGGCAAGAACTCACAAGTTTAATGTCAATACAGGAGATGCCACTGTTGAGTACAATGTCTATGTGTTGCATTATTGATGTTTTTTTTGGGCTTTTGTGATTTTTGACCCTCTTTCTGGGTTATGTTTAGTAATTATCCAGTGTCCCTTTGGTTGGTAGTGGGGTGCTTTCAAATTTCAATTGTGTTACCACTTTTTTCATCGACGTTAAGGTTAGTGGGGTTGGTTTTGTCAGCTGGCTTGCGTTTCATATTTATGATATTTATGCATTCAAGTTTACGAAAAGCTCTTTATCTTTATTATTTGTTCCCTTCTTAAAATGACACCGAAATCGAATCTATCTATTAACTGTATATAAAAAATGGAAAGAGAGTCGGTAAACAGTGACAGAATTCCACACCCTTCAAATTTGTTTGAAACTGAAATGACATTTTTGCCCTTGATAAATATAAGTAGACTACTATAGCAAGGAGGATAAAAAAGTAAATAAAACATTAGATATTTCATATTTGTTTGTGGCCAAGAACTTCAAGTATAGGGTGGTTGAGAATGGGTATGGCTTGAAGTGTGGTGATGAATACCTGCCAGTGTTTCGATGAGATGAGATTTAAGGGTTTTGTAAATGAATTGTCTTCATCCACATTATTTTCACTAAAAATGTTCACTTCTTCTTCTTCTTCTTGTAATAAAAAACCTTAGATAAGAAAACTGCATCGTTTTGGAGTAAAAAATGGAGAATACGGCGAGGAAGCAGGTGAAGAGGAAGAGGGTGGTGCCGGCGATGACGAAGGACGAAATGGGTGTTCGAATCGGGGGTCTGTTCAACTGGTTTCTGTTCTATTGTCACTTGAAGTTGCAGTAACCAGACAAAGAGCTTCACGTTTCTTGTACCCTTTGCTCTCCTTTGAACGTTTCGATGACCCATTTTGTCGCTGACAACGTAAAGATACAAACTTTTACTCTTTCAGGTTTCCGTGTTTTTTTTTTTTGTTTTTTTTGGTTGATTAGAGGTCTAAATTGTAAAGAAAAACTTGATCTTTTGAAGATATGGTTGTTTGTCTTAGGTGGGGTTGTTTTGTTTTGCATGTTTTTTTGTTTTTTGATATTGGTTTTCCTGTTTGTGTGGAAAAAAATATGTTTGACAGATAACTCGGCTAATGATGAAGTGTAGATATCATTGAAGTTTGTATTAATCTGATAATATTGGTGATTTTGGAAAGGTGGGCACTTTAACCCGGGTTTGACATTCGGTTTCTTCCTGATAAGGAAGATCTTTATAACCAGAGGCCTGTACTACATGATAATGCAATGCCTTGGCGCAATTTGTGGCGTTGCTGTTGTGAAGGCATTTACTCAATCTCGGTTTGTGTTGCTACATGGTGGAGCTAACTTGGTTAAGTCAGAAGGCGTTGGCTTGTTTTTTGAGTTGTTTGGTACTTTTGTGCTTTTATATGCTGTTTTCTATACAAGTGATGCCAAGAGAACTGTTATAGATTCCCATGTCCCTGTAAGTATAACTTCTTTCCCCTGTCTTTTAATTCATATATAGAGTTCTTTTTTGCCTTGTATCATTGTGGATTTGATAGAAAATGATAATAGCATGAAATCTATTTATACAATTTATCATCAGTCTAGATCAATGTATATATCTTCTCTATTTATTACTTTTTATTGGTTTTGTAATACTACATACTCTGTACATAAAGTGGACACTGATTTAGTGGATATGGAGTGATATATGCTGCTAGGAGTAGATGTTCAATAAAAGGAAAGTAGCTTTTAATTGGAATTTGTTGTTAAAGCCTTATATCACAATCAAGGAATTCTCTTCGTAAACGTGTGTTGCAAAAACGTGCTTAGTTAAGTGCTCTTGAACTTTGAAGTTGCCCTTCTTGTGATTAGATATAATCTTTTGATTGTGTTTATAATTCTTTTACGATATATCATCTTGTTGTATGAATGCAAATTGCAGGTCTTGGCACTGCTCCCTGTTGGATTTGCAGTGTTTTTGGTTCGCATAGCATCCTGCCCCTTCAGTCAGACTGGTATAAATCCAGAAAGGAGCCTTGCAATTGCCATCATCTATGGCAAGCAAAAAGTTTGGGAAGACCAGGTGAGTTAAACAAACTAAGCCATTCTGATTTTGTTGCTTGATAACATAAAACTTTATCGCGTATGAAGATTAATTTTAGTTTGTTACAGTGGATTTTCTGGATGACACCGCTCTTTGGCACCTTACTTGCTGCACTGTACTACCAGATAGTCCTCGGACCAAAGCCATTCAAGTCTAGAGCTTGATAAGTCTCTCTGCTTTGCATACTCTTAATATAAGGTGTTGATGTTGTATGTATATATCTGCAGCTTGTTAATGTAATATGGGCAGCTATGTTTCAAACATGGAA
Organism: Nephelium lappaceum; assembly: GCA_021234005.1. Taxonomy (NCBI): domain Eukaryota; kingdom Viridiplantae; phylum Streptophyta; class Magnoliopsida; order Sapindales; family Sapindaceae; genus Nephelium; species Nephelium lappaceum. Next base: position 8,519,087 of record CM038009.1, read on the forward strand.
CCTTTTTTTTTCCTCCCAAGTCTAACCATTCTTTTATTATAGTGAATATTGTGTATGTCTTTTTCTAACGATCTGGTTGTGATAAAATAGCAAATTCAAACATATTCCATAAAGCTCCACATGACGCACAAAAGAGGCACTAGTGTTATTAAAACATGTTGAATATTCAAACACTAATACAAGAGGAAGGAAATCTTGTCGTACTTAATTTACATCACTAAATACTAAATAAATACATTGATGTACTTTTTTGTTTTTTAGTGTAAGAATAATTCATAGCACATATGTATATATATTGTGAATTTTGATCCAATAAATTTTAAATATATACAATTTGATTAAGGTTTCATTTTCTGATGCAAAAAAATTTCAGATATTAATGTTTTGATTAAAGTTTCTTTAAATAGTATTAAGATTTAAGTGCTTTGATCCAAGTTTAAGGGGTTGTTTATTTTTACCATTTTTCACTTAATGGATCTGAATTATATCTTTTAAGTGATTTTGGTTTGTATTTTTAAATGATCAAATCACTTAAATTTACCCAAAAATCACTGAATATAAAAAGCTACAATTTTTGACTTTTCATTTAATGACAAATCAATTAATGAATTTTTATATATATTCTTTCAAATATATTCTTCCTAAAATAATATATTTTCAAATTAGTTTTAATTTTATGTTATACAGATTTATTTTAAATTTAATCAATAAAATATTGCAATGACTAAAATATATATTACTTTACAATTTCAATTTTTGTTACTATAGTATTTTAATTTAAGAACATTTTGTTTATTTTTATTTAAATATATAAATTTAATTTACTTTACTATAATAATTTATTTTTTTATATATAATTTAAAAAAATTACTTTACTATAATAATTAATTATATTTTAATTATGAATCAAAAATGTTATTAATATATATATAAGTGTTTTAGTATTTTTTAAATAATTTATTATAATTGTTTCTATTATATTAAATGAAGTTTCAAAACAACTAATAGTAAAATGATATAAATGTCAAATTAATAGTTTTAAGACAATTTTAACTTAAAACAAACGAGATTACTATACATTCAGAGATAAAAGAAAAAAAAAAAAACATGTCATTCAGATTTCAGGTTTCAGTCACTATTCAGTTTTCAGTGTTTAGCAACACTGTTCAGTCTTCAGATAAAAAAACAAACGACCCCTAATCCTTTTGATAATATTAAAATTCTCCAATACATATGTATAATTTCATCAAAGTTTGGAAGAATCAGAATGTCTATGTTCAATTCAAACACTTGTTAAATTTTTTAAAATCAAACCAAATCGACATTTCGAAGGAGTTAAAAATTGTATTATATATCAATTTATTGTTAGTCTAATTCTTGTTAACAATCAATAACAAACATTAGACATATGTTTAAAGGGTGGTTATATTCTACCTAAAGAAATTTAGGGTGCACCCATTTTATCGCTACACCAATAATTTAAATTTGGCAAAAATTTCCTTCAAACACCCATTATAACCCTAACTAAACAATCTTTTATAGTCTCATATTTTCATTCAGTACATATATTTCTCTCTACAATGAAAAATCTACTATAACTTCTCATTTTAATTTTCATAATTTATATTAATTGCATAACCTCTTCACTTGTCTCCCATGAAAAGCCTGTGTACTTAGCATTTGTAATACGTTAGTAATTAATTATCCATTCTTTTTCTTTTTTCAAGCCATTATTTTATTTGTCTCCTATCATTTGATTTTATTATACCTGAAAGCTTCCTCCTTTTACCAACTGCCAGGGTTACAGCAAAGAAAAGAAAACAAGGAAAGAATTTGGAGACTATGAGTGTAAATAATTATTGGTATATGAGACTGTAAAAGGGAAAAAAATTGTAAACACATCTATAGAATTTGTCAAGGTTTAAATAAATTCAAGTAAAAATAAAAATAAAGAATTTTGGAATTTGTTAAATGAAATTAAATTATCTTTAAATGTAAATGCTTTTAAGGTTTTTATTATTATTATTATTATGGTTCGGGAGGGAGATTATGATACCGAGAAAATTACTTATATCGTGTTTTAATATAACGGTGAAACTTGAATTTTGGATCTTTCGAGATAAAGCACGATATTCAATCACTCTTATTTAAAGTGGTGTGTAAAAGATAAATTTTTTGACCATATATACAGACTGGGCCCCTATATGTTTTAACCCTATCTATAAAAAAAAATGGGCCTGGCTTTCTTTCGTATAGATTTTACAGGCCCAAATGAGAAAGATAAAGTGAAGGGTGGCTTTTCTCTTCTCCTCGGAGTTGTCTTATGATACATTCAAAGCTACATGGGAAGTTGAAGTGGTTTATGTAATGTTGGTGGTTTAAATCGAAATGGGGTTGTTAGTGATGACAAATCCGCAGTTGGGTTCTTGTTTTTGTCTGGAAACAACAAAGCTGACTTCTTCTTCTTCTTCTTCATGTGGGTTTGCTTCAAAGACCGACATGAATGCAAACAAGAAGAGGAGTGGGAGGGTATTTGTTATGAGAAAGGAAGAGTCTGAGAAGCGGCTTGTTCTTGAGAAAGAGTTGGAATTCAAGCCCTCTTTTAATGAGTATTTGAAGGCCTTGGATTCTGTTAAGACTGCAAGGGACACACTACCAAAACAACCTCATGGTAAGCCAACCACATATGGTTCTAATGATGGTTTGAGGGAGAATGTAAAATTGAGCAAATTTGATGAGAAAGGGACTGTTGTTAGCAAGTCAAGGGATGGAAAGGTGAAAAGGGTGTTTAGAGGAGAGACCTCTAATTGGAGATCTTTGCTTTATCAAAGAGATAGTGGTGTGGAGCCAAAATTAAAGGATAAAGGTGCAACCATTCGAAATGCATCAAGAGGTGGCCCTTTTAGAAGGAGTAACACTAGTACTAGTGTTGACACAAGAGGAAAGCTTGTTTATGATCAAAACTCCTCAAAGATGGTGGGGTTTGGAGCAAAGGGGAATGGCAGTTTTGAGAGAGAGAAAGTTGGTGTTACAAGCTGGGGAAGGGGAGCACACGGTGGTGCCACACCTGAGAGGAATATTGTCCTGGTACAGAAAAATACTAATGAGAATGAGATTGAACGGAGAAGTGGAAATTCGGGTAGTAGCAGTAAGTGGTTTCGTGGAAAAAGTGGTCATGATAGTAGTTGGGAGGTCGAAAGAGATGCCTTCAAGAGTCTGGAGGACAATGATATTATGGACAAGCCAAGAGTTTCAAAGATGGAAATGGAGGAGAGGATTCAGAATTTGGCGAGGAGGTAGTATCTTTTCGACTGATTTTGTTTATTATGAGTTGATATGATTGATCAAAATTTTATGAGTTACGTTCCTTTTACAGTTGTTTTTGTTTTTGAGCTTATTAGCTTTTATTCATCATAGTTCACCTGGTGTTAGATGTGAAAAAAGAAACTTGATAGTTGGTCAAGCTGCCCCTTGATGTGGTTTTTTATTTCCTTGTGTTGGATTAGTTTTGCAAATGAAAATGATAAGGTTAGCTCCTGTTGTCAGATCATGTAATGCATCAGATATTTGCTTTTGTAAATACGTGTGTAAATGAGTACTCGTATTGACCTTATATATCATGTGCACCTACAATTTTCAATATGTTTATATTCATAGCAGAGAACATGGTTTGGCCTTTGGATTAAAAAACCGAAGTTTGACAATCAAACTTTCTTTGTCTTTTAGTTATTATAGTTCACTTGATGTTAGATGTTACTGCAAATTTAATTGTTTGTCAGGTGCCCTGTGATGTAGTTGTAGTTTCCCTTTTGTTTGATGTAGATTGTTCTTGTGATAGATAGAAAATTGCAAAGTTGGGCCTTGTTGTTAGATCATTTGATCCAGCTGGTACTTTTCTTTTGTGAATACATACAGAAGCACTTCTATCTCCCTTATGCATCATATGAATGTACAAATTTCGATATGTTGAGATTGCATGCAAAGAACTTAGTTAGGCCTGTTGTACAATAATCAAAATTTAGTTAGCAACTACACTAGGGTATGCATCAGGTTGAGTAAGAACTGTTGGATATTTGGACTATTCATAAGCAGTTTTTAATGTTGATATTGCCAGGGTATTTGTGTGGTTTACGTCTCTTTGCATTTCCTCTGTAGTACAGATTTAACAATCAAATGTTGTTATCCAAGCTAAAGTACTGTTTAACAGGTTGAATGGTGCAGATATCAATGTGCCTGAGTGGATGTTCTCAAAGACTATGCGAAGTGCAAGGATCAGATTTTCTGATCATTCTATATTGAGGGTTATCCAGATATTGGGAAAATTAGGAAACTGGAGGCGGGTTTTACAAGTGATTGAGTGGCTTCAGAGGCGTGAACGCTACAAATCCCACAGGCTGAGGTACTTTTTTTCCTTTTCTACTTCGCCATGCCTATTTTATTATTGCCCTTGTATTATGCACTAAAGAGTCTGATTGATCAAGTTCTTTTCATTTCTCAATTTTATTGAGGTCCAAAATCCTTTCAATACTGAAATTTTCTTGTCTGCATTATTATTTAAAGTTAGGTTAGTGCAATTACAGATATTTTAAGATTGTAGAGTTGGATTGACAAACTTTCGTTTTAGTTATGAAAAAAGTTGAAAAATTTAATTATTTCATTGAGGTGAAAAATAACCGTCCAAACCTTGAGCCAAGATACTCTGCAGCGTGATTTAAATCAAGGATGAAAACTATAGGCATGATTTGAGGGAGACATTGTTATTTTTCAAAAGTGGATTCTAATATTTTAGAAAGAGAAGTCTTTTCATTCAGCATATGGAACAGATGTTATATTCGTTTCTGTCAAGCATGAGTCTACTATTTTATAATACTTATTTTAATTGAACCTGGTGGTGTTTGAAGTGGATTTATTTGGTCATAACTAGTGGTGAATGGTGCTGGTAGGTATCTGATGATTTGGCATTGTTTGGGTTATAGCATTTGTTGCAGTGGTGACAGCAGTGGTAGACTTTGGTCGTTAGTTCAAGGTTGACCTATGTCAGGATAAGTGTGTGAGCAAGCTGAGTGCATGAATTTATTCAGAGACTGTAAATGTAAGATTGTGAGATTGTGGATCCTAGTGCTATTACAAACCAGTTTGTGGTGGATAAGTCATTCTGTATGCAGAGCAATAAAAAAGAACTTAGAGAGCTTGATGTTTATCTTGGCCTGAAAACTAGAACCTTGGTATTGGCAGGGAAAATTATAGCAACAAACCACTTAGCCTTTTATCTCTTGCTCTTCCATTGTATTTCTTAGAGGAATCGGTGACTGCAGTGACTTCATTGGTGGCACATAGAGATACACGGACTGTGACTACTGTCCAGCGGTGGTGGCCCAAAGTCAGAACTAAGGATGATAGAGATGAGTTAGTGGCGCTGGCTTTGGTTATTGTATTGGAAATTTTGGTGTTACTAGATTAAGGGAAAGTAAATGAAGAAAGAAAGGAGAAGAAAGGGTTTTTAAGAAGTTTATGTATATTTCATTCAAAAACTTAAAGGAACTGTACAACCTTAGCCTAATATATATACAAAGTAGTTTACCTAGAGATAGCTATGAAAGGGAAAAATAAAAATAGGAAAAACTAGATACAATCACTTCAAATTAGGCACTAACATACGATCTACATAGAAAAGGTAATTAGATAAGTTGACCAAATCTCCTAAAATAGGAAACTAATCAACCTACTATTACTAACAGAAAATCTACACCCCCGCTTAAGCTAGGCCGTAAATGTTGATCATTCTCAGCTTGGAATGCAACTCTTCAAATGATGCCCTCGGAAGAGCCTTTGTGAAAACATCTACTACTTGTGAGTTAGTAGATCTATAGATCAACTAGACCATTTCTGAATCAACTTTCTCTATTATAAAGTTTTGATCAATCTCCACATGATTTGTATAGTCGTCATGCACTAGGTTCTTAGCTATATTAATAGCTACTTAATTGTCACACAATAACTTAATAGATGTAGCCATAGGTACTTTGAGTTCCTTCAGAAGTCTTTATAGCCAAATTTCCTTACAAATTCCATGAGCCATAGCTTTAAACTTTGCTTTAGCACCGCTCCGAGATACAACAACTTGTTTCTTGCTGCGCCATATGACCAAATTGCCTCACACATAGGAGCAATACCCTTAAGTAGATCTCCTATCTAACACTGAACTTGCCCAATCTGCATTAGTAATACATTGATTTCCTGGTTCTCATTCTTCCTGAAACAAATCCCCTAACCAAGTGTTATTTTCAAATATCTAAGAATTCACATAACAACTCCCATATGCTCTTTTGTTGGGTTATTCATAAGCTGACTGACAGTGCTTACAGAGAAGGCAATGTTTGGTCTAATATATGACAAATAGATTAGTTTTCCTATGAAGCGTTGATATCTCCCTTTATCTACTAGAGGACTACCTTCAACTAAACCCAATTTAGTTGTATTATCCATAGGAGTATCTGCAGGTTTGTACTCTGTCATCCCAGCTTCTTTGAGAAGATCCAATATGTACTTCCTTTGGTTGATAAACACTCTAGCTTATGATTTTGCAACCTCCATTCCCAAAAAATATTTTAGACTCCCCAAATCTTTAGTTTCAAATTCCTGGTCTAGGAAATACTTCAATTTCTGAATCTCCTCTTCACTGTTCCTAGTTATTATCATATCATCCACATATACTATAAGTATAGTACCTATGTTACCTATCAAATGTTTGACAAACAAGGCATGGTCAATTTGACATTGAGAGTAACCATACCTCCTAACTGCCTTGGTTAACCTCTCAAACCATTCCTAGGTGATTGTTTTAACCTATACAATGATCACTTCAATTTGCACACTTTGTTTCCACAGAACACTTCAAAACCTAGTGGTCCCTCCATGATGGCATCTCATAGTTCCTTTGTTGTCTCCCTCAATAAGTAACTCTCACTCAATTCTAATGTCATTGAATTATAAAGCCATGTCATGACCTTGCTATTCTCCACCTCCCAAGGTTTGTAGGCTTTGTCCTCCTTCTTCAAGATTACAGCCTCCCTTGTGATAAACTTAAATTTCCCTTCCCTTTGAGGAACATCAACATTAATTGAGATTATGGCAAATAATTCTTTCCATTGAGTTTATGACTGGTGATAGGCATATGAGGATCAGGTGGTAGGTCGTTAAAACCTCTATTGTGAGAGGAAGTCTCAACTGTTGAGGCCTCACCCGATTGAGACATGATCGGTACTCAGAAAGGCTCTGATACCATGAAGAAAGAAAGGAGAAGAAAGGGTTTTTGAGAAGTTTATGTATATTTCATTCAAAACTTAAAGGAACCGTACAACCTTAGTCTAATATATATATACAAAGTAGTTGACCTAGAGATAGCTATGAACGGAAAAAAAAAAAAAAAAAGAAAAGGAAAAACTAGATACAATCACTACAAATTAGGCACTAACATACGATCTACATAGAAAAGGTAATTAGATAAGTTGACCTAATCTCCTAAAATAGAAAACTAATCAACCTACTATTACAAATAGAAAATCTATTGTAAACATGAAGCTTAAGGTAGCGATGTTGTTTTTGCTTGAATGGGTAGTACTAGTAGGATGAGGATTTGACTATTTTCTTTACATTTTGTCTGGGGTTTAATATGATGAAAGTTATGCTTAAAATACTTTGAATTGCCCTATGTAACTATAAAATGGATTAACCTCAAATTATTTCCCTTTTGCTGATTAGTCAAAAAATCATGCTATTCATGTCAACAAAAAACTTAATGGTAACCATTCAAAGACATTGTAAATTGAGACTAACTGTTTTTATGCTTAGAAACAAGGGATCTGATGATTCTTCATTCACCTACTCATCAAAGTCTTTGTACAAATTTTATTTGTAACAACTTTGCCTAGATTGGTTGATGTTTGTGGCCCTCTTCCTCCTTACTAATTTTGGCTGGAAATTATATCTTTTTTTCTTTTTCCTTCCAATATTTTTTTCTAATTTGGAGGCCTTGACTCATGTTATCTTTAGCCCTTCTATAAGCTATAATATTTAGTATTCCCAATTTTGAATTCAGAAATTGCAAGTACAACACGACTATCTTTGCTGAAAAACTAAAATATGTAGTTTGTGTTGGATGCCTTTTAATTTACTGTTGTTCCTCTGTGTACTTTTGGTTGATTGTGAACTAACTGATTACCAACAAAAGTATGAAAGTGGAAGTTGCATCTTAGTACTATATGAAGGAGGATTTTGATAGAATATATTCTAATGGCTGATTGGGAAAATACTTATTGTAACTTCTTCTTTCTGCAATCATTTCAAAGACCAACTCTAATACTGTATTTTGTGGGGACTCTTCAGTTTATTTTAGGATTTATATAGTTTTCCTGAGCTATATTTTGTAAAAATTTTGAATAAGTTTTTAACTATTTGGTATCTTCTCCACAGTAATGATATCGAGTTTAATTTTTCACTGTGGCCGTGTAATTCGCTGTTACTTGAAATACTTGAAAATTTCATGCGTGCAAGAACTTTTTACTATGCTACAACTTTTTGATCCAGAAACATCTACACAACTGCTCTTAATGTACTCGGAAAGGCAAGGCGACCTGTAGAGGCACTTAATGTATTTCATGCAATGCAGGTAATGCACATTGATTGTTATGCTTGGGGCATGTACCTTGCTCATGACACACGCTTTAAGTAGTAGTCAAGGAGAGAAATCTTTACTAACCCATGTAAGCTTTGTCTTCTGTCCAGCAACAAATGTCCTCATATCCTGACTTAGTGGCTTATCATTGCATTGCCGTCACTCTTGGACAAGCAGGGCATATTAAGGAACTTTTTGATGTGATTGATACAATGCGATCTCCTTCAAAGAAGAAGTTCAAAACTGGGGTATATGAGAAATGGGACCCGCGATTGGAGCCTGATATTGTTATCTATAATGCAGTGAGTGGCGCTCCATTACTGATTAAATATATAATAAATAATCCATTGGCCAATGTTAATCCATATTGGGGAGGAGATATTGATCTGTATGCCCCGTATGCATGACTATTGATGTTCTCTCATTGCAATAAATTTGGTTGGTTAATTTCTTGCTGTGTGATTCTAAACATTTTAATGAAGTTTGAGAATGAATGTCTTGAATGATTCTGAAATTGGAAATCTGCCAGTGATAGTCTGAAGGTTTCTATACATTATAAACCTCTTCAAATAATCAGATGTTAAACCTCAATTAAGTTGTTTCTGAAAGTTTTTCTGTATACAAGATCGACATGATTGTGCTGAATTTTGTTAAGTTAGAAATTGAATGTCATAGATATTTCAGAAATTGTTAAACCTGTTAGCTCATAGTCTCTTGTTTATTGTCTATGAGGTGGTAAATGACGAATTTCTATCTGAATCTACATTCAAAATTTGAAGCTTTAAAAGTTATTATCTCTAGATTTTATCATGTATTTTATAGACAGATATAGGTAAATTTTTGCGAAGCTTTATGGGATCATCTGAGGTAGTTCTTACTTGTCCCTGGAATAAGTCTATGTAAATTGAGCTGATATAAAATTTCCAAACTCAAAAGTGTATGTTACTGTCGTCCTCAGTGTGATCCTGGAAAAGTTTAGGAATCTCAAATTTACATATTTTTGTTGTGGGTCCTCAGTCAAGTGTGATTCTGAGGTGTTTGGAAATTGAGTAATCATCATTATATAGTTTTTGTTGTATATCTGTTTCTATGTGGGATAAATGTCCTTTGATATCCTTTCTTGCAATTTCAAGGTACTAAATGCTTGTGTTCGGCGGAAACAATGCGAAGGGGCATTTTGGGTTTTGCAGCAGTTAAAACAACAAGGTCAGAAACCTTCTGCTACAACATATGGACTTGTTATGGAGGTACTAACTGAAACTCTACTAAAACTCTTAACTACTGCTGTTGTTTTTTCCTTTTCTCTCTACTACATCTAAGTCATTGTAGGTTTTCATGTCTTATTAGCAGTTTAATTTATAACTTCTTCTTAATTGATAAATTTGTGTGCTTTTTCGTGGTAACCATAACCATAACCAGGAAATTGTATCAATTCATTGCTAAAACTATTTTTTTAAGCAGGTGATGTTAGCATGTGGCAAGTACAGTTTGGTTCACGAGTTTTTCAGAAAAGTGCAGAAATCTTTTATTCCGAATGCTTTAGCATATAAAGGTATCTAGTTATCTGATCTGTTTTGCATGCTATTTTGTGGAATTCCAATTTACAATGTTACTCTACTGTATACAGTTCTTGTGAATACTTTTTGGAGAGAAGGGAAAACAGATGAGGCTGTCTCAGCTGTTCTGGACATGGAAAGACGAGGAATTGTAGGTTCTGCTGCTCTTTACTATGACCTTGCTCGCTGTCTTTGTAGCGCTGGAAGGTGTCAAGAAGCATTAACGCAGGTAGGTTTATTATGCTGAATCTGTTACAAATGGATTAAACTTTATAATAGAATATTATTTAATGTCTAAGGCATACCTTACAATTCAGGATATGAATAAAACTAAATTGAGTCAAATAGGTCTGAGACCTGCAAAGTTTTCTTTGGGTACTTGATCTGGGATAATAGTCTCACAATCCTTCTTTTCCTATTTATTTTGTTAGCAAAAGGGTGTTTTAGAATTTGAGCCCTAATTTGAACATTTACGTACTAAGCAGTTGTGATTGTTGGTGGTAATGATACGATCAGTAAAGGCACCTCAACACTGGATTCTGGCATCTGTTTGTCATCAATAGAAATGAACTCTTATCCTCAAGAAGGAAGTTAGCAAACTGATGCCTGAGGAGAACAAAATTGGAGGGGGAGAAGGCAATAGGAGAGTGAGAAAATAAACTTAGAGAATGAAAATAGCTTAACATTTCATTTCTATCTAAGGTATGTTCTAGATTGACAAAAGAAGACTTCTATAATGCCATAATGGAAAGAAAAGCCCTAATTTCTGAATGACCAAGGTAGTAATAGTAAATAACTAGAAATAAAATTACCAATAGCCAAAAAATATATAAGCGAACAAATGAAGCAAATATGGCCAAATGTTACTGATAAAAGAAATTAAACCTTAGGTTCTGTGTCTACTTCAAATGTAGGTATGTAAATCTCTGGCAGGTCCTCTGTCAAGAAAGATGGAACAAGAAAGTGAGTTACAAAAAGTGGAAAGACATCAATATGATATGGCTGCTCTATCTTTCGTGAATTAATTACAGCTTCAGCAGCTTCAGCTTGGATTGACTAGTGGAAATGTTTGAAGAATTTCCAGGAAGTAGAAACAGTAATGACTCTTTGAAAGCAAGAATATTTATGACCCTTGGACAAAATGTTTTCACTTTAGATTTTAGCTCTTGGAGTGACTTCATAACAGGGTGCTGAAAGTTTTACATACTATTGGGCTGCTTGGTTAGAATTGCAATCTATATTTGAATCATATAGGAATCTAAGTGGACCTAACAACATCCGAATTTTGTTTATGAAAGTGTGGGCCTAAAATTTTTCTTCTCTGCCTTTGATAGACGTGTAGAGGTGGCTGCCACTTGTCTTCTTCAGAAACCAAATGCTTAACTATAATGCAAATTTCTAGTCACTCCCAAGCTTGTAATATGAAGTTTGATATCATTTATTATCATCACTTAATAAGCTGCAAGTTTCGGGTGGAGGTTTCTTTTGTTATAGGGTAATGAGAAATAATATTATACTTATTCTCAAAGTAGATAACATTTAATAGCACGTATAATATGGTTGATTTAGTCTTGGAGGTTAAATTGGATTCGCAACCGGACATTGTTAAGAAGGCAACTTTCCATCTGATCTTGAAGTGATGAACTTTTTGATAGATGTGATTTTTATTTGTTTGAATTGGCATCTATAGTTAAGTTTTACTGGCCTTAAATAGGTATCAATGAGAACGGCCAAGCCCCGTGCAACATTTCTATAGCAACTCATATGTAGAAGTGTAATAGTAAAGGTTCATGTATGACTGATACACAAGAATTAACATCTGATAACTGTTTCCACTGGTATGGAAGAATAAACTATATGGTTGGTTAAAGTAATTGTATTTGGCTGATCTTCTGTCTTCCTACTGTGGATACTTTGATACTTTTATAATGTTTGACTGCTAAATAATTAAGATCACAACACTTTGGTGAAGCTCATCCTACCTGGAATTTAAATTAAACTATCTTAGAGTGGATACATTGTTATGATCTTTTTTGCAACATGATTCAACTTTTAGGTCAACTGATTTGTCATTCTTTCCCTTCCACAGATGGAGAAAATATGTAAAGTTGCAAACAAGCCTCTAGTGGTAACTTACACTGGATTAATTCAAGCTTGTCTCGACTCTGGAAACATTCAAGATGCTGCAGACATCTTCATCCAGATGAAGGACTTTTGCTCTCCAAACCTTGTTACTTGCAACATGATGCTTAAAGCTTATCTGGAACATGGTTGGTTTGAAGAAGCAAAGAAGCTATTTCAGAAGATGTCAGAAGATAGCAATCATATGAGCAGTGGATCTGATGACAAGGATCTGGTGATACCAGACATTTACACATTCAACACCATGTTAGACGCATGTACTGCAGATAAAAGGTGGGATGATGTTGACCTTGTCTACAGGAGGATGCTGTACCATGGATATTGTTTCAATGCAAAACGTCATCTTCGAATGATATTGGATGCTTCAAGGGCTGGAAAGGTTTTTTTTTTTTCCTTTTCTTTAAATTAAATTTCATCTCTAGCAATATTTTTTCTGTTTCTTTATATACCGTGTCTAAATGGATGTTCACAAAGTGTTATAAGCATAACTATCACCGCTCGATCCTCTCAAAAAAAGATACTGAGACAGTCGTCTAAAATGGATGATAACATAACTGATGGAGCCATGTTGCAAAAAATCCCAAACTGGTTAGCTCAGTCACACATGAATAGGTTGATTACAGGTAGTCAGCCAAATATGAAAAGGTTCTATTAGAAACAGAACTGATACTTTTTCAAAGTTCTATGAAGAAATTGAAACCAACTCCTTATCACAATGTCACAGTGAAAACCCTGAAGAACAATTGCAGGTAAACTCAGATATTCTTGGTTATGTCATTCAGCTTCATCAACTAAACTTGTGAAAGCAGAAACTATAGCAACTGTCATGCTCAGTCAAGGTTTTAAAGAGTAAAAATATGATGTTGGAATTTCGTCACTTTTTAATGGAAACTACTGGTACTTGTATAGATCACTGGGTTGTCTGTTTCCTCATCTCCTAAACCTGAACTAGTTTCCTTATGATATTCTGACACCAGGTCAATGCCTTATATCTGGACTTAGGTCTCGAAGTTTACATCATAACTATGTGTTTTGGAACAGTGTTATAGTTAATGCATTATGGATATAATTGAAGTGTGTTCTTTTGGTTATCGAAAATTTTCTGTTGTCAAAAAATAATGTGTTTGAATAAACATTCACTTTGTGGAATCTTCTACATGGCCAGCCAAATGTGCATTCTCTCTCATTCTGTGCCTTGTGTGAGAAGAAGCTGAAACGATCTAGAATAACTATTTTGGTTTTGATATATGAAAATTTCATATAAAAGAACCTTTTCACTGTAAATTTCATTGTCAAGATGGATCCTGCCCTTTCTTTTATTTTATTTGTCCCCATCCATGATAGCTATGACAACAGTGGTGCTGCTGTTACTGTTTGCAGGTAGAACTGCTAGAAACAACCTGGAAGCACTTGGCACAGACTGATCGGATTCCTCCATCGCCTCTAATCAAAGAAAGGTTTTGCATTGGACTTGAAAACAAGGACTACGTTTCTGCTCTTTCTTGCATAACCAGTCTGCCAGTTGGTGATTGGCCAGAATTTTCAGAGAATGCATGGTTGAACTTATTCGAAAAAAATTCTTGGCGTTTCAGAGAGGATACTCTTGTTCAATTATTACATGAGGCTAGCATCCATACCAGAAGCAACCTTCCAAATTCAGTATTGCTGAATCTAATAACTTCTTGTAAAGTATTTTTAAGGACTCACATTGTTCCTGCAAGGAATCTGAGAAATACTCTTTCTACTGTTTTATCTGAAAGTGCTTTGAAATGAAATTATGATTATTGGTATGTATTATGATTTTTGAAGTGCAATGGATGCGTCATTTGTCTGACATTTTATTAGAATGATTTGGTTTTCAATTTAAGGGAGTCTTGCATATTTTTACTAGAAAGTTAACGGCAAATAAGTTAAAGGCCTATCAGTAGATTAATTATTATTTGTTCGGATATAAGCCTGTAAATTATCCATATAAGTTTATAAAATGTATTTAGTGAGAATCAAATCCTCAACACCTTAGTGAGAATGAATAAACTTATTTTGTTCACAAATTTTCACTTGGTATAATAGTCAAAGAATAAGAAGAATGAACATATCAAATAGTCACAAATACTTCTAAAACATGTTCTATAATTCCTAAACTAGAGCTTAAGATTCTTTGTCATCGAAGATGGGAAATTCTAGTCTTGGTGATCCTGAACCTCTCGATGAGGGAGACACCTCTACGCCTTGCGGTATGTCTGATATAGCAGCCAGAATCCAGCAAATGCTAACAGAACGAGCTGACTTGAAGCTGAACGATCTCATCTTCTCGTTGTTGTTCACAAAAATATCCGAAGAACTGGAAAGGATTAGATACACCAGAACCTGAACAATCACAAATAGTCCTATCTTTATTAGGTCATGATCATCTACTAATGACAACTCCAGCTCCATTTCTCTAAATATAGTACAACTCCGCTTGATGTTTTTTGACAAGTTCGAATGATTTATGTGTACATTCCAGCTTGGAGAGACTTGTTATATAGAGGGGAGAATCAGGAAATAGAGTCTTTTGACTTGTAGACTAAGTCCAGTGTTAGTTACCGTTAGACCTAAAAACTTAAACTAATAAAGAAATTACCCATAGAATGCATTACTACATTGAAAAGTTGATTGAATGAAAAACTTTTAGATTATCCATAACTAATTGAGCAAATATAGTACAAGAAAAAGTAGAAGAAACAAATTCTTGGACTTCTCTCTATGTAGGATATGCTCTCAAATTAATTAGGTAAAGTTGGTTTGAACATGTGATTAGTTCAAGGCTCAAATTGATTTAATTAATTATGAGCTTGGTGGAGGAGCCGTGCAAAAAGCAGTCACTAAAGAAATCAGAAATATTCAATTTCCCCTTTCATTTGATCACTGATGAAATCATAATCTCAATTAATATTAGTTTGACTATGATTATTAGGCCGTCAATGACCAGGACAAAGTTGATCAACACAAAACCTAAATGTTGGTGAAAAGTTACAACTCACGTGGAAAATAGTGGAGATTAAACCTGTAGAGTGATGAAAATATGAAATGTGAAATGTGATCTCCAATGTGATTTCATTGGAGAGACACAGTTTGTATTAGGCTGAGTGGCCGTGACATGGCAATATGGCATGCATGCATGCATGCTTACTACTTCTATGACCGAATTATAAGTTCAATTTTGCTAGTGATTCAATCAAATTTATTATTATAATTATAACTGATTGTATGTATAAGCTAATATATCAATTAAACAAAACAATTTAGATATCAAATTTAAGACTGCTTGAGAATCTTTGCAAGTGGCTGTCTAATAGAATCTGTTTTAAGATTTTATTAGATGCCTTACATGATTAGGTGATGTGACTTGTGTTTAAATGAACTTTGAAGAGTCCATTATATTGTATAAGGTGACGAGCCCTTTTACTTTTTATTGAAGTGAACATACAAGGGGAGGTTAATTAGTCTTGATAATGATAAAAAAAAGTGTTCAGAATTGTAGGAGGTTATGATTTCATTAAGTGGTTTAAAAGGTTAGGAATAATCTTCGGTGAGGAAGTGGTAGATAAAGCTTTTGAAAGAGTTCAAACAATGCCGCTGAAGTTTATTTGAGGATTTAGGAGGAAAAACTAAAATTAGACCTTTTATACATCAAAAAGAAAATAATTTTTTTTTACTATTTTGTTTTTTTTTTTTTTTTGAAAGAACTGTTTTGTTTTCATAATTAAAAAAGTAGTCAAATTTTATATTCTACATTCTAATAAAGTTTTATCAATGTATGGTATAATCAAATTTTACATTATGATTAATATTTTTACCAAACATATTTATTATAAAAATTAGTAGTGAACAAAAAGTAAAATAAAGCTTAGATATATACTAATATCCTTTTTTTTTTTTTTTCTTATGCAATTTTGGACAAGTGTAATCACCCTTCCTTGATGGTATTTGATAAAAGACAATGAATTTTTTTGGAGAGTTTGAAAAGAAATAGAAAAAAAGGTAGAGTTTTGAGGGTTAATAACATATTTTATTTAACTATTTTTGGAATTAGAAATCTCAAATTTAGTTATGTTGGATTATAGTCTTTATGAGAATGTCAAAAGCTATTCAATTAGAAAGTAAATGAAAATATGTCATAAAAATAGAGATTTTCTCGTTACAACTCAACCTTTTCTTTTGACACTCAATTTTTGAAAAACTACAGTCTAAAAACTTAAAAGGTAAAATTATTCCAGGCACACACTTCATTTTATTATTTGACAACACTCCATTTTTTGGAAAGGAATTTTAATATATGCATAAATCAATGAATTCATTTCCCCTAGAAAAATTAATAATGAACCAGGGAAAATTTCACTGCACTATGTAGTATAAAGTTTTTTTTAACCAAAAACAAAAAAAAGGATAAATTTAAAACTAATTGAAAACTTATTTCTTCATTATTATTTATATCTTGTTGCAATTGTAAATAATATTTTTTATTGCTTCAAAACTTCCCTTTGATTGCATATTATATTATGTGCCTGTTTGGGAAAAGCGGGGAAGAATGTTTTTTGGCTTCAGGAAGCCAAAAGCTATTTTTACACCTGTTTGGATGGATTTAACAAAAGAGCTTCTTGTCTTTGGAAGCTCTTCTACCCAAAGCTACTCCTACTAGCTTTTCTTGGAAGCTCTTCCTAGAAAACACGAGAAGTCAAAATTTGGTTTAATGAATTTTTTATATTATTAGTTTTACCCTTCGTATGACAAATAACAACACAAAAATTTCACTTGTATCCTTCATCTCTTCTCTGTTCTGACAAACAACACCACCAAAAATTCTTCTCTTCTCTACTTTGACAAACAACACCATCAAAATGTTTCAAAAAGAAAAAACACCACCAAAAAATTTTTAATTCATCATCAAAACCACCCTAGCAACCATCCCTTCATCACTGAACACACACACCATCAAACCCAACAACACCATCGAACCCAATAAAATCCATAAAACCTAGAAAGAGAGATAGATTAGAGAGAGAAGGATTTTGGAAGAAGAGACCGAGGCACCTAGAGTCCTAAACGTTGTTCGTGAACCAGGAATAAAGAGAGACAACATTAATTGGTGGGAGAAGAAAGGGAGCAATGGGAGAACTGAGAAGAGAGAGAGACATGGTGAATAAAGAATGGTGACTTACAGAGAGAGAGAGAGAGAGTGGTTTGTGTCTGAAATAAAGGACAAAAGAAAAATATCCCTTTTAAAGTTAATTTTTTATTTTGTTTTAATATTTTATTTGTTAAAAATATCTTAATATAAAATATAAGATAAATATTATCATTTATTTTGTTTAATTAAGGTGTTTAAGATAAATATTATCATTTATTTATTTTAATTAAGGTGTGAGTATTATATTATTGGTAGAAGATATTCTAATAAAATAATTTCAAAAATTATTATGGAAAGGGTAAAAAGATCATGTTATAATTTATAAAGTCTTTCAAATGTTTCACCTAAGCAATCTTAAAAACTCTTTTAGATTTAAAAGTTTTTAATTCAAACACCAACTTAAAAGCTTTAATTGTTATTTTTTAACTTCTACTGTCAAAAGTTAAAAGTAAAAACTATCATAAACAAGCTCTTAATCACTTTGGAACCAAAAGGAATTTCTAAAATATTAGAGAGAGAGAGAGAGATTTTTTAAAGTTTGTGATTGCAAAAGAGGAAATAATTAATGCTTTATTCTAAAAGACTTAGGGGTCGTTTGTTTTTTTGTCTGAAGACTGAATAGTGCTACTAAAGACTGAAGACTGAATAGTGACTGAAACCTGAAATCTGGATGACATGTTTGTTTTTTTTTTCCTCTACATCTGAATGTATAGTAATCTTGTTTGTTTTTTAAAGTTAAAATTGTCTGAAAACTAGTAATTTGACATTTATATCATTTACTATTAGTTGTTATGTAACTTTATTTAATATAATACAAACAATTTTAATAAATTATTTAGCAAAAGCTAAAACACTTTTATGCATATATTAATAATATTTTTATTCATAATTCAAATATGATTAATTATTATAGTAAAATATTTTTTTTAAAAAAATTATATACACATAAATAAATTATTATAGTAAAGTAAATTAAATAAAAATAATAAAATGATATTAAGTTGAATTACTATTGTTATATATTTAAATAAAAATAATATTGAAAGAAATATAATTAAAATGAATATGTATAATGTAAAATCAGGTCAAATTTGGAAATATGTTTGTTGAAATATTAAAAGAAATTTTTATAATGTAAAACTAGAACAAATTAGGAAATTTATTATTTTGGGAAGGATAAAATTGGAACAATGAATTTATAAAATCATTAAGTGATTTGATATTCAGTGAAAAGTCAGAAAATGTAGCTTTTTATTTTCAGTGGTTTTTGGGTGGTTTTAAGTGATTTGACCACTTAAAAAAACAAACAGAAATCACTTAATTAGCCTAATTCAGCATCATTAAGTGTTAAGTGTAAAAAACAAACGACCACTTAGTTTGTACTTTGCAGTGTCTTCAGAATTTTCTTTTATCATTCTTTATTAGTTTATTTTAGGTTAAATTTATCATTAATGAAAAAATAAAAATTAGAAAGTCAAAAGAAATTTATTCAATTGCCAATGGCATCACTCTGATGTGTATCAGAAAGGTTATTCAATTGGAAAAGTAATTTAAAATTTAAAATTAAAATTAAAATATAAGTGTCAAGAAAGCTAGTATTAGGTGAATACGGAAGAGTTTGGAATTAAGATTTTAAAGTGTTCTTTTTTTTTTTTAGTTGATTTTAAAGTGTTTTTAAACAAAAACTTAATATTATAATATATATCTATCGATACCGAAAAAATGGATCAACGAATCAAGATTTATCTCCTTGTATTTCTAAGTTGCGGAGTACCTGCAAATAAAAAAGACGTTTAAAGGCATCGGTGTGGTGACCAGCAATAACCCTCTGAAGCCTAAGTTCATCCTGGATTTTTTTCTTTTTTTTTTTGTGTGAAGAGAATATATCAAGTGTTTGAAGTTTTAGAGTGGGAGTTTCCAAATTTTCGGATCCCTCTTACCTGGTAGGAGGTAAAGATATAGGCCTCGAATTTGACTAAACCACCTTAGACACGTGTCAATTATATCGCAATTTAAATTGAAGTTTTATCGTTATATGGCTTAGCTCTGAATATCACACAGATTGGTCCATTGTCAAAGTTGGTCTGATTGGCTTTTGACATACTAACTTGTCCCGAAAGGCATGTCTAATGCTCTTTTCACTCGTTGAGTGTCTCCATAGATTAGTTTAGCTTGATGCACATCTGACACGTCGAATTGTCTCTTAAAACACAATTTGCATGGTGTGCGTCTGTGATGCCAAATTGTCTTTAGTAGCTCGTTAAAGGACAACAAAATCATGTCCATATACATCCTTACAAGTGGAGGATTCTTACCTCAAGTAAGGATGAGGCTTTAAATTAGGTTATATTAGAGAGCAAGACCTTGATCTTGATTTCAAGGAAGGATGAGTCATCAATCTTGATTTTAAGATTCGAGGGAGAATTAGGCATCAATCTTAATTTTTGGAAACGACAAGGCCTCGAGCTTAATTTTAAGAAATGATAAGGCCTCAAACTAGATTGTATTAGGGGATGAGGCCTCGATCTTAGTTTTAGGAGAGGACGAGGCATCGAGTTTCATTTTAAGAAAGGATGAAGCCTCAGACTAGATTTTACTCAAAGATGAGGTCTCGCTTTTGATTTCAAGGAAGGATGAGACCTCGATCTCGATTTTAAAAAAGAATAGGTCTTGAGCTTAATTTTAAGAAATGATGAGGCCTCAGACTAGATTTTATTAAGAGATGAGACTTTGATTTTTTCTTTAAAAGGAAATTAACCTTTGATGATCCGAAGTGACCACTCAATTTTTCATAAGAGAAATTCCCAACTAAGGGCTACAATTGCTCCACATGTCATTTATTTTAATTTTTAATTTATGGTGCCGCAATATCATTTTACTATATTATAATTGCAACACTTGAAAAAAGTCAGTTAATGTTTATGTAATTATAACTTAATCTCTTATATTCATATAATTATATCGAACATTAGGGAATGTTTGTGCAATTTATCGATAAAAAGTACGGTTGGAGGTCCGTTTGGTTCCCATATTTTATTATCCAATTATGTCTTTTCCTTCTTAAAAATCGATATTTTAAAAGATTTTAATTGATAATTTAACAGCAAATGGAGCTCTCCTATTATTATTATTATCCAAACCCAACTCCCTCTAGATAGAACAATATAAGCTGTTTCTTTATTCTAGCACAAGTAAATTTCGATTTCAAAACATTTGAATAAACCTAAAGAAACTTCAAATAAATCGTACCAGAACTACACCTACCATGCATAAATAAAAATTGATTATAATTATCAGCGTCGCCCAATTGATTTTTGAAAACTTCAAATTCTTTCTCATTTGATTCAAACATAACTCGTGAAACTTGTTCTTCTAAGGTTAGGTCCACCAAATCCAATAAAACTAATCACAGTCGATTTGGACTTCTGCATATAATTAATTCGATAGTGATCAATATTAGTGCACCAAAACCAACATCAATAAGGCCCGTCCCGTTGTTGACCTATTTTGACCTTTGAACATCTCCCAAAATAAACCACAAAAATTGGAAAAATTTTAATTAGAGATTAAAAATTTGATGTTTTGGATAAAAACAAAATGTAAGTTCTCAAAAGGCAAAAGTGCTGCCAGCTCTCTTCTTTACTTTCGTCGTACGCGTGTTTGACAATTTCTGTCATTCATATTATGAACTGGTCTGACATGAAGACATAAGGGAGCATGCGCCCAAGTTTTAACTTTCTCCTATGCTTCCTCAGAAAGTTCAGGTCTTAAGAAACTCAAAAGGAAGTTTCCAAAAATAAAAAAAAAAAGGAAACTCAAAAGGAAATTACCCAAACGAGATAAATGTCTTACATAAAGATATATCTATATATATATAAACTAATTTTATTTTACATAATTAATAACTTATTTTATAGTATTGATATTTTAAATTCAATAAAGGTCGACATGAAAGATTGCTGATTAAACGTAATTATATGGCCAAACTTTTGGACCAGTGATGACTAATATAATATCATAACACTACAACTAAGCTATAAAAGTCCCCATATAATAATGGAATGATAATTTTGAGTTGGTGAATGGTGGCTACCATATATACTAATTGACAACAACATGCATTGAAAAAAGAATTTAAAATTAATTAATTAATAGAAGAAAACATGGACATAGATGCATGATATTGTCTATATAGATGAGAAACCAACCTGTAAAATAAATGTCATAAGAGTCGGCCATGGCTAAAACTCTTCCCCAAGTCATCCTTCTCTCCCTCCTCGCTTTCTCTGCCTTAATTTTAGTTTCAGCAGAAAGCTATGGCTATGCAAGAACTCTAGACAGGAAGCTGCTTGGTCTCAAGAAGGAAAAGCTTACTCATTTTCGCCTGTATTGGCATGACATCTATAGTGGCAGCAACCCCACGGCCGTCCCCGTGGTGTTGCCGGCTGCGAACTCATCGACTTCTTTCGGATCGATAAGTATGATCGATGATCCCTTGACGGAAGGACCTGAGTTGAACTCCAAGTTGATAGGAAGAGCTCAAGGGTTCTATGGATCAGCAGGACAGGAAGAAGTTGGATTGCTGATGGTCATGAACTTTGTTTTTAAGGAAGGGAAATACAATGGAAGTACAATAAGTATTTTAGGGAGGAACGAGGTGTTTTCCCACGTCCGAGAGATGCCGGTGGTCGGAGGAAGTGGGCTTTTCCGGTTTGCTAGAGGCTATGTTCAGGCTAGAACTCGCATGTTTGATGCCGAAACTGGGGATGCCACGGTTGAGTACAATGCTTATGTGATACACTATTAATTGATGCTACATTTTGATGTCTTTATTATTATTATTATTATTTTAATTGTTGTTGCTTGAGAGGTTATGTATCAGGACTTTATAATGTTGACCTTCTTTAATTAGTTTTAATTAAGAAGTGTTGCCTTGTGATGTTCATTTTATAAAGTTAATGGAGGCATAGAGATTAGAGTTATTCAATAAATTTCTACAATCTCTTATTGCTTTAGTAGTTGATTTTATATATACATAAGTAAAATAACCTTCAAAAGTAATTCCAATATGACCAATAGGCATTTGTTCGTCATGTTATATAGGCCTTTCAAGAGTACAACCGTTCCATGTTAATACCGGTGGGTATAATCGCCCATTCAGTGGTTGTATATTTTTCGTTTTATATTTATGATAGTTTGTGCCCCTCTTTATTTATAAAAACACAAAATGTAAAGAGATGTCTTCTCTATAATGAAAATTATTATCTAAATCATCTCATATGTGTTGTCAAGATTTGAATTCAATACATTGATTAGTTTGAAAGAGTTTTATTTTTATCTAATTCAATCCAATTTTAAGTATAATACATATTTAAATAAGGTAAATATTTCTATATTAGTGATTTCTTTATATATATATATATATATATATATATTTGAACACAACAATGAGTGTAAACGAATAAATAAAGGAGGTTTGAGCCTGAAACACGACACTACTCATTAGTCTCAAAAGCAAAGGAAGAGATATTGTAATTATTTGTAAAGACTTGGACTCCAACTCCATCACTTCTAGATGTATTCTAAGGGCTGAGCATGTATCTATATTAAATACATATTAGAGTAGTGGTACTTAGGCCCCCTTTAACTTTAACGTTATAAGTGTAATTATGTCCTTTAAATAATTTTTCAAAAAAGTAATTTATTTTAAATTATAATTTTAGTGAAATTTATTTTTAAAATGTAATATAATATAATTAAAAAAAATCATATTAAATGAGTTATTGTTATATATTAAAATTCTTAAAACAAATTTTATTGGAGTTTACTTACGGGGTGTACATACAATTTTCGCAAATATTGTGACTTTATTGGAGAAGTGGTATCAATAAAGATTTGGCTTAAAACTCGAGATCCACCTTATTTATGGATTTTAAAAAAAAAAAATTATAATTTATTTCTTAGTTACATCAAACTCGTTTTTGAGAAAATAAAACATTCTACAAAATTTAAAATCTAATTAGTGATAGCCTCAGCCCATCTTTTCACCTATTACATATATTTATCGATCTTATTTTTTAAACGAAAAAAAAAATGTTATTTATTTCTTAATTTCATATATCAAACTAGTTTTTGAAAAAAAAAAAAAATTATTCTGCAAAATTTAATTTATATTAACTAATCTTACTCGTGATGAGGCTCAACGTCCAATTTTAAATATTTATTATATATTCATTGATTTTTTTTTAAAAAATTGTAATTGATATGAAACTAGTTTTTAAGAAGTCAAAGTTTGTGTAGCTATAGTGGTAGTCACACCACCTATGCGTCTATGATCAGTAAGGATCATGAGTTCCACAACCATGTCATCAAAAGAAAGTAGTTAGTTTTTTTCTCATATCTTTCTGTACATCGTTTTTTCATTTATATATAAATTATTTTCTCTTATATGAAAGTTGCTTGTCAATCCACACTATCAATGTGTTATCCCATTTGATATCGATTGTCTTCCGGATGAATCTCAGTATTTTAAAAAAAAAAATCTGCTTTTTTTATTTTTTTATGGCAAAATATAGTTTTTAAGAAAAGAAAAAAATTCTACAAAATTGGGAACAAGTTCTAGAAACAATTTTACAAACGTCAATTTGTCAAGGCTGCTACATGTCATGCGTTGTATGGGCTGAGGTCAAGTGGTTCCTATCGACCCCACCGACAAACAAGATGGCCCACCTTAATTGATGAAGATTCTGTGATCCTTAATGCTCAAGTTAGGCCCACCAAAACCAAAAACACTTCTGTCAAAGTCTCCTGCAGCCTCTTACGGTCCAATATATATTTAAATATAATAAGAAATTATAATATATAGACTCATATGATTTCCATCATTTGATTTCCAAAGTATTCATACACTATTGAGAAACCCAAGCAAAAAATATAAAAATCTGATTTACCAAACCCTAATCACCAACCCCAGCATGACATCTTTTGATTAGCAGGACTCTTCTGTTTTTTTTCTTTTTTTGTTGGAAAGAAGACTCTGGTAGGTTTAGTCCACCAAAATAGTTCTTAAAAAATGGTTGACTTGAAAAACATATATTTTGAGATTTTTTTGTCAAATAATATGTTCACACTTCACAGAGAAATTAGACGTTAATATTCAAATCTCAAATCATTTATTTTGCAGATATATTACTTAATTAGTATTTTTTTTTTTTTTAAAAAAAAGTATTTTAAGTACAAGTTGCTAATCTCTAAAGTATTTCTGAAAAAATATATATATACATATATATATATCTAAGTAGTGTATTTCTTTTCTATATAAAACTTCAAAATGTTTAAAAATCATTTTTAAAATACTCTTTCTAAGAAATCATTCACTTATTAAGCAAACATATATATATATATATATAATTCTTCATCACGTAAGAAAAAATCCTATGTAAATTATATGACAAATCTATAAAACTAATAATTCTTCTATGAAACATATTATGGGAATAGAATTCCCCCAACTAAGTAAACATATTAGAATGTTGGGTTTGGTAATTACAATGTGATGAAAAAAAAAATCCTATGTAAATTATTATGACAAATATATAAAACTAATAATTCTTCTATAAAACATATTATGGGAATAGAATTCCACCCACTAAGTAAACATCTTAGAATGTTGGGTTTGGTAACTACAATGACAGTAAAATTTAAAAAATCATACCAAACTTAAAGTTTCAACTCATTCACTATGTATATATTCATGAAAACAGCCTATGACTTCAAACTTATTCCATAGCAAATTAACAATAAACATATAGTTTCAACATCAGTACAAGTTTACTTGTCCATCCATGGCTACTATTCTTCCCTTTTCATCTTCCCAATTCATCATCTTCTCCATCCTCTCTCTCTCTTCCTTGATTTTGATCACAGGAGAGGATCTTGGCTTTGCAAGAACCCTGAACAAGAAAGCACACGGGCTCAAGAAAGAAAAGCTCTCCCATTTTCGTATCTTCTGGCACGATATCCTAAGCGGCAAGAGTCCTTCAGCTATTCAGGTGGTGCCACCGGTGGCCAACTCATCAACGGCCTTTGGTTTGATGAGGATGATCGACAATCCCCTAACTCAAGGGCCCGAATTGAGCTCCAAGTTGGTGGGAAGGGCACAAGGGTTTTATGTGTCAGCGTCACAACAAGAGGTTGGTCTATTGATGGCCATGAACTTTGCTTTCATGGAAGGTAAGTACAATGGTAGCACCATCACCGTGCTTGGGAGGAACACGGTGTTTTCGCAGGTGAGGGAGATGCCGGTGATCGGAGGAACTGGGGCTTTCCGATTTGCTCGAGGGTATGTTCAGGTTAAAACTAACAAGTTTGATCTAAATTCAGGAGATGCCGTTGTTGAGTATAATTGTTATGTGTTACATTATTGATGTTATTTTGCTTAATTAGCTTGTTGTATCTTTATTGACTTGTTTTGCTTTGCTTTTCCAATTATTCCTCTTTTTGAGGTGATTGGCTTTCTAGTTTCAATAATGTCATCCACCCTTAATAATGATTTTTAACCTATATGGTGTCGGTTGAGACCGATTGTTTGAATTTTCAATCTCAAAGAAAAAAAAAGAGTTTCTTTATTAGTGGGAGTAATTATATTGTGTTTGAAGTGTTTCTTCTCAAAATAACGAAAAAAATTGTATTAATTTTCAAAAAATAAATTGAAAGAAACCGAATGAAGAGTAAAGAATTTTTTTTTTTTTTTGAAACAATAATGAATATTAATCCCCACAAAAGACAAACAAATAAATCAAAATTATTACCAGCTATTACATTCAAATTCAATAAGTTCCAGTACCGTCCATATCTCCCTAACAACACTTCATCCATCAAGACTCGAGATGTTTTTGTGTTGGTTTTTGATTGTGTTCTTTTTCTTAGTTTTCATCTTCTTCAATAAAATGATGCAAAATTATAGGTAAAGTATTTTTAATATTACCAAAACATTCAAAAATATGTTTAAGCTACTCAACTTCTCAGCATATATAAAGTTGTTTAGCAGCGAAAAAGTTGAGATATTACAATTAAGCTTAATCAGAAACATCAATTACTTGATGAGGTATGAGTTTGCTCTAAAAAATGGATAGATTTTCTCACTTTAAACAAAGACATTAAGTGAAGTTGTTTTCTCGAATTAACGGGTGCTTAAAAAGGAAAAAAAATAAATAAAAAATAAAAACAAAAATAAGACTCAGTTGGGCTCTCTACCGCAACTTCACAAATGATGAAAAAAATAACTTTTCCCGATCTCGGAGTTTAGATAATTTTAGCTTCCCATTGCGAAAAGTTTTGAAAACTCCATGATGATGATCTTGTCGGCATGCCCAAAAACATTACAAAATTTTGAAGCAACTACTCGAATGGTTTCTACATATATGTGTATATAAAATTTTCATCACAATACACACTGAAATTAATTAAGTATTGCATTAGATATAGACTATTGATTATGTATAAATAGTTATTAACGAAATCAAAGCAAGTGAAAGTCAGGAGTCGTTTGTTTTTATCACTTTTCATTTAATAGATCTGAATTACATCTATTAGTTATTTTTTTTTAAATGGTCAAACCATTTAAAACCATCCAAAAATCACTAAGAAAAAAAACTACAATTTCTAAAGGATCGTTTTTTTTTTTTTTATATAAAAACTAAATAGTATTGTTGAAAACTGAAGACTAAATAGTATTAAAATCTGAAATCTGAATGACATGTTTTTTTTTTCTTTTATTTCTGAATGTATAGTAATTTTATTTGTTTTTTAAAATTAAAATTGTCTGAAAACTAGTTATTTGATATTTATATCATTTTACTATTACTTATTATGTAACTTCATTTAATATAATATAAACAATTATAATAAATTATTTAACAAATACTAAAACACTTTTATGTATATATTAATAATATTTTTATTCATAATTAAAATATGATTAATTATTATAGTAAAGTATTTTTTTTTAAATTATATATACATAAATAAATTATTATAGTAAAGTAAATTAAATTTGTATATTTAACTAAAAATAAACAAAATGGTTTTAAGTTGAATTAATATTATTATATATTTAAATAAAAATAACATTAAAATGAATATAATTAAAACGAATCTATATAATGTAAAATTAGGACAAAATTAGAAATATATTATTTCGAGAATGAAGATTTAGAATAATATATTTAAAAAACGATTAAGTGATTTGACATTCAATTAAAGTCAAAAATTATAACTTTTTTTTCAGTGATTTTTGGATGATTTTAAGTTGTTTAACCATTTAAAAAATACAAATAAAAATCACTTAATATGTGTAATTTAAACTCATTAAGTGAAAAATGATAAAAACAAACAACCCTTAACTTTTAACTAAATATTAAATCACTTAATGATTTTTCAAATATATTATTCTTATTTAATTTTAGTAAAAAATATATATTACTTTACAATTTTAACTTTTATTACAATAATAAGTCAATTTAAGACCATTTTGTTTATTTTTATTTAAATATATATTTAATTTATTTCAGTATAATAATTTATTTATGTATATATAATTTTCAAAAAAAATTATGTTACTATAATAATTAATCATATTTTAATTATGAATAAAAGTATTATCATGTCGTATAAGACAAGGGTCAATACAATCAAACGAAGAGATACATGCAAATACCATTTGCCAGCTTCACCAAAATTTATTTATTTAGGTGGCCAATGAGCTGTTTCCACGTAAACTATAAGACACCAAAATATTACAGAAAATGAGATCGTGATTGGTTAGAATCGGCTAGGATCAGTTGCCAGTATTTCCCAAAACAATTTACGGAGAGGGGTCCTGTGTCTGTTAACACGACCTGGTTCACTGCCAAATCGACCAGCTCCTTAACGTGAACTTGGGCTTTTTATAGTGGGCTTGCCAGGCAATCTAGGTCCAAAATATGCTTTGGCTTCACCACAACCTTTTGGGATGCCAAAGACCACTAATCATAAAGCAAGTTTTATCATATATTATTAACAAAATCCAATTCACGTCCGGGAAAAAGGTTTGTGAAGAATTTCTTTTCCTTTTTATAAAGAAAACCACCATCAATTATAAATCTGGTGACAAACAGACACCCACAAATGAGTTTTTGAAAGGAATCAGGGGATTGATAACAGTATTAGGAAAGAATTCTTGAAAAGAATCAGAGGATTGATAGCATTATTAGCTTAAGATAATGTTATGTTAACGTCAAATAGGATGCATTAATTATCATATCAAAACCCAAAATCTTAATTTATTGAAGTGATTTCATGTTTGTTTAATATTTTATTTTAAAATTATCACTCCTAGTCGTGTTTATGTCAACCAACACAAATTTATCCAATTACTATCGATGTGATTGGTGTTGGGGCCGTGATTCGCGATGATAGTAATGTAGTGGTGGCTGCTATTTCCAAGTCTGATAGGGGAGCATTTTCTCTTGAAACTGGCGAATTTGTTGCACATAGAGAGGGTCTGCTGCTGGTTAAATCATGCGGGCTTAATGTGGATTGCGTTGAAGTGGACGCCAGGATGTTTGCTGGAGAAATGAAGTAGACTACTTAGTTGATCATATTAGGCCCTTAGTAGTTGAGGTTGGGGTTCACAAATGTCAAACCATTCCATGGGAAAGGAATGGTTTAGCCCATAACTTTGCTTCTTTAGTCTTCTCTTTTAGTAGAGAGCAACTCTGCAAAGACTACTTTTCCTATCAGTTTATTAGCTTAGCTTTCCTTTGTTCTATTTGTTCTGTTTTATTCCAAAAAACATAAAAATGTGACTCCGTTATAAAATGTATTCATTTAATCTATCAATATTTTATATTTAAATCATCCAACTGTTGATAGTACCTCAACCAACAAAAGCACCAATCTTCCTTTTTTTTTTTTTGAGAAAACCAATCATCCTACTCTAAATCTACCCAAAAATACTTCTTTTAATAAATTTTTAATCTTGTCACTTTTCATAACTCTATTTATAGATTTACACCTTTAAAGGGATGATGATCCAATATGCACTCATTTGCCAAAGACAAAAACCTTTCTAGATCCGGTTAAATCAAATATTTCTTTTGTCAACCTTAGTTAAATTAAAAAATAAAAAATAAAAAACTTAAAATAAACCCTACAGTTTTCCAACGCATTAATACACAGTTTTTTTAATTAATTAAGTAATTGTAGGTACTAATTGGATATTTGACACCTGTGAAGTTCACAAGAAAGGAAATCTTGGAGGTGGATCATCAAAATCAGGCTAGTCTCATGCTTGCCAATGGGAAGACACCAAATTGGCATTTGCTAGCAACATCTAGAATTTCAATAAGTAACGCAAAATATTTTGTCATTTCTATTTCATCTGTCAAGTCATCATGAAAGAACTAGAAAAGCTGATGATGTGCCATTGGACAACGTAATACATAATTAAAGATCTTAATTTTGGATTAGTATATTGATTAAACAATTAATGGGACAGGTGGCATCCTATAATCATATCAAAATTCATTATTGATCACTCTTTGCAGTCCACTTTCGGCTCTTATTATTATTATTATTATTTACTTTAAAAAAGAAAGATTTAAACTTAAGATCTCTATTGATGGAGAAGTATGGTTATAACCAAGCAATACCTATAACCACATTTTTTGTCTTAATTAACCAACTAATTAAATTAAAAAAGGAAAAAAAAAATCAAAAGTTCATGATTTGTTCGGAGTAATTACGAATGAATTCGGACACTACTAATACGATTAGAAGTGATACTCCTAAAACTAATAATGTAAGATATCTCAGTTTTTACATCTCATTTACATCCAAACTAGTAATGTGATAATCGGTAAACAAATGCATTTTGCAAATGAAATGAAGTGTCATTAATGTGTATTTGTTTTACCAATTACTATATTATTGGTTAAAATTAAGTGAAATACAAAAGGTTGAATATCTAATATGATTGCTCCCAAAGTATAAGGAAGTTATCTACCGATACTTGTTTTTTGAGTAAGATGAAGTTTGAACTCTATTAACAATTATAGAGGGATATATACATATTTAATCTATTAATGATAATTTATTTAACAAATATGTAGTAATTATAATTAATTTCACTTATAAAATATATCTATTCATTTATTGACACATTATTGATTGAAATATAATAAATTATAAATTATTGATTGAAATATAATAAGTTACAAAAAGATAAAAAATCTAAAATTAGTATGAGACTTGAACTTTAACAACAAATATGGATGAAGGAATATATATCCACTCAACCAAGAAATTGGATGCGTAGTCCACTAGGTTAATATAATGGCATTAAAAAATTATCAAGGATAATATTAAATTTTTATTTTTTCTGTGATGATTGATCATTAAAAACCTTATTAGATATATGGACTAAATTGATAACACAAAAATTAGAGATAACAGATTTAAAAATAAATACACTTTTAAAAGTTATACATTTCTTCGTAAGACTCGTATCATAGAGCTAAAAATGAAACATATCCTAAATGTATGAAGGAGAACAATGATGTTTAACTTAAAAAAAAAAAAAAAATGAAGCAAGAAACCTTCATTTATTAGGATTAATTGCTACTCAATAGAGGGAGGATATATAATCTATACTAGGTTAGGGTGTTTAGAGTTTATGCTTTAAAGATTCTTGGTGATAGTACATTTTTATATCTTCTTCTAAGCATTATGTCACTTAACCTTATAATCTCTCCGTTATATTATTTATTAGAAGCTAATTAGATAAAAAGCAATAAAGAATATGCACATCCCTTTCATTTCCTGTCTTCACATGAACTCATCAAAACAAAAGAAGCCGACCAAAAGGAGACAATGGACCACAATCTCTAGATTCAACTTTCCCAACAATATATGTGCCCTTTCCTTTTTATGATTTTTCTTCACTAAACCCAAGTTTCTTTTCTTTGGTATTATTCTTTCTCATCTATCTCCACAAATTTAATCTATTGGCCGGTGGCACTTGGCACCTTTTGATTGGTCCACGCCCTTTACAGCTACAGATCTCAACCATTAAAAAATTCTCAATTCCTTGGAAGTATCCTGTTCTATCGTCAAAAAGAGAGAGAATACTATTGTTGAGTTAAAGCTACATATACCAATATAATACACCTTTATTTTAAAGATGATGAAGATGAAAAAGAAAAAAAAATTCTTTTCCTTTTTCTTTTTATTCAAAGCTAATGAGTTATGACTTTAAATTAAAGTGGGAATTTCAAATATCCTATGTGTTAAGCTAGAATGATAGGAGGCTGTAAAGTCGAATATGTGAGACATTTTTCTATCACTTCCAAAAAATCATTTTCATTCAAATAACTGTTAAAAATTAAAAAAAAAATTACCACATTTTAAAAAATATATATATTTAGAAATATAATCCTTTTTTATATATAAATATAAGAGAACACAATTTAAAAGTGTGAAACTACTAACATATTTTGTTTGTAGTACTATTTGTTTTTCAGATTGTGTGACCAAATTCATTTTCAAATCATAAAAATATAAAACAAATATATATATATATATATATATATATATTCAATTAATGATTTTTTAAAAATTAATGTCCCAACATTAAAAGGTCATTCTATCATCGAGTGGCACCCAAATTAATGTTGAATTAATCGCTTTTTGGGTAGTACAAATTGCCATATCGACAACCTAATCTTTATCGTAATCACTTTTTGCAATAATTCTCTTCAACTAATGGTCAGGAAGTGCTCTCACTTGCTTTATATAAGTGCATAGATTAGCCTCCCAAAAATATAATTAAAGATTAAAAATAAAAACACCATCCAATCAACTCCCTATATAAATCATTGTCCACTCCACAAGTTTCTTCTCTGAAACAAACCAGTTCATTCCAGAAAATCTTTCAACAATTTTCTAGTTCTCTACATCTCTCTCTCGCTCTCTCTTCACTGCATCAATATTCAAAACCTTGTAATTTGATATTATTTCTAGGCAAACATATGGCTAGATACTACAACAACTATTCATACTGGGACTATCTGTCCTATTATTTTTCTTTCCCTCTCCACTTCTCCATCTTCATGATCATCCTCTTCTTCGTTCTAGGGCTCACATGGTACATAAACTACGAGTCCAAGCTTGAAGACTTCATTAACCAGGTCAAGTTCTTCCTCATGATCAGTCCTGTCATTCTACTCCTCCTTGTTCACTGTCTATCTGGGGGTTTCCTCTTTTTCGTGCCGTTTCCAGAGAGGGAGGCTCTTCACAGAGCTGGTGGATCTCCATGGGGTGTTGCAGCCTTGCTTGTGTTCCTCATCTTCATGATCTCTCATCAGTCTTCTTTGCATGAAAAATGGTTCCCTTTGATCACTAAATAATGATTGTAACTCTAATATATATTTGAAGTAGGAATTTATGTGTAGTAGTATTTGTGATAATTAATTAGAGTTAAGTGAGTAGTTAAGGTTGTTATAGTTTTGTATGTATTCTATTTTATTGGCTCTAATTATTGAAGACTGGATTTATAGAAGACATTGTAATACATCTTTTGTTCTTGTGTTACAATCATATGCTTATTATGTTGGACAAAAAATTACCCTGCTCTTTTTGTTTACTTATTTAAAATATATAGTTGGTTGTTACTTGTTATTTTTATAATTTTTTTGGTCGGAGAATGAGATTAAATTTAGATAAAACTATTCACATCTTGTATTTTAAAATAAGGATAAGACTTAAACTCTTAATCTCTTAAAATCAAAAGAAGTGTTCAACTATTTTTATGAAAGGATGATGTGCATAGTTGGTTGTTAGTTTTTACTCATTAATAAAATAGTAAATAAAATAAATAAATCATGATGGAAGTAAAGACACTGAATAGTAAGCTTTTTACACTCATATCAATACGAATATGATTACAAATTATATATTCTTTTTTTAATTTCTTAATTTAAAATGGTTAAAAAAATAAAATAAATCATCATGACCCATATTGTTTTCTCTTTAAGGTTCCTTTAATTTTGGTCGATGATTTTTGGTACAAAGGGGATAGTGGGCACTTGCTTTCTCAGGTTCTATTATTGAAAACTATTGTTGGTAAAAAAGACATTCTATTAGGCATACAATTTTTAAAGTGTCTGCTTTCTTCTAATTTTGTTGACAGCGACGTGGTGCACTGCAATTTGAGTGATAACCGGAGAATTTATATTGAAGGTTAAAATGGTAGCTCGAACAAATCATATACCGTCCACAACATTAGATGCGAACATACATGCAGTCCTTTTTAGTGTGAACCCTTTTTAAATATATCTAATAACAAAACAAATTTCAATCTCCAAATTTTATTATGTTTCTAAAAAGAAACTAATTTGATTAATATTCTGTTAAAAAAAAAAACTAATTTGATTAATAAATACGTAACGGATGGCACAAAGTAATTTTCTATTATTAACAACTTATCAGAGTCAAGGATTTAAACATGTGGGAGTTTAATTCTAACTATAAATATATTAGTAACATGATAAAAATTTTAATGTTCTTAGTAGTTAGCAATTAAAATCAAGTCTTGGACAAAGTTTTACAATTTATTTTTTATGTTCAACTTGTCGTGGGCCACGCTCCGTCTGCCAGGGCCCACGAACTGCCATACGTATGTGCATGTAATCTTTTTGTTAGTCTACTGTTAAAATTCAACTCAGATATATCCAAAAATTATAAACTACAATAAATTTTTCTTTATTGGATTTGTTAAGGCTTCTAAAACAATTTTCTCTCTCTCTTTATTATTTCCATTTCTTTAAAGCAACCATATGTTATGATCAATTCTAAGAAGTGGAAATGAGCGAAACTGTCACCAAAGTTAGATTTCCTTGTGAAATAGAGACTGGATTAATAGTTTGAGTTTTTATGTCACCTAAAAATGTAAACTTTCTATTTTACCTTTAATGAATAAGATAAAACTCCAGTTCTCTTCTACATTTTTTTTTTCTTTTTTTTCTTTTTTGTTAGAAAATAAAGGACACAAAAATTCATTTCCATGAACAATCTTGATTGGGTTTTTTATCTCAGTTTTGGAAGATCAAGGTAGATTAGTGTTCTCCTCCGTGAGGTCACTGGATTGATATATCCTTTTAGTGAAAATGGTGTTTAAGTGAATGAGAAATTAAAAATTAAAGTGCACTCATTTGGAAGAAAAGTCCCACATTAGAAAAATAAAGGAAGGAAGCTTGGTATATAAATGGATGTGTTATACTATAAGGTAACTTGTGAAGCATAGATGCTCTCTCTTGCCATCAACTTCAAAACGTGCATGTGTGTGACTTGCATACACGATTGTAATCAAACTCTCACCTTTTGCTTTGATCGGTTCTCACACCGCTTAAATTGATTTTCCTCCTTTAGAGGATAGGTACTGAATTATTGAGCATTGGTACCAATTTCAAATTGGTTTTCTCGCCACACCAAATTATTGAGCATTGATACTAATTTCAAATTGATTTTCTCGTTGCTTAAATAGTTACTGAATTGTTGAAATAGGCATCAAATTTATGCAAATATATACTAATTTCGTTTGTTTCAATAAACCCATAACCCAGACCCCCAGAGTTGCCACTTTCAACAAGCCCAAACCCCCAATCTCCTTTCTTTTCTTTTCAAACAAAAATAATCCTCATAAACTATCCCAAAATTAACCTTATTTAAACCCAAAATTCAAATATAAGTAGCCATTAGAATGAAAAATTAATAAATCCATAACAAACAGTCGTTAGAATAACAAATTTCAATCAAACTTAACAAGAGAAAGCATTAGAATTGATGATTCGTAGTCTTCTTCCATCGTCACAGTCATACATTGTTGTAGTCATCATCATCACTCATTGATGGTTGTCTTCTTCTTCTTCTTCCCTCTCTCTCTCTCTTTCTCTCTACTGTCATTGTTCTACCTAAAAAAGTTATCCAAAAATGTGAGTATATTGTCGTCATCACCACCATCATCTTCATGGTGTGTTTATCATAATCTTTTCCTTCTCTCTCTCTCTCTCTCTCTCTCTCTCTTTTTCTCTCTTTATTGTTGTTGCTCTACAAGAAAAGTCACCCTGAAAACTTACTTTTATATCAAAGGCATTTTTGTCCCAAACTAATAATAAGTGGTATTAAAATGTAAACTATTAATCAAATGACATCTCCACAATAGACCATGTTTTCGGTGACATTAACAAAAAGATCCTTGCTATGAAACTTTTTTAATTACTCTTAATTTATATTATCTACACCAAACTTCTTCTAAGTTTCTAATACACATTATTAGTTTATATAAATTATCCACAAGAAACTTGCATCTTAATGATTCTTTTCAACATATAATAATCACCACCATGTTAATTGTAAACAAACAGCAAATGAATTCAAACCAAATATCCTTGTTAGGATTCATTCATTATCATGGTGGCTCATGTTAAGATTGTAGATACTCCCAAATGGTCAATGGCCTACTAGGATGGTCAGCTACTATTTCCATAATATAAAGAAAAAACTCTCCACACATACTTATAAATATGTATGATAGAACTTTAACCCTTATCTCGGATATGTAAAGGAAATGTATTAACCACTTAAAATATGACGGAACGTGTATGCCAAGTTTTTCTTTTTCATTTATTCATTTTATCATTTCTAATTGAATTGACATTTTGAGGCTGAAAATTAATCTTAAAAAAATAAGATATATATATATATTTATCATAGAAGCTAACAATATCTTCAATAAATACTTTTTTCAATTTTTTGGGTGAATATTGACTGTATAATGAATTTATTGAAAATGAAAAAGAAAATATACATAATCAAGGAAATATTCAAATATCAGAATATTCATTGGTTGAAATTTGTTTTGTCAAAACTATATATAAATTCTAATATTGATCAATTTGGTTTATTAAATTTCCAATCACCACGACCTAATCTGATTCAATGGTAGAGAGTATTTATTACTACATCATAGGTGATATTTAATATGAAAATTAAACTTGAAACTAATATAAATTTCAAATGATTGCAATTTTTTCGAACTCATAATTTTTTTTTATTATTATTAAAAGTAAACAAATGACGTCCTATAAAGTTAACAAATATCCATCAACTACTAGAAAGCAAGGCTATCTTAGAGGATATATTCAATTGAGACTCTCAAAAAATTTTAGGTAATTAAAAAGTTTGAATATAGACTTTTAAAACTTTGTTCATTATAAATTTTTATTAATTTTAAAAAATTTATAAAAGTCATGAGGAATTCAATATAAGCTTTTTAATGACTCTAGAATTCTATAAAAGTCATAATGTACACATTATAAATTTTTAATAACTTTAAAAAGTTTATAAAAATCATAATATATTCAATCAAGACTTTTTAAAAGTCTATTATTAGAGATATTTAATATTCAATAACTTTCATGAAATTTAAAATTTCAATGTCTCTTTATAGATTTTTATAAGAAAATTATAAAGATCAAATTTCACAATTTCTCTCTCATTCCTCCCAAAAACTTTGTAAACTTTTATAAACTTTTGATTGGGAGATATGAATATCACACAACCCAATCTCTCTCTCATTTTTGAATGTCCGCAACATTAGTGATAGTCATAGTGAAGATAATTCGCTCATTCTTATATACGTTCTTTATCTTTGTGGATAGCATGTTGCAAATGTAATTTTCGTTCAACTTCTTATTGTTTGTATGTAATTATCTTTTACAACTCATTGTTTTTCTTATATTATATTTATTAACTGTTTATCAAATTGCATATACTATCTAGTGATATTATTAATGAGACAATTTTTCTTCATGACTTTTTCTTTTAAATCTTAAAGTTTGAAAGCCTTCGGTCAATTTTCTATACATTGATAATGTTCTTTTTGATTAAAAAATAATGCTCTTTTTTTATTCTTAAATATATATATATATATATTGACATAAAAAACATAATTTAGTAAGTGTATGTTACATGTCAAAAAATTCTATTAATATCCAAGAGAATCTTTTTAAATTAAAGTCTAACTATAAAAGTTTTTCATAATATTGTAAAATCTATAAAAATTAATGGATTTCTATTAAAGTTATTTAAAATAAAAGTCAATAAAAATTGGTAAAAGTTTTTCATGATCAATAAAAGGGATAATTCTAATTTCTTTCATGTAGTTTGACATAATAGCCAAAAAACCTCTAACTTCATTAAGGATCCTCTATAGTTTGACATAGTAACCAAAAACCCTTGTAGTTTGGTATAATAGTAAAAAAAATCCCTAACTTCAAAAAACGATATGAGTTTTTGACTATTTTTATGAATAATAGAAAGTTTTTTTAACTATTTTTTATAAATTGTAAAGAGATTTTTTGTAAACCCTCTATTTTTGTTATTGTACAGATTCCCTGGAATAGTCCCTAAGGAACAATTAGAGACCCTAAATGAATTATGGAGACGTTTAAGGTCATAGAGAACCCATAGGAATTGATTTAAACTCAATTGGAGATTAAACGGGAAGTTTAAATGGTAAATGGAATTGAATAAAGTTTAGAGTGAAAAGGGACTAAAGTGAGAATAACTTTTAATGATCGTGGTCGTAGTAAGATTAAGTTATAATCTAAGGGAGGAGACTAGAATTGTCTTAGGGCGTAAGTGGAATTAATGAGACTTGTGTGGAGGAAAACAGAAGCCAAGAAGATGGTGTTGACTTTTAAATCAACAAACAAACCAGTCTCTCTCTCTCTCGCGAAGAAGAAGAAAGAAAAGAGAAAAGAAAAGAAAGAGAGAAGAAAGAAAAGAAAGAAGAGGGAGAGAAGAAGATCGCCGACCGATCGCCATCTCCGAGCAGCCTTGCTGCCGTCGTCGTCCAGCCGTCGAGATCGCCACGAACTGAAGCTAGGTTGCAGCAAATCAGCTCCGGCCGACGTTGAAGACGAAGCTGAAATCACCGGCCGACAGCACCGATCGGCGCGGAGGAGAAGCCGACGAGCTACTCCAGCCCAAACCCGACCTGAACGGAGCAAGATCGAGCTGAACCACGGCCAGAACAGCCCTCCACCCGCGCGATTAGATAGTAGATCGGCGACAGAGACAGCACCGATCAACGGCAAAGACAGCTGCACGTCGCGGCGGAACCAAGGGGGAAAGAGAGAGAGGAAGAAAGGGGAAGAAAAGAGGAAGAAAACCAGTCCAATCTCAGCTCAGATCCATCTCCAAATCAGCCCAAAACCACCCCAAAAGCAATCTCAAAGCGAAGTAAACGCGATAGGAAATGGGGTGACGAGCGATCCGGTGGAGTAAGGGGTGAGCGCTAGAGCGCAGTTTTTGAGGCTTCCGAAGATCTATTCGGAATTACTAGCTTAAGGTGAGTGTCAAACTGATTTTTAATATGTTTTCATTGATTTGAATCATGAATGAATGTTTCATGCATATTTGAATATTTTGATGAAAATGAAATGTGATTTAAATGACAAATGGCACGGTAACCGATGATATGATTTTGTGAATTTCATGAAATGATGGTTTCATGTTTGAATTGTTTATATGTGAAATGGATTGGAAATATGAAAATAAAACCTATGGCTTTTCCATATAGTATCATATGAGTACGGTCTGGGTTGAGTACCCGAAGCGTGCATTGGTAGAATGAGTACTGTCAGTATGTCACTAACTAAACTAACCGCGGGAGATACCCGCAAGATGTCGTGTCAGTCAGATGTCTGAGAGATTAGGCCAATGCACGTGAAAGGTATATTATTTGCTAGCTTACCCGAGCGAGACAGGGTCCGCTCTGTTGCGATGTAGGATTCCGCTGCATGACCTGGAAAGAGCGATGTAGGATTCCGCTCCATACTAGGAGGCCATGAGGTACGGATCACTATAGGTTGGCGGGAGCCGGATTTGGTTGGCTGGACACCTTCGAGCGGAGTCGGACCATATTCGGTTTATGAAAAGAAAAATGATTTTTGAATAGAAACCTCGCAACCATAGGAGATCCCATTATGAAATTGAAAACCGTGCAATATATGTTTTATATTATGAATGCATGAAACTTGATTTTAAATAAATCAATTTGAAAATGTTTTAGGGAGGTTTTTATAAAGTATGGTTTTAAATGATACTATATGACACTCACTGGGCTTTTAAAGCTCACCCAATATTTTCTGTATTTTTAAACAAACCTCCCAGGCACAGGTACCATAGCTGCGGATTTCCCCGGATGACATTAGGCAACCGCGGCGTCAGTGTTAATGTGATTTCCCAATTACCTTTTGGTTTAATGTTAAGTGATGTAAATATTTTGTCATATCCACATGGTTTTGTAAATATTATCTTGTGGATTTAAATTATGTTTTTGAAGTAAATGGATGCATGACTTAGGATTTTATTGATAATAAGTTCATATATTGAAACACGAAATTGTGGTTGTGGTCGTGTTGGAAAATGAGAGCTTGAGGCTCCGTAGTTTGGGGGAAATTGTTTTTATGATTTTAGAAGTGTTAAATTTTATTATTTACAGGGTGGCAAAGTCCGAAAAACAGACGGGATGCTGTCCAAATTTTTATAAAATATTTTTGAAAAGTTTTAAAATAAAAATGAAAAATTTCCCCATCGTTTCCGCTGTTTTTGAAAAGATAGAAAGAATATGGCTTAGCTCTGCGGGAATCCTTTAGTTGAGCGTAAGGGCTAACTGGAGGGTCACCGTAGGGTGCCAGCAGATCGCCTAGGGAAAGGGGTCTGTCATATTGGTATCAGAGCTTGCGGTTTAAGCGCGATTTTGGAAATAAAAGTTGAGTATGTTTTGTTTTGATAATGAAATACACAACCACATGTATTTTAATGTCATGCATCGTAATTTGAAAAAAAAAAAATTTTTTCAAGTTTTTCATTAATTTGATGTTTCGAAATCACATCACTATGGATTGACGCGGACGCGGTAGACGGGGTTCCGATAGAGCTTTCGTAGGAGCTCCAACTGTTGAGGCACCATTTTTGAGGAGCCTGAGCGTGGTATGGGGTCTGTGAATGCCCCAGTTGAGCAGCCTACATTTGAGTAGAGAGGACCGGATGGCTAGGCTGTGGGAGGTTTTAATGTGTAGTGGTTTGCGCAGATGTTAGCAACAGTGATGTAGTAACCGTGGGAGACTCCCAATGGCAGAAAAAAAAAATGATATTGAGAGAGTAAAGAAATTGAAAGAAAAGCGCGATGACGAATTGGTCAGCGTTTCAGTAAGGTGATTGTAAAATATGAGATAAAGCTATAGATTGATTTTCGAAATAGATGTTAATGTTGAGGTAAATGAAGGAAATTTATAAGGATATGACATTGTATTGTTGTCGTAAGTATATGATTCTTGAAGGATTTATTAGTAGTAAGAGTATGGATGAGAAAGGATGATAAGGTGGTATGAAATGTTTATTGATGAATTGCGATTTAGCATTTAATAGTTACGTGAAACATAAGAATATGCAATTGATTTATTAAGTTTTGATTATTATGAGAAGTGATAATAGGAAAATGATGATTGCTTGAAATATTTTTAAATATAATTATTTAAAATGATTTGAGAATGATTGTTATATGAAATGGAATTCCCCAATTGCAGCATTTTAATATCGTTTCCTACGGATTCTTTGCTTATAACGAATAAAGTTTATATAGGTAGCAGAGTAAACCTAGCAAGTCAAGAGTTTAAGACAGACTTGATGCTACCAGATGTATGTATGATTTTGATGTTTCATTAGGCATGAATTGGCCGTCTAAATATAGAACGATGGATTGTTAAAGGAAGAAAGTTATCGAAAGGAAGCGAAGTTCAACAGATTTGGGGAACCAGATGTAATTTTAGGTGATATGAGAAAGATGCTTCCTACGAGTATGATAAGTATGATGAAGGTTAATAAGATATTAAGAAAAGTGTATTAAGGATACTATTAATTTAGGATATGTAAAGCTTTCTAAGATGATTTTCGAAACTAGCCAAGGGCATTATGAGTTTCTAAGTGATATCATTCAGATTAATAAAAGCTCTATTCATTTTTATGAAATTGATAAGCGAAGATTTCATATTTTACTTAGGTAAGTCGATCATTACCTTTATGGATGATATAACCTTATGTTTTGATCAATTGGAATTGATATAGAGTTATTTTGTTTAATTATTATTTAGTACAATACGTAGAACTTGAAAATGTTGATATGATGAATCATAAAAGTGTGGAATTAATTGGAAGGATAACATGTAAATGAAATAGATCATGCATGATTCAAAATTTTGAGTTTAGATAACTTTTTGATTGATGAATGGTATGTAATGAGATTTGGTTACTATATGTAGACATAATTCTCTATTTTGAGTACAAATGATCAGAGTTAAGTGTTGATATCGAATCTAGATGTTATTAATTATGTGTGTAAGACATTGTTGTTGAATAGTAGAGTTGCGCAGCGAAAGCGTATGGTATAATCTTTAGTTCTAAAACATTCATATTTATTAGAATCGAAATCAAGATATAAAGCAGTAAACTGTAAGTTTGAGATAATAGAGAGAGACTGAAAGACATTCCGGTAATTAGGAAATTTCCGAATGTGTGCTTTCAAATGACTCTTCTGGTTTACCATCCGAGAGGGAAACTAGTGAATATGACCAGAAGTTGTAATGTTCATTACTTTGAATTGGCTATTGATTTAGAATTGATGTGAATAATTGATGATTGAGTTTTGAAATGCTTAGAAGATATGATTTTATGGTTTGAGTAATTAAATCAGATATGACATTATTATGTTTAATAACTGCTTGGCATAAGCGTGAATTTTGAGAATGTTGATAGTAGGAATTACAAAAGTCATAGAGTTTATTAGAAA
Source organism: Nephelium lappaceum (assembly GCA_021234005.1). NCBI lineage: Eukaryota > Viridiplantae > Streptophyta > Magnoliopsida > Sapindales > Sapindaceae > Nephelium > Nephelium lappaceum. The sequence goes on from CM038009.1 coordinate 8,561,581, forward strand.
GGTAACAGGTAAGTAAGATGGATCTTGTACGAATCAGATTTTTGACGCTAAATAATTGTTAACTGATGGATATGGTAAAATGAGGTTGAGTTAGTATATATGGACATGATTATCTATTTTGAATATAGATAAGATTTGAGTATTTAAGTTCTTTATTGAAGATTTTGGAGTTAAGTGTGAATCGTGATGAAATAGTAAATTTTCGTAGCAAAAGTGTAATGCGTAACCTTTAAATTGAGAAGTTCATGTCTATTAGATTTGAAATTTGAGTTATGAACAATAGATATCAATTTGGAAGTGGTAAGATGAGATTTATATAAATGAGCTATAGTTTTAATGCCATAAAATATGATCTTGAGCAGACTACTGGTGGATCCAGTAGGGGAGTAACACCCAGGGGACAGTCTGGAAGATCTTGCAGTCAGGTTAGAATATTTGCAGCCATACAGCAGACAGTTGATGCTGATCTAAAAGAGGATATAGATAATGATTCTTAAATTGATAATGATGTTTAAGTATTGATTGATTTAAGAGCTCTCTATTTTATTTATGTTGTGGATCTTATTGGTGGAATTAGTTTGGATGTGAGATTATGAGAGTATAGTATCAAGTATTTTTCGCCTTAGATGATGAGGTGAGTTTAGGTTGATGTTAATATTAAGTTTTGACCTGAAAGATGAGACAGATCAGCCTGTATCTTTGATTGTGTTTATGATCTAATAAAGGACAAATGAGAGCCTTATTGGAGGTGTGGTATGTAGATCCTTGAGTCGTATTATGAGTGCTAAATGATTGGAGTTCTTGAGAAGGAATGACAGAGAACTAGTGAGGTATAAGTTTCTAGTTCAGTTTATAAAAGAGAAACTCAGGATAAAGATATCTGAACAGGATGTTTTAAGTAATGATGATGTAGAGGTTATAGCGATGATACAGAAAGATGTTATGAATGATATTTCAGTGAAAGAGAATCATGTGAATGAGATCATTAGATTACATGGCGCCCCAGTGTCTGTTGTATCAGATAGAGATCCATGGTTTACATCGAGATTCTGGCCTAAGTTGCAGGAAGCTTTAAGCACCAGATTACATTTTAGTACAGCATTTCACCCACAGACGGATGGCCAATCCGAGAGGACTATCCAGACCCTTGAGGATATGTTGAAAGCTTGTGTTACGGAATTCAGGGGAAGTTGAGATATTCACCTACCATTGATAGAATTTGTCTACAACAACAGCTATCAGTCCAGTATAGAGATGGCACCTTATGAAACGTTGTATGGCAGGAAATGCAGAACCCCAGTTTGTTGGGATGAGGTAGGTGAGAGGAAATTGATTGGCCCAGAGATTGTCCAGATCACTACAGAAAAAATAAATGTGATCAGAGAAAGGTTGAAGATAGCCAATGATAGGCAGAAAAGTTATGCGGGCAATCGAAGAAGAGATTTGGAATTTCAGGTGGGTGACAGAGTGTTCCTGCGGATTTCGCCTTGGAAATGAGTGTTAAGATTTGGGAAGCGAGGCAAGCTGAGTCTGCGGTATATAGGGCCGTATGAGATCGTGGAAAGGATTGGAGAGGTGGCTTATAGATTGGAATTGCCACCAGAGTTAGCGAATATCCACGATGTATTCCATGTTTCCATGTTACGGAAATATGTAGTAGATCCTTCACATATTCTTAGAGAACAGTCGGTGCAACTTAGAGAGAATTTGTCTTATGAAGAGTTGCTTGTTGAGATCTTGGATCGTAGAGAGCAGGTGTTGCGCCGCAGAGCGATACCATTGGTTAAAGTCTTGTGGAGGAATCATGGATCTGAGGAAGCTACGTGGGAGCATGAGGAGCAGATGCGTGCTCAGTATCCTCATCTGTTTGAGTAAGGTATGTAATTTAATTTCGAGGACGAAATTTTTACAAGGAGGGGAGAATTGTAAACCCTCTATTTTTGTTATTGTACGGATTCCCTGGAATAGTCCCTAAGGAACAATTAGAGACCCTAAATGAATTATGGAGACGTTTAAGGTCGTAGAGAACCCATAGGAATTGATTTAAACTCAATTGGAGATTAAACGGGAAGTTTAAATGGTAAATGGAATTGAATAAAGTTTAGAGTGAAAAGGGACTAAAGTGAGAATAACTTTTAATGATCGTGGTCGTAGTAAGATTAAGTTATAATCTAAGGGAGGAGACTAGAATTGTCTTAGGGCGTAAGTGGAATTAATGAGACTTGTGTGGAGGAAAACAGAAGCCAAGAAGATGGTGTTGACTTTTAAATCAACAAACAAACCAGTCTCTCTCTCTCTCGCGAAGAAGAAGAAAGAAAAGAGAAAAGAAAAGAAAGAGAGAAGAAAGAAAAGAAAGAAGATGGAGAGAAGAAGATCGCCGACCGATCGCCATCTCCGAGCAGCCTTGCTGCCGTCGTCGTCCAGCCGTCGAGATCGCCACGAACTGAAGCTAGGTTGCAGCAAATCAGCTCCGGCCGACGTTGAAGACGAAGCTGAAATCACCGGCCGACAGCACCGATCGGCGCGGAGGAGAAGCCGACGAGCTACTCCAGCCCAAACCCGACCTGAACGGAGCAAGATCGAGCTGAACCACGGCCAGAACAGCCCTCCACCCGCGCGATTAGATAGTAGATCGGCGACAGAGACAGCACCGATCAACGGCAAAGACAGCTGCACGTCGCGGCGGAACCAAGGGGGAAAGAGAGAGAGGAAGAAAGGGGAAGAAAAGAGGAAGAAAACCAGTCCAATCTCAGCTCAGATCCATCTCCAAATCAGCCCAAAACCACCCCAAAAGCAATCTCAAAGCGAAGTAAACGCGATAGGAAATGGGGTGACGAGCGATCCGGTGGAGTAAGGGGTGAGCGCTAGAGCGCAGTTTTTGAGGCTTCCGAAGATCTATTCGGAATTACTAGCTTAAGGTGAGTGTCAAACTGATTTTTAATATGTTTTCATTGATTTGAATCATGAATGAATGTTTCATGCATATTTGAATATTTTGATGAAAATGAAATGTGATTTAAATGACAAATGGCACGGTAACCGATGATATGATTTTGTGAATTTCATGAAATGATGGTTTCATGTTTGAATTGTTTATATGTGAAATGGATTGGAAATATGAAAATAAAACCTATGGCTTTTCCATATAGTATCATATGAGTACGGTCTGGGTTGAGTACCCGAAGCGTGCATTGGTAGAATGAGTACTGTCAGTATGTCACTAACTAAACTAACCGCGGGAGATACCCGCAAGATGTCGTGTCAGTCAGATGTCTGAGAGATTAGGCCAATGCACGTGAAAGGTATATTATTTGCTAGCTTACCCGAGCGAGACAGGGTCCGCTCTGTTGCGATGTAGGATTCCGCTGCATGACCTGGAAAGAGCGATGTAGGATTCCGCTCCATACTAGGAGGCCATGAGGTACGGATCACTATAGGTTGGCGGGAGCCGGATTTGGTTGGCTGGACACCTTCGAGCGGAGTCGGACCATATTCGGTTTATGAAAAGAAAAATGATTTTTGAATAGAAACCTCGCAACCATAGGAGATCCCATTATGAAATTGAAAACCGTGCAATATATGTTTTATATTATGAATGCATGAAACTTGATTTTAAATAAATCAATTTGAAAATGTTTTAGGGAGGTTTTTATAAAGTATGGTTTTAAATGATACTATATGACACTCACTGGGCTTTTAAAGCTCACCCAATATTTTCTGTATTTTTAAACAAACCTCCCAGGCACAGGTACCATAGCTGCGGATTTCCCCGGATGACATTAGGCAACCGCGGCGTCAGTGTTAATGTGATTTCCCAATTACCTTTTGGTTTAATGTTAAGTGATGTAAATATTTTGTCATATCCACATGGTTTTGTAAATATTATCTTGTGGATTTAAATTATGTTTTTGAAGTAAATGGATGCATGACTTAGGATTTTATTGATAATAAGTTCATATATTGAAACACGAAATTGTGGTTGTGGTCGTGTTGGAAAATGAGAGCTTGAGGCTCCGTAGTTTGGGGGAAATTGTTTTTATGATTTTAGAAGTGTTAAATTTTATTATTTACAGGGTGGCAAAGTCCGAAAAACAGACGGGATGCTGTCCAAATTTTTATAAAATATTTTTGAAAAGTTTTAAAATAAAAATGAAAAATTTCCCCATCGTTTCCGCTGTTTTTGAAAAGATAGAAAGAATATGGCTTAGCTCTGCGGGAATCCTTTAGTTGAGCGTAAGGGCTAACTGGAGGGTCACCGTAGGGTGCCAGCAGATCGCCTAGGGAAAGGGGTCTGTCATATTGGTATCAGAGCTTGCGGTTTAAGCGCGATTTTGGAAATAAAAGTTGAGTATGTTTTGTTTTGATAATGAAATACACAACCACATGTATTTTAATGTCATGCATCGTAATTTGAAAAAAAAAAAAAAATTTTCAAGTTTTTCATTAATTTGATGTTTCGAAATCACATCACTATGGATTGACGCGGACGCGGTAGACGGGGTTCCGATAGAGCTTTCGTAGGAGCTCCAACTGTTGAGGCACCATTTTTGAGGAGCCTGAGTGTGGTATGGGGTCTGTGAATGCCCCAGTTGAGCAGCCTACATTTGAGTAGAGAGGACCGAATGGCTAGGCTGTGGGAGGTTTTAATGTGTAGTGGTTTGCGCAGATGTTAGCAACAGTGATGTAGTAACCGTGGGAGACTCCCAATGGCAGAAAAAAAAATGATATTGAGAGAGTAAAGAAATTGAAAGAAAAGCGCGATGACGAATTGGTCAGCGTTTCAGTAAGGTGATTGTAAAATATGAGATAAAGCTATAGATTGATTTTCGAAATAGATGTTAATGTTGAGGTAAATGAAGGAAATTTATAAGGATATGACATTGTATTGTTGTCGTAAGTATATGATTCTTGAAGGATTTATTAGTAGTAAGAGTATGGATGAGAAAGGATGATAAGGTGGTATGAAATGTTTATTGATGAATTGCGATTTAGCATTTAATAGTTACGTGAAACATAAGAATATGCAATTGATTTATTAAGTTTTGATTATTATGAGAAGTGATAATAGGAAAATGATGATTGCTTGAAATATTTTTAAATATAATTATTTAAAATGATTTGAGAATGATTGTTATATGAAATGGAATTCCCCAATTGCAGCATTTTAATATCGTTTCCTACGGATTCTTTGCTTATAACGAATAAAGTTTATATAGGTAGCAGAGTAAACCTAGCAAGTCAAGAGTTTAAGACAGACTTGATGCTACCAGATGTATGTATGATTTTGATGTTTCATTAGGCATGAATTGGCCGTCTAAATATAGAACGATGGATTGTTAAAGGAAGAAAGTTATCGAAAGGAAGCGAAGTTCAACAGATTTGGGGAACCAGATGTAATTTTAGGTGATATGAGAAAGATGCTTCCTACGAGTATGATAAGTATGATGAAGGTTAATAAGATATTAAGAAAAGTGTATTAAGGATACTATTAATTTAGGATATGTAAAGCTTTCTAAGATGATTTTCGAAACTAGCCAAGGGCATTATGAGTTTCTAAGTGATATCATTCAGATTAATAAAAGCTCTATTCATTTTTATGAAATTGATAAGCGAAGATTTCATATTTTACTTAGGTAAGTCGATCATTACCTTTATGGATGATATAACCTTATGTTTTGATCAATTGGAATTGATATAGAGTTATTTTGTTTAATTATTATTTAGTACAATACGTAGAACTTGAAAATGTTGATATGATGAATCATAAAAGTGTGGAATTAATTGGAAGGATAACATGTAAATGAAATAGATCATGCATGATTCAAAATTTTGAGTTTAGATAACTTTTTGATTGATGAATGGTATGTAATGAGATTTGGTTACTATATGTAGACATAATTCTCTATTTTGAGTACAAATGATCAGAGTTAAGTGTTGATATCGAATCTAGATGTTATTAATTATGTGTGTAAGACATTGTTGTTGAATAGTAGAGTTGCGCAGCGAAAGCGTATGGTATAATCTTTAGTTCTAAAACATTCATATTTATTAGAATCGAAATCAAGATATAAAGCAGTAAACTGTAAGTTTGAGATAATAGAGAGAGACTGAAAGACATTCCGGTAATTAGGAAATTTCCGAATGTGTGCTTTCAAATGACTCTTCTGGTTTACCATCCGAGAGGGAAACTAGTGAATATGACCAGAAGTTGTAATGTTCATTACTTTGAATTGGCTATTGATTTAGAATTGATGTGAATAATTGATGATTGAGTTTTGAAATGCTTAGAAGATATGATTTTATGGTTTGAGTAATTAAATCAGATATGACATTATTATGTTTAATAACTGCTTGGCATAAGCGTGAATTTTGAGAATGTTGATAGTAGGAATTACAAAAGTCATAGAGTTTATTAGAAAGGTAACAGGTAAGTAAGATGGATCTTGTACGAATCAGATTTTTGACGCTAAATAATTGTTAACTGATGGATATGGTAAAATGAGGTTGAGTTAGTATATATGGACATGATTATCTATTTTGAATATAGATAAGATTTGAGTATTTAAGTTCTTTATTGAAGATTTTGGAGTTAAGTGTGAATCGTGATGAAATAGTAAATTTTCGTAGCAAAAGTGTAATGCGTAACCTTTAAATTGAGAAGTTCATGTCTATTAGATTTGAAATTTGAGTTATGAACAATAGATATCAATTTGGAAGTGGTAAGATGAGATTTATATAAATGAGCTATAGTTTTAATGCCATAAAATATGATCTTGAGCAGACTACTGGTGGATCCAGTAGGGGAGTAACACCCAGGGGACAGTCTGGAAGATCTTGCAGTCAGGTTAGAATATTTGCAGCCATACAGCAGACAGTTGATGCTGATCTAAAAGAGGATATAGATAATGATTCTTAAATTGATAATGATGTTTAAGTATTGATTGATTTAAGAGCTCTCTATTTTATTTATGTTGTGGATCTTATTGGTGGAATTAGTTTGGATGTGAGATTATGAGAGTATAGTATCAAGTATTTTTCGCCTTAGATGATGAGGTGAGTTTAGGTTGATGTTAATATTAAGTTTTGACCTGAAAGATGAGACAGATCAGCCTGTATCTTTGATTGTGTTTATGATCTAATAAAGGACAAATGAGAGCCTTATTGGAGGTGTGGTATGTAGATCCTTGAGTCGTATTATGAGTGCTAAATGATTGGAGTTCTTGAGAAGGAATGACAGAGAACTAGTGAGGTATAAGTTTCTAGTTCAGTTTATAAAAGAGAAACTCAGGATAAAGATATCTGAACAGGATGTTTTAAGTAATGATGATGTAGAGGTTATAGCGATGATACAGAAAGATGTTATGAATGATATTTCAGTGAAAGAGAATCATGTGAATGAGATCATTAGATTACATGGCGCCCCAGTGTCTGTTGTATCAGATAGAGATCCATGGTTTACATCGAGATTCTGGCCTAAGTTGCAGGAAGCTTTAAGCACCAGATTACATTTTAGTACAGCATTTCACCCACAGACGGATGGCCAATCCGAGAGGACTATCCAGACCCTTGAGGATATGTTGAAAGCTTGTGTTACGGAATTCAGGGGAAGTTGAGATATTCACCTACCATTGATAGAATTTGTCTACAACAACAGCTATCAGTCCAGTATAGAGATGGCACCTTATGAAACGTTGTATGGCAGGAAATGCAGAACCCCAGTTTGTTGGGATGAGGTAGGTGAGAGGAAATTGATTGGCCCAGAGATTGTCCAGATCACTACAGAAAAAATAAATGTGATCAGAGAAAGGTTGAAGATAGCCAATGATAGGCAGAAAAGTTATGCGGGCAATCGAAGAAGAGATTTGGAATTTCAGGTGGGTGACAGAGTGTTCCTGCGGATTTCGCCTTGGAAATGAGTGTTAAGATTTGGGAAGCGAGGCAAGCTGAGTCTGCGGTATATAGGGCCGTATGAGATCGTGGAAAGGATTGGAGAGGTGGCTTATAGATTGGAATTGCCACCAGAGTTAGCGAATATCCACGATGTATTCCATGTTTCCATGTTACGGAAATATGTAGTAGATCCTTCACATATTCTTAGAGAACAGTCGGTGCAACTTAGAGAGAATTTGTCTTATGAAGAGTTGCTTGTTGAGATCTTGGATCGTAGAGAGCAGGTGTTGCGCCGCAGAGCGATACCATTGGTTAAAGTCTTGTGGAGGAATCATGGATCTGAGGAAGCTACGTGGGAGCATGAGGAGCAGATGCGTGCTCAGTATCCTCATCTGTTTGAGTAAGGTATGTAATTTAATTTCGAGGACGAAATTTTTACAAGGAGGGGAGAATTGTAAACCCTCTATTTTTGTTATTGTACGGATTCCCTGGAATAGTCCCTAAGGAACAATTAGAGACCCTAAATGAATTATGGAGACGTTTAAGGTCGTAGAGAACCCATAGGAATTGATTTAAACTCAATTGGAGATTAAACGGGAAGTTTAAATGGTAAATGGAATTGAATAAAGTTTAGAGTGAAAAGGGACTAAAGTGAGAATAACTTTTAATGATCGTGGTCGTAGTAAGATTAAGTTATAATCTAAGGGAGGAGACTAGAATTGTCTTAGGGCGTAAGTGGAATTAATGAGACTTGTGTGGAGGAAAACAGAAGCCAAGAAGATGGTGTTGACTTTTAAATCAACAAACAAACCAGTCTCTCTCTCTCTCGCGAAGAAGAAGAAAGAAAAGAGAAAAGAAAAGAAAGAGAGAAGAAAGAAAAGAAAGAAGATGGAGAGAAGAAGATCGCCGACCGATCGCCATCTCCGAGCAGCCTTGCTGCCGTCGTCGTCCAGCCGTCGAGATCGCCACGAACTGAAGCTAGGTTGCAGCAAATCAGCTCCGGCCGACGTTGAAGACGAAGCTGAAATCACCGGCCGACAGCACCGATCGGCGCGGAGGAGAAGCCGACGAGCTACTCCAGCCCAAACCCGACCTGAACGGAGCAAGATCGAGCTGAACCACGGCCAGAACAGCCCTCCACCCGCGCGATTAGATAGTAGATCGGCGACAGAGACAGCACCGATCAACGGCAAAGACAGCTGCACGTCGCGGCGGAACCAAGGGGGAAAGAGAGAGAGGAAGAAAGGGGAAGAAAAGAGGAAGAAAACCAGTCCAATCTCAGCTCAGATCCATCTCCAAATCAGCCCAAAACCACCCCAAAAGCAATCTCAAAGCGAAGTAAACGCGATAGGAAATGGGGTGACGAGCGATCCGGTGGAGTAAGGGGTGAGCGCTAGAGCGCAGTTTTTGAGGCTTCCGAAGATCTATTCGGAATTACTAGCTTAAGGTGAGTGTCAAACTGATTTTTAATATGTTTTCATTGATTTGAATCATGAATGAATGTTTCATGCATATTTGAATATTTTGATGAAAATGAAATGTGATTTAAATGACAAATGGCACGGTAACCGATGATATGATTTTGTGAATTTCATGAAATGATGGTTTCATGTTTGAATTGTTTATATGTGAAATGGATTGGAAATATGAAAATAAAACCTATGGCTTTTCCATATAGTATCATATGAGTACGGTCTGGGTTGAGTACCCGAAGCGTGCATTGGTAGAATGAGTACTGTCAGTATGTCACTAACTAAACTAACCGCGGGAGATACCCGCAAGATGTCGTGTCAGTCAGATGTCTGAGAGATTAGGCCAATGCACGTGAAAGGTATATTATTTGCTAGCTTACCCGAGCGAGACAGGGTCCGCTCTGTAGCGATGTAGGATTCCGCTGCATGACCTGGAAAGAGCGATGTAGGATTCCGCTCCATACTAGGAGGCCATGAGGTACGGATCACTATAGGTTGGCGGGAGCCGGATTTGGTTGGCTGGACACCTTCGAGCGGAGTCGGACCATATTCGGTTTATGAAAAGAAAAATGATTTTTGAATATAAACCTCGCAACCATAGGAGATCCCATTATGAAATTGAAAACCGTGCAATATATGTTTTATATTATGAATGCATGAAACTTGATTTTAAATAAATCAATTTGAAAATGTTTTAGGGAGGTTTTTATAAAGTATGGTTTTAAATGATACTATATGACACTCACTGGGCTTTTAAAGCTCACCCAATATTTTCTGTATTTTTAAACAAACCTCCCAGGCACAGGTACCATAGCTGCGGATTTCCCCGGATGACATTAGGCAACCGCGGCATCAGTGTTAATGTGATTTCTCAATTACCTTTTGGTTTAATGTTAAGTGATGTAAATATTTTGTCATATCCACATGGTTTTGTAAATATTATCTTGTGGATTTAAATTATGTTTTTGAAGTAAATGGATGCATGACTTAGGATTTTATTGATAATAAGTTCATATATTGAAACACGAAATTGTGGTTGTGGTCGTGTTGGAAAACAAAATCAAACCAAAACCCAAAAACAATCAACAAAAACCAAAACTCAAAAACAAATTACTGCATTCTATCATCATCGCCACTGAAGAGGTTAAACCCTTGCTAGAACCTAGGTTGTTCGAACCTAATGGTAGAGGCCTAGAGATTAACTTTTGTTGGAGACAACCATCATCATGAAGTCAAAAGCTATGTTTCGGAATGACGTCGTGTAGAGGTTGGCTCTATCGAAATGAAGAGCACCTCAATTTTAAATGGAGCGGTTCGATGGAGCTCGTCGAAGATCGAGCATCGATTAGCATCGAAGATGGTCTCGTCGAAGTTTGAGACCTATTGAAGTAGATGGAGTAGATGAAGAAGAAGCTGATGAAGTAGATGAAGTAGTTCAGATAAAGAAGAAGCAGAAAAAGCCGATGAGTTGAAAAGAAGATGATGAAGATGATGGTTTTGAGAGAAGACGAAGAAGAAACGGTTTTGCACTTCTTGAGAGAATTCAGTGTTGCACTTCTTGAGAGAATTTTTTTTTTTTTTTGGAAAAACTAGTTGTTGAACCCAGATGGTGTGAGATGTTGAATGGTTTGATGAAGATGTTGAATGTTTTAATGAAAATGATAGGTGATGAATTGAATGCAATGAAATGATTGTGATAAAGATGATGGGAAATGATGGTGGATGAACTGGGTGGGAAATGATGGTTGATGAATTGAGTGGAGATTTAACTTGATGAATGGTGAAGATCCAATCTAGAACCCAACCTTTTGTTTTGTTTTTTTGTTTTTTTTTTTAAAAAATTTATAAGAGAAAATGACCATCTTACCATTTTTCTAGTTATTTCAAATAGTCAACCATAATCAAACTGTTAGTGTAGGGGAGATCATTGTTACAAAAAACAAAAATAGGTTCTGATTGTAATAAGACATATTTTCAGAGGTTTTTCAATAATTCTCTCATTTTCAAAACCCTCAACCTAGAGATGCATAAATATTATTTATTTTTTTTTTGAAAAATTAATTTTTAAATTTTTCTTTAAAAAAAATGGATAAAGATTTGTTTGAAGATCAGGATTTGAATTTAGATCTTCAATCATTTTTTCATTTTTTTGGTTTTTTTGAAATATCTTGATCCTCCAAAGAACCAAAAAATAGAAAAAATAATTTTTTTTTTAAAATCATCATCTGAGTACCCAATTCGCAGATGATGTTTATCATTTGGGTTAGGATTGCGAACCCAGATGATGGGCAAACCCAAATCTTCAATCATTTTTTTTTTTTTCCAATTTTTTTGGCTTTTTTGAAATATCTAGATCCTCCAAAGAACCCAAAAAAATAATAAAAAATTAGAAAATCATCATCTAGGTACCCAATTCCTAGATGATGTTTATCATCTCGGTCGGGGTTACGAACCCAGATGATGGGTTCCCAAATGAACATCATCTGGGAACCCGGATGATGCATCATTATCAACAATAGAAAAAAAAAATTAAAAATACTGTTAATTCTTTGTCACGATCTTAAACCACAAGTCTACAAAATTATCAAACCCAGCCCTAAAATCAAACTAAATTAAGGTACAATAATCAATCAATCCCAAACCAAACATTAACCGCTAGCACCCCACCAATAGATCCCAACACCCACCACATCCACAAACCAAAAAAATACTCAAACTTCATCATCCTAAAATCATCCCCCCACCAATCATTCCCAACATCCATCATACCTACAAACCAAAAAACACTCAAATTTCACCATCCCAAAATCACCCCCACCAATAACCAAATCCAAAAACCCACTTTCCAATCCAAACAAAAATCGAGAGATCAGAGTAATAGAATAAAGAAAGAGAAAGGGAGAGCGCTAAGATAAGGGAAAGAGAAAAAATTGAAGCAGATAGGGAATCAAACCCATTTGAACCCAGATGTCAAATTTCATCTGGGTTCGAAACCCAGATTTCGAACCTAGGTGAACTAGAAGAAGAAGAGATGAAGGAGAAGAAGAAGAAGAGAAGAAAGAGAAAGAGAGGGAGAAGAAGAAGAAGAAAAAGAAAGAATGGGTCGGTGTGGGGTTTGGTAGAGAGGGTGGTGGTCGGTGTGGGAGGAGGTGGTGATGGTAGAGGTCTGGTGTAAAAGAGTGGAGAGATAGAGAGTGACTGGTTGTGAATGGTGGAGAGAGAGGAAAAATAAAAGAATAAAATTATTTCAGAAAAAACAAAAATAAAAAACTAAGGGCATTTTGATCATTTATTGAAAAAGTCGGTCAAACGCTTGAGTTAACAGCTATTAACCGTTATATAAAGGCATGATGACACAGAAACCAAAATATTTAGGCGCCTATATTAATGTAAACCTCATAGGGGTTTTATCTATTTAACTCTAACTATAGTTTGATATAATAACTAAAAAAAATTCCTAATTTTAAAAATAATTAAAAATGACAGACCCCTTTCCCTAGGCGATCTGCTGGCACCCTACGGTGACCCTCCAGTTAGCCCTTACGCTCAACTAAAGGATTCCCGCAGAGCTAAGCCATATTCTTTCTATCTTTTCAAAAACAGCGGAAACGATGGGGAAATTTTTCATTTTTATTTTAAAACTTTTCAAAAATATTTTATAAAAATTTGGACAGCATCCCGTCTGTTTTTCGGACTTTGCCACCCTGTAAATAATAAAATTTAACACTTCTAAAATCATAAAAACAATTTCCCCCAAACTACGGAGCCTCAGGCTCTCTTGGGTTGATTTTGTGCTTGATTGGAATAAACATTGATGAAAAAGAGAGGTTGAAGATGAAGATGGAAGTGATGATGGAATGCAGTAATTTGTTTTTGGGTTTTGTATTTTGTTGATCTACTTTTGGGTTTCAGTTTTTGTTTGATTTTGTGGGTTTTGGGTTGATTTTAGGGTTGATTAGAGATGAAGATTGATGAAGAAGAAAAGTTGCAGATGAAGATGGAAGTTGATCGATGAACAAAAAATCATTTTCGATTTTTTAAGTTTTTTACTTTTTTTTTCCAACAAAAGTAGGATAATCATGCCATTGCAGTCAAATATTAGTTAGTCAGAGGTAATATTGTCTTTTTGCTCTATTTTGTTAGTCTCCAATATCTCAAATAGTCAAACTTTAATCCAAGGAAGGAGGCTGATATATAAAGTAAAAGTGGTTTCCTTTGTAATAATGCATATGTTTAAAGATTTGTCAGTAATTCTTTTTTATTTTAAATATTTTTTTTTATTTTTAATAATTTTAAAATTTAAATTAATTAAAATTTAAAAGGTTGAGGGTATTTTTATTATTGTATGAAAAATCTGGGTCAACCATCCATTTTAACACCCGTTGACTGTTATGTGAGGGTCATGGTGTTATAAAATTCATTGACTGTTACGTGAGGGTCATGGTGTTATAAAATTCAAAATGTTTGAAATCTATTTTAAAGAAAACGTTAGAGGGATTTTGTGTATTTAATTTTTAGAATTAAAAAAAATAAAAATAAAAATAAAATAAAATAAGAAAGCAACTGTTCCTACACCATAACTGTTGTCAGTGTCTTTACACCAACTTGCACCTGTCACATATGTAATGGATGGTGCGTTAACCACGTGACATGTGCACGGACGACCCAGTGTCACCAGTGGAAACGACAAAATTAAGCTCAAAAATATATCTCTGAAATCAACCTCCGTCACAAAGCATGTATTTGCATGATTATTCCCATTGATTGACATCAAAAAGAGAGGCTGTGATCAAGCCCAAAAAATTTTCCCGTGGGAGATGTGATGTTCTGAAGGAAAATTGCCAGAAATATGTTACCTGAGATTGTCTGCTTTGCAGATTTTTTTTTTTTTTCTTGAAGAAAGGCTTTGCAGTTATTTGAATGGCGTGTGGGTGTATACATATGAGTTGTGAAATTGTACGAATAAAAAAGGCATCCCCACTTCTAAAGAAAAGTGGACTTTTATTGAAAGCAGGGAAGCCACTTTATATAAGCTAAATCTAAATCGAGACCCCGGTGCATTTTCTTTGTAAGAAGGGAGAATTTCATTTTAGCTTTAAAATTTTTGATAAATTTTTTATTTTTAAATATGAATGTATTTACAATTATCTTAATTTTTATTGTAAAAAATAACTATTCAAATGGGTCAATCTGACATTTATTTTGATTTTAACAGTTAATAGAAAATTTGAAAAGTGTGTTTTACCATTCTATATATTAAAACTCTTTAAATATATGATTTTACCCTTTTAATAAAATATTATTTTAACATTTTTTAAATAGTAATAAAGTAAAAAAAATAGATTTCTGTCATCCATAAAGTTGAGATGGACAACAGAGATTCGGTGATAAAAAAATTAAATTAAAAATAAAATTAGACTATTATCATGAATATAAATGAAAAGTGCATTAAACAATTTAGTTACGAGTGAATTTGGAGATTTGAGTGTCATGATTTATGGATGTTCAGTATTTTTAATGATATAATATCATATATTAAAACAAAACTAACAATATAATAGTAATTCCAGATTTAAGTTCATATACAGTGTACATAATAATATATTTGTCATATGACCAAACGACTTTTTTTTTTTTTTTTTTTTTTTGAGAAATATGACCATACGACTTGAGATTCTCTATTTTGCTTTTTTTTAATCAAGCGCAACAAATTTAGTTACAAATGTCACTCTAACAAATCAATGATTAAAGTTTATTTAATTTTCTTTTCATTTTTATTATTTATAAATATTGTGCATTACCTTTTCACTGTTTGTGCTCAATACTAGCAGCGGAGTCCTATAGATGACGTTGACCTATCCTATTTAAATATTTTTTTAGGAGAGTTGAAGTTAAAAATACAGTATATTTAGACTGTCAGATTGCAGGAGTGGTCCTGTATAAAATAAAAATCCGGACGCAACTTTAAAGTGGTTTCTCTATTATTGATCAATTGATCAAATCTTTCTGCCTATCAAATTTATTTAGATGAGTCTATTTTATAAGTAATAATGCAAACTACTTTATCTCCATAGCCAATTTGAAACTTTTAATCCATGGGGAAGCGGGGGGTGGGCAAGCTACAGGAGGAGAGAATCCACAAATTATAAGATGAATATAGAACCCATTAGCTCAAGAATCCATTATCTCGAGATGAAGATTTGTGGGGGTAGGTGTAGACCCATTAGCTCTAGACGAAGATAATGGGTGACAGCGTTTTTATTATTTCTTTATATTTTGTATTAAAAGTTTAACAACTTTTCAAATTGAACCTCAAATTGATGGGGCTGCCTTCGCTTCTCTCACTTACACTGCAGAGTGATCTGCCATTAGCGTCACAGGTGATAGAAAATATTTTTCAAAAATTAAAAAATAATAATAATAATATTAACCAACCTTAAAATTAAAAAACTACTCTGTATTATACATTGAAAGGATACAAACACCTAAACAAAGAGAGAGGTTACATAAACTAATAACACGGGCCATTCAAGAAAAATATCGAGTTGAAAGTTCAAGATTCGAATTTAAACAAAATCTAGACATCCACACATAATATATATATATGAGAGTAGAGTAAGGCTTACATGAACTAGAAGATAAGGCCATGCAAGGAAGGCTGGTAGGATATGAGGAAGAAGAGAAGGAGAACGAGGATGGCTACACCCCATGGCGAGCCTCCGGCGCGGTGGATGGCATCGGGCTCGGACCCCGGAATGGGGAGGCTGAGTTGGGTTCCTGAAGAGAGCCAGTGAACTGCAATGATCAAAAGCAAAGGAGAGATCACAAGTAGCCTTTGCAAGAGCTCAGATGCTGTGGCCATTACTGCATCATAAACTATGTAACCCAAGAATCCACAAACAAGCGTAGTGGCCGCCATTATAAGCCATTGTTCTGAAATATTGATGAAGCTTGGAGCTCTTGATGTATAAGATGATGAAGCCATGATGAGACAAGAGGAAGAGTTAGGGTTTGAAGAGTGGAGATTAATTGACCAAGACTGACTAGTGTATAAATACAATAAAGTGGTTGTTTTTATAGAGATCTCAAAAGAGATTTGATTGACATATAGATGGATCCCACTTTTTTACTTAAAATAAATTTCGTTTATCTCTCTTGTGCTAGCTTACTAATTTTAAAAGTGAAGACATCCCTATAAAGGTGAGATTTGCAATATTTTTCAACGAATTAAAATTTTATAATTAGTAATATTCGAAAAGAAGTAGAATTTGATTATATTTTGATGGACCAAATTTTACCGTACTTTTTTTATTGATAATCTTCCTCGTATGGAATGTCTTTGAAAAATTTCTGAGCAATTTGAAGGGATATTTTTAACAAATTTGAAAAGATCTAATGATATTTGAGGCAAATTTTAAATTACTCAAACCGAAAAAGGAAGAGAGGTCCCTCAAATTTACCAAGTTTTAATTTGTTTTAGTGGACCTGCATGCCTAAGAGGCGGTGGGAAAAATTATTTGGGCCCTTTTGTTCGTAACTTTTGTCCCATTCACTGGATTTTTATCGCAGAGGAATATTATTTAAATATAATCATAGAGTCAAAAGTTGAAATTTAAATCTAACCATGTGATTTGGAGGCGCGTGACTGTCGTGTACTGGATCATTGATAAGGTTGGATTTTGCACAGTTTTATTATAAATTCACCGAACAAAATCATTCACCATCGGTCTCTTCAATCACTTTCACTTTCTGTAGATTCCCTGCTAGATTTCTCTTGTTCTGTCGATTCTCCTTTTACCATGAAACAAAATATTTATTAAAATATAAAAAAAAAAAACACTGTCTAAGTCATGAAATTGGATTTTTATAAGGGATAATACGAAAAATCTCCTTCAAAGTAAACTAATCGGGATTTATCTCCATTTTTTTTATTAGATAAACCACTCCTGTCGATTAAAAAAATCGATTAGTATTAAATTTGAATGATATAATAATAATTAGATGAATAATTTTATTTACTTTAATAAAGTTAAATAAAAAAATTAAAAAAAAATAAATAAATAATCAAAAACAAAAAAATAATTAAATAATTTTTCAACTCTCTCTCTCTCATTCTCTCTCTCACTCCATATCTCTCTCTTTACCATTCTCTCTCTCACTGTACCATTTTCTTCTCTCTCTCACTCCTCCATCTCTCTCTTTCTCTCGCCCTCGCATTCTCCTCCATCGTCAACGACGAACCCGCAACCTTCTCGTCCATTTCTTTCTTTTTTTCTCTTTTTTTTGGTTATCTGGTTTTGGGTTTCGAACTCAGAACCGTCTAGTTCTGGGTTTGAACCCTAGAACAATCTGAAGCCAGAACTCAAACTGTTCTGGGTTTGTCAAACCCAAAATCAGACAGTTCTGGGTTCGATTAAACCTAAAAATGTCTGAATCTGGGTTTTGAACTCATAACCAAATGGTTCTGGGTCTGGTGTGGTGGGTTGGTGGGTGTGGTGGTGGTAATGGCTAGGTGGTTTAGGGTTGTTCTGGGTGGTTTATGGTTGTAGTGGGTAAAGAGACGACTCTTCCTCACTCTCCTCTCCTCTCTGGTGTGTTTGTGTGTTGCTAGAAACCTAGAAATTTGGGTTTCCAACAAGCATTTGATTTGGGTTGTTGTTGGTTTTGATTTGGTTTTGATATGGTGTAGGAAAGATTTCTGGTTTTGGATTTGATTTTTAATTTCAGTTTTTATTGCTGATTTGATTTAGGTTGTTATACTGATTTGTTTGTTTAATTTTGGTTTTCCTTTTTTTCAAAGAATGCCGGAAAAAAATCAGGGTTTCCAAAAGTTGAATTTTTGTTTTGAGCTATTTTTTATTTAATATTGTTATCAATCTAGGTTTCCAGAATTTGAATTTCTGGGTTTTCTAGCTTCTATACGTTGAATTTTGCTAGAAACCTTTGTTGATTTTTTTTCTTTTATTTTGATTTATTTTTTTATTTAATGTTGCTATTAATTGTAGTTTAAAGGGCATTTCAATCATTGCATAATTTTAAAGGGTATGATAGAGATTTTATAGAATCTTAAGAAGGGTATTTTTGGTCATTTTATGATTTTGGATGAAAAATATAACTTTTCGGATGAAAAGTTAACGGTAGGGGACGATTCATCTAATGAAAAAAACCCAAGGGCAATTCACGATTATTTTACCTTTTAGGGGGAAGGGGCTGGGGGGTGGGGTTTCATAATATCCACTGTTATAATTGAGAGTCTGTCAAGATTTATAATGTTTTAAATTTTACTCTCAAAATTGGTATGTTAATTAAAATGTCTATTTAAAATGTAAAGTGGCATGTAATATAGTTGATTGATTATTGGGTTTAGTTAATTTACCCAATCACTTTACCCATCAATTGGAGCTTTTAGATTGACTTTAATAACCAATTTTACTTCCAATTGATTGTCAAGTATCGATTGTCAACAAAATTTGATATAAGTATACTATGTATGTAATATCTTCATAAAAGCTTTAGAAAATAAGTAAACAACATACTGAGTTGGAGAAGATGAATGAGATGCCACATACTAGTCATAAAGAAATTACATGACTACGTGAAGAACTGGAAAGAACATGTTGACATGATTTATAATATCTTTTTATGGTTTGATGCGAGTATATTTTAGTGTGTTTAGAGCATGATTTTGATGTGTTAAAATATTATATTTAGATTGATTGGTGTTGGTGACTTATGTGAAATGGTGTGTTTTGCTGAGAACTTGCTTTTTAGTGTAGTGAATACAATAAATTATGTTCTCATATTACCATGATTACACTATAAATGTATAGAGGACTAAAAAAAAGGCAAGAAATGAAGATCGAGGTGGATAGAATGGCAATATGGATAGCTGGACATAAGCACAAAGATGCTACACCAGTGAACCAAAATGTTGGATAAAAAATAGTATGACATACTAAATAATATTTTTATTTATGTAGTTTAATTTACATTTATCACATTTATTATTATTATTATTTGCATAATATATAGAAAGAGATGGAAGTGATTCCAAAAAATCAATCAAACACATTCAATAATGAGGTCATAACCCAAGTTTTAGGAAAGGAACATCGAGATCAAGTTTGAGGGCTTGGGTCTGGTGTAACACCAACAAGGGTTAATGCAGCTGTGGTTGCTAAGTACACTACTATGCAGCTTGAAGAAAAGGTGGAAAATCTCAAACAACTAGTTATGACATTGCAAACTATAGTAAACAATAACATTCAGATATGTCAAATGAAGCACTTTTAAGATTTTGATTTAATTATATAGAATGAGAGTTTATATTAATTTAATATTAGTACATTTTAATTTTTTACTAATGATGGAATAGGATTTGAAGGAAGAATTCAATATTTTAGTACACACGAGGTAAATATATATATATGTATATATATATATAATTGTCTAAAAACCAGTTTTTTCATGTGTTAGGATTGAAAAACCAAGTAACAGAAGCAAACTATCTCCTTTAACAGTGATTTCTTGATGTGCACGCAAGAAACAATTCAACAAGTAAAATGCAAAGAAAAACAAAAGGAGAAGCACTCGAAGATGTACTTGGTTCGGCTTCAATGCCTACATCCACGGGAGGAACCAGTTAACCTTCTCTATTACTCAGAAATTTATCAAGAACAATACAAGCATCACACACTCTCATTACACAAAGAGAACCCCCTGGTTTTACAAAGTTCCCAAACCCATTCTTTCTGTGTTTTACAAAAGTGATTCGTTTAACAAAAAAAAATGATGCTAATCACAATTGATAAATTGAGATGTTTTTTGTTTTAATACTCTTATTTTGTGTATACGTTGTCACAAAATACAAATGAATAGGATGCTTCATTTCTTAAGGACAAAAAATACAAGTTATTACATTGGATTGGTAGTGGATAAGTTGTGGCTGAATTTGAGATTTATTGCACTGATTCAACAATAGTAGTTCATCATATGCTCCTTAGTATAGATCATTGGAGAGTTGCAGTGAACAAGATATTGGTGAGCAAGGTTCCTTTGATTTGCCCTATTATTGACCTACAAATTCTTGAGGGTGCTAGAGGCACCTATATTGCTTGGCCAACATAGTACATTATATTATTGAATAGTACATTATATATTAGGACTTAGTATAAATGACACATAATTAGAATGTAAATAATTTTTAGAGGTTAATATTTTATTTCAGGTTTACTACTATTACATACGAATATTTTAGAATTTTTATGGTTATGAATTTTGTCTTGTTCAATAGTATATTAATGCTTTAGAAATTTAATAAGTTTTATATATGTTTAAAATTATTATTAAAGTGTTAGTAAACTACTTACCTATATTAAAAAATGGGATAATCCCAAAAAACCATGTGTAGTTTACAAAAATGTCCATTTTACCACCTCTAGATTCATTTTTATCCAAAATACCCCCTGACGTTAATAAAAACACTCAAAATACCCTCTGAAAGCGTATAAAATGACGATAATACCATTAACGGTAACAGATTCCATTAGATTGACTTAGTTGACCGTTTGACTTCGAGGACAAAAATGGAAATGTAATAAAAAATTAATTGAGATTGATTAAAATAAATTAATACAAATATAATATTTTTTTGAGAAATATAAAAAAATATAATATTAAAATTGAAAATAAATAATTATTTTAAAATATAATAATATAATTTAAAAAAAAAAAAAAAACTGAAACCATTTCTTCATTTCTTCATTTTTTTCTTCTCCTCTGTTTCTTCATCTTTTTCTTCTCTTCATCGCCGCCGCTGCCGCTGCCATCAATCATCTCCATATCTTATTCTCCTCATCGTCGTCGCCGTCATCACCCATCTCCATTTGTGTTCTTCTTCTCTTCTCTTCTTCTTATTCTTTTTCTTCTTCCACTGATCTCATCATCGCCTCCATCGATCTCCACCGTCGATAACTGTGTCACACCCATCTCTACCACCGTCGAGCCAACACATTCGCCTTCATCCATCTCTACCGTTGATGACTGTGTCGCACCCATCTTCACCACCGCCGAGCCGACACACTCCCCTCCATCCATCTCCACCGTCGATGACTGTGTCGCACCCATCTCCACCAACGTCGAGCTGACACACTCCCCTCACACAACCAAACCAGACCTCACCGTCCCCTCACCCAGTTGTCTTTCTGTAGAGTCTCTCATCGCCATCATTGGTCCCTCACACGGACTACTCTCTCCCTCTCGCTTTCCCCTCGCCGGTCCATCACTCGGATGCACTCTCTCCCTCTCGCTCTCCTCTCGCCGTGCTTTTCCTCGCTGGTGGTTGGCTGGTTACGGTGTCGTGCTTCTCCCTGGTTGATTTTGCTTGCTGATTTTGATTGATTTTGGTTGTTGATTTTGGTTGATTTTGATTTTGATTGGTAATGGTGTTGATGATTGATGATAATTGTGTTGATGATCGATGATGGATGATTGGGTTAATACGGGAGATTGGGATGATGATAACTGGGTTTCCAGAACTGGGTTTCCAGTCGCTGGAAACCCAAATTGGAAACCCAGAAATGGGGGGAGAGAAAAAAGAGAGGGGGAGAGGGAAGAAGAAAAAGAAAGAGGTGGCGGTTGGTGGTAGTAATCTAGTGGAGTCTAAGGCTGGTGTGTTGGAGATTGGTGATGAAGATGGAGGTTGAAGGTGGAGGTTGGTGATGATGGATCTCTTTTTTTTAATCAATTTTTTTATTAGTTTATATTTTTTATTTTAAAAATTATTTTAGAATTATCTTAGTTTTTAAATAAAAATGTTTTTATCAGGGTTAAAATTATCTTTTTATAATTTTTTAAACTTTTTGTTAGCTTAATAACTGTAGGGGGGATTTTGAACAAAAACGAAACTAGTGTGGTAAAATGAATATTTTTTCAAACTACACACGATTTTTTGGGATTATCCCTTTAAAACTTTATACTAAAAAAATAAATATATTACTCGACAATAGGTACAACATGTGTACAATAATTTATCAATCAAGGGAAAAATTAGTTTCAAACAAAATAATTGTTAATTCCATTTCAAAAACAAAAAATAATTGTTAATTATTTTATCACATACACTACTCATCTTCAATACAACAACTATTACGAGTACCTCTCGTGGTAATTAATTTGTTTAGTATAGAAATCAATCATTCTCATTAATGCTTTTATCACAGACATTACTCATCTTCAATATAATAACTATTGCGGATAATGCACATAGTGATTATGTTATTTAGTATTTAATCTTATCCGTTCTCATTAATATTTTTAGCATAGGTTTCGCACGTACCACTACAAGAAAATAGCTCATCCATACCGGGCATTGCCCGGTATGGATGTGTATCAATACCGGGCAACCCGTCCAGTATGGATGCCGCCGGTATTAATACTGGCACTAATCATATACCAACAAAAATCAGACAAACAGCTCAATCATATATACCAACAAAACAACAAAATCCCAAGATAAAGAAAAGAGAAAGAGAGACAACATATGGACATACCAACTAGCCTTGTAAAAATGAAAAGCAACCGCGCACTATCAGATTGGGTATGGTAATGACGATGCTCGATAGTGGCTGCAACAGAAAAATATAAGTGTCAAAATGAAAAGAAAAAGAAGAACTGATGTAATGTGGGAGGGCGGATTAGTTCGGCGCCGGCGCCGGAACCAGTCCGACCGGCGGTCGCGACCGGAATCACTCCGGCCAGTCGCACGAACCAAACAACAAGAAGCAGAAGAGAAGAAGAAGAAAAAGAAGAAAAGAATAAGGAAAAGAAGATCGAAGAAGAAGAAATGGGGACCGCCGCGCCGGCGGTCGGAACCAGTCCGATCGACCGTCGCGCGGTCGGACTTGTTCCGACCGGTCCCGCGGCCAGAAGAAGAAGAAGAAGAAGAAGAAAAAGAAAGGAAGAAGAAGAAGAGAAGAAGAAGAAGAATAGAGGAAGAAGAAGAAGAGAAGAAGAAATGGAGGAGAGGGAAGACTCACTGGCACTAGATCGACGAACGGCGAGGTAAACGACGAGCTCCCGAGCTGCTACTGGTCGGCTATGGGCGAGATCTATCGACGGTAGCTACGGTTAGGAGAGAGGAGATGTGAGAGAAAGAGAGAGAGAGAGAGAGAGAGAGAGAAGAAAATGAAAATGTGAGGGGGGAAATACGCTGGGTGTGTTAAAACACCCAGCTTTTCCATACTTAGCGTTGTGCGCCCGGTATGGAAAAGCTCCCCCCCTCCAAACGGTAATAAAAAACGGGAAAATTTAATATCCTTACCGGGCGGGTTACCTGCCCGGTAAGGATAATGGCACATCCATACCGGGCGCGTACCTGATCGGTATGGATAATGAACTTATCATTACCGGGCACAACCCGCCCGGTAATGATAACTTTACTTCCATACCGGGTGCGACCCGCCCGGTATGGAAAATGGATTATCCTTACCGGGCCCGACCCGCCCGGTAAGGATAATCCATTTTCAAAATTTTTTTCAAATAAAATATTATTATCCATACCAGACTCTTAATGACCGGTATGGAAAATGGATTATCCTTACCGGGTTCTACCCGCCCGGTAAGGATAATCCAATTTCAAAATTTTTTTCAAATAAAATATTATTATCCATACCGGGCATTTAGAGCCCGGTATGGAAAATGGATTATCCTTACCGGGTTCTACCCGCCCGGTAAGGATAATCCAATTTCAAAATTTTTTTCAAATAAAATATTATTATCCATACCGGACTCTTAATGCCCGGTATGGAAAATGGATTATCCTTACCGGGTTCTACCCGCCCGGTAAGGATAATCCAATTTCAAAATTTTTTTAAATAAAATATTATTATCCATACCGGGCTTTTAATGCCCGGTATTGATAATCCAGTATACTTAGGCTGTTTTGTTGTAGTGTACCCATTAATATTTTTAGCACGGGTTTTGCTTACTCGTACTCCAATCGCGCTGTTTACCCTCATAAAAGTTGGGATGGTGATAAATCTTAATCATGTATGTAAACAATTTAAGAGTGTAATTCTTCAACTTTTTCTTATTATTTTATAATTGCACATCTTTTTTAGCATAAGTTGTATGCAACCCGATCCGCATTTACTTGTATGGGAGATTCTTCTGATATTATCATAGAAGCTTTCTGCCCGGTGTTGGCTTAGATATAATTATAAAGAACTTGTGGGAGTAGAGAAGATATTTGGGCTAAACTCAGATAAAGAGGCTTCTTAAGCAATAAAACTTAGAAGGTACTTGTTTAGCATTTGATATACGAATTGAGAGAGAGATAAAACCTAAGTTATAATCACAATAAAAGTTAACTTGTTTTGCATGGTACAAAGTTTGTTTTAAATAGAGCATTTACTGAGCCGCCTCCATAATATTATGATAGATTTCGTATATATTCTATCCAGGAATGATAACCCTAATACAATATTTAATGGAAACCACCATGGATGGACCTGGAGATTTTTTTAACGATCTTCTAGGTCTTCAAAGCCATACCACGAAAAAAATTATCATACCAATGATTGACATGGAGTACTTGCCCATCAGAGGCATGCCGCGCGCGCCCACCACTGACGTCCAAGGTGTTCGTGCTCGCTGCTTCAGCAACAGTACCCGCCAGGGCCACCAACAGGACGATCATGAGGCTCAGAAACACTTTGTTCTTGACTCTATCCATTTTGACCCCAATATAGCTTGATCTCTTTAATCTAAATATAAAGTGATGATGATGATGATGAGGAATAGCTAACTAGCCATTTACTCCCTTTTTATGCTATACCAAGATTTTCTATTTTAAGAAAGCGAATACCATTGATATCTTGTTGAAAATGGATGAAACCATATATCACGGAAACAAATAACTAGTAAAACTGGCTCTGGTTACTTGAATAGAGTTTTCTACTTTCAAACACAGAAAAAGACAACTGCTGAACCGAACTTCTTAAAGGTTGTTTTTGACATCTTCAAATTTATAATTGGAATATTGGAAACAATAATTCGTTATTTTCCGTCCATTTTTGAACTAGTGATTGATTCCATTAAAATAACTATTTTAATTACTTATTTTCAAAAATAATATAATATATATTTTTTGATGTTCTTAGTTTTATAAATGGTACCAAATGCAATTTCTTTAAACACCGATTTTTTTTTTTTGTTTTAAAATATATGATTTTTAAACGTGAGCACACTTAAATCGGTATTAACATTTAAAAAACATATATTTAAAACCGTTAAATCAGTAAGCGTATTTTCGTCTTTTTATGATTTTATTATAAAATTACTTAACTTTTGGATAGAAATCGTTTTTAGATTCACAGTAGGGGGCTTTTGGCTAATATTTTTCAAAGTTAGGACTTAATAACGTTATTTTTCAATTTAGGGCGTTTTTCAGATTTATCACTTAATTTAAAAACAACTATTTATACGAAGTGCAGGACACATCCTATTGCTTAATTGTTTTGGTGGATGAACATAATAATTTGCACAAACAAACCACTTATCTTTAGAGATATTGAATTGGAACATATTGCATGAGTTCTATAAGTTATCATGTGAGATGTGACAGCTGGTTCAGCCGAGTAATTAATTAAATGCGGATAATTTTTAATTTTCATTTTAATACTTATATCTAGATTAAATCAAGGCTAATTACAAGATTTGTTAAAATTAAGTATTATCATTTACCATCGTTCCACATAACTACCCTTAAAAGTACACATTTGATTTCTCTTCTGCGCACTCAAAGATCTTCACTATAAACCGATACTCAAGTAAATAGATATCTATTCATAGTGGCAACTATATATATATATATCACATTCTATAATATAATAAAGGTATCAATACACTTGATCAAAAAAATAAATGATTGTATTTTAGAGTTGCTTATTGTAATTTATTATATTTTTATTATATCTGATTACAACTAAACGTGTCTGATTACAATCAGTAAATGTGATTCCGCCTGTTGATTGTTATAAATATGATCATTTAATTGTAATCAGATATAATAAATATATAATAAATTACAATCAACAATTTTAGAACGCAATCATTCATTTTTTTCATCAAGTGTATCAATACCCTAGGTTTATTGTGGAATGTGTCCCTTGGGTACACATGGGGTTACACTTGACAAAAAAAATAAGGGATTGTATTTTAAAATTGTTGATTTTAATTTATTATATCTTTATTATTTATGATTACAATTAAATATGTCTGATTATAATTTATAAATATGATTATGTCTATCCTTGTTGTAAATATGATCTAATGCATTTAGTTGTAGTCAAATATAATAAAGATATAATAAATTACAATCAACAATTTTAAAATAAAATCACTTTTTTTTTTCTTTTATCAAGTATATCGATACTTCAGATATATCCATATATATATATATGTATAGTTAGAGTTGATTTTTGGATACCATAATTTTTTCCATTAACTAGTGTTTTGTGTTCTAAGGCTATTTCGCCGGTGTATAAACCACTTCTCTGAAAAGAAATATAACAAATATGAAATTAATAACCCTCGCGTATCAGGTATGAAAATATAAGGATTGGCTTGGACATAACCGACTTATAATAAGTATGAAAAATTAACAATCCCAACATATTTTGACCTCAGCTAATTAGATAAAGCCAAAGATATATTGTATACAAAAGATATAGTTTTCTATATATATAATTTTCTACATTAGCTAAATTTTGTGGTATAAAACTATCCATCAATATCTATACTGTTTCTTTTCAAGGATAATATAACAAACATTAAAAATTAATAAACCTAAGATATCATGCATGAGAATTTAACAATATTCGGCTTAGACACAACCGAAGTATAACTTGTTTGAAAATTTAACAACCCAAACACATTTTGACTTCAGCTAATTTGATAAAACCAAAGATACAGTATGCAAAAAGAGATACAATATCTTCTCTTTTAACATCTAGATGAACATATTACAATTAACGTACACAATCAAACAAGTCTTATATAGCTTGTACAAAGAATTCTATCAAAATATAGGAATATAGCCCTTAAATTGTTTTCTAATAATGATATAAGTATATGTGAATAAAAAAAAAAATTAAAATCTACTTGTATTAATTAGTCCAGAAACTTTGAAAGACTCAAAGTAAATGAAAGGAGTCCCATGAATCTCGTTTCCGCACCTCACGTCCTCCTCAAGGATTGGCCCTTCTCCGCATAGAGTTTCATGGTTTTACACATACCATTTAAAACAATTTTATTCAATGTTTCTTTGAACTTTTATTTTATTCATTATTATTATTTTTTGAATGGAGAAATAGAAGATAATCAGGCGTGATTTATCATTTGCATGGCACATAGATAATACAATATTGTCAAGGACTCAAGTTTGTATAAAGAAAACTTCTAACGAAACGGACACACGCATAGCTGCGATAGGGTTTTGTGGAGGCCGCAGCCGGTCGGGGAGACCTGCAGCTGCTGCTCGTCTCCAAAAAACCACGACTCCCGCAGTCAATGACTGTCCGCTGGCCAAGGAAAGGATATTTTGATAATTTAATTAGTTAAATTTTTTAATTGGGAGGATATTTTGATAATTTAGGGACATACAGTGAATAGTTTTGTTTGAAAGTTAAAATTATTTCAAATTCATTCGGGAAATGAATTTTATATTTTAAATATGACCCATCTTATTAATTTTCACATATATAATTCATATATGTAATGAGATTTCCTAATTTCAAAAACTCAAGAGATACTCTTTTATCATTTGATATGTTGAGAGAAAGATAAATATGCGCATAAGTTATACGATATTATTTGTAGCAGATCATCCGAATGCAAAATTAACTCAATTTGCAGGGACCGAGGATTGTTCAAGGCTGAAAGAGTACTTTACTGGAGAATACTCTATAAGGTTTTTTTTTTTTTTTTGAAATAATATAAGGTTATAGTTGTTTATTGATTTCATTTCTTAGAGAGTTCACACTATAAAGATGGGATGAATTCAATATTAAAATCAAAAAGACCAAGAGAAAAATATATATACCAATAGATATTATAATCTAATAAATTAATCTTTTAAGTTGTAAGTCAAAATCTAAATGCTTCCAAAAAATACATAAAAAGTCATAAGTATGAAAATTTAATAAAATCACAAATATGTAAATTTAACATAAAAAGTCACAAGTATGAAAATTTAGCACCGTATCAAAGCATAAAATAGGTGATTAATCAAAAGCCAACAAAAAAATTAAAAATTGAAAAAGGAAATGGGTAGCAAATTAAAAGCAAACCGGAGCTCATATATGAGGGAAATGTTAGAGAGTCCACGTGTGAAGCCAACAAAGATTGAATGAATTTCATGTTGAAAACATAAATATCAAGAAAATATATTGGGTTGTAACCTTATACATAGATTCTATATCATCCATGCTTGGAACCGAAACCCTAATACATTCAAAGGAAACTACCATCAATGGCGGTGCCACGGTTATTGATTTGGAGGAGCCAAGTTGAAAATAATATTCAAAGTTTTTATAAAACAAACATAGTATGATAATAATATTAAAAAAAAATAAATGTAACACAATTTAGTCTTACTATAAAAAATAAATTAATAATTAAATTGCATTCTAGATTTATAAATCAAAATAAAACTTGATGCTCATTTAAATCTTAAAAGTCATTTATAATTGAATTCATACTAAATTTTTAGAGATTTCGTAAAAATAATACGTATATATTGATTGAACTAAGTAAAAATATTTGAAATAATATGAAATTAAATCCTAAAAAGGTAGATTTGGTCTTCTACTTTAAATAAGGGAGAATAAATTGTTTAAACAGATTATTATATTAAAATCATGTAAAAAGAATTTTAAGTAAGAATATTAAATATAATGCAAGAGGAATTTATTTCCAGCAATTAGCATTTGGTGACTAACAACATTTGAAAAAATAAAAATAAGTGGAGCCCAGTGAAGATTACTGCACAGCAATAATTAACAAAATTAAAAGAAATGATCACACTAGCTACATGACTCACAACAAATTATTGTCTCCAAAGGCTGCACCACAAGAAATTGTTGTGTGCCAAGGCCGAACCAAGTGTAACTGCATCTTCAAATTTCATTGGTGAGGGAGGCCATGGCCCCTATGAGAACCACCAGACCTATGGCCCCTATGAGCACCACCAGACCTATGGCCCCTATGAGCACCACCAGACCTATGGCCCCTATTAGCACCACCAGACCTATGGCCCCTATGAGCACCACCAGACCTTTGGCCCCGAGGAGAGCCATGGCCCCTGTGGGCACCCCGAGACCTCTGCCCCTGACCACCATGGATGGAGTTGGTGGATTTCATAACCATCTTGTTACCTCCAAAAGAACGAAAAAAATAATCACGCCAACTATTGCCGTGGAAATAATGTCCATGATCACCTAACGACGTTGTTTCACTTTCAGCAGTGACGGTGCCCACCAGCGCCGCCAACAACAGGAAGGTGGTGATCATGAGGCTCGGCAACACTTTATTGTTCTTGACTCTCCCCATTTTCACACCAATATACAACTTGATCTCTTTAATGTCGATACAATATTGATGATGAGGAGGAGGAGAAATAGCCAGCCAGCCATCCACTCGATTTTTATGTTACCAAGTTTTCTATTTTAAGAAAGTCAATGCCGTTGTTGACATCCGGTTGAATATGGATAAACCGTGAATTATAAAAATAAAAGGAAATTATCAAAATAACCCTTAAAATGAAATTGACGTAAAATTATTTTTTCTTTTTTAATTCATAAAATACGATTCAGTGATATTTTTTTTCATTTTAGTACCATTTTTAAGAATTTTCTCTGAAAATAAATAACTAACCTAACTTTGTTATGATATGATATGACTTTTATTAACTTTGTTATAATATGATTTTTGAATAAAGGTATTTATTTTGAAAAACAAAGAAAAACAAATCAACCGCTAAAAAGCAAATTTTGAGGAGCTGTATTTGGAATCTTCAAATTTATAATTAGAATTTTGGAAACAATAATTTGTTATTTTCGTCCCATTTAAGAGTGTATATTTATGAACAAGTCGTTGACTCTGTTAAAATAACCATTTTATTTATTTTTAAAGATAACACGATGCATGTTCATATTGTCTTCATTTTAACAAGTACTTCCAAATGCACTCTTTTGCGAAAACACCGATTTTATTTTTAATATTAGTTTTTAAAAACACATTTTATAAGATAAACACACTTTAATTAATTTAAAGCCAATTTAGATTTATCACAAATCGCAGGACACGTACACTCTTCAGCCTAAATTCTGGTGGATGAAATTAGAATAATAATTTCCACCAACCAAAACCACCCATGTTTGGAGTCTTGGAGACGTGGAATGAAACATATAGCACCACCAGTTCTATATGAATGATTGACATGGGTTGTGACAGCTGGTTTACCCTAGTGATTGGACGGTAATAACTTTTTTTTTCCCTGATGTTAAAATTTAGTTGAGGGCAACGGTACTTGTATAAATCATGAATTACATTTATCAGCAATCTAGATGGAATAAGAAAGAGATCATCTAATTTCGAAAAAAAAAAAAAGAAAAAAGAAAGAGATCACTCATACTTACTATTTTACTACTGGAAAGAAACTCAACTTCCATAATTAAAAATAGAATGATGATAAATCTTAATCTTGTATGTATAACGGAACTATATAATTAAAAGTGTTAAATATTTTTAAACTGGTTTTGCTATAAATAATGGTATTCTTTATTAATTTTGCAATTTTACAAAAGAAAATGTAAGAATAATAGAAAGTAATTAAAAATACCACGTTGAAAGTATAAAATTTAGAATTAAGCTGCTTAAAAACTAAATTTTTTAGTTAACTTAACTCACTCTTTAACCACTTAACTTGCATGAATATATATAGAAAAACTAAAAATATGAAATTTAACCATCTGAATATATATATATATATATATATATATTTGAAGAATCAACCATCTGAATAAATTTTAACTTCCGTTTTCACCACAAAATCGAAGATATCTTGCACAAAGAGGTACATCTTTTATCAACATCTTGATGAAAATGTTAGTACACAATTCTCTTTCATACAAAGAATTGGATCTGAATATTGGAAATTAGCTTTTAAATTGTTTTCTAAAACAAAGAATCCTACCCGACTAATGAAGAACTTAACATTTAGAATATATATTGCATATGTCAACTAAGCCAGGAACTTTTGAGTGACTCAAGATAACTTGAGAAGTAACAAGATCCCCTCAACAATGAAAATAAAATAAATCAATCAATAATTTTGGATCTTAACAGTACTCAACACTCCTAAATTTTCCTCTTTTTTTTTTTTTCCTCCCAGTTTCTTCCCTTTTATTTTCTTTCTTTTTCGGGTTCTTCTTCTCTCATTCTTTTGCTTTTTCTTTGTTGTTTTGATAGAGTGCCCTCACAAAATTCTCGCAAAATTAGCTTTAAATTGTTTTCTAAAAATTTTTAAAATAAAGAAGTAAAATTCATGCGATGAGAAATTAATTATATGTTAAAAGATGAAATGAGAGTGATAAGAGAGTTGGAGTGGTGTAGAAAATGAAAGAAAAAGATGATAGTGTTTAGAGAAATAAGATATATATATATATATATATTGAATTTTTTTTGTTGGTGGGAAATGAAAAAAATTCAAAAAATTTTTCTCTCCTATTATCTTCTACAACAGACCATTAAAGGCCCGCTATAGATTACTTTTCTACAACGGACACTTAGATACATTAAAAATATAAATGATGAAAAATAAAAATTTTAAAAACAACTTTTTCTCCATATTTTCTTAAAGGTCCACTATAGATAAAAAGAAATATCTACAACAGGCATATGGGTGCCTATTGTAGATACTCTATTTGTTAGATAATAAGAGGTATCTACAACTGGCACTTAGATACTTAGAAATCCCGTTATTGTTACTCTTATTTCTTGTAGTATACTAGTCGACATGCTACATGTAATAGCTGCAATTTTTTATTTTGGTATAGTTAATTGTAAGGTATTTGATTACATCATAATATTTAGGCTATATTTGACTTATTTATGTAGATAGTTTTAGGTAGCTACTGTATAAATGAATTTTCCTGTGAAAGAATATGGAAGAGAATCTCTCTACTCTGAGCAATAGAGAAATTGCTGTGTAAGGGGCGATATGCATGAACCACTTCGCCCTTTTTGGTTCTGCCCCACCCAAAATCGGTCTCATATACTTGGGTGAGCCAGCAACCATTACAACACGGCCATCTTTAATTGCTTCCCTGAAATTCGAAAGCCGCTTCTCTGCCCCTCGTGAAGCTCCATGACCTAATTCAAAGATTTCTCTTCCAATAGCTTTGGCCGATATGGTGATCCCGGCTCCTCCCATTACGTCACTTCTTTTAATTGATACGTTAATCAGTGTTTAGGCAGTTTCCAAAGAATGTGCCTGGCATAGAAAGTTCAAATCGTTCTCTGCAGTCAGCTACAAAAGCAAAATGGTAAACCCTATCATCATCATCTAAGCTCCCTCTAATTTGCCCTTGTAACTTCATTAAATTTACCCGCATGAAAGCACGTCTATGTTACTACATAATGTCGACACGTGTACCTGCAGACCTAGTTGGTCATCTCTGTTGCTTTGATTTGTGATCCAATGCTTCAGTTGCTCAATTTTTGCACGTTTTATCATAAATGTGATCAAAACATTGTCCAGAATATCAGCATCTCCGACAAGTTCCAGATCCTCTAAATTGTACAAATCTTTCAGAAAAACAAATGCGGTTCTTTGGGGATCTTTGATGACATCTCTACAACAATAGGGTGATGATGAAAAGGAGGTGAAGTACTCCTCTCCATTTGATTTATAAATGGAAGCCTAAGGAAACCGTGGAACAAATATTGTATTAAAAAAAATAACTTCCTCTTAGACGAAATGGAATATAACAAGTATGAATTTTGACTTCTTAGATAAAACTAAAATTCAACAGATATGGAAATTTAGTGGGTATATGAACATAAATATAACAAGCATTGGAAACTTAACAATCTTGACATATTTTACTTTTAGGTGACAACTACAAAACTGAGGATATCCTACACAAATAGATACATCTTTTGTAAGCATCTTTACTCAAATGTTAGTACACGATCCAATAACTCTCATTTGAGCTCATACAAAGAATTGTATTTGGATATTGGATCATAATTTTATATTGTTTTTTAAAATTTAAAGCAAAAATTTGTATCCGAATAGTGAAAAATTTAACATCTAACTTATATCAACTGAACTTCGAGTGACTCAAGGTATCGTTAGCAGCCATCACTAAATGGACACAGGTCTTTATTAGCTGTATATTTTATTAGTGGATATTTTTGTTATATAAAATTTCAATAATTAGTGGATGTGTAAATAAATTTTATGGGTGGCAATATAGACACCATATATATGTATAATGTTTTTATTTTAATAATAAGAAATTTTCAAAATTTTTAAATTTAAAATTACAGAATGAAATAAATTGATAGCAGGCACTCGAACACAAAGTTAACTTCTTTTGTAAGGAATAGAACAAGGGCTTGTTCAAGATGGCACTTTTACCCAAAAAAAAAAAAAAAAGGGATGAAAAACACAAGTCACATTCATCACATATGTGGTTATACTTATACGTAGCTTCTAAGTAACAGATGCTGGGAACAAAAGTCCTAATACATTCAATTGGAATCACCATGGATAGAGGACCTGAAGCCATTGTTAACGTTCATCTTATCATCACTAAATCCAATAGAACGAAAAAAAATAATCATACATTTTACCGACTGGGACCCCAACACGCAAACCATCAATGCCTTCCAAGTTGTTCATACTCCTTGCTTCAGCCACAATACCCCCGAAAGCCACCAACAGCAAGATGGTGATCATGAGGCTCACCAACACTTTGTCCTTGACTCTCTCCATTTTCACACCAATATAGCTCAATCTCTTTAATCTCAATATAGAGTGAGCGATGATGGTGCTGATGATGGTGATGAGAAATAGTTAGCAATCCATCCACTCCACTTTTATACTACCAAGTTTTTCTATTTTAAGATATCTCGTTGAAGATGGACAAAAGTGCCGTATATTATGGAGACAAATAACCAGTTATACCGGCTGTGTGAGGATGTCATTTTGTAATATAGTTGTCTATTTTCGAAAACAGAAAAAAGGGAAGAAGAAAACAACCGTTAAAATGAACTTATTTATGAGTTGCTTTTGACATGCATCTTCAAAATTATAGTTGGAAACTTGGAATATGGACAACAATTGTTTGTTATTTTCCGCCCATTTAAGGTGTGTTCATAGAACAAGCCATAGACTCTCCTAGGACAACTATTTTACTTAATTTTAGAAGTACTAGCACTAAAATTAAAATAAACTTTAAAAATGAGTGCACGTTAACAGACTATAATTAATTTAATGTCAATTTTGATTTATGACAAAGTGTAGGCCTTTTTGCTTAATTGTTTTGGTGGATGAAAATAATATTTCCATCAACCAAACCCATCCATTTTGTTTAAGCTACATTGGATCAGTCAAAAAATTGTCAAGACCTGTCACAATTAAATATTATTTGTACGGTCCTAATATTTCCTCTCATGAACAAAAGACAACTACTATCATAATAAAAAAGAAAAACTTAAATCCCCAACCATTTTGAAAATTGAGACGTATATATAAACACATGTACTAAGCAATGATATGTCAAAACTCCCCATCTTTGGAGATGTGGAGTTGGAACATATCACATAAGTGCTATAAGTTATCAAATGTGGTGTGATAGGTTTACTCGAGTAATTACATGATAATAAATTTGTATCTTATTTTATAATTAATACTGTATTTCCCACTTTATATCCTAATTTTGATCCCAACGATCATAATGTGTCAATTGAAGAATGATGCACAATATCCATTCATCAATTAACACTTCATAATTTGGGATTAAATTGTGAAACACATGATGGAATGTCTAATATTCTTGTTTTTTATTGGTATTAAAATTGAGTCGTGACTACTAATAGTACAAATTAAAAAAAAAAAAAAAAAAACAAAAAATGTAAGAACAAAATACCATTATGTATGTATGTATGCTAATGAATATTTCGTCAACGTATAACTAAAATATATATAATCTTGACTTCTTATATAAAATTGGAATTTAGTTAGTGTAAATTCTACAACAAATTCTATTTACTATCACGGTTTAGTTATCACAGACACAAAATGACCCGTGTTAGAAAACATTATTAATCACCGATTTTTAAAGGCCCATGATAGAGTTGTCCATTTAAATGTATCTATCACAAGCCAATAAAGGCCGTGATGGATGTTTGGTAGCAATCTTAGTTGTGATGGATATTTGATTAAAAAACACGAAAGTTGCTTTTGATGGATATTTAATTAGAGAGTCCAAAAATTTAGTGAGGGAAAATTATGGACAATCTTCTTCATTCCTACGCCACTCTCATCTCAAGTTTTCTCACTCTCAACTTAGATTTGATTTTCACATTCTCACTTTCAACTCATTAGGTTTCACACTCTCATTCTTAGTCTTTATTGCAACTCAAATTTTTAGGTTTTACTAACCTAATTGTCGCTCAAGACACAAATCAAAGCTCTCACTTGGCTCTCGTGTGACTTCTTCAACTCTGGTATTCTTCAATATAACAACTATTACGGGTACCTCTCGTGGTGATTATGTTATTTAGTACAAACGTTATACGTTCTCCTTAATATTTTGATCACAGACTTTACTCGTATTTCAAAAGCGTTGTTTACCATCACACCTTAATACACCGCGGACACCTACCCAAGCTAGTTAGACATCTATCACGGGCATTACCCGTGATTAATGAGCATTTTTCTTGTAGTACACTTAGACAAAGCTAAAGGATAAATTTTAACTTCTCAGATAAAATTGAAATTTAATGGTATAAAAATAATATAGCAAGCATGAAAATTTAACAATCTTGACACATTTTAACTTCCGCTTTGACAACCACAAAACCGAAGATATCCTATAGATGGAGTTACATCTTCTATTAACATCTTAATGAAAACGTTACTTCACAGTCAAACAACTCTCATTTGAGCTCGTACAAAGAATTGTATCCTGACATTCGAAGTTATGAACCTAGTTATTATACTGTTTTTCTAAAAGCAAACAATTATATCCGAATAATGAAAAATTTAGCATCTAATATATATCAACCGGTCCAGGAACTTGAGTGACTCAAGGTAACTGAAAACAGTGCTATCCATCAATTTTCCTTCCGTATATCTGCAGTTCACGTCCTCCTGAAGGGTTGGCTTTGGTTTGCACAGAGTTTCGTGATTTTGTTCTGATACCATTTGAAACGATCCCATTCATCTAGGACAAGATATTGTCAGCTTGAGCAAAAGACCCTTAACATTTCTTTTTTAGGCTTTTCAACCAAAAATGTACTTACACTAGAGAGAAGCATGGGGGCAGTCCGGTAATGTTTTCACCAGCCTTGTGAGATTCTAGTTGCTCGCAATACATACAGGTTCTTCAATATACTCGATTTCTTTTCTTCTTTAATTGATCTTCTCTATGAAAGATACTCAAGTAGACACCATAGCTGTCCAAGATATGAACTCATAACTTCATCTTCTTTTCAAATATCTCTAGTAGAACCGACATTCACCTCCACCCAACTGCATCCTGGAACCTTTTTCAAACCCTTCTGTTTCATGGAAACCATGATATCAGCTGCATTATCCCAATGCCCAGATAGAGAAGATACACTGGCAGCAAGCACATAGTTTGCTCCGAAGTCAGGCTCTAGTCTAAGGAGGTCATCGTCTAGACAAATAACTTGGCCATGGTTTCTACATGCTCCAAGTAAACTCCGTATTATAATCGAATTAGGCTCCATTGGCATGTTCCTGATAATAGATAATGCTTCTTCAATCAAGCCTGCTCTGCCTAGCAGATCAACCATACATCCATAATGTTCCATTGTTGGCTCAATATTGTATTTGCTCCCCATTTCATTGAAATAATGTTTACCCTCTTCAACCAGACCTAAATGGCTACAAGCTGACAAAATTGCGGAAAATGACATGCTGTCTGGTTTTAGCCCAGAATGTGTCATCCTCATGAACAAGGAAATAGCATCCTTCCCTCGGCTGTTATTTGCAAGACCAGAAATCATGATCGTCCAAGACTGTAGATTCTTCTCACACATCGTATCGAAGACTTTGAAAGCTTTCTCAACATGCCCACACTTGGAATACATCTCAACTAGGGCTGTCCCTAGAGCAACATCTAATCCCATACCATTAACAATAACATACGAGTGAACAGATTCTCCAGCACCCACATCAAGCAGACTGGTACAAGCAGAAAGCAGGCTCACTAGGGTAACTGAGTTCGGTTCTTCATTTGCCAACTTCATCTGTAGAAATACCTTGAATGCATCCAATGGACTATTACTGCAAGCAAATGACAATTTTAATATAACAACATAGCTTACACAAATATATATATATATATATATATATATATATTACACACACCGGAAGAAACAGAGGAAATATATATATATTACACACACCGGAAGAAACAGAGGAAACAAGCACTGCATCAAAGAAAATATCAATAATGTCTCTGTCAACATATTATAACCTTAAGTCTTAAATATTATAATGAAGTATTTTCCTATGATCTTAAGTTTTTAGGTCTAGTGATAACTAATATGATATTATAACTTGATGATAACTAACATTATATTAAAATTTGGAGGTTCTTGATTCAAACACTATCTCCCCTCTTTATTTGAAATTCTTAAATAGATACTGCAATGAAATTTTGGATATTTTCACAGATATGTTTATAAATTTAGACCCCAGTCCATTGAAACTGATATTTACTTCCCATCGTCTAATTACTGAAACTGAATTTTAAGAAGCATACCAAGCAATATAACCAGCAAGCATAGAACTCCAAGAAACCACATCTCTCACAGACATTTCATCGAACACCTTCCTCGAAAGCCCGATTTCGTTAAAATCTGCGTACATTCTCAAAAGGGTGTTCCCAATATACTTGTCCAGATCAAATCCCGCCTTGAAAATCAACGAATGCACACACCCACCAAGTCCCCTCAACGAACACTGACCACTAGCTTTTGCAACAGAAGGGTAAGTAAATTTATCTGGTTTGGATCCATTCTGAAGCAATTTACGGAACAGCTTGACTGACTCTATTGGAGAGGAGGTCCTTGTGTATGCTCTTATGAGCGTATTGTAGGCGAAAAGTGGGGGCGGAATGGGCAAGTTGTTGAAAAAAGATCGGGAAAAGTTGAGTGAGACTGAGAGAGAAGTGAGGAGGAAGTGTGTGATAATGTGTTGGCTGTGATCAAGACATGTTTTGAGCAAGAGAGATTGGAGTTGTTGGAGGTGGATGGTGGTTTTTGACAGTTGGATAAAGATTTGGATTTGGTGGGAAATCATGACACTCAAATGCACCCTAGACTTTTGTTTATAGCATGATTTAAAATCACCCTTCTAGGCGCAAGTGAGGTGGCTGCAGCGGCATAAGCTATCCCTACCTCTGTATCAAATTATCGGTTCAATTCATATTTTTTAGTGTTTTTACGAAAATGAAAAAAGGACCTGTACTTTAAAATCTATCTCATTTGATAGTTTTTCTATTCTAAGTAGGTAATCTTTTTTAGAAAATAAAAAATAAAAAAAAAAGACCGTATTTTAAAATCTTTCTCATTTGATCTCCGACAATGTTACGATCTAATACCAGTTGCTAAAAAAATTTTAAAAAAAAAAATCACACTGTTGTGTTTATGATTATAAACCGCTCTATTTTATGAATGAATGTTGCCAATGTTTAATTACCAAACTACCCTTCTCATCTTGTTAAAATCTCCCAACTAGCAGTGTAACGTCACACAGAAAAAGGAAAATGAAAGCTACAGAGATACCGATGAAAACCAACAACAACATTAATGTTCAAACCCAGATGAAGATTGAAAAAACCCAGAAACCCCCTTTTAGACCAGCTCAAGACGACACCAAACCTGCCTTTCAAGACCCAGTAAACTCTCCTTCTCTTCTCTTCTTTTTTCATTTTTGTTCTAAGTATTTGTTATTTTAACTCTCATATCTGTTTGGTTTTTGTGTTTTTTGTTTATTTGGTGGCAGATTCTGAGATCAGACCCAATTGAGACAGAGGAAGCAGTGCTGCGGTTGCCTCCTTTTTCCATCAACGAATCCAAATTCCCGTCCTCTTAAGTGTTCAAAGCTGATGAGGTTTTCTGTTCTTCTTTTTTTCTCTTTTTTTATGTACTAATCAAGAATTTTCATGGGTTTTGGTTCTGTTTAGAATTAGTGTTTAAATAACGTTACTGGTTTGATGGGATTTTTTGTTTGATATTATTCGTGTTAATTTTATTTTTTATGGAATTTTTTTTATCAAATAAAGACAAATTTCTGTTTACTTTTGTTGAGACTAGTGTATGTTTTGAGAGGAAATGCATAATTTAAAAGACTTAAAATTAGAAATGAGCACCACAAATCTAACAATATCTGCTTAATCTCAAGCTGAAAAATGAATCACTATTCAAAAGCAGCAAACTTGAATTGCTGGAGTAACTTTGAATGCAGAGAACTACACTAAATTTGATTTGACCATATGATTATTTCAACTAAATCTACTCATTTTGAATATTGATATTGAATGAAACCAACAAACATAAATCTTTGCATGGAAAGTTGAACATTACTTTGAGCAATTTACATTCTATAGATGAAGTTGTCCAGATCAAATTGTTGGTACCCTTAAATAGGGGTGGGCACAAGTCAGGTCGGGTTGGTTTTGGACAAAACTGACCCGAAACCGACTTTATTCGATTTTCCAAATCAAAAACCAATTTGACCCAACCCAAAACCGACCGAAACCAACTTTATTCGATTTTCCAGATCAAAAGCCAACCCGACCCAACCGATTTAGGGGAGGAAACCGACCTAGACCAACTAGTTTTGGGTCAGTTCGGTCCCGTCAATTTAAGTCGGTTTCTTAGCTGTCCACCACCAGATCCAAACCAAAATCAACACCACACATTGCCAGTTCACTACCAAAATTTTCAGTTCATCAGTAAATCCACCAATTGCAAGCACAAGTGACAAGAAAAACAAATTTAAAAAAGAATACACATAAATTAACCAAAATTTTCAGTTCATCACCAAGTCCACTAATTACAATGCAAGTGACATGAAAAACAAACTAAAAAATACACATACGTTAACCAAACAAGTTATGGAGGATAGAGGTGCGAACAATAGAGATGAAGGTTTTGCAGGGTCAACGAGTTTGATGTGGGGAGGTTGTTTAAATTGGATGACAGATGGAAGGGTGACGAAGATGAAGGACGAACGACGACAAAGGACGAATGGCAACGAAGAAAACTAAGGTTGAAAACAACAACGGTGATGAAGGATGAACAACGATTAAGAAGACTATGGTTGAAAGCAACGATAGTGTGTGGGTTGTGGTTTTGAAGACAATGGTGTGACTTGAAGATGAAGAAGAATGGGTAGGTTGTTAGAGGGATGACAGACAGGTCAAAGAAAGGTTGTGTGGGTTGAAGAATAAGGTTAAAGATTGAGACTTTTGAGAGGAGAGGGGCGACGACAGGGAGAGAGAGAGTGAGGGTGAGAGACTTTTGATGAGTGATGAGAGTGATAAGTGTTGGCTGTATAGGTTTAGGTTTGAAATTTTTATTTTTTTTTAATTTCTTAAGTCAGTTTTTCGAGTCGGGTTCAAGTTTTTCAACCCAGAAGTGACCCGAAATCAATTTTCATTGGTTTTGAACACTAAAAACCAACCTAACCCGAATGCTAATTGAAAACCAACTTTTTCGGATCGAATCAACCTAGGCTAGATAAATCCCTGTTTTTTTGCCCACCCCTACCCTTAAACATGTTACATGAGACACCAAAACAACAGTTGATATATGATGTAATCCCAAAAGATAAAATGATTAGCAAACTCAAGCAATAAGAGATCCAAAAAAAGTGCCAGTTCTATTACTTCATCATAATGCAAACATCTCTTCATTTGGGTTTCACCAATCTCTGATTGATGATCCCAAATGCAAAATTTACAATGCATTGGAAGTAAATAATTTCTCATACAAAATATTGTCGTCAAAGTTATGCAACTCTTTTCTCTATGTTTGTAGCGTACAATTCACAATAGCTTTTAAACATCAAGAACCCTAATTTTGGCAATAGTGGATCTGCGATCAAGTTGAATTAACTTAAAAGGGGATGGATGTGATGAAGCAGGATTAAATTAACAGTAAAAATACATATCAAGGATCAGCAATATAATACAGTTATCACTGAAATAATGAATCCTAAAAAACAATAATCTAAAAAAATTGTTATACAATCAAGCAACATCCTCTGATGATGCGGATGCAATCTGTTCGGAGATGTTTGGAAATTTTTTAGGAAGGGTTAATAAAGGATCTTCTGAAGGAGTTGTTCCTTGAATTGCCATATCTAATGCATATCCTAACGCCCGAGCAACAGGCACTGCAACAGCATTGCCAACTTGAATATACCTGAACCAATATGTTTGAATTAGACAACAATTTTTCAAATAATGCTGTAGTTTGAACAAACAGATAGTTAAACGATTGGGATATTATCCTAAGTACACATAGCACAGAAGTGCAAGGCAGTATGTCACCAAGACAACTTCACCATTTTGAATTAGAAAAATGTTGATTTTATATGCATCTACCTTTCCTTGACAGGACCACAAAGCTTGTAGTAATCTGGAAATCCTTGGAGTCTAGCATTTTCACGAACAGTCAAGACACGATCTTGCTCAGGATGGGTAATTGCCTATATGACGAGTAGTGATTCAATGATACAAAAACTTAAATTGTTTTTCTATGAGCGGCACTATGTTTAACCGAAATGCCCATGAAAATTCACCTGATTATGGGGTTCTGCTCTAGTAACTACCGTAGGCACAGTCTCATCCCACCAAAGACGTGCAAAAGGTCTACAAAATTTCACATAGGAATTATCAAAATCTGCTCATTATTGATCTGTAAGTGCTATTAAACAGAAATTGCTTACTTTGATGATGTACCATCCACAAAAGTCATAGCGTAGTTTGGGACCTGTAGCCATTCACGATCAAATAAGAACTAACAAGCAAAGGACATTAAAGGTTGAAAAGACTGCCAACAATTAAAAGAATAAAATGAAAACAATAAGAGAATGAATTCTACCAAAGGCTTTCCAGATTCTAGATAAACTCTCTCCACGTCAGGATCCCACTCAACTTTATTGTCAGGACGCACACGAACACCAGGTAAATCTCTAAAACAAGCTCCCTAATCAACAAAAAAGAAAGAAAAATTGACAAAACAAAAATCCCAATTAAGCAAAACAAAAATCCTAAGACTTCGATCCTATTACTGATATTACAACATTACATGCATGTTTACACACACAACACCTTTCTTTTAGGAATCCGGCAAACCCGTTGATAATCATCAATGTTCAATTCATATGGAAAATGGTCATAAAGTAAATGCTTCTTAGCTCCAGACTTTGAGGAACCGCCCAACATCTCTGCAAGAAAGCCAAAAAAATAAAATTTCAGTCTGTCTAGCCAAATTCAAACACAATTATATCATCCTTAAATCCAACCGTCCAAGAAAACTTGGAGAACCAAAAACTAAAAGCTTTAATACAATGATTAACCCAAATATTAGAAAAATAAGAGTTTTCTTTCATCCATTCAACCAAGAGCCACACCTTACAAAGAGAAAACTTGTAAATATAGGCAACAAGACCAACTACATATTATGGCATAAATTATGAAAGAGACAAGCAATTAATGTTGGCAATTGTCTCTTGCATTAATTATTTAGCCATTAAGTGGCAATTCTCATTGATTGTTTAGTTGGTCAATGATTGATTTTTGAGAGTACTTCAACAAGGTATGTCAACTGTCAAGGAATTACTAAGGGAAAGCATAGGACCGAAATTAATCACTTTTCATAGACATAATAGCAGGAAACAGCATTAAAAGCACAAATACTTATGATATTAGACATTTTTAAAGAATATTTTATAATAATATGAATATTACACAATTTATGCTCTAATACTTAAAGCCACTATAAAAGTTGGCTAAACTTTCAATATAAAGGAAACACCATATATTTGGAACATAATGACATAAACTTAAAACCAATCTTCACTTTCACGAACATTGACACAATTAGGCAGTAAGAAAAACTTAATCTCTACAATCAACTGCTATTCAGCCCAAAAATAATTATAGAAGAGAAGAAATTTGTCTACTTTAACAAGTAATATAATTACAACCTGAGATTAAGCACTCACATTTCGAGCACTAAATGGGTTTAAGTACTATTTTTCAGGAAAAAAGGCTAGCATTAGGTCCTACACTTTTCTCAAAGCCAGAAGCACAAAATCTGGAAATATACTATTTATCTTCTTTAGGTCAGCCTTTTGCGTCGATCAAATGAAGCCTATCATTTATCAAGAGTTAGGCAT
This sequence comes from Nephelium lappaceum, assembly GCA_021234005.1. Taxonomy (NCBI): domain Eukaryota; kingdom Viridiplantae; phylum Streptophyta; class Magnoliopsida; order Sapindales; family Sapindaceae; genus Nephelium; species Nephelium lappaceum. The sequence goes on from CM038009.1 coordinate 8,605,681, forward strand.
ACTAAGCAAAGCAGCATAATGCTAAAACACCTAATGAAAGGAGTATTTCTAGAAATGCAAATAAACCAGAACCAAAAAATACTACAATAAAAATACATTGGCTTGTGCTATTATTGCCAATTGTCCTTATTAGAAATTATATGTTTCAAATTAGGGGTGGGCATGAAAACATGGAACCGGACCGAACGACCCGATCCGTGGGTGTTCGGTCCGATTCATACATTCAAATGTCACATGTTTGGATCCCCATTTTTTAAAACACTATGTTTCACGGATTGGATCAAGTCTGGATATCCAAAATCGACCCGATTCGTGAACAATGGTAAATACGTAATTTTACATGTTCATATAAAAACCTTCCCTTAACCAACCCTAACAATCTAACATCCTCACTCTTCACTCAGCAACCGCAGCCCCCACCCCCAACCCCTTTTCTCCTCTCATCCCTCACCTCTCACCTCTGCTTGCCGTCGCCATGATCTACCCTCCTCCCCGTCGCCGTCATGGTCATCTCTACTCATTGCCCGCAGCACCTTGTCTACTTTTCATCGTGCAACCATGAGCTACCGACTCTCCTCTCACCTCATCGCCATCACCATCGTTGTGATCTACCCTCGTCCCCGTTGCCATCGTGGTCATCTCTGCACGTCGCCCACAACGCCTTGTCTCCTTTTCATCATGCAACCATGAGCCACCGACTCTCCTCTCATCTCTCACCTCGTCACCATCATCGTCACCGTGATTTGCCCTCATCGCCATCGCCACCATGGTCATCTCTGCTCATCGCCCGCAGCGCCTTATCTCTTTTTCGTCGTGCAACCATGAGCCACCAACTCTCCTCTCACCTCTCACCTCCTTGTCATCGCCATCGTCGTAATCTCTCCTCGTCGCCCTCAGTAGCCCACAACGCAGTCACTGTAAAGCTATCACTTTGGTTTCTCTCACCCAACAATAATACACTCAAACGAAGCTTAAAATTTTTTTAAATTTTTGGCCCAAAGAAAGGCCCAAAATTGAGTTCAAAACATGGAAATCGAACCAATCTAAACCGAACATTAGGTGTTCAATTCTGTTCGATTCCCCTCCTTTAGTGGATCATGTTCAAATCCAAAAGCGGCGACCCACACACTTATCATGTTCGAGTTGGTTCCAACAGAAACCGATCCGAACATGGTGTTGCCCACCCCTATTTCAAACAATGCATAATAGTGTTGATACTGCAGGAAAAAAATTCATCATTTTTAAAAACGTAAGCACATTAAGTATGCAAAGCAATAACTCCAAGAAAACAACACTAGAGCAGATAGTAATAGTACCCTTGGCAATGCATGATTAAATTTTCATAAGCAAGCACAACAACCATTTAAATACACTATCAGGAATTATAAGATTATTCAAGCTATTATAGCATCGCATATTATGTGATTGATCAACTAGCTTCTTACCATTTTTGGGTAACCTAATATATCGTTGAAACTCTGTTTCAGGTTCCTTATCATAAGGTATTTCATCACGTTTTTCATAATTTCCAACCTACAAAATTTGATATGTTTAAGACGTGTGAAATTAAATTAAAGGAAAAACACACAGACAACTAATCAGTAATCATAGTACATACAGCTGGAAGGTCAGAAATTGCGTCTTTCAACAGCAGTTTTGTTTCCAAATCTATTGACTGACCCTCATCATAAGCCACAGTGTTTCTCTGCATTCATCATATCTGGTTAAAGATGAAATCCCAAGAACATTAGTCAACACAAGAAAATCCATGATGACTAATACCTCAAATTCAGTCGGAATTACTCCTCTTAGAACAACATCATGTGTTGGAAGTGGGTATTGAGGTAACTTCTGCAAGAAGTAAAACTTGCTTTAGAAAAGAAGCAGCCTGAGAAAACTACTGATATTAAAAATCTTTAAAATCACCTCAGTTGGTTGTGCTCCCCACAAGAAAACCCGCATTCGAAATTGAGGAAGACCATATGCCCCTGCCGCCATCATTCCCATCCGGGCTTGGTAATTCATCTGAATGAGGCGACCCAAGGCATATCGTCCAAGATAACCTTTGGCAAATTTTACTAGATCCACAACATTCTCCATCAAAACAAATCTAGGCATAAGAAACTCTACAATCTCCATAAAAATGACTAATTGTTTGTTTTTTTCATCAGCCAATGGATTGCTTTTGTTCCTAAACCGGTTGAAACCACTAATGCCTTGGCATGGAGGTCCCCCACAAATCACATCTACCTCACCCTAATCAATTTACAGAAAAATCAAAAGAATAACAAATCTATTCTGGAAAAACTTCAAAGAGTACATATAATAGAAGTTAGAACAAGCTTACTGGCAAAGGCAAGATCTTTGACTCATAACCACGGATGACAAATTCCCTAATCCTCTTTCGACAATCACTGTTAAAAATAAATTATTAGTTATAAATACAAGCTTGATCTACAAACAGCAAAATGTGCAAGTGAAATTGCCTCACAGACAAAATAAATTAGTTGCATACCTCAATCCCGTAATTGGTTCCCAAGTATCATGTTTAGGACCATAATTTTTCCAACGAACCTGTAAAACAAAAAGTTTAAACCCCACATCGGATATTAAGATAAACATAGCTGGCATTTCAAAGTTTAGAATATATGTTTACTTGTGAGCCAAAATAAAATCACTCATTTTAATTAAAAATAATTCATGAACTAGTTATTCTTTTCCTCAAACATTTTAAATAAAAGATCAAAAGATAAAAAGTTACGTATGCATAAAATTTCATCATGGTTTTGAGTTGAGATACCTTGAAGTACAACCCACGCTCACCACTCTCATTTGGATCACCAAAACATATTTGAAGTAATTTCTTAACCTCATATTCTTGAGAGTCATCATCTCCATTATCATCGTTATTGTTAGAACCATCAACATCATTATCATCATCATCATCATCAACATCATCATCATCTTCATCTTGTCCATCTACTACACCAAAATAGTCTATTTCTTGTTGAGAATCTCTCCTTTCAGTTAAAGAGAGACTAACACATAGTCTTTCCCACTCTTTTAGCAAAGAGAGAAAATCTTCAGCAGACTCATTCCGCACCTAATTACAAAGCATTTACTTGTTCAAAAAGCAAATAACATGACACAATAAAAATTAAAACCAGATAGGTTGTTAAATTGTACCTCCGTCTCAGGATGATTTAGCTTAAGACTTTCACATGCATATTGATTTAAATCTACAGCCCATTTCTGTGGAAAAAATTAAAGGAAACTCAATAATAATACCAATGAAAATTGAACAATTGTGTTCATTAAGCTTAAATTACTTAAATTAAACAACAAACTTACAGTAACAAGATTTGAACCCGCCATATTTGCACCAAGGCATAAACCAGTTGACATTGCCCCACAACCAGAATATAAATCCAACAACGTCAACTCCGAATTTTTATGCAAATCAACTTTGCATCCATTCATGTCATCTTCACTTGAGATAGTAGATGACGTCTCACTATCAACTTGCTTACTCTCTATAGGTTAAACATCAAGAGACATCATCAAATTTTTAAAATGCTCAGTTAATGACAAATAAAAGCAAAAAAAGCTATTCAGCTGCATGTTGACAAACGTGATCTTTGCATCACATTAACATGATGACATTAACGTTATCGAATGTTCAATAAATCCACAGAAAAGTTTAATAACCTGGTGGTAACTTCGTGAATGTGGAATATGGCAATAAATACATCATGTCGCAATAAAAATCACATTTGGGTATTTCAACTGCCTCTAGACCAACCTGACAAGCGAACTCTAATTAATAAAAAATCAACAAATAAACAGGAACCATACACAGAAGCATCTAATCAAAACCAACATACCTTTAGAGGAACCCTAGCAATATGCAACTTCTTCACAAGGCATTCTAATGGGTTGTCATTTTGAATTTTCGAAAAGAATACTCTCTTTTTATTAACAAGATGAGCAAGATCTTGAATGACCTAAAGAAGATAGAACAACTCAAAATTTAGAGAACTAATGCATCAAGAAAAGACAAAAAATAATAAAAACATCTTACAGTGTCATTTGCTCTGTAGTACCACTGGGCGGTAAAATATGGAGTTCCATCAACTGCCTCGAACATTTCAACAATTTGACATACGTAGTCATCCTCTCCATCTCCAGCCTGAACATAAGAAATACAACAAATCCGAAGTCATATCTATCATCCCAACTGCAAGCATGATAAAATATGGTGGAAATCTAAGCATAAATTAACTCAGAATCAAATGCAAGAAAAGGGATCGCATGTTTTGCTTGAGTACTTTGTGTATATGTTATGCAGGAGCAAGCTGCAAAGCTGAGCAGCGGTACAGCTAGGATAGCAGACCTACTGTACAATTTGCACTGCAACCTATTTGGAAATTGCACATCATTTCAATAGTGTTCTAAAAATCGCACTAGACAGCCACTTAGGCACTGGCCAAGCGCTAGACGACAGCGGCTGTGGCAAAAAGCCCCTCAACGCCAGTTTGACCAATTGACACTAGGCAGCACCATTGGGTGTTATAATCAGACTCTCAAAACAACACCATTTTAGGAGTTTTAATCTTCTTTTAAACAACCAAGTGGTACCATTTTGGATGTTTTTGGAAAAAAAAAAACACCTAAAACAACTTTATTTTGGATGTTTGTTTTAGAGGAAAAAAATATGAAAAAAATATCACCTTCGCCAAAACAAAACCCTAAATCTTCAACTTGTTAAATAGTCTTGTATTGGTTAAAAAGATGAATTTATACTGATTTATAATGTGAAAGTAAACATCCACTTATGAACTAACTTTTATAATAAAATTAAGCTTAAAATCCTTTTCTAACATGATATCAAAACTAGACAGATTTTATCTAAATTGCATAGTCAAAACTCAATTACAAGGGTGTAAATGCTACCTAATAAGCACGTTGCGTATAAACGAGAGTGTTAGATAATTTTATATTGGTTTGAAAGAGTTAATTTATATTGATTTATAAGATAAAAGTAAACCTCCAATTATAAACTAATTTTGATAATAGAGTTGGCCCAAAACTTTTTTCTAACATGGTATCAAAGCTAGACGGACTATATCAAAATTGCTTAATCCAAACAATAACATAGATACAGTTTTTGTCGAGTGGACACACTATACATGAAAAAAAGTATTGAATAATCTCACAATGATTAAAAATGTGAACTTGTATTGATTATAAAGTAAGGGTAATTCTTTATTCATAAGTTAATTTTTATGATGGAATTAGACACAAAACTATTTTCATACACAACCCCTTCAACTCCCGCCTCCAACGACTTTCTTGACCATCGAGAAATTTTCTAAGCACTAGGCACCAAGTCACCACTTGACAAACACCTAAAGCACTTTAGAACATTGGTCATTTGGACAAACTATTTGCCAACGATCAAGGTTTTCTCACTCTAGGAAAGTACAATGTTAAACCCCAATCATCACTTACCATTAATAAAAATCCAAAGAATGAAAAATCAAGTTGGCAAGCACTAGAATTGGTAGCTGATTTAAGAGAGAAGTTTGTGGGATTTGCTTTAGATTTCTACTATTTTTTCTTTTTTAAAAAAAAGGGTTGTTAAGAGTTTAGATCATTTTTTGTTTAGGTTTTTACAAAGAAGCTCTATGTAAGACGAGTGTAGCACAAGCTTTGGTCTTTCAATGTAACATTAAGGATTATTTCTTTGTATTTTCTTTTCAATATTCATCACTAAAAGCCTTTTTTATTATTATCTTTTCTTTTGTTAAAGAGAATCTTAACAATTGGTATCAAAGCTTAGATTAGGCTTTATTTAATTTGTATAACCCAAACTCGTTTGCATGGATACAAGTGCTACCAAATGAACACGCTAGGCGTAAAAGAAAGTATTAGATAATTCCACATTAATTGAAAAAATAAATTTATATTAATTTATAATATGAGGGTAAACCTTCATTTATGAACTAACTTTTATAATGAAGTTAAGCCTAAGACCCTTTTTCTGATATAGTATCAAAGCTTGGATTGAACTTTATCTAATTTGTATGGCTCAAATTCATTTGCATGAATGCAAATGCTATCGATGAACACACTACGCATGAATGAAGATGTTAAATAATTCTTCATTAGTTGAAAAAATAAATTTACATTGATTTATAAAATAAAGATAATTATAAAATAAGGATAAATTTCTACTCATGATCTAATTTTTATGATGTAATTAGACCCAAAACCCTTTTTTAATATGGTATCAAAGTCTTGCACAAAGAACCAAGTGAATGATGAATACACAAATAGATAGTTGTGTGAAAAAACTCAAACATGATATTGTGAAATTGAAAGAGTAAATGGTAATTATGGATGGGAAGTTATCTAAACTGGTTGCAATTTAAAAATTACTCACCAAGTTGAGTGAAAATATTATTGGATGAAGCGAAGGTTGCGAGAGAGAAAGGCTCGTTTGGGGGATTAATGGAAATCGTGACTATAGCCACAACGAATGCTACACCTGTATAGCCCATAGATTTTCCAACTGCTCAGCATGCCATGGCAACAAACAACGAGTTTCCATTTAATTGTGAAAAAGGTTAAACTTCCAAATTTTAGAGGCCAAGATCTAATAAGGTGGGTCTACCAAGCAAAACAGTACTTCGACATCTAGAGGACAAGATCTAAAAATAAGGTTCACATGGCGTTTGTGGCGATGAAAGGTGTAGCTATACATTGGTTGCAATGGCTTAAAAGCAAACAACAACAGATTTCATATGAGGAGTTATCAACGAAAATAATAAAACAATTTGTTGGTTGGAAAGTCAAAAACCCTTATAAGCACATGGTAGAATTAAAGCAAGAGACGTCGCTGGAGGAATACATGCAACAATTTGATATCTCACCAGAATACTGTCAAGCTTACCGAAACCAACTTAAGTCGACAATTTCATCAACAGATTAAGAAAGAAGATAACAAAAAGAATTCAAACTCATGACCCACTAGACCTGATGCAAGCAATGGAGCTTACAAGAGGCCACTCATATCGACAAGCCCATCATACGACCCGACCCATCTTCAACAACCTACGCCCCATGGGTTACTCATTATCTAACCTAATTCTACTAAACCCACCAAGTCACTATCTAAACAACAACCAAAAAGTGTCAATCAACCTTTAACCTTTTTTTATTCCAACGACTCAAGAATTCCACAAAATAGACAAAAAAATATCACCATTTCTCCGATTAAGATACAAGCTCACCACATTAGAAATTAGTGCTTTCATTGTGAAGAACAATACTCACCAAACCTTATATGTCCTAAGGCACACCTACGAGTCAAGATTGTAACTAAAGACGAGAAAGAGGAAATACTCGAAATTCCTCCTTAGAGACAAAGCGATTACAGAGAGAGATAGAACTGTTAAACCCCAATCATTACTTATCATTAATAGGAATCCAAAGAAGGAAGAAACAAGTCAAAGATCTCAAGATCTATAAAACGAAGGTGCAATCCATTAATGTGATTAGTTCCTAAATAACAAGTACTAGAATTGGTAGCTGATTTAAACGAGAAGTTTATGGGATTTGCTTTGGATTTTTTGTTGTTATTTAAAAAAGGGGCTTTTAGGAGTTTAGATCATCTTAGGTTTAGGTTTTTATAGAAAAGCTCTATGCAAGTCGAATGTAGCACTAGTCTTGATCTCTCAATGTAACATTGAGGTTTATTTCTTTGCATTTTATTTTCAGTATTCATCAATAAGAACCCCTTTTATTCTAATATTTTCTTTTGTTAGCAAGGATCCCAACATACACTATGTTTTTTTTTTCAAAAATAAAGTAATGATTAACTCATATTCTAACCTTGATCATAAACCCCAACTTGAAAAAGTATGCTTACGAGCAAAAAAACACAAAAAGCAAACTTACCTTGACGTGTGCATCATCATAAAGATCATAAACTTGACCATCGACTTCAGCCTTCATGTAATGGCAACGAGCCTGAATGAGCTCATCATCATCATCACTAAGCGAAACAAACATCAAATGCAACAATAATCAGAAAATCATTAACAAAAGCTAGTTCATAAACAGAGACGAAAGGTAAGAGAACAATGACATTAAACAATTATGGACACTTACTCCTTTGAACTTCTTGACCTGTGCTTCTGCTTCTCATAAAAAATAAATAAATAAATAAATAAAAATCAGCATATGAATTCAGAATCAAAAATTAAAAATTAAATCAATGCAATGGGCACATTTACTAAACGACATTTATTAATCAGAAACAAAAATAAATAAAGCATCAAAGCAAATGCAATTCCTTAAACGGAAAAAATAATAATAATAATAAATAAATAAATCCGTATTCTGTTAATAAGAATTCCCAATTAGTAAATACACCGCAAGCAAATTCATTTAAATCCCAATTGACAGTTAGATCACTATACTTATGAATTTTGCTCCAAGAACTCTAATCAATTAAACTATCCCCAATTTTAAAAGTCATATCATCATTGTAAAGTAACATATAAAAATAAAAAATAAATAATAAAAACAAAGCTAATAATTGATTTCTATGTTGCCAATAAAAAGTGCGTAAAAAAAATCATTTTTATGAATATAAATAAACTAAAAAATATAATTTCATCCTCACTAACCAAACATGATCTCGAAGGCTAAAAACAGTGGTACATTTTCAAATACCATAAGAATACCTTATCTTCGTATCGTTTCGGCCAGCGTCGTCTGGCCTCCTCGCCGGTGACAGCCTCTCCGAGGAATCTGGCTTGAGACTCCTCGCCGTCTTCCTCCACTTTCACTTCACGACGCGGCTGCTTCCTAGCAGGCTCAGTTGGCTTCGGAGAGCTCCCTCCTCCTTCCGTCTCCTCCTTCGTAGAAGCCTCACATTCCACCGCAGAAGCGTCGGAGCAGGCTTCCATAGCAATCTCCGCCTTCCGTATCGTCGACTTGCTCGTGGTGGACGAACCTCCGCTCCTGGTCTTGCGTTTCGTCGGCATGACGACGGCGGCGTTTGGAGAGATAGAGAGAGAAAGAGAGCGTGTGCGTGTGTTTGTTTTGTTTGAGTGTCTGTAAAAGAGAGTGAGGGTGTAAATAGTAGTGTGTAGATTATTTATTTTTTTATTTATATATTTAATTACTTGGTGGATGAATTTGAAATTTTTACGGAGGCTCATAATGGGCGGGAAACCGCGTATTTTTGGTTATGGGAGGGAACGGGAATTTTGGTGGAGGATTTGTTGGCGCGTTAGCCGTGGGGACTTTTTTTTTTATTTTTTTTACTTCGTTTTATTTATATTTTTTTTAATGATTTGTTTTGAATAATTATATGCAATAAATAAATAATGTTAATTGAGTTGATTTTTCGACATTTTTATTTGTTTATTTTAGTAAAATAAATCAATATAAATTAAATTTTTGGAATAGATATTGGCATCTAATGTAATTAATCGTTATAAACAACTCCAACTACAAGAGATAAGTCAATACACAAAATGATTTTATGGACAAAAGTGAAACTTCAAGTCTAACTATTAATATAAAGGAAAAATGCACTGAACACTTCGACGGTAACTAAAGATAAATTTTTCAAATTTATATATAAATGATATAGTATATAAATTGTGATCACCAAATTGATCATAAATTGATGTGATGGATGATACTTTAATTATAAGTTATCTATCAATTTATTTAGACATAAACTTGGATAACAATTCAAACGTCTCACATTACTCTTATTACACTTCAATTTTATTTTGAAAGGTTTTTCTGTTTTAATTATTTTAATAGCTTTTAAAAAAAATGTATTTTTATCAGTTTTAATTGGTAACATCAGTCAGTTCTCAATAACCCAAATATTCATGCCCATTTTTGGGGCTTTTGAGAACGGGGATAGAAATTGAGTCACAATGTTTCTACTTCTCAAAAATTATATGTACATCTCAAATTAGCATTCTTTTAAATATACAATATTACCCTTGAGTAAAATTACTAAAATGGTAAATATTTTACAATTATATCCAATAATTATTAATTAAAATATTATTTATATTTTAAACCATTTTTATTCTTTTAATCCTTAATTTTTCTCTTTGTTATTCATTCAAACCCTAACTTTTTTTCATCAAAAATTAAAAAGTCTCAAATAATTTATATAATCCTAATTTAATCATCAAAAATATTGTCAAACATTCAGTCACCTTATCAGTATTTTCCATTTGTTGTAGATTTTCTCACAAACCAAACAAAAATGTCACTCGTTTCTTCTTATTTATTTATTATATCAGCAAAAAGCAAAAGAGAGTATTTCAAATCATCCAAAAATTACATATTTAAATTGATATTCACAATTAATCATATATATATATATAAAAAAAAAAAAGTATTACTTAGGGTTCTATAAAATTAGTTGGTAATCGTTCATGCAAGTTTTATGATATAAATGAAAAATTAGTACTTGAGAGAGTAAAAAGAGGTCATGACTTTAATCATTTATGCAAGTCTCCAATCATTTATGCAATCTTAATTTAATTAAAAATAAGCTAGTAATCATTCATGCAAATCTTATGATATAAATGAAAAATTAGGGTTTGAGAGAGTAAAATAATAAAATAGATATTATTTTATACACAAATCTCTAATTAAATTTTTTTTAAAAAAATAATAATGGGTTGAATGAATATGTATTAAATTATTTGTTTAGTATAAGTTTTGTTTCATGTATAATGAAAGTGTTAAAAAAAAATTAAATGGTAAGATAAAAATTTCCTAACAAACGATAACAAAATAATTCAAAATGTATTTGCTTTTAATATATATTATAATTTATTTGTGGTTGACTTAAAGGGTGTATTTACAAAAGTATATAAAATAAAGGTAAAAAAAAATGATAGTCTTGATATCAAATGGGGTTTAAAAATAAATTTAAAAAATTTTAAACGTTTTGTTGGGTGTACAAACAAATGGGGTGTACATACCATTTTTAAGAGGTGAAAACATTCACCATTTATAGAAATTCATACTTGTATTTGTAAAAAAAAAACAAAAACAAAAGTGGTCTTGAAGCTGAGAGTGGTCCAACCCAATGGTGTGGACAGGTCCATGAGAATTGGGCTCTCTAAGCGTCTCGTATTACTCTTATCACACTCAATTTTATTTTGAAAGGTTATTTTGTTTTAATTATATTAATGGCTTTAAAAAATACATTTTTATGAGTTTTAATTGGTAATATCAATCAGTTCTCAATCACCCAAATCTTCATGCCCATTTTGGGGCTTTTGAGAATCGGGATAGAAATTCATCCCCAAATATAAATGAATATCTCATTTCCCCATTGTCCATATTATACAATTATGTTTTAAATAATTAAATTTATTATTTTAATAATTGAAAATTTTGTACTTTCTCTAGAAAGTCCAAAAGTCATATACTGCGTTCCTATACTTATGAACCTCGGTCACATTTTTCTCTCATTTTTCTCCTAGTCGCACAACTTGCTCTTTTACCCACCTACTACACGTTCTATCTGTTCCTTTCATTGGTCTAATTTTTAATTCATCAACGTAGTTTCCTCTCCCATACACGACGCAGTCCAAGGATGGTCGTACCTCTACAATACATGAACTCAGTAAACAGTATTGCAAACAGGGTCAAATGAGAATAAGGGAAGAAGGGAACGGTGATAGAGGCTACTGGTCCAACTCAGATGATGCCAACAACCTCTAAGAAGCACGTTGATGCATGCTACGTTCAACACTACATGAAGACGAACCGCGTTCTAGGAAATGGTTTTCGGAAAGGTTTCACAAATAAATAGAAGTCAAACATTTCACACAAACATTTCAAATGAAATATTTCACGTGCAGACATGTCATGTGTCTCGTGAAACAGATTATATAGGAAGTTTCACGTAAAATTATCATTTACAAATGCATATTTCACCTGTAAGGTTTTGTGTGACCTTAAACATTTCATGTATGGATAAGAGTGTTAAATATTCTAAAAGTCTGTGATTACGGGTTTTATTATCAACTAAAAACCAAAATCCAAATCCATACAACTAATAACCAAAATACTTAAAGCGAAGACAAAAATATATTAATGGAACTGAAAACCAAAATCCAATGTAGTCTTTTCTAATATCTTCACAATCTCTGAGTGTTTTCTGAACTCGTTCACCCAAAATGAAGTAGTTGAAAGTGATTCTGACAATAGAATACATATATAAAGACGATGGAAGAGAACTGTGATTTGTGCCTGGTGGGTTAGGAGTCTTTTTTTTTTTTTTTGGGTAAATTCTAAATTACCCCCAATTATTTCAAAAAAAAAAAAAAAATTACCCCCCAATTGTTGCATAAAAAAAAAAACATACCCTAGCCTTTCAAAAAAACACATTTTGCACCCAACCGTTAAAATTTTCATTTAAAGAGTTGACTCTGAGCGCTAAATGATTTCTTTGCCCTAATTTAAACTTAATTAAAATTAAATAAATTAAATACAAAATTTATTCATCAAATCTCCACCATCCATCTTAACATGGACGGTGGAGATTAATTTGAAAAAAAAATAAAATATCAAACAAAAATTAAAAAATATTTAAAAAATCTAGTCACTAGATTTTCAATATCTATCTTAAGATGGACAGTAAAAATTAATTTGAAAAAAAAAAAATCATCTTAAAGGTTTTTTTTTATTAATTTTTTTTTTTTTTAAATTAAGGGTAATCTTCACCTCTAAAAATCAAGAGATCAAACATCATCTTAATCAACAATCAAACTCATCCACCCTCAATCAAACCCATCTAGACATGATCTTCAAACACATTCAGACACAACATCATCAATCATCCGCAATATCATCCTCAAAAATCTCTTGGTTCAAAAAAATCATCAAAAAATCATTGAACCCAGTTAGGGTTCAATTCGAACCCAGATGAACGAGAAGAAGAATAAGAGAGGAATAAGAAGATAAGAAGAAAAAGAGAAGAAGAAGAAGACAAAAATAGAGGATGAAAGAGAGTGGTGGTCGGTGTGGATGGTAGTGAAGGTCTGGTAGAGGATGGTGGTGGGAGAGAGAGAGAGCCTTTTTATTAAAATTTTTAATCTTAAGTTAATTATATATATTTCTTATATATATATTATTTTGTTTATTATTTTCTTATTTATTCTTTAATTAAATGCTTTATTTACCATTTTACCCTTAATCCATTAATGACAACCACTTTTTCAAACGAAATTTCAAACGGTTGGATGAAAAAAGGATATTTTCGAAAAGTCGAGGTGTTTTTATTTTTAGGCAAAAGTCTGGGGGTAATTTACAATTTACCATTTTTTATGATGATGGATAAGAGATTAAATTCATAAAAAATCATTCATACCTTCGACAGAGGTGAGATTTGAACTCTTAACCTCTTTAAATCAAAAAAGATGTTCAACAATTTCTACTAAGAGATAGTGATCAGTTAGGTTGAAGATTAATAGAATGAGAAAAAAGATAAGTAAAAGAAAAATGAATGATAAGGGGCGGTTATGTAATTTAATGATATGTTTAAAAATGAATTTTGGTAATGAACTAAAAAACAAATGGTATTACAATTGGGGCTCAAATGAATTTTAAGTATTGTTTGTAGTTATTTGCAATCATTTCCACTAAATTTTTTACAAAGAAAAATAGAAAGAACAATAAAGTTAAGTTTGACATGCGGGATTGAAATAAAATAAATTGAATTAAAAAATTACTGTCTTATGTTTGATAGAAATTGAGACTGAATTAAAATTATATCATATTGTATTTGATGTAGGTTTTGAATTAAATTGAAATAAAATTAATTTAAATTTTTTATTATATAAAATTAATTTTATAAAAAATTTGGAAAAAAAAAAGGAAAGAAAAAACAAGTCACAATTCATCATGAACCCATCGTCTTCAACATCATCAACCCATAGTTTATCAACATCATCAACAACCAAGTTCATCATCGTCATCTCTCTCACAACAACAACATTATCAACATTAATAACAATATCAATAATAACAACATCCATCAACAACATCAAAATAGGAAGTTGGAAAAAAAAAACAACATAAAAACAGAGGGTTTGATTTCGGTTCAATGGAACACTAGAACCTCAAGTTCTAGGTTCGATCTTTTGTGTTCCATCAAATCGAGAACCTTTAGTTTTGGGTTTGATTGAACTCAAACCACAACATGAAAAAAAAAAAATGAAGGAGATTATGAAATGTGTTGTTACTGTTGGGTTCATCAATGACGGTTGCTGGCTTCATCGACAGTCATAAAGGAGGATGCGAGAAAGAGACGATAAGACAAGAGAGGGACAAAGAAGTGAGAGAGAGGGACGAAGGAGTGAGAGAGGGATGGATAGGAAATGAAATCCCAAACTCACCGAATCCCACCAAAATGGTTAGGAATGGTAATTCCCATGAGAACAGGCATTTAGAGGGTTTGAGATTGGGAATGAAATCCTTCCTATTACTCTCCAAACACAAGATTTAAGAATTTGAGATATTTTGAATCTCAAATCCACCTTAAATTCGACGTTCCAAATGTAGTCTAACGATTTATTTAGAGCACCATAGATAACATAGGATCAATTAGATGTAAAATAATCTTGAATTTAAGTTGTTAAATTAAAATTTAAATTGATTAAAGTCACCGTTGACCGTTAGTTAACTAATAGTTTTAATTTTTTTAAAAGAGTTTTGGAGAAGTTAGAAATGAAAAGAGTTATTTTCAAAAGAACTTTAAAATATGATATTTTCCTAACCTTAGAGACTAAAATGAAATTGTCCTTTTCTTTTAGAGATGATCATTTGTATTTTATAAAATTACAAATGTATAATTTTTCTTAAATTAAATTAGGGGGGCTCTGTTGCCACACAAATTTTTTCTCTCTAAACCCACAATCATTATTAAAATTTACTATTAAAAATTTTACTTTATACACCTATCTTAATTATCAATGTAACCCTCATTCTCTCTTTAATTTTCCTTTTCAATTGCATTTGTATCACCCATTATTAAAAAAAAAAAATTGCATTTGTATCATCAAGATTCGTCTATGAATTCTTATAAATTTATGAAGATGTTATTTGACATAGAAAAACTCAACAAACATGATGTTAGATAGGAAAATTCTCGTTAAAACAAGCTAATTTTTAAATATCCAAGAGTAAGGATACATAAAAATAAATCAAAACAACATGTTATTATTATTATTATTTCTTTAATTTGTATCTTTCTTTTCTCACCTTGAATCTATTATGTGGGGTTCTTTGAACTTGAATCATTTGCAAATAAATTTTTACTATTTTTTTTATTTATCTTTAATGGTTACATTAGGGAAATAATTTTTAAAATATAATTTAACGAACATAATGATTATTTAAAGCTCATAAAAAGCTTGATAAATTTTTTACGGCAAAATACACAACACCACCGATGTTTGCTAATATTACACGAATATGACAACTATGACCCCTTTTTGCAATAATATCACTTGAAACTTCATTAACTCAACAAAAACACTCCAATATTAATTTTGACCCTCAATTAGTAATGGTCAATGGTCAATTATGTTAAAAAGATTAAAATACTCTTCTCCCAAAAATTTAAATAAATTATTTCATGAGCAAATTACACAAACACCCAAAGTTTACCAATATTACACAAATATGGCAACTATGACCCCCTTTTGCACTAATATCACTTAAGGATTCATAAACTCAATAAAACACCCTAATTATTAGTTGACTATCTGTTGACCAAATTTTAATACAATCATAGAGGAAATATTTGATCTTTTTATGTTATATTAAATAAATTTAAAAATCAACTAATTAAAGTTTGCCACGTCATCATCTATTAAGGGCAATTTTGTCTTTTAATCATACAAATATTAAAATATAATTATTTATTCTTGTTTAAAGAAAAAAAAATGAATGGAGACTAGTTCATCTCCATGGTAGATATGAAGACCAAGGTCTCTATAGAGACCATTTGGGAGAAGATCACCTCGTGCCACCGCTCTTTATGCCTTTATCTCTCATAATCATCCTTATTCCAAAAATTAATTAATTTTATTAATTTAGTCTTTTTAATATAATTAACAATTGTCCGCTACTAATTGACGATCAAAATTAACAGTTTGGGTGATTTGTTGAGTTTATGAAATCTTAAGTGAATTTAGTACAAAAAAGTCATAGTTGTTGTATTTGTGTAATTTTGGCAAACATTAGGGGTGTTTACATAATTTGCTCTCAATGCTTTTATGGTTAAAAGACAAAATTAACGTTAATAGATGATGACATGAAAAACTTTGATTGGTTGATTTTTAAATTTATTTGATATAACATATACAGATCAAATTACCCCTCAATGATTATTTTAAAGTTTGATCAATAGTTAGTCAACTGACAATTGAAGCGTTTTTATTGAGTTTATGAGCCTCAAGTGATATTACCACAAAAAGGGCAATAGTTTTCCTATTTGTAAAATATTAATAAACATTTGGGGTTGTTGTATAATTTGCGCTTTTTTAAGATAAAATTTGATTTAAAAAAAGATTTTGAATTACATGATAGTGTTTGTGATCAATTAATTTTATTATTATTTTTAAGTTTAATTAGATTGAGGGTAAAGAATATATGTAATTTATTTGTATTATTTTATCTTTAAAAACATTTTTATTTAAGGGTTTTTATGTAATAAAAATATTTAGTAAATTATGGGTGTAAAGAGAAGAAATTCGAGTGGCAATAGAGCCACCCATTAAATTATTATAATTTTATAAAAACTCATAATATTATTAATTTTATTTTATTATTTATTAAATTACTTATTTGTTATTGCGTTAATAAAATGTAAACGTATGATAAATAATAGTTGAATGGGCTATATTTAAAAATGGTTATTATAAGATATTTATGACTTAGAAAAACAACTTATTGGTAAAAACAAAAAAAAAAACATGTTATTAGTTTTGAGTAATATTCAACACGCCTTAGCTTTTAGGGAAGAAAAAACACACACACACACATGTATATTACAATTTATGTGAGTAGTTTTCTCAATTTATTGTGGGTAAGGGTGGATATGAGTCGCGTTGGTACGATTTTAGGCAAAATCGAATCGAAAGCATTATTTTCAATTTTTCAAAACTTAAATCGAACCAACTTGATTTTATACAGAAACCCAACCTCAACTGAGCAAAAGTTTGGTTGGTTGGAGTCGAGTTGGTTTTTTTCCGATTTTCAACCACTGAAGTTTAACCTCCATCTGAACAACCTCTGCAACAGCAACCTCCATTTCACAGACCATATTCACTTTACAGCTTCATATCATAACCCAAATCAACCACATCCACCATAATCTTCAAAACTAACCCATTTATCTCACAAACCACATTTACCATCAATCCATAAAAAAGAAGATGATGATGAATAATGAAAAGGAGAGAAGAACTCACAAAAAAGAAACTACGACATTTGGGAGGTTGATGGGGAAGCTGAGGTTGGTAATGAGGCCACCTGTGTCGGAGTTAGAGTCGTCGAAGTTGAAGATGACAAGTAGGTTCTTGCATTAGGACGCCATGGTCAAAGTGAAGAAAAAGAGCAAAAACAAAGACAAGAAGAAGAAATGAAAGTGGAAGTAAAAGACGGGGCTGGGTTGGTGACAACAACGACAATGACAACAATGACTGAGTGAAACTTATAGCAATCGGGTTTGGTTTGTTAAAGAGTGGTGGCTAGGGTGAAGTTGAAGGAATGGAAGAGTGACAGCTAGGGTGAAGCAGAAGGTCATAATGGGTAATTGTCTATCGTTCATGAGAGTAGATATTCGAGTTACACAAATAATATTTGTTCATCAGAGTAGTTGTCTCTTATTAGAATAGATATCTAAATTATATAAGTAATGTTTGATTTCAACATAGTTTTATTGATCTTTGACTCATTTAGTGTCGTTTTCAAAAAATAAAAATATCTCCTCTTATTACTCAAGAAAGAGATCTCTCCACAAAAGTAAATAAGCAAGCATGACCAAGCTCCATGGCAATTATTTTCATCGTATGTCGCGTATGATTGAATGTACATACAAATGACTCGTTCAAAATTTTCCAAAACTCAAAACATGAATTTCATTTGACAACTCCAATCACACAAGGCCCCACCACAACGCCCCGACCTAAAAGAAAAAAAAAAAAAAAAAACCCACACCATTTCCTTTGATCCAACAACACAAACAAAACTCTCCAACAAAAAAAGAGTCCATTTTTCCCCTCTCTCTCTCTCTCACGTAGACAATCCAACCAAAACCTAACCCTAACCCTAATCTTCGAAATTGACTTATATTTTTAAAGCAATCTCGAAGAAAGCAATCAAATTTCATTTTGGTTCGTAAAACCCACCACCCAAAACCAAATAGTTTAGTTGTTAGAAGAAGCGATGAACAGGGTGTTGATAGAGTCACTATAACATGATAAGGCGTTTGGGGCATTCTCTGAATTGCATGGGGATTGACTTTGAGACATGCCGGAGCTGCGTAAAGGCGTCCGCCGAGGTCGAGCACGAGCACCCACGTTAGCCGCTGCCACACCCACCAACGCCGCCGGACAACAACCTACCCGTGTCAGGACCCGCGCAGCGATCGCCAGGGAGGAGGCTGCGGCGGCCGTCGTGGGGGAGAGGCCGCGGACCAGGTTGGCTACCAAGAGGCTGAAGCAGAAGCAGACTCGTCAAGACGAAGAGGAGGAGGAGGAGAAGAAGAAGCGAGAAGACAAGGTCGATAAGGAGCAACAACAACATCAACAGCAACAGCAACAGCAGCAGCATCAGCAGGTGATCGTGATATCGGAGAGGGACAGCGAGTTCGAGAGGCGAAAAGTAGAGGAGGAGGAGAAGGGAGGAAGAGGAATCGGAAAGATGGGTGATGACAGTGGTGGTTTGAGTGCTAACAAGGCTGTTGGCCAGGAAGAGGAGGGCAGCACCGCCCCTTTCCCAGAGAGGGTAAGCCGAATGTTTTCGTGTTGTTGGTGATTTTTCTGAATTTGGTGAAATGGGTTGGTATTGAATTTGTGAAAATTTTGGTTTATGTTGTTCATCAATGTCTGCTTGTTTGATTATTTTTTGATAACTGCGTGTTTGATGTTGTGTCTGCAAAAATCTGGACTTTTGAGAAGTTTGTTTGGTGTTTAGTGTGTTGGTGGTTGATTGTTTGTTGGTGTTTAGTGTGTTATTTGGTGTTGTTGATTGGATTACTATGACTGGTGTAGCTGATCAATGTTCTTTTTCTAATTCAAATTGGTTGTGTTGTTTTGTAAGTTGGTTTTGCTTTACTAGTGTAAAACTTTTAACATTCCATGCTAATGTTTGTGTGTACTTGTTTGTTTGAAGTATTTATTTTGGTGGTTTATGTCGTTGTGGCACTTTTTTTTGGGTAGGTTGCTGGTGATGTAACGGTAAGTTTGTGGTTTATTGGTTGTTGTACATTGTTTTGTGTTATGCTTGTGAAGATTTTGGTTGTTGTTTGCAGAGTCAATTCTTGTCGGTGTTATAACAGTCAACTTATGGTTTATTGGCTGGTTGATCTTCTTTCGTTGATGTTATAATTGAGAATATTTGATTTTGTCATTTGTAGAGTTTCTTTATTTTGATGCACCGGATGTGCTGTGATTGTTGTCGTGACGTTTTTGATTTAATTCCTTTTTCAAGGTTCAAGTGGGAGGGTCACCTCTATATAAGATAGAGAGGAAGCTAGGTAAAGGTGGATTTGGCCAGGTGTTTGTTGGCCGTCGTGTTCATGGTGGGACTGAACGCACCTCAGGTCCTGGGGCCATGGAGGTAATCAAATTTGTTTACTTTGCATTTTTAAGTAAAGATCCTAATCCCAGCTATGTTCTATGTTATATATGATTAACTTTTCCTCTCTCTTTAAAATTTGTACTTGTATCTTTCCAGGTAGCTTTAAAATTTGAGCATAGGAACAGCAAAGGCTGTAACTATGGTCCTCCATATGAATGGCAAGTTTACAAGTAGGTTTACTCCCATCCTCCTTTTTGGTTTGTGGGGTTGATTTTACAATAATTAAATACAACATTTCTTTAATTTTTAATGAAAACTCTGGTGAACAGCACTCTTGGTGGTAGTCATGGAGTGCCTAGAGTACACTACAAAGGAAGACAAGGGGACTACTATGTTATGGTATGAACCACACCTTATCTACTTTTGATTCTGCATCATATCTTATCCTTGTTGGTGTGACTTATTTTTGTACATTTGCAGGTTATGGACATGTTAGGGCCCAGCTTATGGGATGTATGGAATTCCTCAGGGCAAGCGTGAGTGTCCTTTCTTCTATCTTTAAGACCTTTTTCATACTTTTTCTTCACGAACGTTTTTGGATTATTTATGTTCTGTTGTAATCAAAACACATATTTTAGCATTTTATGGATCGCTGCGTTGACAGGATAGTTATGAACGCCTAGAGGCTTTCGCCCCAAAGCATTTCTTGCAAATCCTGGGGAAGGACATTCAAGTCACAACTCTAAGGCTTCATTTGAATGAGGCTCGTGGCTCAGGGTTGCATGATGTCATAATTTAAGGAATCATTCAATCAAAACTTATGGTTTTAATATGTAAAGCTGTCATGAAAGAAGATCTCATGCCCTGCAAACTTCTGGGTGTATGGCATATTACATGATATGAAAAAACCCATGATAATTAATTTACAATTAACTTTCCGTACATTTTATTATTAGTCAAGTAAATTTATTGAAGTCTCCTAATTCATTGGTAATGTTTTCTGTATGCAACTCTTTTATTGTTCCTATTTAACATTTTTCACATTTTTCACATCTTCCGGTGGTTTTATTTTCTTCTATATTTGCCTGGCTAAAATCTTTATTACTTAACAAACATGGCTAAAACCCTTATTTCTTGATATTTATGTATGTAGGATGTCCTCTGAAATGGTAGCATGCATTGCGGTTGAGTCTCTATCAATCCTAGAGAAGATGCACTCAAGAGGGTATTGTGATAGTTACCTAGGAAATTGGAAGTTTTGAATTGTCCTTTCTAGCTTCGGTTTTCAATTTCAGCTTTGGTTTCTTTTTATTTTTTTGGCTAGAGATGGGTGAAAAATATATCTACTTACTGTCTTGACTTATGACCCTATTTGATATCAGCTATGTGCATGGAGATGTAAAGCCGGAGAACTTCTTACTTGGTCAGCCATCTACATCGCAAGAGAAGAAGTTGTTTCTTGTAGACCTTGGTTTAGGTGAGTTAATTTTATTTTATCCTTTAACACCCTTTGTATGATTTCTTTTAGATTCCTTTCTTATGTCTTATCAATACATGGTATTGCAGCAACCAAGTGGAGAGACAGTACTAGCGGGTTGCATGTTGATTATGATCAACGTCCTGATATGTTTAGGTGAGTTTGTGTTTATCTAGTTAGTTGTGGTCTGCAGCCTAATTGTTAATCGTCATTGTTTATTCCTTTTTCCCAGTGAGTTTGTGTTTATCTAGTTAGTTGTGGTCCACAACTTATTCTCATATATTGTTGTTTATTCCTTCTGCCCAGAGGAACTGTTCGATATGCTAGTGTTCACGCTCATCTGGGAAGAACTGCCAGTAGGAGGGATGACCTTGAATCCCTTGCATATACACTCATCTTTCTACATCGGGGCAGATTACCGTGGCAAGGTTATCAGGTACTGATTATATTCTGTATGTCTGGTTGAATTCTAGATCCTGGCTTTCTGGTTGATTCTCTTTATTTTTCTCTTCTCCTAATAAATAACTTGGTTGGGCTTTTATTCTTCTAAATGTAAGGGAGATAATAAATCCTTCCTAGTTTGCAAAAAGAAGATGGCAACTTCTCCAGAAATGCTCTGCTGCTTCTGCCCCCCACCACTTAAACAATTTCTTGAGATTGTGGTGAACATGAAGTTTGATGAGGAACCCAATTATTCCAAGCTAATCTCATTGTTTGAGGGATTGCTTGGACCAAATCCAGCTATAAGGCCTATAAATACTGAGGGTGCTCAAAAGGTGATAATCTTGATATTTGATATATAAGTTTTCTATATATAAATATATACTTTTTCTTTGGATGCTAATTGCTAATAATAATGTGCGTACTGTTGCTAGATTATCTATCAAGTTGGCCAAAAACGGGGTAGGCTAAATGTCGAGGAGGAAGATGATGGGCAACCCAGGAAGAAGGTTCGTCTTGGAGTTCCTGCTACTCAGTGGATATCTGTTTACAATGCCAGGTTACCAATGAAACAGAGGTGAGTTTCTTCTATCTTTTTCTCATGAATATATGGTTGTCATATTATTTAATGATACATTAAGGCTATTTGTTTTGAAAATGAGGTTTTCACCATCATGTTGCCTGATGACCTGCTTGTACATCATGTCCCTAGGTACCATTATAATGTGGCTGATGCAAGGTTAGCTCAGCATATTGAGAGAGGAATGGCAGATGGCCTTCTTATAAGTAGTGTGGCATCTTGTTCAAATCTTTGGGCATTAATTATGGATGCGGGAACTGGTTTCACTAGCCAAGTTTATGAGCTGTCATCATTCTTCTTGCACAAGGTGAATTATTATTCTTATTTTTATTATGTTTGAATGTAACGATTAATGCAAAACAATATATAAGTTCTTTTTTCCGATTTACAGGAATGGATCATGGAACAGTGGGAGAAGAACTATTACATTAGTTCCATTGCTGGTGCTAACAATGGAAGCTCCCTTGTTGTTATGTCCAAAGGTTTGTTTGGACAGTTTGTTCTGTGTTATCAATGAATAAACTTCTTGTTTGCATGGGGAAGTTGCATGTATTTTTGTTCTTGTTAGAATCATGTTCGATCTTGGCATAATAGTAGCCATGAATATAGAATCTTTTGAATGTTTGTTAACCTAGGGGTTTATCCACTTAATGACCAAGCAGCCAAAGCACCTCTGCATATATGAGTTAACTTAGAATTGAAGGTTGTATTTTAATGTAATTTTGCCCCTTCGATTCATTTTAATATTCTGCATTTGGTTTTTATGACTTGAAATGTTGTGTCTCTGGATTTATGTGTGTGTCATTTGTTGTTCTGTTGTAAATGTTTTGGCAGACCTGTGTTGTGTTTGTACTGCTTTTATTGATTTATTTAATCTGACTTTTATATGTATATGAACAGTTCTAATTTCAATAATAATTGTTCTTTTATGATGATTTTATTAAGCTGGTGACTTGCTCGTTTTTCATGCTCGTCCGCTTGATTGAAGTTGTGATCTAATTTCTGCAGGCACCCAGTACACTCAACAGTCTTACAAAGTAAGTGAATCTTTCCCTTTCAAGTGGATAAACAAGAAGTGGAGGGAAGGGTTTCATGTGACCTCAATGGCAACTGCTGGAAGTCGATGGGGTGTTGTTATGTCTCGCAATGCTGGCTTCAGTCAACAGGTTAATATTAGTTGTCTTGTTTTCACCGTTTGTTCTAATTTGGAGATGGTGAAATTTGGTTCATGCTGCTTTCCTTATCTGATATAATGAGCAAATGTTCTGTTTCTATCTTTCATTTGCTGAATTAACTTTTCAATATTTGGGGAGTTGATTTCTTTCAATTTGAGTGGGTTTCATAACAAAGGATGTTGATTTATTTAATCTGTCATTGTTTCTTGTGATATTTTAATAAGTTCATTCTCAGTTTTAACTCTGAAATAGCTCCCTCTAATTTGTGTTGGCTTCCTTATGTAGGTTGTGGAGCTGGATTTTCTTTATCCAAGTGAAGGTATCCACAGACGGTGGGATGGTGGTTTTCGAATTACATCAACTGCTGCAACTTGTGATCAAGCTGCTCTTATCTTGAGTGTTCCAAGGCGCAAACCTGGTGATGAAACGCAGGAAACTTTGCGTACTTCGCAATTTCCGAGCACCCATGTTAAGGTAAATACTTCACATTGTACATGTAACATGCCATGTAGTTCTTAATCAGCATGATCTTCAATAGAATTTGAAAGTTGTTTATATTTGATGCCTTATTAGTTACCAGAGAAAGAACTAGATTACTTTCTCTTACTTTGACCTTGGCATCAGAAATTCACTTGTGCAATTTGTCTGAGCTTGTTTAATATGCGTTTATCAAATATGTTAATATCGAATGGCGTGAGGCCAGCACTTGAAACATTTAACTTATAAAACTTGGTCGAATGTACAAATAATGTTTCTTATGTAGTATTCGTATGTCATTGTATTATTCTGAATTTGCAGGAAAAATGGGCGAAAAATCTCTACCTTGCCTGTCTGTGCTATGGGCGGACAGTATCTTGAAATCCGTTGTAAAGAAATCCCAGAGAATTTTTTTTTTTTTGGTTTCACTGAAGAGGAAGAAAGAAGTGGTGATCCCTATGTTACCTATCTTCCTCTTTTCCTTTACATGTTTTTGTAAAAATTGTATTGTTGGTAGGAGGTTCTGGTATTTTTATGTATGAGACATAACTTTATTGAAGGTTTGTTTTTGGTTCGTGTCTGAGAGTCTTATATACATGCTAGTTTCTTAACAATGTCATAAGATGGGTGTTTGGTTCATGATTCGAAAAGGATTTCGAAAATTGATTTAAATTAAAATTTAGAAACATCTTTTGTACAACATATGAAATAACTTTTTGTTGTTTTGACAACTAATTGATTTTTAGGAGTCATTGTGGGCAGTCCAATTGAACAGGTTTTGGTTGAGATTTAGTATTTTTCGCAGTTGCAACCTGCAAGTTGAAATATATTTTTTTTGTGACGGTGCACCCGATTGGTATCAGAGAATTATTCTTAGGCGTGCTTTTGTTGACATGTGTCACTGTTCTTAATGAAGTTACTAATTTTTTTTTTCCCTTTAAAATGTAAATAAGATATTCTAGTAGTAATCCAATTTTATTTGAATAAGATATTGAAATATTATATACTAATAATATTATAAAGTTTATGAAACCTAGAACGAAGGAAGCAGAGAGGAAGTATATGACTTCGTGTATGATACAGATTAACGTACAAACATGTGTTTTTTTTTTTTTAAAACATTTTTATGGTATTTATTTTTGAAATTTCAATTAAGAATAAAGTAGTCAATAAAAAATTAAAATTGGTTATTATCAATAACATCATCTTAATTTAAATTTAAATGAATTGCACAATATCCTCTTAGGTTTGATTAAAAACACTCAAAACACATTTTATTCTTTTATTATCTCAAACTTATATGCTGTTAGTTGATTTCCATTAATTTTAATTGTCGATCAGGAATTTTGATTAAATGACCATTTTGTCTATGAATAAAACTAAAAAAAAAAATTAAAAAGAAAAAATAACAATAAAAATAAAATAAATAAAATAAAAATAGATAAAAATTAAAAGTATATCTCCACCATCCATCTGAGAGATGGACAGTGGAGATTCTTTTTTAAATTTTTTTAAATATAAAAATAAATTAAAATTTTAATAAAATAAAAAATAAATTAAAAATTAAAATATGAAAAATAAATTAAAAATTAAAAAATGAAAAATAAATTGGGATATTCTTCTTCTTCACTCTCACTCTCACTCTCACTCTCTCTCTCTCTCTCTCTCTTTATTTTTCCTTTACCCCTGTCTCTCTCTTCTCTCATCGCTTATTCTCGCCATTTTTTCTACTGCCAGTGTTGCCTTCATGGACGATATCCAAGTGTTGTAGCTGCAATCACAGACAATGTCCAAGTGCCGTCGCAAATTGAACTTGGTTATTGTTCCCGCTTCTCCCTCTTCTGATCTATCTTTCTCCTCCATCTTCTCCTTTTTTGATATATCTCTCTCCATCTTCTCTTTTTCTCCTCTTTGTTTGGATGTTCTTTCTTCTCCCCACTCCTCCAACTTTGTCGTCGTAGGTCAAGGTTGAATTGGCAATGGAGGTTGATTCTAGGGAGGTTGAACTGGAAATAGATTTTTTTTTTTTTTAAAAATGTTTTTTTTTTTAAGTTATTATAATTATTATTTTTTTATCTTTTGAGATTTTGGTTGTGTTGATTTGCTGATTTGGAAATGTTGATGAAGATGTCTTGAGTTGATTTTCTGGTGTTAGTGGAGTCGGCTAAATGTGTTTGATTCATATATATTTATAAAACTATGTTGATTTTTTGGTCCTTGATGATGTGTTGAAGATTTGAGTTTTTGAAGGTGTGACATTAATGAAGAAGATATAGGTTTTTGCAGGGGCATTTTTGAAAATTGAAGAACCCAAATCTTCAACTTCATTTCTTTAAATTGATTTTTTTCTAAGATTTGGGTAGATCTTCAAATTGAATTCAAGATCTTCAATTTGAAGATCTACCCAGAATTTCAGATCTTCAACTTAATTTTTTAAGATGTTTTACTTTTTTTAAGATCTAGGTAGATCTTTAAGTTGAATATTTACCCAAAACTTTAACATACCTTTTTTTTCCCTTAATTTTTTATAATTTTATATTTGTTTTTTTTTTATAATTTTCTATAATTTAACTGTAAAAGAAAATTAAATAACAATAAAATTTTAAAATGCCTTTAAGTTAGATGAGTTTGACTAACTTTAACGGGTTTTGATTAAGAAATGAGGGTATTGTGTAATAAAAGGGTAAATGTGTTTTTGAGTGTTTTCAGGCAAACCTCATGAGGGTGTTGTACAATTCATTATTTAAATTATCATTAGGCAACAATGGATCTATTAAAATGGTAACATTATGTGAATTCAACAAGCATGATTGACCATACATTCACTCATAGTTACCATTGCCAAGAAAAAAGGAACTCTAACACAAGAATGATAAGTATTTAAGAAAGAAGACTCTCTTGCAGTATTCCAATGGGTTTGGGCAAAGGGGTTGATCTCAATCTTTCTGGAAGTGCTAATTTTGAGCTCATCCTTGCAAAGGCTCCTTCCCCTACTTGCAACTCCAATTTCATTTCATCATCAAACAATAGACTTTCAAGCTGAAGAAAACTATTGGAGCTAGGGACGTAACTAGGAATTTACGTCATGGTGGGTTAGAATAAAATTTTTAAATGAACTTTAACCATATGAAAATATTTTATAAATTAAAAAAACATAAATATACCTAGTTGAATGAGATATAACAAGTCTTATTTAATGTAAGTAGAATCAAACATCAATCAAACTATAACTAAAGATATTTAAATGATCAAATTCATTAAATATGAATTATAGTATGATAATGTTATAACATCAAAATTTTTCATTAGACATAGACAATCTACATTTTGATAATTTACATTTTGTTGAGGACCCAACTTTAAATCTAACAATAATCTTGAATCACCCTAAAATCACACTACAATCAAGATAGTATTCAAATCAATCAATCCACAGAATTGCGCAAATTGAACCTCTAGAATTAGATCACAAAAGATTGACCTAACCGTAGCCCAAACAATTCCAAACAAGAATAATTAGAAGAGCCAAAACAAAACCCTAGTCCAAACAATTTTAAGCAAGAATACCAAAATTTAGAATCAAATCATTGAATTGATTTGAATTCTAGCCCAAGGGATCCCAAGTATTGATATCCCAAAAAGCCGAAAAACAAAAATAATTGTCTTACCAAGAAGTGAGATTTTATTAATTACTTCAAAGCAAAAACATACATAACATAATGAACCCTAAAATCTCATGATTGTTTATATCCTTACAACTCCTAAACTATTTAGGAAAAATAAATTGATAATACTAATTCTAATTATCTAAAGATTAATTAGAGATAATCCTAATTATAAATTATCACAATATTTAATAAAAAGATAACTTTAACATAAGATAATTCTAAACATGATAAACCTAAACTAATATAATACTAAACTAATAAAAATCCTAAATAAAATAAAATAACTAATTCCAAGGCTCTCATCAAATTCATATATCACATTTTAAATTAAAGAGTGCAATAGGAAAAACACCAAAAATATTAAATTTAAATGCAATTAATATTATAATAAAAAAAATAAAATGTAAAAAATTAATATTATAATAAAAAAAATAAAATGTAAAAAATTTAAGTAAAATTTCACATCTAATATATAAAATAAAATTATTATATATACAATATTTGGATAAAAATAAAAATATAAATCAGAATTAATTTATATATATATATATATATATATAAAAGAAAACAAAACATAAAAAGTAAAAGTAGGCTTCACAAAAGAGTAAAAGCAGTAGAGTAGTTATGTCAAAAAAGCAAAGAAGCTACCCAGTAGAGGAGTACAGAAAGGAAGAACAAGAAGCTTGGACCATGAGTTAATTATTATATATATATATGTTGACATGAGTTGTATTTCCTATATGGGAATGATTGACTACCATATAGTTAGCCTAATCAGTGGCTTGTATTTCCTATATGGGAATGATTGACTACCATATAGTTAGCCTAATCAGTGGCTTGTATAGGAATAATTAGTTGCCTTATAGTTAGCCTAATTATTAGCATAAATATTTTTTTCTTGTTTTAGTTAGCATCTCTTGTGTATATATTTATGGTGTGATTCTTGTGTAAAGTAATGAACAAATAAATAAAAATCATTCCAAAAAACCTTTTTGTATAAGTTTTCATGGTATCAGAGCAGATATCCTAGGAGTTTTTTTTTCGGGGTTTTATTGCTCGGAACCCCTAAACACACCAGAAAAAGATGAATACATCAAACGATTTGGTTGAGTTTAAGCAACATAGCGAGAACTCCACAACAACTATCCTCGAAGATCTAACAACCAGAATGAATCAGATTTTTTCACAAAACCAGAACCAGACCCCAGCAACAACATATGATACTGCTGTTGCACAGATTGGAATCAAACTTGATGGAAAAAATTATGCTCTTTGGTCCCAAGTTGTTGAGATGTATATCTCAGGCAAAGACAAGTTGGGATATATAAATGGCGATCTTCCACAACCTGAACCAACTGATCCAACTTTTAGAAAGTGGAGAACAGAGAATGCTATTGTGAAGGGATGGCTGATTAATTCCATGGATCCTTCATTAATCAGTAATTTTATTCGTTTTCCAACAGCCAAACAGGTATGGGAATCAATTGCTACTACTTATTTTGATGGAACTGACACATCTCAGGTATATGACTTAAAGAGACGTGTGACTCGAATGAAACAAGTCGGGGGATCCATTGAATCATACTACAATAGTCTTCAAGGCTTGTGGAGGGAGATTGATTTTCGCCGTCCAAACCCGATGGAATGTGCTAGTGATATACAAAAATATAATACTCTTCTTCAAGAAGATAGAGTTTATATTTTTCTTGATGGATTGGATGACAGACTTGACAAAATTAGAAGTGATGTACTTCAGATACAACCATTCCCTACCGTTGAACAGGCTTATGCTCATGTCCGAAGGGAAGATATCAGACAAGCAGTGATGTTAACAGGCATAGAAACTATACCGGCTGCTGTTATGGCATCTAAGGGTCTAAAATCAAGTCCTCAGCAAGTGCCTACACTCCAAACAGCAAAACCTGGGTTCCCTCATTCAAATGGTGGAAAATCAAATGTTTCTACGAAGGTCAAAGGACCAGGAGATGGAGGGGGAGGTGGTTGCTCTCACTGCGGAAACCCAAAACATACTCGTGACATTTGCTTCAAGTTATATGGGTATCCAGAGTGGTGGAATGAACTTAAGGCACGGAAACAAAGAGAAGCTGCTGGTGGAACTGGACGAGCAGCCTTGGTGAACACAGAATCTCAATTATCTCTTCTATCACAGGTTGAATCTAAAAACGAATCACTTACTCCTAATGACCAAGGTAATAACAATTATACCTTACTTGTATCCAACAAACATGATTATAGTGGTTGGATAATAGATTCTGGTGCAACGGATCACATGACATTTTGTAAAAGTGACTTTGTTGAGACTACAGAACCAAGGCGTACTGCTATAGTTAATGCTAATGGCGTTGCATATCCAGTTACAGGAGCTGGAAAAGTTGCTTTGTCACCAACACTTTCTTTGTCAAATACTCTACTTGTGCCTTCTCTTTCAAATAAATTAATGTCTGTAAGCCAAGTCACAGAAGAAATGAATTGTGTAGCTCTAATGTATCCAAATTTTTGCCTCTTTCAGGATATTCTCACCAAGGAGATCATTGGGCGTGGTACTAAGAGAGAGGGGTTATATTACATGGATGATTTCAGCTCTTGTAGAGTTAATAATGTGCATCACTCGTTCAATGCAAAGGAACGACATATTTGGTTATGGCATCGTCGTTTGGGGCACCCGTCATTTGGTTACATGAAACATTTATTTCCTCAATTGTTTTCAGATTTGAATTGCTCAGATTTTAAATGTGATACCTGCATTTTAGCTAAGAGTCATCGTGTACCCTTTCCAATTAGTTCAAATAAAAGTCATATTCCTTTTGCTTTGGTTCATTCTGATGTCTGGGGACCTTCCCCTATTACAACTGTTTCTGGTGTTCGTTGGTTTGTGACTTTTGTGGATGATTGTACTCGGATGACATGGTTATACTTGCTAAAACACAAGGATGAAGTATTTGATGTGTTCCAGTCCTTTCATGCTATGATCAAAAATCAATTCTCAACCAAAATTCAGATTCTTCGGTCTGATAATGGACGAGAATATATAAATCAAGAATTTCAGGCATATTTTCGATTAAATGGGCTTGTCCACGAGACTTCTTGTTCTTACACTCCGCAACAAAATGGTGTGGCTGAGCGAAAGAATAGGCATATCCTCGAAACTGCACGTGCGCTTTTAATTGGAGCAAAAGTACCTAGGAGACATTGGGATGATGCTGTTGTTACTGCTGTGTACCTACTAAATCGAATGCCCTCAAGAGTATTAGAGTTTAAGACACCATTACAAGTTTTGTCTAAGCATGTTGTCTTACCTTCTGTACTGCTTATTCCGCCGCGCATATTTGGATGTGTTGCATTTGTTCATCTACACAAAACTCAACGAACGAAACTTGAACCTTGTGCTGTCCGGTGTATTTTTTTGGGGTATGCTACAACAAAGAAGGGTTATCGTTGCTATGATCCTACTGCAAAACGGACTTATATCACAATGGATGTCACTTTCTTAGAATCTGAGAATTTTTACTCATCACCAGTTTCAAATTCTCATCTTCAGGGGGAGATATGGGATGAAGGACAGAAGTGGTGGGATTTTCCAAGATTTGAGGAAGTTCAAGAAACTATACGAAATGAAGAAGAAGTTCAGAATGAGGATGAAGGACAGAATAAAGTTACAGCTGTTAAAACACCAACCATTGAACCAGAAATACCAGTTATTGAATCATTTGAAACCACAGAAGAAATCCAGAAAGTCCAAGAAAGTGAGGGAAGTGAATCTGAATCTATTGCTGGAAAAACCCCTCTCCCTCATGTACCCGACAATGACAATCCTTCTTCTGAGAATATTCAAGAGGTAGGTTCTTCTATATCACCCTCTAGTCCTAGTCTTACTACTCCTGTTGGTTATCACTTACCTTTCAGGCATAATAGGGGCAAACCCCCAGTTCGATATTCACCAGATGTCGAAGGAAAGGGATCAAAGTATCCTATTGCTGATCATGTAACAACTCAAAGACTATCCACATCTCTTAAAGCCTTTGTTCACAAGTTGTCATCCTGTCATGTTCCATGGGGAATTCAAGAAGCTTTAGCAGATCCAAAATGGTGTCAAGCAATTCAAGAAGAAATGGAAGCATTACAAAAGAATAATACATGGGATCTTGTACCACTACCAAAAGGCAAGAAGACAGTAGGGTGCAGATGGGTATTCTCCATTAAGCATAAGGCAGATGGGTCTATTGAAAGATACAAGGCGAGACTGGTAGCCAAGGGATACACACAGACATATGGGGTAGACTATCAAGAGACTTTTTCACCAGTGGCAAAATTAAATACTGTTAGAGTCTTGATATCTTTAGCAGCAAATTTAGACTGGCCATTACATCAATTTGACGTGAAGAATGCTTTTCTTCATGGAGATATTGAGGAAGAGGTGTATATGGATATTCCACCAGGCTACAC
This sequence comes from Nephelium lappaceum, assembly GCA_021234005.1. Taxonomy (NCBI): domain Eukaryota; kingdom Viridiplantae; phylum Streptophyta; class Magnoliopsida; order Sapindales; family Sapindaceae; genus Nephelium; species Nephelium lappaceum. Next base: position 8,637,838 of record CM038009.1, read on the forward strand.
CATAACGTCCAACACCAAAGTTGTGTGCAAATTACAACGAGCGCTGTATGGATTAAAACAATCACCTCGTGCATGGTTTGGTCGATTTAGCTTAGCTATGAAAAAGTATGGTTTTCGACAAAGCAACTCAGATCATACTCTTTTTTTGAAGCGACAACAGGGGAAAATGACTGCTTTAATAATTTATGTGGACGACATGATTATTACAGGAGATGATGCGGAAGAAATCTCTAAGCTTCAAAAGCATTTGAGTATTGAATTTGAGATGAAGAATTTAGGAGGACTAAAATATTTTTTGGGGATTGAAGTAGCCAGGTCGAGTCAAGGAATATTTCTCTCTCAGAGAAAATATGTGTTAGATTTGTTATCAGAGGTAGGCATGATTGATTGCAAACCGGCCGATACACCAATTGTTCAGAATCACAAGCTTGGAGAAAATGCAGATCAAGTGCCAACCAATAAAGAAAGATATCAAAGATTGGTGGGTAAGCTTATTTATCTATCCCATACTCGTCCTGATATTGCTTATGCGGTTAGTGTAGTCAGTCAGTACATGCATAATCTTAGTGAAGATCATATGGGAGCTGTATTTCGAATACTTCGCTACTTGAAAACTGCGCCAGGAAGAGGACTCATGTTTTCTAAGAACAACCATCTCAATATTGACGGATACACAGATGCAGATTGGGCAGGGAATATATCAGATAGAAAATCTACATCTGGATATTTCACCTTTGTTGGTGGTAATCTAGTTACATGGAGGAGTAAAAAACAACAGGTGGTCGCATTGTCTAGTGCCGAAGCAGAATTTAGAGGAATGTCCAAGGGAATCTGTGAGCTTCTTTGGCTAAGAAAGTTATTAATTGAGATAGGGTTTGGTCCAAATACTGAAATGAATTTGTTTTGTGATAATAAAGCAGCAATTGCAATATCTCACAATCCAGTCCAGCATGATCGTACCAAACACATTGAGGTAGATAGACATTTTATTAAACAAAATATCGAAGAGAAGGTCATCAAGCTACCTTTCGTTAGATCAGAAGATCAACTTGCAGATATGCTGACAAAGGCTGTTTCAAGTAAAAGCTTCTATAACTCATTGGACAAGTTGGGCATTAGAGACATCTATGCACCAACTTGAGGGGGAGTGTTGACATGAGTTGTATTTCCTATATGGGAATGATTGACTACCATATAGTTAGCCTAATCAGTGGCTTGTATTTCCTATATGGGAATGATTGACTACCATATAGTTAGCCTAATCAGTGGCTTGTATAGGAATAATTAGTTGCCTTATAGTTAGCCTAATTATTAGCATAAATATTTTTTTCTTGTTTTAGTTAGCATCTCTTGTGTATATATTTATGGTGTGATTCTTGTGTAAAGTAATGAACAAATAAATAAAAATCATTCCAAAAAACCTTTTTGTATAAGTTTTCAATATATATATATATATATATATATATTTTCAAAGCCTACCCTAGCCTACACAGTGCTCCGTCCCTGATTGGAGCTGCACTCAAGAATCTTCGTCTAGTAAAGGCAATGGATCATCGTTAAGACTTGAATGTCAAGATTTGGCAATAACTCATGTATGTCCATTGGCAGTTTCTCCAACTTCCCACTTAATCTCAACTCCACGAGATGCTGGCAATGACGTCCAAAAGAAGGTGGTGATTGGCACTAACACTATATAATTGTGTAATTATAAGAAAAAAAGAAAAACTAGAAAATTACCTGGATAAGATGGGCAATGGGACTGGGATGTGGCAGAGGAATTACATGTCACAGCAATGACTTCTGAATTCTTGATCTCATTGTTTCCGGAGTTATCAACTTGCAGTCGTTTCGGATGTCTAAACCTTGAAGACTAGGCAAGGCTCCTTCATCTACTTGCAACTCCTCAATTTGTTGATATATTTTAAGAATTTCAAGCCCGAAAAAACCGTTGGCTCTGCACATCAGTTTCTTTCCATTGTACACGCTGGGGCCTAAGTTGATAGACATGAGGTTTGGCAACTTGTCGAAGAGAGACATTGGGTCATCCTGGAGATCTGATGCCTGTAACCATAGGCGTTCGAGATTTGGCAAGAGCTGATGTATGTCTTCTGGCACTTTTGCTATCTTTCCCTCCATTCGTAAATCTATGAGATGCTTGCAATGAGAGAGTGGTTGGAATGATATGAAACTTCCATGAGATAGAGAAACATAAAGAGTTTGAAGGCTTTTTAATTTGGCTACTAAGTCAAAAGAGAACTCTATTCTCATACTCGCAGAAGTTTCAAGAAGCCCCAGATCTCGAAGATCAACAAACATTTCAAGTTTGATTTAACCCAGGTTTCAATGTTTACGTACGTGAGAGTTTTAAGCTTTTGCAATTTATCTATCGACGAAGGTCCTTCAAAATAGTAACCAATTAAATGTCTCAACTCTTGCAATTTACCAATTTCAGTTGGTAGCCTGATAGACCTACCATCGAGGGTTACAAATTCTAAAGTTTGCAGTCTCTGCAAGTTGAAAATTGATAATGAAGAGAGAAGATTAGAAGACGGGTTCGGTAACTCCAAGTACCTCAAATGGATCAACCTTACTATCTCTTCAGCTATATCCTTTTGCTCTGTTTTCAAACCACGGAGCACTCTTAGAGACCTGAATTTCCTACACATAGCTGGTACCAATTTTTGCTCTTCATCAAAAAGGAAAAGGGAACGCAAGCGTGGATTGCATTGTTCAAGCCAGAATGACGTTTTCATCTTTGAATAAACTGCTTGTCGTGGGCATGATGACGTGATAGAAGATATTTTGGAATGCTTATCTTCATCATAAATACAAAAGAATTTAAAAGTCTTTGCCTTTTCGATTGCAAGATCACGTAGAAGATCATGGACTTGATAAACAATATCACCTCCAAAACGACCAATTTTTACTTGAAGCAAGCTTCTACTGACTAACTCATCCAAGTAGTCTTTTGCCATGTCTTCCATTATACGGTTTTCATCTTGTGGTATGAAACCCTCTGCCACCAAAAGACGGATCAATTCATTCGGCCATATTTCATAGTCTTCCGGAAAAATACCTAGATAGAGAAAGCATTGTTTCAATTGATATGACAAATAGTTGAAACTTAAAGCTAGCAAGTGAGAAATCTCAATTGAATCATTTTTCAAGTGCCGCCAAATTTGATCATGCACCACGTGCCATTCTTGTGGCTTCCTTGTTGATAGGAGTCCACCTAATACAATTATGGCAAGTGGTAGGCCAGAACATTTTTGTACCATTGCCCTTGCTAACTTTTCTAATCCTTCGTCGATCTTTATGCTATGAAAAGTTTTCTCACAAAATAGTCGCCAACTCTCATTTGATCTTAAAAATCTAAGTTCGTGAGCATAAGTTCTCTCATCCAAACGCTGAGCAACTTCTTTATTGCGAGTAGTGACAATGACTCTACTCCCATTTTTGTTGTCCGGAAAGGCTCTTTTCAAGCTCGCCCAAGCTTCTCTATCCCACACATCATCAATCACCACTACATATGATAGCTCTTGTAACGACCTATAAATATACCGCTCCAAAGCTTCTTCATTCATCTTCTTAAGCTCCTCCATATTAGTAGTTCCAAACTCAAAGGAGTCTATAATTCTTTGTAAAAGATCTCGCGTTGTGTAATCTTGAGACACAGAAACCCAGGCACGACAATTGAATCTTTTCCGAACAGCATTGTTGTGGTAAAGCTTTCCAGCAAGAGTGGTTTTACCTAAACCACCCATGCCGTAGATAGAAATTATGAAACGCGAGGGTTCATTGTGGAGAAGTTTAGTCAACAATTCATCAGCATCATCCTCAAAGCCAATAACGTTCTTTTCAACTGCAAAAGAGGGGACTCTTCTTATATCTTTCAATTTGCCAAAAGCCTCGTTTCTCCTTTCCTCGTCATTACTGGAATCATGGAGTCGATACGATTCACGTCTACGAGAGAGATCATTCATTCTGTTGTTGAACTCTTCAATCTCCTTACCTATGTTGTATAGATTGACCTTTTTTTTGCCTCTGTCAACTATGCAAGAACACATAGAATGTAAGCATCCTAACTTGGGCTTTTCTTCCATAGTCCCTCCATCATCATCAGCTATACTTTGGACTTTGAGATAGAATGTATCCAATAGATCCTCAATATCATAAGCAAGTTCTCTAATGTCGGATACCCACTCGCGTAGTGTAGCATCTCCATATTGTTTTTCTTCAGCATCTTGTAAGAAACGATGCATATATCTTAGTTCATCTTTGAGCCACTTCACTCGATCTCTGACTCCTTGTAAAAATGCTGCTTTCTCAATGAGAAAGTCACCAAGCCTCTCCACCACGAATGAGACTACCGCGTCAACCATTATTAATTACTTAACGATCTGTCTGATCCTGGAAAACAAAGAGATCAATCACGAGCAAGAATTGTTGTTTCAACTTCAGTGAAAGGTTATTTAACTTTCAACAACATAATCTCTCTCTTTCTCGTGTAGCGGGTTGAAGTTCTCTCTTTCTCTTCTTTTTTAAATTATAGTTTAATTTTTCAATTTATAAATTTTTAACATATAAGTGCTATCAAGTAATTAAATTAAATAAATTACGAACCATTAACGCTTCAAAAATAACGTTAACTTAAGCCATGTACATTTAAAGACCAGTGATACAAATATATTTTGTCAATTTCTAACAAAAAATAAAAGAATTAAGAAGCAAGAAAATAAAAGAAAAAACTGAAAAATTAAATTAAATGAATACATACCTCTGCTTGTCTGAGGGAAGAGACAGAGACTCGAAAGAACAACCTCCGGAGAAAAAAGTTGGATGTTAAAAATCGGAAAAAAAGAGGAAATAATAGATCTACAATATGGAGATGGAGATGGAGATAAACCCAAGTGTGTGAAGTTTCAGTAAACGGAGAAGAGACCAAAGAAGAAAAGGGCAAGAGAACAGAGAAAGATAAGGAGACAAGAGAACATGGATGGAGTCAAAGTATAATGAAAACACAACGGTCCCACTTATTCCATTATGTGACGGCGATCCAACCAAATCACAAATGAATTTGCAATTAAAATGATATAAGCTTTTCTTGATTGGTTAAACAATGAAATTTAAAATTAAATATATTAATTATTTTTTGTATGGATTTAACCAACTTTCTGCGTGAACCAATAGTGTTTGTATGAATATTATAAATTAAATTTAAATATAGTTTGAAAATTGGTAAATTGAACTGAGTTATGCCGTTTGACAGACGAAACCAATTTCTCGTTTACTACCATATTATTAATCAACTTTCATAGCTTTTAGACTATTTCAGTCATTTGATCCTATTTATTAGAGATTTTTATTTTTTATTTTTAAATGACACCAAAGAATTATGAATTTATTTGATTAGCACCTGAATAACTTAAATGAATCTTAATAGTATAATTTTATTGATAATTAATTTTTATGATAAAATTGATTTTTTTTAATCTATTTTCATCACTTTTCACCTGTCCACCATCTTTACACGTACAACTTTAAATTAATTTTGTGTTCATCATTTGTTTTGTAAACAATGTTGGCAGAGTCTTCGTCATCTTTTGTTTTATAATTTCCTATATGAAAAGACAAACTAATGGTGTTCAAAATTAAAAACAGACACAGACACTTTGTCATCACTTGTTTTATAAACAAATTGGCTGTAAAATAGAGAAAAGTACAGAAATAATTACTTTTTGAAACTGAAATTGAAAAATAACTCCTTTTTTAAATTTTTTATTTTTTAAAAAAGAGATTTTCTATTTTTATAGAGTATATTTTTATCTAAAAACAGGTTTTTTTTTTTTGTATGATTTAAAAAAAGGTTAATATTTAACTTGGGTCATAGTAGTGTTTAAAGAATGGTGTCGCTTTCGTAGAAAATGATCGAGTAATAATGGAGTAGGCAAGTTCCACAACTGTCTTTGTGCAAGTGGGCTAACTTGTTGGACCATTCTCAATTAGTGTAGATTGTTGATATTTACATCCCACTAAAACTGTATACCCCTACACCCCCTATTTTATATATTTTCAATTTTATTTTGTTTTATAAGAACCCTTAAAAGTTGTTTGTACTGCTTTTATTAATTTATTAAATCTGACTCTTGTATGTATATGAACAGTTTTTATTTCAATAATAGTTTTTCTTTTGTGATGATTTTATTAAGCTAGGGACTCGCTTGTTTTTAGTTCTCGTCCACCTGATTGAAGTTGTGACCTAATTTCTGCAGGCTCCCGGTACGCTTAAAAGTCTTACAAAGTAAGTGAATATTTCCCCTTCAAGTGGATATAAACAAGAAGTGGAGGGAAGGGTTTCATGTGACCTCAGTGGCAACTACTGGAAGCCGATGCGGTGTTGTTATGTCTCGCAGTGCTGGCTTCAGTCAACTGGTTAATTTTAGTTGTCTTGTTTTGGGCAAATTGCACAAACCTCCCCTGAGGTTTGACCAAATTGCACAAAAATGACGATATTTGGGTAACCTACACTGATCTCTCTTGAGATTCCAAAAACTCAACACAAACCTCCCCTACTGTTAGTCAACCATTAGTCAACTTATGTCAAGTCAAAATTGTCGAAGGTAAAATAGTCAATACACACGTTATAAATATTTTAAATTAATATATATTAATTTAATTAATAAATAAACAAACAAATTAAAAATATATATTTTTAATTAATAAAATAATAATATAATATTTATACCCTAAAAAAAAATCTTCATCTTCTACCTCTCCATCATCATCTTCCTCTTCTATTTCATCATTTTTATCATCCATCTCTTATTTTCATCAAAATCATCATCTCCATCATTTTCTTCAAAACAACATCATCAAAAGCATTCATCATCATCAAACTAGATATCACTCAAATAAAAAAACTTAAAGTTCACGAAATTTAAAAAAAAAAAAAAAAATTACCCTTTGGAGACTAGATCTGGTCTCCGGCGATCTGGTCTCCATCGCTGGAGATCAGATCTAGTCTCCCGCGAGGGAGACCTGGAGACCAATGGTCTCCGTCGGCCTCCATCGCCATGGAGGCCAGGAGACTAGTGGTCTCCATCGCCGGAGACCACTGGTCTCCAAACGCGTCTCTAGTAATGGAGACGCTGGAGACGCGCCTGGAGACCAGCGATCTGGTCTCCCTCACAGAGACCAGTGGTCTCCGTCGACCTCCATCGCCATGAAGGCTAGGAGACCAATGGTCTCCATTGCCGGAGACCACTGGTCTCCAGGCGCGTCTCCAGCAATGAAGACGCTGGGGACGCGCTTGGAAACCATTAGTCTCCTGGTCTCCATCGCCTGGAGTAAAGACCAGGATACTAGTGGTCTCCATCGCCGGAGTCTCTATCGCTGGAGAGACCTTTTGGTCTCCATGGGAGACCAAGATCTGGTCTCCCATGGAGACTAGGGTTTTTTTTTTTTAAAAAAAAAAATTATTTAATTAAATTAAAAAATAAAAAAGTTTGAATTTAAATTTGACTTGAGGGATGTTTTAGTCTTTTCGTATATTTGACCGTTGACCGTGCGAATTTAACTGTGGTCAACTAACGGCATGGGAGGTTTGTGTTGAGTTTTTGGAACCTTAAAGGAGGTCAGTGTAGGTTACCCAAACATCGTCATTTTTATACAATTTAGTCAAACCTCAGGGGAGGTTTATGCAATGTTTCCTAAATCTTTTTCCATAAATCCAAAACACCTTTTTCCGTTAGATTTTGACAGCAAATATCAGTAGTCGACAAAAAGATCCATTTACCCTCAACATCTTTAATATAGTAATATTATATAGCAATATTAAAACCTATTAAAATATGATAAAATCAAAAATCAAAAGAAAAAAAATAAAAATAATTTATTAATATTTTTTAATCTCTACCATCTATCTCTATGATAGATAATGAATGGCAAAGATTAATTTTAAAATAAATGTTTTTAAGAAAATTCTTAAAATGGAAAAAATAACGATGCACACAAAAATCATCTTCTAATGTCCATTTTTTGAGTTTCCAATCCAACCTTCATCTCGTCAATCTAGAAAATCATCTTCTTCAACCATCATCAATACCTTAACCAAACTCAGTTATCTTCAATTGTCTTCTCAAACAAATACAAACCATCAAGCACCAACAACCTCTCATCTTTCTTTCATCATGAACCAATATCTACAGATTTATCAACATCAACATCATCGACATAATATTTTTGAAAATATTAATTTAGTCCCTAATATTTAGAAAAATATTACTTTTTTATTCATTTATGTATTTTGAGTTTTTGTCATCCCTAACGGTTTTAAAATTTATCAATTTAGTTATTCTGTCAGTTGATCATTACTCAAACTTAACGGTTGAAATGATATTTTGATCTTTGTATTCCACTAACCATTTAAAATTATTAAATGAAAAATTATAGATCTCCACCATCCATCAAAATTGTGATGAACGGCAGATATTTAATGAATTTATTCAAAAGAAACTAAAAATAAAAATTAATTAAAAATATATAATTATTAAAAAAAAAAAAAAAACACAAACAAACAAACCAAACAAGTTTAGGGAAAATTCTAAAAAGCAACCCGAGTTTTGAAACACTATCCTTTTACCCATAAAGGTTTCGTTTTTATCCAAAATCTAATAAAAGTTAATTTTAACATAAAAGTTTTTAAAAAAAAATTAAAAAGACCTTTTCACCCCTAAAATTTATATTATAAACTATAATAATCATAATAAAATAATTTAAAATAAAAAATTATAAATTAATAAAAATCTATCTCCACGATCTATCTATGATAGATGGATGATAGAGATCAATCTATCAAATTAAAATATATTAAAAAATGATAAAAATTTAAAAAAAAAAAACAAAAAAACAAAAATATTTTTTTGGGTTTCTAATTGCTCTTGGAAACCAATTTCCAATGCGAATGAAAACCTAACAAACTGGGTTTCTAGTTGACTAGAAACCCAGAACTACCACTGGAAACCCAAAAAACTGGGTTTCCAATTGCACTGGAAACCCAGATCTAGGTTTCAAGTGCAACTGGAAACCTAGAAAACTGGGTTTCCAAGCATTTCTAGGTGGCTGGAAATCACCATCATCATCAATCATCAATCATCAATCATCAATCCCACCCAAAAAAATTCATCAATCCCACCTATAAAAGGGAAAAAAAAAAAAATTCATCAACGCTATCATCAATCATCAACCACCAAAAACCAAACTCACTCATCAATCATCAACCAAACACCAAACCACCGAGCACCAAACCCACCTATCAATCATCAACCACCAAGCACTAAACCAATAGGTTCGTCGTTGAACCCACAATGCCGCTACCATCATCATCGACCAGAGAAGAAACCGAGAAAAGTGAGAGAGATGGAGGGGTAAATGAGTGAGAACCTGGGTCTCCGATGGTGGACGAGATTCAAGTCTCCACAAATGCTGCCGTCAAGATGTCTGTCACCATCATCACCGGTAAGAGATAGAGAAGAATACCGACCGAAGATAGAAAGAGAAGAGAAAGAGAGGAGACGAGAGAGAGTTGAGAGAAAAAAAATATTTATATATTTTATATTTTTAAATAAAAATTTCTTATTTTTTATAATTTATATTAATAGTATTTATTTATTTTTTATAATTAATTATTCATTATTTTTTCATTTTTACCCCTAAAATTAAACGGTCCACCATGTCAACTAACGAATTTCGTGACTGTCAGGGATATTAAGGTCCTTTCATATACCTTCAGGAGGGATTTTAGATATTTGTACTAATATTAAGTTGTATTTTGAATAAATGTAAAATAGTAGGTTGTAAAATGGATAATGTTTCAAACATCATATTATTTTTTGGATTTTTCCAAAAGTAAAAGATGCTTCGCACTCTCTTCAATGTAGTCGACCATCGCCAACACCCTTTTCGCTACAGTCAACCATGGCCGACACCACCGCACCCGCCGCCGCGGAAACCACCAGACTACGCAAGGTAGTCACCGGACCGACGGTTTCAGCGCCGAATTAAAAGACGCTTTGGTCTCCCACCTTCGTTCTCTCAACATCGAAGGCGAAGACCTCGGCACCTCCCTCCAACTACTACTCCGTCGGCCCAGAGGTCGGTCGCCGCATCAGACCAGACCATCTGTGGCCTCCTCGCCTGCGGCACCGGCGTCGGCGTTGGGATCTTCGCGAATGTTTTCGCTGAGATTTGATTTGGTTGTTGTTTTTGTTGTCAGGTAAAAATGGGCATGTGATGCAGCGATTAACAATGGGGCGATTGTGACGGTGGTTGAGGCGGATGGGGATGTGTATTATTCGCAGTATATGCAGGGGCCTATAGAAGGGTCTTCCGGGTCTGGGCAGAAGGACTGTGTTGTCGTGGACAATGGATGTGGGATTAGTGGGTCTGGAGATTCTCAGGGCCGTTAGGCTATCTGATGCCTCAAAGCCATCTGTTGCAGCTTTGATACGATGATTGTATTTTGGTCAATTATGTAACAGCATTGAACATTTGTAAAAGATTAAGGTAATTTTGAGAGTTCTTTGGATTTCGAGAGCAGTTGGATGTTTATGACATGTAATACGCTATTGCTAGATGCTATTAAACATTTCAGATTTTTGTTTATTTTAATTTTGAGATGTTGAACTTTATTTCATGTTCTTCAATCTGGATTCTTTTTCAATATTTTATTCTCTTTTTCAATTTTCGTTTCGTTTTGGTTTTAAATTTTACTTAATTCATTATGATCTTCCTCAATCTAGTTTCTTGATTCTTGTAAGGAGGAGATGAGGTGAGTGTGGAGATGAGGTTGAACATCTGTTCATCGCAGTTTTTTTTTTTTTTTTTTAAATAATTTTGTTACAAAAATTTTAATAATTTAAGATATTTGAAGATTATTTTTAATTTTTAATTTTTTTTCCAACAACTTTTTTAATTTTGATTTTTGATTTTTAAGTTCTTTTAGAAAAAATTACCTTTTTTTAGATTCTCTATTTTCACCAAATATATTTTTATCCAAAAATAATTTTTTTTTACAAGGTTTAAAAAAAAATTTAATATTCAATTTAAACCTAAAAAAATTATCATTTATTAAAAAAAACCCTTTTTTATATATTTATATTAAATATTTTAATTTTAAAAATGATGATATGATCATTCTAAAATTGTTTTAATTGTTTTAATTTTAAATTTTATATGACACATATTAACTTTTTATTGGTAGATAAATGAGGATAAAATGATTAAAGATATTTTAATGCTTATACAATTTTCATCACATTTGACGATTAATTAAACGGTTTAAAGCAATTAATTTGATGAATTATCAAACGTCAGAAATGACGGATATTCAAAATGCATAAATGAGTAAAAAAAGTAATATTTCGCTAAACGTTAAATACTAAATCAAAATGTTTTTTTTTTTTTTTAAAAAAAAAACAAATAAAAAAAATGAAAAATAAAAAAATATATATCTTCATCTGATTGAAGATCAAGAACTAAATGAAAATTTCTAGGTTTCAAAACCCTGAGAACCAGATTTGGGTTTTGAAACCCATATCTAAACAAGCTTCAAATGAACCCAGATGATCTGAGTTCATTCGAAATGATCTTCAAATGAATACAAGTCGTTTGTGTTCATTCAAAGATGAACGAACCTGGGTTGACCTAAGTCATTTGAAGCCGCATGAGTTTGTTTGGTTTTGTAGAGAGAAAATAGAGAGAAAGAGGTCGAGAGAAATGGAGACGAGAGAGAAAACCCATAACAAATGAGCCCTCTGGATGATGATGGTCTGGTTTGATTTTTAGAGTCACTAGGTGGATGATGAAAGAGAGAGCAAAAGTTGAGAGAGATGGAGGCTTTGGATTGTTCTGGGCAGCTTAAACTATTTTCTTTTCTAGTTTTTTTTTTTTTTTTTTTTAATTTTTTTTTTTGGATTTTAAATAATGATCTTCATTATCTATTAACATGATGGATGGGTTGAGATCTCACAATAAAATTTTTAAAAAATTATTAATATATATATTTTAATTATAATTTTAAATTTATTTTATTAAATTTTAATTTTGATCTCCGTAGTTCATATTAGCGATAGACGGTGAAGAATTTTTTTTTTCAAAATTTTTAAATATTTAATTTTATTTTATTATATTTTATCTTGTTTTGACCGTTTTGCCCTTTTCACACTAACTATCAAATCAGAATTTTTAACGTCAACTTTAATGGTAGAGAGTTTTTTTTTACTATTTTTATATATTATGGGAATATTTTATCTATTTCATAAATTAATAAGAGGGTCCTTAGCAATTTCAATATCAATTTGTTATTAATTTTATATCAATTTGTTAGTGAAGAAAAGAAGAAAATTTAATATCAATATCACATCTCATGGTTGCAAACATAATGTGCTTAATAACCAAATTTTCGGGCAAAGTTGAGATCACAAGCTTAAATCCTACTCCTTCAAGTTCAAAAAAAAAAAAATAATAATAATAATAATAACAAACTTATATCATATCAATAGATGATTTTTGGATCAAAACAATACCACCGATCACCAAATGCAACATTTTCCACAACATGACAATAATTCTATTAACACTTTAGGAATTGGAAGAATGAAATGTGATTCAAACAGACAATTTCATTATTATTGGTCCGATAAACTTATCAATATGAGTCATTTCAACTTTCGTCCAACAACAATTCCAAATGACAGAAGTGAAAATTTTATGATGAATGCTAACCAAAAAAGAAAAAAAAAAACATTTGTTCTACTTTTAATGCTATAAAAATGGATGATTATGGTGCCGATCGACACCACTTTATCTATGCAAACCACTAAATTTGCAACTTCAATGGCGTTAATCTTTTAATTTTACTTGCCTGTGTAAAAGCTGATCATACTGAAGTCATTGCTCACTGATGGCGAGTTCATCATGTGTGCAGGTTGCCAAGATAGAAAGAAGACATCTTAATAGTAATGCTAATCTTCGAAATGGACTTTTTTTTTTTTTTTTTTTTCCAAGGAAAACGACAACAAAATTAACGAAAATCTACAGAACAAATAATATATGTGATTGTAAATAATTAGTAACATAATATAGAATAAAAGTGAAAGATGAAGGATTTTAAAAGTAGTTGTGAAATATTTGGTTTTATATAGTAATTACAGTTGTGTAAACTATATAAAATAGTAACTACAAACTAATTACTTGTTTGATTAGTACAAAAGAATTTAGTTGATTTTTACTAGTATCTTTCTAGGTGAAAGGACAATAATACACTTTACGAAAAAAAAAGTTAACAATAACACTTCGTTAAAAAAAAATTAATAAAAACTTTTCAATTCATCATCTTTTATATATGTTCTCCTGGGTGAGAGTGATTATTCCAATGTTAATCAATGGAGGCCGATGGAAAATAAAACCGACCATCATTTTCCTGTGAGAGAGTGACAACACCTTAAACATTGGAATTGCCTTTGAGAACAATAACGACTTTCTTGACAGCAATGATGATAGTGAGGAGCCGAGAGACCGCAATAGTGAGAGTAAAGGTGGTGTGCTGTCAAGGGTTGAGAAAGAAGTAGTGGAGCACGAGAAGCACATACAGAGGGAGTAATTTGATGGAGCGACGAGTGTGGAAGGATCGACTGCGTCTCCTTCGTTAGAGACCTAACTAGTCTCCAAAGTGCAGATCCAACCCGTCTCCATCGACGGTCTTTTTAGAGACAATTTGGGTCTTCGATCTTCAAATGGTCTCCATCCATTTTTTTAATTTATTTTTTAAAATACATAAATTTATTATTAAATTATTTATAACTTATGAATGAATCATGTTATCTTTAATAGGATTGATTTAATGATAGTTGACTAACTGTTGACTAAGGATAAGAGATATTTATACTGAGTTTTATGAATATCAAATAAGGTTTGTTTCATTATATCATAAACTAAATTATTAGTATAATTTTACTAAACCTTAGCGACTGTTCGTGTAATTTACCCTAGAATATGCATGTATTGATTTGTGGAACACGGTGGAGCTTGCAGGAACAGAGCTTGGATTAGACAACCAACAGTACAAGTCAGAATGGCATTAACAGTAAACCAACCTAGAAAGAAAATTAGGATGGCATTATAGGGTAAAATAGCTGGCAGATCATGAATCTAGCTGGCTAGTCTGATTATCTTGCGTCATGACTGACATATTACAGACAAGTGACAAACGAAAAATAAAAGCATACAGGACGAGACAGAAGTGTCATCAGTATGGCATTGTGGAGAAAACAAACAAAGAAGAAAATTAACAGCCACAATAGCCACTAGTTTTCCACACGGAAGTCCTAATTTGTTAAATTTTCCAGGTCTGCGTTACACACTCAATAATAGACTGCTAGGTCTTTGGCGTTTATGTTGGTAGTCAGCTCTGTTGTCCCTCAGGTAGAATTCCAAGGCTCACCACATCAATTTTCCTCAATTCAATTAAAGCAATTAGGCAATATATCTCTGTCTGAGTCACCACAACTTAAGCCTATACCAGAGTCTTCAGCCTTGCATTCTTGAAAATTCAGCGAAGTAATTATATTTTGTCTACTACAATTAATGTACTATATCTGGTTCTAATTCTAGTATCAAATCACTGTTAAATCACATTTTATTAACCTTTGGAGTATAATCATTAACTCATTATCATTTTATAGCAGTTTGTTCTACAGTCCTTATCGATCCGTAATAATAGAAATGAACTCGGTAATAATATATAGGCTCTTGGGCAAATTGCACAAATACCCCTGAAGTTTGGTGAAATTGTATAAATATGACGATATTTACGTAACTCACACGGACACTACCCGAGGTTTCAAAAACTCTGCATGAACCTCCTCTGTCATAGGTCAACGACATTTAAATCCTCATAGTCAATGGTTAAAAGTATAAAAAGACTAAAATACCCTTCAATAAATTTAAAATTAATATATTATATATTTTTTAATTTAATTTAAAAATAAAACATAAAAAATAATTAAAAAATATATATATATATTGGTCTCCATCGCTGGAGACGACGGTGTATCCAGCGATGGAGACTGCCGTCTTCAGCGATGGAGAGATTCTATCTCCATCGCTGGAGATGATCTCTCCATTACTGGAGTAATCTCCAACGATGGAGATTCTGTCTCCATCGCTGGAGATGCCGCTGTCTCCAGCGATGGAGATATTTTTGTTTGATTTAAGTGTTTGATGATGATAATTGATTTGGTTGGTTTGATAATGATGAATGATTTGATGATTTTCATTGATGTAGAAGATGGAGATGAGGGGGATGATGATGATGGAGGTAGAAGAAAATGGTGGTATATATATTTTTTAATATTAAATATTAGTTTAATAATTAAAAATATTATTTTTAATTAAAATATTTATTAGCTGTGAATTGACCATTTTACTGCTCAAAATTTTGATTTAATCGTAGTTAATTAATGGTTGACTAACGACAGGGGAGGTTTGTGTAGAGTTTTTGAAATCTCAGGTAGTGTCCGTGCAAGTTGTCCAAACATCGTAATATTTGTGCAATTTCATCAAACCTCAGGAGAGGTTTGTGCAATTTGCCCTAAGCTCTTTAACACACCCTTGCATGTGTATAATCAATAGATTTGTCACATGACTTAAGTGTAAAGACAAACACACAACAAATTCATATAATAAATAAATTCAAATTTTATCACCTAAAAAGTTTGAACTAGGACCCTTGAGACATATCAAAGTTCTGATATCATACTAATAATCAACAAATCACGAAGTTTAAGTTTTAGATAAGTGTTCAATTAATGATAAAAGATTTTCTGATATATAATTTAGTATCGCTGTTGAGAAAATTTTTTTATTATCATTCAATTACCAATTGGACTCCTCTAAGTTGAAGTCTTTTTCACATGTTTAGTCATTCGTTATAAAGTTGAAGAAGTAATTAGTCTTGCTTTATTAGTGTCCATTTCAATGAGTCTTCATGAAGCATCGTGCACGATGGGTTGAGCACATCAAAGTCTAGGTATTGCTTGGAAATTTGTAGTGGGAAACCAATTTGTGATCCATGAAAGTTGCCTCAATCAGAGTTTCATATGGCCTACCGGAAGAAATTGCATTTTTCAATGCTAAAATGACATAACTGTTGTAAACTTTGGGGTTGAAACAAACTAGTAATAAGAGCTATGCAGAGAACTAAGAAATATAGAGAAAGAAGAGATTATGGATGAGTGTAGAGAGAGTGGTTTTCACTAATAAAAATGGGATACAATTTACATAAGGTTATGTCTATTTACAGACAAATGTTGGTTTTGATCTACCAATAAAATCTTGCCAACACAATCTAATTAAATGCTAAATACAACTTGCAAACATGGATTTGGCAACTTGGCAAGCTGATTAGGACTTGAGGTAAGTTGATTAGATCAACTTGATGATTACCAAATTTAATTTGAAATTTACTCCTTCATGAAGTGAAAGAGTATACTAATTTTACAACAATAACAGGATTTGTGGTTTGGACTTCTCAACATTATCAGCCAATCACTCTATGTCAACAACGCAGACTTCCTAAAGCCCCACCAAGACTTGCTATATTGTGTGCCTGAATTAACTTCAGTTTTCGTGGCAGCTTCCTCTATTTTCCAAACCTAGTTGCAAATACATCTAAACAATAACATAAACAGACTGATTTGCATAAGAAACCTCAAAATGCAACTAATTTCCTTTTCTTCCTCTGAAAAATTAATAAACTAATTATTAAACATGAAATTGGCATTACAAAGAGAGACTGCTAAATTAAGCATCAAAATCATGATAATAAAATATGTAGTTTCCATTTGCTTATGAAGCTGAATGGTTTGGTTTTCTTTTTGTCATGTAAAGAAGAGAATTGCAATGCTTGGGGACATACATTTTAATTTTATAATAATTAAATAACGTAATTTAATTTGTATTGTTATAGCCGTCACTCAATTCTGTATGTTGATAGCAAGTCATCCATAATTCAGAATGTTCTCACCTTGTCCTTGGACCAGTTCTTTGTCCCTTTGCTTCTTAATTAATATGCTTCTCTGTCAATCAACAACTTTCTATCACTTTCACGCAGAAATTCTACTCTTATTTTTCAAATGAATGAATGTAATGACTTCTACTCCAGATATTATTTTCCAACTAGAAAACTGAAGGGTAATTTAATTAAGATAAAATATAATTTTTTGTTAGTGCTTTGAATTTTTATCAAGAAGGTACTACTAATTAAATTTTGAGCATCAAAAGAGATTTAGTCAAAGTTAGTACTCTTATTATTATTTCAAAGTTCTATTTGGTTGAAAATTATGTTGCATTATTATTACTATTATGGAAAATGTTAAAATGTGAACACACTTCAAGGTTTGTAAAACTAAGGAAGGCCATTATGTTCATTTTTCAAAAACACATAAAATAAAATGAAAATAAATTGTAAAATTTTGTTTAGGATTGTTTAGAGCACATGTTAACACTCATTAGTGTTATTTATATGCCGTAGGATGAACTTAGTTATGAAATACTTTGCATTTTTAAAAATAACGATACACGATTTTCTCTCTTAAAAATAAATTTAAAAAACAGTATTTAAAGATAATATCAAATGCACCCTTAGATTTGGAGAATTTTCATTTAAGATACTTTTCTTATGAACAAAGAATCACTTGAACATGTAATGATCAAATTATTAACACTATTCGGCTATTCCAAATGCATAAACTATTAGAACATAAAAAAAAAAAATATTTTTATTTTTGAAAATAGCATTTATTTCTATATATACAAATAAAACTGGAAAGCTTCATATCAGCTGTACATGAATATTGAGTAATTAATATGATAATGACTATTATATTGAAAAGATTAAAACAATTAGAGGGATATATATTTAATTGAAGTTGTTGGAGATAAAATACAAAATGTTTGAAAATGTGTACATTAAAAAGCACAAATAACTTTTCGAAAAAAAAAAACACAAATAAAATTGGGCCTTAGGGCAATCAGATTTGAATATTTTTCGAATAGTAATACTACACATACCCATCTTACATCCTAAGTCATGATACGTCAGTGTGATGAAAAGATTTTTCAAGTAAAATAAATAATCACTAATAAATATCTTTTTATTAAATGATACATTATAACTTGAGATCAAAGATGAGATATAAAATGTGGGACATCTTGTGTTATTGTTTTTAAATTGATTTGGATTAAGCCCCATCCGGATTCAACTTTTCTCATCTAAATTGTAGAGGGCCATTAACTTTTACCATATCAACAAAGCACTTTATCAATTTTATTTTTTCTCTCTTTTTTAAATATGTTGTTTAAATGAATTGTAGTTATTTTACACTATTAATTAGTTTTATCAAGATGTATTTACATTTATTACCAAATTCTTTTTGAACTAATCGCATATTCTTTAAAAGTTAATATTCCATTATCATCGTAAATAAAAAGTACATAATTAGCTTCGTAAATAGTAAATTAAAGTAGCAAGTGCCACAATCAGACATAGCAAAAGGTTGTTTATATCCTGGACTTCTTCTTTAGGCCCATCGTGCCAATTAAAGCAGACGCGGATTCCACACCCAAAACTATAAATGGGGCTTTTATTGACTGAAATTGAACCAGTGCAATTTTGAAGTGACACGACATACACATACTATGTTGTTAACAGAGGCCATCATGATGCCATGCATGACTTTTTGATGGCTCCTAAGTCCTAACTAACATGTTGCTTCATCGTGCCACCCAAGTAAAGGTTTGTTTAATCGGGGTTCTTGGAAATCAGTATTTTTTTTCTGGCTAATGAGTGGACATCCCAGAATTCTTGCGCTTATTTTAATGAACTCCTGAAAAAAATATTTGCCTCTGTTATTATAGTTTTGCTATTTTGCTTGTTCAGTTACATTGTCCAAATACAAGCCATTTCAAAATCTTTCATGTCTCAACTATTAAATAGTGTATATCCACCAAGACAGGTATGTCAAATGGAGAAAGAAATAAAACTTAAATTCCCAGTCTTGTCCTAAACATTAATCGTTTTGGCAGCCATATATATATATAAAGCCTTTCTGCAGTGAAGCTTCATTCAATTTAACTAGAGCCTTTCTGGTAGAACTTCAACATAAAGTTAGTTGAAAGGAAGAAAAACAAAAATCTCACACGAGGATGACGATTTAACTATGAGCTTTTTAAAGTGTAGATGCCTAGTTCTATTGTAAATTTCAAAGACAACCAAGAAAGTTGTGTCAAAAGTAGGTAATATCTATATTGGACCAAGGCATTAGAATGATTTCCATAAAAAAATGAAGTCCAATCCCCTTTTCTTGTTAAAAGAAATAACATAAATGGTCTGAACTTCTGATATGTGAAAGGAGAGAAAAATTTCAGTGTGAGAAGGACTTACCACATTTGAAGACTATCAAAAAGGAATAATGCTAAATGAAACATACAAGAGAAAGATTTTATTAGATTAAAGGCTGCTGGTGTACGCATAGGAAGCATTTGGGTCGCCATTCTTGACTATGAATTTTTTAGGACATTGTCATGGTGTGCCCCCGCGTCAGTTACTATCAATGGGACATAGCTAGTTACTTCTGTCTCATCCGTTATGAATAGGGATGGTAAAGGTTTGTTTGAACCAAAAGAAAGTTATATCAACATAAGCGCGGTGTCCTACTCTGCGTGCATTTCTCGGCCACCATTCTTGACTTTGAAAATTTTTAGGGCAATTTCAGGGTGTTCCTCGCTTCAGTTACCATCGATCGGACATAGCTAGCGACTTCTGTCTCAGCCATTATGATTAGGGATGGTAATATATATATATATATATATATATATAGCATGTGATTTTCATGGTTCTTATTGCATTAGTTTTGTTTTCTTCAATCAAATTCGCACTAATAATCTTTTCCAAAAATAAAAAAAAAATCGTGCTAATAAGCAATGTGCAACATATGTTGTACTTGATATGTGAAATTTTGCATATACAGTAAAAGAGATAAATTTACTTCAAGTTAAAATGAAAAATTCATTTTGTTCAAAAACAAAAAATTATTTGGTTTTAATTCTAATGAAACGTTAATTGCAATTAATCTTTTTCAACCCCTTATGTCATTTTATGTACAACATTGGATACAGGTGCAAACATTTCATATATAATATTATATGTGAAAATCAACAAAATTTGTTTGGAATTAAAATGATTAAGTTTATTTAGATAAAACAATTTTTCTTTATTCTTTATGAACATTCCTTTTAATTTGCACACTAAATATATAAACAAAAAGGGGCAAAACATGAAAGACATTAGACAATGCAATGTTGTATATATATTTTTCTATTGTTGTTTGTCTCCATCAAATTTGTAATTACAACTTATCCCATTTTCGAAGAAGCATTGTGGGGTTGGAGAAATTGAAGTTAATTATTAAAATAAAGCATCATGGCAAATGATGTCATAAACTACAAAAATAAACTTCCATGAAGGTTTCATTCTAATATCATATTGTTTATATTTATTGACAAAGTATTACTGTAGAATTAATGTATTATATTATATAGAGAAGTATGTACTATATATTGTTATAATGGATAAATATATGTTTTCTATCATAAATCATATCATCATGTCTTTTATTTTTGCTTCAATCCATCTGTATCTGCAAAACGAATATGCACAAACAGAATATCATTGTACCCTCTTGTGATTCTGATCTTCTCATCACTTATCTGCACCAAAAAATAAACAAACACAAGCATGCTATTAACCATTTCGGGTTATGTTACTATGCAGGTTAAGTAATGTTTAGAGACAGTAATAAATATGCTTTATATTTTATCCAGTAATTCAAAGAGTTCAAAATTTGTAGAATGAAAAGAAGATGAGTGAGCCTCCCAAAACAGAATCACACAACTATTAATCCGTGTATATCAGTAGATTTTTCTTAAAATTAACTAAAAGAGATATATAAGAAACAAAGATCTTACAGTAGCTCAAGGTTAATCTTTCTTTCCATCTCTACGGGATATCCAAATGGCCCAGCAATGATGGCTGCATCATCCATTGTAACATCATACGTGTTGGCACCAGATTTCCTGCAAATAAGTTCCAAAATCTTAAAATTTCGTTTGCTAGTAATCTTTTATAAAATGCTCTTCGTGATACAATGAAGAAATATTTGTTCGTTCAAGGATAATCTATTTTACGTGTTAGAATGAAGAGCGATAGCTGAGTTGGAGGAAGTGCAAGGAACTATTATGTCGCTCTCCCTTAGACATGTATATTTTAACTACTCATCACAGCGTATGATCTAATCTGATTTACTCCTGAACGGTATTGCTCTTGAGTTTTCATTCTATAAAAATCTCATAATAATTTGAAATAGTTTAAATCTTCCCGTTAACCAAAATGTGTTGCACTGACATCTCATCTTAGCTCCTCATTCATAAGGGCCATATGTGCTTAACAAATCACGAATTTTTAAAGCTGAATTGACTTGTCCATTAATTGTTATAATATATATAGCTACAAGGATATGCAATATTTTTTTTCAACCTTCAATCACTACTATTCCAGTAATTTGCTGAAATGCAGTAAGTAACTCAGTTGAGAAGCTGCATCATAGTACAGATGTATCTTTCTTCAGATTTTATTTGATCAGTATAAAATAACTGAAACTTACACAAATGTGCCAGTCATGGAGAATCTGAGCCCAAGGACAATATCAACCAGAAACTTCAGAAACTTACACAAACGGGAGTTGCATGTATTTTTATTTTTTTTAGAATCATGTTCGATCTTGGCATAAAAGTAGCCATGAATATAGAATCTTTTGAATGTTTGTTAACCTAGGGGTTTATCCACTCAATGACCAAGCAGCCAAAGCACCTCTGCATATATGAGTTAATTTAGAATTAAAGGTTGTATTTTAATGTAATTTTGCCCCTTCGATTCATTTTAATATTCCGCATTTTGTTTTTATGACTTGAAATGTTGTGTCTCTGGATTTATGTATGTGTCATTTGTTGTTCTGTTGTAAATGTTTTGGCAGACCTGTGTTGGTGTTTGTACTGCTTTATTGATTTATTTAATCTGACTTTTATATGTACATGAACAGTTCTAATTTCAATAATAATTGTTCTTTTATGATGATTTTACTAAGCTGGTGACTTGCTCATTTTTCATGCTCGTCCGCTTGATTGAAGTTGTGATCTAATTTCTGCAGGCACCCAGTACACTCAACAGTCTTACAAAGTAAGTGAATCTTTCCCTTTCAAGTGGATAAACAAGTAGTGGAGGGAAGGGTTTCATGTGACCTCAATGGCAACTGCTGGAAGTCGATGGGGTGTTGTTATGTCTCGCAATGCTGGCTTCAGTCAACAGGTTAATTTTAGTTGTCTTGTTTTCACCGTTTGTTCTAATTTGGAGATGGTGAAATTTGGTTGATGCTGCTTTCCTTATCTGATATAATGAGCAAATGTTCTGTTTCTATCTTTCATTTGCTGAATTGACTTTTCAATATTTGGGGAGTTGATTTCTTTCAATTTGAGTGGGTTTCATAACAAAGGATGTTGATTTATTTAATCTGTCATTGTTTCTTGTGATATTTTAATAAGTTCATTCTCAGTTTTAACTCTGAAGTAGCTCCCTCTAATTTGTGTTGGCTTCCTTATGTAGGTTGTGGAACTGGATTTTCTTTATCCAAGTGAAGGTATCCACAGACGGTGGGATGGTGGTTTTCGAATTACATCAACTGCTGCAACTTGTGATCAAGCTGCTCTTATCCTTGAGTGTTCCAAGGCGCAAACCTGGTGATGAAACGCAGGAAACTTTGCGTACTTCGCAATTTCCGAGCACCCATGTTAAGGTAAATACTTCACATTGTACATGTAACATGCCATGTAGTTCTTAATCAGCATGATCTTCAATAGAATTTGAAAGTTGTTTATATTTGATGCCTTATTAGTTACCAGAGAAAGAACTAGATTACCTTCTCTTACTTTGACCTTGGCATCAGAAATTCACTTGGGCAATTTGTCTGAGCTTGTTTAATATGCGTTTATCAAATATGTTAATATCGAATGGCGTGAGGCCAGCACTTGCAACATTTAACTTATAAAACTTGGTCGAATGCACAAATAATGTTTCTTATGTAGTATTCTTATGTCATTGTACTATTCTGAATTGTGCAGGAAAAATGGGCGAAAAATCTCTACCTTGCCTGTCTGTGCTATGGGCGGACAGTATCTTGAAATCCGTTGTAAAGATATCCCAGAGAATTTTTTTTTTTTTTGGTTTCACAGAAGAGGAAGAAAGAAGTGGTGATCCCTATGTTACCTATCTTCCTCTTTTTCTTTACATGTTTTTGTAAAAATTGTATTGTTGGTAGGAGGTTCTGGTATTTTTATGTATGAGACATAACTTTATTGACGCTTTGTTTTTGGTTCGTATCTGAAAGTCTTATATACATGCTAGTTTCTTAACAATGTCATAAGATGGGTGTTTGGTGCATGATTCGAAGAGGATTTCGAAAATTGATTTAAATTAAAATTTTGTGATACAATTTAGAAACATCTTTTGTACAACATATGAAATAATTTTTTGTTGTTTTGACAACTAATTGATTTTTAGGAGTCATTGTGGGCAGTCCAATTGAACAGGTTTTGGTTGAGATTTAGTATTTCTTGCAGTTGCAACCTGCAAGTTGAAATATACTGTTGTGGTTTGTTGTGACGGTGCACTCGGTTGGTATCAGAGAATTTTTCTCAGGCGTGCTTTTGCTGACATGTGTCACTGTTCTTAAGGAAGTTACTATTTTTTTTTGGCCCTTTAAAATGTAATGAGATATTCTAGTAGTAATCCAATTTTATTTGAATAAGATATTGAAATACTATATACTAATAATATTATAAAATTTATGAAACCTAAAACGTATGAATGAATTGCACAATATTCCCTGAGGTTTGCGTAAAAACACTCAAAAACACATTTTATCCTTTTATTACCCCAAACTTTTATACTGCTAGTTGGCTTCCATTAATTAATTGTTGGCTTCATATGTATAGTCGATCAGAAATTTTGATTAAATGATCATTTTATCTATGAATAAGACCAAAAAATAAAAAATAAAAATACAATAAATAAAAATTAAAAGTATATCTCCACCATCAATCTGAGAGATGGACGGTGGTGGAGATTTTTTTAAATATAAAAATAAATTAAAATTTTAATAAAATGAAAAATAAATTAAAAATTAAAAAAATGAAAAATAAATTGAGATCTTCTTCTTCTTCACTCTCTCTCTCTCTCTCTTTATTTTTCCTTCACCCCTGTCTCCCTTTTCTCTCACAGCTCATTCTCGCCATTTTACCTATTGTCGACGCCGCCTTCATGGACGATATCCAAGTGCTGTAGCTACCATCACAGACAATGTCCAGGTGCCGTCGCAAACTGAACTTGGTCACTGTTCCCCTTTCTCCCTCTTTTGATCTATCTCTCTCCTTCATCTTCTCCTTTTCTGATATATCTCTCTCCTCTATCTTCTCTTTTTCTCCTCTTTGTTTAGATGTTATTTCTTCTCCTCACTCCTCGAACTTTGTCGTCATAGATCGAGGTTGAATTGGCAATGGAGGTTGATTCTAGGGAGATTGAACCGGCGATGAATTTTTTTCTGAATTTTTTAAAAATGTTTCGGTGTTTTTTTTAAAATTTATTATTATTATTATTATTTATCTTTTAAGATTTTGGTTCTGTTGACTTGCTGATTTGGAAATGTTGATGAAGATGTCTTGAGTTGATTTCCTAGTGTTAGTTGAGTTGACAAGATGTGTTGATTCAGAATTATTTATAAAACTATGCTGATTTTTTGGTCCTTGATGATGTGTTGAAGATTTGAGCTTTTGCAGGTGTGACGTTAATGAAAAAGATTTAGGTTTTTGTAGGAGACAGTTTTAGAAATTGAAGAACCCAAATCTTTAACTTCATTTTTTTAAAATTTATTTTTTTCTAAGATTTGGGTAGATCTTCAAATTGAAGATCTTGAATCTAGAGCTTTAACTTGAAGATCTACTCAGAATTCCAGATCTTTAACTTAAGGGCGAATTGCACAGACCTCCCCTGAGGTTTGACGAAATTACACAAATATTACGATGTTTGGGTAACTAACACGGGCACTACTTGAGGTTTCAAAAACTCCGCATAAACCTCCTTTGTCGTTAGTCAACCATTAGTCAACCACGATTAAATCAAAGTTTTGAAGGGTAAAATGGTCAATTCGCAGCTAATAAATATTTTAAATAAAAATAATATTTTTAATTATTAAACTAATATTATAATATTTAAAAAAACAAAACCCACCATCTTCTTTAACCTCCATCAACATTATCTCCCTCATCTCCATCTTCTACATTTATAAAAATCATCAAATCATTCATCATCATCAAACCAACCAAATCAATTATTATCATCAAACACCCAAATCAAACAAAAATATATCAAAATCATAAAAATTAAAAATATTAGACAAAAATAATAAAAAAAAAGTTGGTCTCCATGGGAGACTAGATCTGGTCTCCCATGGAGACCGACCGTCTCCATCGCTGGAGGGAGACCAGTCTCCATCGATGGAGATCGCTCCATCGCTGGAGACTTCAGTGATGGAGACAGTCTCCATCGTTGGAGTCTCCAGCGATGGAGACTGATCTCCATCCCTAGTCGACCAGCGATCTCCATCGCTGGAGACCGTCTCCATCGCTGGAGACGCCGCCGTCTCCAGCGATGGAGACGGTCAGTCTCCATGGGAGACCAGATCTGGTCTCCCATGGAGACCGGTTTTTTCTTCTTTTTTTTAATTTTTTATATTTTATTTTCAAATTAAATTAAAAAATATATTATATATTAATTTTAAATTTATTGAAGGGTATTTTAGTCTTTTAATACTTTTAACCATTGACTATGACGATTTAACGATTGTTGATTGATGACAGGGGAGGTTCGTGCGGAGTTTTTGAAACCTCAAGTAGTGTCCGTGCGAGTTACCCAAACATTGTAATATTTGTGCAATTTCGTTAAACCTTAAGAGAGGTTTGTGCAATTTGTCCTTAACTTAAAGATCTCTCCATATCTTCAACTTCATTTTTTTAGATGTTTTTCTTTTTTTAAGATCTAGGTAGATCTTTAAGTTTAATATTTACCGAAAACTTTAACATACTTTTTTTTTCCTTAAATTTTTAATTTTTTTTTAAGTTTCTATAATTTAACCGTAAAAGAAAATTAAAAAACAATAAAAGTCTAAAATACCTTTAAGTTAGATGAGTTTGACTATTTTTAATGGGTTTTGATTAAGGAATGGAGGTATTATGTAATAAAAGGATAAATGTGTTTTTGAGTGTTTTAAGACAAACCTTAAGAGGGTGTTGTACAATTCATTCTTTAAATTATCATTAGGAAACAATGGATCTATTAAAATGGTAACATTATGTGAATTCAACAAGCATGATTGAGCATACATTCACTCATAGTTACCATTGCCAAGAAAAAAAGAATTCTGACACAAGAATGATGAGTATTTAAGAAAGAAGACTCTCCTACAGTATTCTAGTGGGTCTGCGCAAGGGGGGATCTCAATCTCTCTGGAAGTGCTGATTTTGAGCTCATCCTTGCAAAAGGCTCCTTCCTCTACTTGCAACTCCAATTTCATTTCATCATCAAATAGTAGACTTTCAAGTGGAAGAAACTTATTGGAGCCAGGGACGTAACCAGGAATTTACGTCATGGTGGGCTAGAATAAAATTTTTAAATGAGCTTTAATTGTACAAAAATATTTTATAAATTAAAAACCATAAATATACCAAGTTGAATGAGATATAACAAGTCTTATTTAATGTAAGTAGAATCAAACATTAATCAAACTATATCTAAAGATATTTAAATGATCAAATTTATTAAATATGAATTATAGTATGATAATGTTATAACATCAAAATTTTTCATTAGACATAGACAATCAACATTTTGATAATCATAATTTTGTTGAGGATCTAACTTTAAATTTAACAACAATCCTAAATCACCCTAAATCACGTCACAATCAAGATAGTATTCAAATCAATCAATCCACAGAATTGAGCAAATTGAACCTCTAGAATCAGATCACAAAAGATTGACTTAACCCTAGTCCAAAAAATTTCAAACAAGAATAATTAGAAAAGCCAAAACAAAACCTTAGTCCAAACAATTCTAAGCAAGAATGCTCAAAAAAGCCAAAATTTAGAATCAAATCATCGAATTGACTTGAATTTTAGTCTAAGGGATCCCAAGTATTGCTATCCCAAAAAGTAGAAAAACAAAAATAATTGTCTTACCAAGACGTAAGATTTTATTAATTACTTCAAAGCAAAAACATACATAACATAATGAACCCTAAAATCTCATGATTATTTATAACCTTACAACTCCTAAATATTTAGGAAAAATAAATTGATAATACTAATTCTAATTATCTAAAGATTAATTAGAGATAATCCTAATTGTAAATTATCACAATATTTTAAAAAAAAGATAACTTTAACATAAGATAATTCTAAACATGATAAACCTAAACTAATATAATACTAAACTAACAAAAATCCAAACAAAATAAAATAACTAATTCCAAGGCTCTCATCAAATCCATATATCACATTTTAAATTAAAGAGTGCAATGGGAAAAATATCAAAAAGATTAAATTTAAATATATGTTATGCAACTAATATTATAATATAAAAAAATAAAATATGAAAAATTTAAGTAAAGTTTCACATCTAATATATAAAATAAAATTATTACATATATAATATTTGGATAAAAATATAAATATAAATAAAAATTAATTTATATATATATAAAAGAAAACAAAACATAAAAAAGTAAAAGTAGGCTTGACAAAAGAGTAAAAGCGGTAGAGTAGTTATGTCAAAAAAGCAAAGAAGCTACCCAGTAGAGGAGTACAGAGAAGGAAGTACAACAAGCCGGGACCATGAGTTAATTATTATATATATATATATTTTCAAAGCCAACCCTAGCCTGCACAGTGCTCCGTCCCTGATTGGAGCTGCACTCAAGAATCTTCGTCTAGTAAAGGCAATGGATCATCCTTAAGACTTGAATGTCAAGATTTGGCAATAACTCATGTATGTCCATTGGCAGTTTCTCCATCTTCCCACTTAATCTCAACTCCACGAGATGCTGGCAATGACGTCCAAAAGAAGGTGGTGATTGGCACTAACACTATATAATTGTGTAATTATAAGAAGAAAAAAAAAACTAGAAAATTACCTGGATAAGATGGGCAATGGGACTGGGATGTGGCAGAGGAATTACATGTCACAGCAATGACTTCTGAATTCTTGATCTCATTGTTTCCGGAGTTATCAACTTGTAGTCGTTTGGGATCTTTAAACCTTTAAGACTAGGCAAGGCTCCTTCATCTACTTGCAACTCCTCAATTTGTTGATATATTCGAAGAATTTCAAGCCGGAAAAAACCATTGGCTCTGCACATCATTTTCTTTCCACCGTATACGCCGCGGCCTAAGTCAATAAACATGAGGTTTGGCAACTTGTCGAAGAGAGACATTGGGTCATCCTGGAGATCTGATTCCCATAAGCATAGGCGTTCGAGATTTGGCAAGAGCTGATGTATGTCTTCTGGCACTTTTGCTATCTTTCCCTGCATTTGTAATTCTATGAGATGCTTGCAATGAGAGAGTGGTTGGAATGATATGAAACTTCCATGAGATAGAGAAACATCAAGAGTTTGAAGGCTTTTTAATTTGGCTACTAAGTCAAAAGAGAACTCTATTCTCATACTCGCAGAAGTTTCACGAAGCCCCAGATGTCGAAGATCAACAAACATTTCAAGTTTGATTTTATCCCAGGTTTCAATGTTTACATACATGAGAGTTTGAAGCTTTTGCAATTTATCTATCGACGAAGGTCCTTCAAAATAGTTACCAAGTAAATGTCTCAACTCTTGCAACTTACCAATTTCAGCTGGTAGCCTGATAGACCTAAAAGCGTAGGTTACAAATTCTAAAGTTTGCAGTCTCTGCAAGTTGAAAATTGATAATGAAGAGAGAAGATTAAAAGACGGGTTCAGTAACTTCAAGTACCTCAAATGGATCAACCTTACTATCTCTTCAGCTATATCCTTTTGCTCTGTTTTCAAACTACGGAGCACTCTTAGAGACCTGAATTTCCTACACATAGCTGGTACCAATTTTTGCTCGTCATCAAAAAAGAAAAGGGAACGCAAGCGTGGATTGCATTGTTCAAGCCAGAATGACGTTTTCATCTTTGAATAAACTGCTTGTCGTGGGCATGATGACGTGACAGAAGATATATTGGAATGCTTATCTTCATCATAAATACAAAAGAAGTTAAAAGTCTTTGCCTTTTCGATTGCAAGATCACGTAGAAGATCATGGACTTGATAAACAGTATGAACTCCAACACTACTAATTTTTACTTGAAGCAAGCTTCGACTGACTAACTCATCCAAGTAGTCTTTTGCCATGTCTTCCATTATACGGTTTTCATCTTGTGGTATGAAACCCTTTGCCACCAAAAGATGGATCAATTCATTCGACAGTATTTGATAGTCTTCCGGAAAAATACCTAGATAGAGAAAGCATTGTTTCAATTGATATGACAAATAATTGAAACTTAAAGCTAGCAAGTGAGAAATTTCAATTGAATCATTTTTCAAGTGCCGCCAAATTTGATCATGCACCACGTGCCATTCTTCTGGCTTCCTTGTTGATAGGAGTCCACCTAATACAATTATGGCAAGTGGTAGGCCAGAACATTTTTGTACCATTGCCCTTGCTAACTTTTCTAATCCTTCGTCGATCTTTATGCTATGAAAAGTTTTCTCACAAAATAGTTGCCAACTCTCATCTGATCTTAAAAATCTAAGTTCGTGAGCATAAGTTCTCTCATCCAAACGCTGAGCAACTTCTTTATTGCGAGTAGTGACAATGACTCTACTCCCATTTTTGTTGTCCGGAAAGGCTCTTTTCAAGCTCGCCCAAGCTTCTCTATCCCACACATCATCAATCACCACTACATATGATAGCTCTTGTAACGACCTATAAAGATACCGCTCCAAAGCTTCTTCATTCATCTTCTTAAGCTCCTCCATATTAGTAGTTTCAAACTCAAAGGATTCTATAATTCTTTGTAAAAGATCTCGCATTGTGTAATCTTGAGACACAGAAAGCCAGGCATGACGATTGAATCTTTTCCGAACAGCATTGTTGTGGTAAAGCTTTCCAGCAAGAGTGGTTTTACCTAAACCACCCATGCCGTAGATAGAAATTATGAAACGCGAGGGTTCATTGTGGAGAAGTTTAGTCAACAATTCATCAGCATCATCCTCAAAGCCAATAACGTTCTTTTCAACTGCAAAGGAGGGGACTCTTCTTATATCTTTCAATTTGCCAAAAGCTTCGTTTCTCCTTTCCCCGTCATTACTGGAATCTTGGAGTCGATATGATTCACGTCTACGAGAGAGATCATTCATTCTGTTGTTGAACTCTTCAATCTCCTTACCTATGTTGTACAGATTGACCTTTTTTTTGCCTCTGTCAACTATGCAAGAACACATAGAATGTAAGCATCCTAACTTGGGCTTTTCTTCCATAGTCCCTCCATCATCATCAGCTACACTTTGGACTTTGAGATAGAATGTATCCAATAGATCCTCAATATCATAAGCAAGTTCTCTAATGTCGGATACCCACTCGCGTAGTGTAGCATCTCCATACTGTTTTTCTTCAGCATCTTGTAAGAAACGATGCATATATCTTAGTTCATCTTTGAGCCACTTCACTCGATCTCTGACTCCTTGTAAAAATTCTGCTTTCTCAATGAGAAAGTCACCAAGCCTCTCCACCACGAATGAGACTACCGCGTCAACCATTATTACTTAACGATCTCTCTGATCCTGGAAAACAAAGAGATCGATCACGAGCAAGAATTGTTGCTTCAACTTCAGTGAAAGGTTATTTAACTTTCAACAACATAATCTCTCTCTTTCTCGTGTAGTAGTTTGAAGTTCTCTCTTTTCTTTTCTTTTTTAAATTATCTTTTATTTTTTTAATTTATAAATTTTTAACATATAAGTGCTATCAAGTAATTAAATAAATTGCGAACCAATAACGCTTCAAAAACAACGTTAACTTAACCCATGTACATTTAAAGACCAGTAATACAAATCAACAAATATTTTGTCAATTTCTAACAAAATATAAAAGAATTAAGAAACAAGAAAATAAAAGAAAAAACTGAAAAATTAAATTAAATGAAGATAAAGAATACATACCTCTGCTTGTCTGAGGGAAGAGACAGAGACTCGAAAGAACAACCTCCGGAGAAAAAAGTTGGATGTTAAAAATCAGAAAAAAGAGGAAAAAATAGATCTAGAATATGGAGATGGAGATGGAGATAAACCCAAGCGTGTGAAGTTTCAGTAAACGGAGAAGAGACCAAAGAAGAAAAGAGCAAGAGAACAGAGAAAGATGAGGAGACAAGAGAACATGGATGAAGTCAAAAGTAGAATGAAAACACAACCGTCCCACTTGTCCATAAAGTATTCCCTTATGTGATGGTGATCCAACCAAATCACAAACGAATTTGCAATTAAAATAATATAAGCTTTTCTTGATTGATTAAACAATGTAATTTAAAATTAAATATATTAATTATTTTTTGTTTGGATTTAACCAACTTTCTGCATGAACCAATAGTGTTTGTATGAATATTATAAATTTAAATATAGTTTGAGAATGGGTAAATTGAACTGGTCTGGCCACCTGAGTTATGCCGTTTGACCGACGAAACCAATTTCTCGTTTTCTACCATATTATTAATCAACTTTCATAGCTTTTAGACTATTTTAGTCATTTGATCCTATTTATTAGAGATTTTTTTTTTTTTTTTTGTTTTTTAAATGACGCCAATGGATCTACTATCTTACATCTCCAAGACTCCAAGCCTTTCTCATCTCTCGTCATCCACATTCACACTAGTAGATTTCGCAGCTCAGCTAAGGGAATGTCATCATGATGGTGCGGCGGAGGTTTGCGCGCTGCCGCTGCATGCCAATGAAGTGGAAGACGATGTTTTCAGGATACGTGGCATGCCGGAAAATGGAGAAGACTTTGACGACGAAGCCACAGAAGTAGGTGGAGTCGAGAGTTATGGGGATGTGGATAATGGAAGGATTGTGAGCTGTCTTGGGAGAGAGGACCAAGTCGTTTTGGGACATCTTTTGCCGTTTTGAAATGCCGGTGCTACTCTGAACAATAGAAGCTCGGTCGCCATGTCAGCGGTGACGATCAGCAGATCTATGTTTTTATTTTCTTCTTCCTTTTTTGGTTTCATTTTCTTCTACTATAATGACTATTTTTCGTTCTTTAGATCTGTGTTTGGATCTTTGCATTCACTTGGCTTTAGATCATAGATCTGTGTTTAGCTATGTGTTCGGATGTTGGGAAAATATTGAAAGAGGGAAAAAAAAATGGTTGTAGAAAGTGTTCAATTGAGTTGAGACTGTTGTTGAGTTTCTCCATTAATAGTCCAGAATCTTATTTCTTTCATTTTCTTCCGGTTTCTTAGTTACAACGTTAGACTGTAGTAGCTCTGTATGTAAGGATTTGATTGTTTTCTTTGAGTTCCAAACCAACATGGACCGACTTGGCAAAAGTCAGCCTATGTTGGTTTCTATGAGCAATTCAGGTCGGGTCAGGTTGGTTTTTATTTTAAAAATCCGATTCAAGTCGGTTTTGGGTTGGTTTTCTCCAAAATCGACTCAACCCATACCCATCTCTATCCTTTACTAATCCAAAATGAAACTAAAAGGAAATCAAATTCCTTTAAATCCTTGGGTGGGAGAGGGAAATCAAAAAATCAAGTTATCTTTAGAATGGATGTGGATTTTTTGAGTTTGTATTTTGTATTTTTAATTTTGTTTTTGTTTTTGTTTTTTGTTTTTTACAGATTTTACTAAACATAGAAATCAAAAATTAAAAATTAAGTTTGTCCTTTTTTTTTTTTTTCCAACCTTTTCTGTTAGGATTCTTATTAGTAGACACACTAGATAGTAGAATGACCTGAGAAAACACAAGAAAAGAAAGATGATTATTATGGATAACTCAAAAATATATAAAGTTGTTTAGAATATATATATATATATATATATATATATATATATATTGGAACCCCTTAGTTTGCACGGCGAGGTTTTTCCCTTGTTAATTGCTTTTGGTTTTTCCCTTGGTAATTGCTTTCCCTTGAAAATACAATTAAAAGGAAATGAAGAATCTTTGAAAGATGACTACAAATAACACCATTTCATCTGATAGAATCTTAGGAGAGGTTTGTTTTTCAAGGTTTTAAGAATATTTTATTTAGGACTTAAATTTAGTGGGATATAATTGCCTTTTTCTTTTTTCTTTTTTTTTTTAATCCTGTGTCTAATATCAAGTTTAAAAAAATCTACTTTGAAAAAATTTTATTTTTCACTTTTCATTTAATTTTTAAATGATAATTTACCAGTCGACTATAATTTATTAGTATAACCTCATAATATAATTATTATCAAATTTCCCCAATCCACAAAATCCCTAATTTCATCAAATTCAAATCTTAACCCTAAAATCCTAAGTCAACTAGGGGAAGGAGGAGGCCGCACCACCACTGCCTCTTTAGATTACGACTAGAGGAGGCTGGTCGACCTCTCGTGTTTGATAGGAGGAGGCTAGCCAATATATCATTGTCAGAGAAGACCGATATCTTCATTTGATAAACCAAATTGGAAGAAGGTTAAGAATAATTTTCTTAATTTTTTCTTAATAAATATTAAATTATAATTTTTATTTATATAAGTAGAATGATTAAATAATAAATGAAAACAAGTATCTCTTTAAGTAGAATTAAAATAATTATGTCTTACAAAATAAAGGGAAATATGCACCGGAGATGAAGGGTATAATGGTAATAATGATACCACTTGATATTTTTAAGTGATAGCACCGTATAAAAATAAACAAATAGACAAAGTTATAGCATTTTTTTTTTAAAAAAAAAAAAATTAAAGTGTCTTAAATTTTAAGTCTTGATGATCTTAATAAATGCTTAATTGAAATAAGGATTTATAAGAATTTAAACAAAAATATAAATACCACCTTAGATTGCTCCTCTTTTTTTACTTACTTTATTTGTTAATTAATTAATTTTTTTTTATTAAAAAAAAAAGAGAAAAAAGTAGATTAGATAACAGCTTCATCTATTAAGAAAGTTTTCAGTTCTTTTTTTTTTTTTTTTAGTTTTGGATGGAGGTGTCTAGATGACACATTCTCAAAAAAAAAAAAAAAAAACGCTACAGCATTTTTAAAATAGTATTTTTTAAAATTATTTTTAAAAATAAAAATATATTTTAAAAATAATGTTTTTGAAAATGTAATGTGTTTGGTAGGATTTCTTAAAAGTTATTTTTAAAAAAAGAAAATGATATAAATATGTTTGATATTATTACTGAAAATGAGTAAATATTGTTTAGATGGATAAATAATGATTTGTTTTAAAAAATATGTTTTAAAAATGATTAAAAACATAAAAAAGTTGTTTTTTACTTTTTAGTTATAATTTTCAAAAATATGTTTTTCATTTTCAAAAACACATTTTAGAAAACATGTCACCAAATACCTTTAGCCCATTTTCGGTTTTGAAAACGAAAAATCATTTTTAAAAAATACATCCAAACAGCACTGCTTTCTTGTACCAATTATCAGAGTCCACATAAATATTTCAGATCAGCAAAACAAAATCAAAGTGGATGTCACTGGGTAAAAGTTGGAGGGAACATTTAAAGCGCCCAAGCCCGATAAAAGAAGATCTAACAAAGAACCTCAACCATAAAGCTAGATTAAATGAAACAAGGCCTGAGAGCCCCAGATAGGAGGCTATTTGATAACGGCTAAGCAAATCAAATGACCACACATGCAGCCCACAAAATGCTGTATGGACTTGCCATTGCTCAACCTGGGCTTTTTGGCGGAATAATTACTATTCAATAACTTGATTTGATAATAACGAATGTTCATTGGATCCAATCGTATTTCATTTAGACATTAATTAAAATAAAAACGTCATTTGGAATAAATATATGGGATGCCTTAATATTAACCTAAACATACAAAATTATTTTAAAATACCTAGGATTGCTTCATAAATTGTAGTCTTCCAAAGCAACTAATTAATTAAGGTGAGACAATTTTCGTTTTTCATTTGTTTTTTGGAATAAGGTGATACAATTTTCATGGCAAGGCATAAAGTTAACATTTTGTGTGTACGAACTAAGTTAGCTAGGATGTTATTCTCTGATTTGCAAGCTAGTTAACTGTGATGTGGGAAGTTATTTTTCAAAAATCTCTTCCTATTTATTTATTTATTTTTGTAAAAGCCGTTATGAATTTTTATCAATATTTTTGTAGCATATCCGAGACCGATAGCAACCAAGTCAAATATATTTTTTTTCAATAGTGACTTGCAAGTTGAAACATGTTATTGGATTTTATGACAATATCCATCAGGGGATTACGATCACAAAATTGAATTATTTGTTACCATTTTTCCTCACCAATTTAGAAGTGTCATTATAAAATTAATTTTTTAACTTTGGAGAATATATGGGCATGTTTGACTAAATTTAACTATAAAGAAAATTTGTGATCTTAATTTTGCCATTTCGTTGCTAATATCTCTACTGGTGGTGTTGAGTCCGGATGTGATCTGGTAATGTCGTTCATGACAAAAGATAGCAATGGACTACATAATATAGTTTCTGTTTCTCATGTACCTAAAGAGTGTAATACTGTGACCTATAGACCATGGTATTGTTAAATGAGCTCTAAGGAACGATAGCTCAATTCTTCTTGCTTCTTTAATTGGCTGTGTAAGCTAGCTAATTATGATGTTTTGTTATTTTCTTCCTCTCAAAAGAGTATGACAAAGTGAAGAAAATAATGAGAAAAAAATATTGAAAAACAACTAACAGGAAAAGCATAGATACATATAACAAACACATTCAACAAATGAGCATGGTGAGATTGCAAATGGATAAATAAATTCATTAGAAATACAAAGCAAAGTGATCAGGTTAGACAAAAGTTCTTTTGCATTCCCATATGTCTGGTGGAGGGATTGATCTCAATCTTTCTGGAATTGTCAACTCGGAGCTATTTCGAATCCACAAACCTCTGAGCCTAGGCAAGGCTCCTTCCTCTACTTGCCAATCCTGTATTTCATCAAACACATCGAATCGTAGGATTTCAAGCTGCAGAAATCCCCTCGCAGTGCACATAATTTTCTGCCCACGGAAAAACCTGGGGCCAAAGTCTAGAATCATGAGGTTTGGTAACTTCTCTAGTAGAGGCATTGGATCATCCTTGAGTTGTGATTCCCCTAATGATAGGCATTCAAGATTAGGCCAGAGTTCATGTATGTCTTCCGGTAGAGTCTCGATCTTACCCCATAATCTCAAATCTATGAGATGTGGGCAATGAGAGAGTTGTTGTAGTGATGCAAAAGATTTAAAATCATCAATGGTAACTGATAGTATTCGAAGGCTTTTTAAATTGGATATGGAGTCAAAAGTGAACACATCTTGCTTCAAGTATCCATGAAGCCACAACTCTCGAAGATTAACCAATTTTTCTGTTTTGATTTCAGTCCAGATATCATTGATTACATACCTGAGAGTTTGAAGCTTTGTCAAGTTGTCTATTGGCAACAACCCATAAGAAAACTTTCCAATTAGATGTCTCAACTCTCGCAACTTGCAAATTTCAGCTGGTAGCTTGACATAGTTCTTGGATTCAGATACATCCAAAGTTTGAAGCCTCTGCATGTTGGAAATTGACCATGAAGAAAGATCAACACATGTCCCCTTTAACTTTAAATACTTTAGATGGATCAACTTTCGTACCACTTTAGGTAGTTCTTGTTCATAATCAATGTCAAATCCTACATCAAGCACTCTTAATGAGTTGAATTTACTGCAGATTGGTATCAACTCTCCACGAGTGTCAAATACGATAAGGGAACGCAAGCGTGGATTACATTCTTGAAGCCACCTTCTTGTTCCAAAATAAACAGCTTGTCGGGGACACGATGATGTAATTGAAGATATGTTTGAATGCTTAAGTTCATCATGCACACAAAGAAAGTTCAGATTCTTTGCCTTTTCGATTGCAAGATCGCGTAACAAATCATGGACTCGACAGGTTGCAATCCTCCCCCATTCTGTTTTTTCTACTTGAATCAGGCTTCTGTCAATCAACTGGTCTAAGTAATCTTTGGCCACATCCTCCATTGTATGATTTTCATCTCGACGGATAAAGTCCTCAGCCACCAAAAGATGAATTAGTTTCTCCATACTTATTTCATAGTCCTCTGGAAAAAGACCTAGGTAGAGAAAACATTGCTTCAACTGATAGGGTAAATCATCAAAGCTCAAAGCTAACAAATTAGAAATTTCAATTGAATCATTTTTTAAACGTTGCCAAATGTGATCGCGCACAACTCGCCATTCTTGTGGTTTCTTTGTAGATAAGAGCCCACCTAATACAATTATGGCAAGTGGTAAGCCATCACATTTTTCTACCATTTGTCTACCTAGCTTCTCCAATCCTTCATCTGCATTCAAATTTTGAAATGCTTTCTCACAAAATAGTTGCCAACTCTCTTTTGGCCTTAAATACCGAAGCTTATGAGCATATGTCCTCTCATCTGAACGTTCAGCAACTTCTTTAATGCGAGTGGTGATAATAACTCGACTTCCATTCTTCTTGTCAGGAAAGGCCCTTTTCAAGCTCTCCCAAGCTTCTTTATCCCACACATCATCAATCACCACCACGTATGAGCGATCTTGTAAGGACTCATAAAGGTATCGCCCCAAATCTTCTTCATTCATCTTCTCTAGACCTTTCATCTTCTCCAATCGCATCATCTTCTCAACATCCTTCACTTTCTCTAAATCCTTCATCCTCTCTAGATCTTTCATCTTCTCTTGATCCTCATTTTTCTTTCCAATATTAAACGATCTTATAATTCTTTGAAGAAGATCTCGAGTTGTATAATCTTGAGATACAGAAACCCAAGCACAACAATTCATGAACCTCATCCTGACATCACTGTTATGGTAAAGCTTTCGAGCAAGAGTGGTTTTGCCTAAACCACCCATGCCATAGATAGAAACCACAAGACGCCGTGGATCTTCATCCAAAACTTTACCCAACAATAACTGAGCAGCATCTTCAAACCCAACAACGTTCTCTTCAACTGCAAAGGAGGTGGATCTTCTCAGTTCTCTCAATCTAATACCAAGAGCACTGCTCCTTCCTTCCCCTCTATTACCAGAATCTCGAAGCCCATACAATTCACGCCTACGAGAGAGATCACTGACTCTACTATTGAGCTCTTCAATCTCCTTTCCTATATTATACATATTGAAGTTTTCTTTGCCTTTATTAAACGTGTTAAAACATAGAGAAGGAAAGCATCCAAATTTTTGCTTACCCTTGATAGTTTGTCCATCGACAGCTTGACTATGGACTTTGAGATGGAATATGTCTAACACGTCCTCAATATCATAAGCAAGTTCTCTGATGTCGGCTACCCACTTGCATATAAGAGCATCGCCATATTGTTTCTCTTCTGCATCTTTTAAGAAACACTGCATCCAACCCAATTCATCTTTCAACCGCTTCACTTCACTTTTGACTCCTTGTAAGAAGACCGCTTTTTCGACGAGGAAGTTGCCAAGGATCTGCACCGCGTATGAGACCACTGCATCAACCATTATTGCTCACAACTCTCCCTCTGTGTTACTGAAAAATCGAGAGGTGCTCAAGTGCAAGAGGTTAACTCCCAATTCAATTAGCTCGGATGAGAGAATATTATATAATTCATTGGGGTTTTCTTTCTTTTTTTTTTTTGTTCAGTTGATCTACAGTTGACACCTTCTAACTTAACAAAAAAAAAAAATAGAATAAAAAAATTTCAACCATTCAATTAGATTTGTTGAACAAAAACAAAAGAAAAATAATTATCATTTGGTTGTGATATGGATGAATATTCACAATTATTCATTGATTTAACATTGACAAGGTCAACTATTGTGGGTTGACAATTTGCTTGCCAACTTGCTTTCACAACCTGCTTGTCTAATTATTTTATGGGTAAATTGCATAAACCTCCCCTAAGATTTGATAAACTTGCACAAAAATGATGATATTTGGGTAACCTACACTGACCTCCCTTGAGGTTCTAAAAACTCAACACAAACCTCCCCTACTGTTAGTCAACCGTTAGTCAACTTATGTCAAGTCAAAATTATCGAGGGTAAAATGGTTAATACACACGTTATAAATATTTTAAATTAATATATATTAATTTAATTAATAAATAAACAAAAAAATTTAAAAATATATATATTTTTAATTAATAAAATAATAATATAATATTTATACCCTAAAAAAAATTCTTCATCTTCTACCTCTCCATCATCTTCCTCTTCTCCATTTCATCATTTTTATCATCCATCTTTTATTTTCATCAAAATCATCATCTCCATCATTTTCTTCAAACCAACATCATCAAAATCATTCATCATCATCATCAAACCAAATATCACTCAAATAAAAAAACTTAAAGTTCATGAATTTTTTTTTTAAAAAAAAATCACCCTTTGGAGACCAGATCTGGTCTCCGACGATCTGGTCTCCATCGCCGGAGATCAGATCTGGTCTCCCGCGAGGGAGACCTGGAGACCAGTGGTGCCTCTATCGCCATGGAGGCCAGGAGACCAGTGGTCTCCATCGCCGGAGACCACTGGTCTTCAGGCACGTCTCCATTGCTGGAGATGCGCTTGGAGACCAGTGGTCTCTGGTGATGGAGACCACTGGTCTACTGGCCTCCATGGCGATGGAGGTCGACGGAGAGCACTGGTCTCCAGGTCTCCCTCGCGGGAGACTAGATCTAGTCTCCGGCGAGAGAGACCTGGAGACCAGTGGTCTTCATCGTCGGAGACCATTGTCTCCAGGCACGTCTCCAGCGATGGAGACGTCTCCATCGCTGGAGAGACCTTTTGGTCTCCATGGGAGACTTGGTCTCCTATGGAGACTAGGGGTTTTTTTTAAAAAAAAAAAAAATTAATAATTTAATTAAATTAAAAAATAAAAAAGTTTGAATTTAAATTTGATTTGAGGGATGTTTTAGTCTTTTTGTATATTTGACCGTTGACCGTGCAAATTTAACCGTGACCGACTAACGATAGGAGAGGTTTGTGTTGAGTTTTTGGAATCTCAAGGGAGGTCAGTGTAGGTTACCCAAATATCGTCATTTTTGTGCAATTTCGTCAAACCTCAGGGAAGTTTGTGTAATTTGCCCTTATTTTGTGTATAAATTGGTGCAATCTGTAATTAGTTGAAATGAACAAAAATTGAATATCAATTTCACTCCTCTACTTTCGTTTGTCTCTCCTTCTTACTCTTATACTTTAACCCATATTTTTTTTGTTGTCTCTCTCATTCAGAATCTTGCTTTTACTTTAATTCATTTCTTTTGATTTACAACATGTTATTAGCACGATCCACGTAACTAAATATATTCTCATTGTGAATAATTTATTTACTACTCATATTTATTTATATACAATTATTCTTGCAAGTTTGACTGTGCCGACCCCATAATGTATGGCTCTACTAATTCAATGAATGTATGGCTCTGCTGACTAGATATGTGATTATACTAACCTTACTTATTGTTATACATTATATGTGCGATTCTACAGATTTTATTCATTATTATTATTATTATACATGATCAAAATCTAAAGTTTTGAATAAATTCAATTAGAACCAGAAGTTTCACATTCCAATTTATCAAAATTTAAAGTTTTGGATTTCAATTAATAGAATTTAAAGTTCTGGAGTTTAATTTATTGAAATATGAAATTCTAAATCTATATTATTAAAATATGAAGTTATCATGATTTTAGACTTAAAGTCCTAAAAATATATATAAAACTTATGGCAACCTAAAGTTCTAGATATATCCATAAAGGAATTATGTAAGTATACAATTTTGTACTTTCTTAGAGGGAAAATACCTTTTTACTTTATATTTTGTTGTCATGATGTACTAACATGTGGCTTCTTTTATGAAAGACAAATATGTCTATTTTCAAAAGGGAAGGAGAAGATATGTGCATTGTCGACAGTATAACAACATATACTATTTTTCAGAATAAGAAATATTTCTCAAATTTTTCAGCAACCAAAGTTAAGGTAAATACTATATTAGGTCCTGCAGACTTAATAAAAGGTTCTGGAAGAGCTATTATCTTGTTAACAATTGGTACTAAATTACGTATAAATAATACATTATACTCAAATAGATTTAAAAGAAATCTACTCAATTTCAAAGTTATACGTAGTAATAGATATCATATTGAAACTACAAATGAGAGGAATATTGAATACCTATGCATCACTAAAATTATTTCAGGTCAGAAGCTTATTTTAGAAAAGCTAAAAGCTTTCTCATCTGGATTGTATTATATAATTATAAGATCAATCGAAACATATGTAGTTTCGAGCCAGAAGCTCTCAAAACGAATAATGTTTCAACTTTGGCATAATTGTCTTGGTCTTCCAGAATCTATAATGATGCGTAGAATTATTGAAAATTTTCATAGACACCCATTAAAGAATCTAAAGATTCTATTATCCAATGAGAATATATGCACTGTTTGTTCACAAGGAAAATTGGTGGTTAAACCATTCGTTTCTAAGGTTAATTTTAAGTCTCTATCTTTTCTACAAAGAATTCAATGAGATATATGTGGACCTATTCGTCCATCGAGTGGACCATTTCGTTATTTCATGGTATTAATTGATGCATCCACAAGATGGTCACATGTATGTTTGTTGTCTAGTTGTAATATTCTTTTCGCTAAGTTGCTTGCTTAGATTATCAAACTTTGAACATAATTTCCAGATTATCCAATTAAGAGTATACAATTAGATAATGCTAGTGAATTTACATAAAAGAAAAAAAACATATGATGATTATTGCGCATCGGTTAGAATTGATATTGAACATCTAGTTTCACATGTACATACCCACAATGGTCTAGTAGAATCATTCATCAAACGCATCTAGGTAATTGCAATAACTTTGTTATTGCAAGCAAAATTACCATTTTTTGCATGGGGACATGTTGTTTTACATGTAACAACATTGATTCGCCTTAAGCCCATAGCCTATCATCAGTACTCTCCATTACAATTTGTGCTTGGGCACCAACCAGATATTTCTCATTTATGCATTTTTGGTTGTGCTGTACAAGTTTCTATTGCTCCTCCTCAACAAACCAAAATGGGACCTCACCGTCATTTGGGGATATATGTTGGCTTTGATTTATCTTCAATTATCAGATATCTTGAATCATTGACAAATAATATTTTTAGTGCTTATTTTGGAGATTGTCATTTTGATGAGACATCATTCCCATCATTAGGGGGAGAAAAAATTTATCTTGAAAAGAAACATAAGAAAAATGAACTCTCATGAAATCTGACAAAAATATCTCATCTAGATCCTCGTACCACCTAACGTAAAAATGAAGTATGAAGGATAGTTAATCTTCAAATGATTGCGAATCAGTTGTCATATGCATTTATAGATGCAGCTAGGGTAACAAAATCATATACACCAGCTGCCAATGCACTAGCTAGAATAATTGTTCCCGTAGAACAATGTAATCAAAATACTGCAAATGAATCATCTATTGCATGTCAAAAGCGTGGTAAGCCAGTTGGCTCAAAAGATAGTATTTCTTGGAAGCAGAGAATGAAATGTCATGATCTATTGAAAATAATACTCAAACTACAAAATCCACATTATCTGAAAAATTAACTCCAGAAGAGTTATAAATACCTACGGAGATTAAAACCCTTAAGAGGTACAAACCCCTACAGGGCTATAAAATTCTAAAAATGAAGAAATTTCATTGAATTTTGTAGAAAATATATGGAATTGTGATGAAACGATCATTGACTATATATTTTCATATATAGTTACTATCCAAATTATGAATGATGATTGTGAGCCACATATGGTTGATGAATGTTGACAAATACATGATTGGCCTAGATGGAAAGATGCAATTCAAGTAGAATTGAGTTCTTTAGCCAAACGTAAAGTATTTAGACCTGTAGTCCAAACACCTAAAGATGTCAAACTTGTTGGGTACAAATGGGTATTTGTGCAGAAATGCAATAAGAAAAATGAGGTTGTAAGATATAAAGCAAGACTTATTGCACAAGGTTTCTCGCAGAGATTGGGAATTGATTATGATAAGACGTATTCACTTGTGATAAATACAATTATTTTTAGATTTTTAATAAGTTTAGCGGTCTCAGAAGGGCTCTAAATGCGTCTTATGGATGTAATGACAGTATATTTATATAGGTCACTTGATACTAATATCTAGATGAAAATTCTTGAAGGATTTAAAATACCTAAAGCATATAAATCAAAAATTGATAATGTTTATTCAATTAAGTTGCAATGGTCCTTGTATGAATTGAAACAATCCGGGCAAATGCGGTATAATCGCTTTAGCGAATACCTAATAAATGAATGATATATTAATAATTCTATATGCCCATGTTTGTTTATAAAAAATCAGAATCTGGATTTGCAATTGTAGCAGTATATGTCGATGATATGAATTTAATTAAAACTCTTGAAGAGTTTCTAAGTACTGCTGAATATTTGAAAAGAGAGTTTGAGATGAAAGACTTAGGGCAAACAAAATATTGTCTCAATTTGAAAATTGAACATAAATCACATGGAGTACTTATCTATTAAAGAGCAAACATTGAAAAAAAAAAATCTAAAACGATTCAATATGGATAAATCTCATCATTTGAATACCTCTATGATTATTTGGTCTCTTGAGATCCTAAAAAGAATCCATTTTGACCTAAAGAAGACAATGAACATATACTTGGTCCAAGAATATCATATCTGAGTGCAATTGGTGCTTTATTATATTTAGTACAATGCACTAGGCCTAATA
Source organism: Nephelium lappaceum (assembly GCA_021234005.1). NCBI lineage: Eukaryota > Viridiplantae > Streptophyta > Magnoliopsida > Sapindales > Sapindaceae > Nephelium > Nephelium lappaceum. Next base: position 8,682,126 of record CM038009.1, read on the forward strand.
TTGTTTTTTCAATAAATCTATTGGCCAAGTTCAGCTCTAAACCAACATGACTTCATGAAGCCTTCAATCGCGGTAATATTACAAATCTTTAAAAATAATAGCATCATGCATATCTAACAAGTACAACTATTACAAATTGCGAGTGACAAAATGGAGAAACACCACACTAACAGTACATCATCGTGCAATTATAAGAGAAAAAAACACAAGAAAATTACCTGGATAGACGGGGCAATGGGATTGGGATGCGCCTTCACCGTCAAAGCAGAGGAATACATGTCACATCAACTTCTTTTGGATTCTTGAACTCATTGTTTTTGGAGTTATCAACTTGCAGTTTTTTGGGATCCTTAAACCTTTAAGACTAGGCAAGGCTCATTCATCTACTTGCAACTCCTCTGTTTGTTGAAATACTTGTAGAATTTCAAGCCGGGAAAAACCATCGGCTCTGCAGATCATTTTATCTCCACAGTAAAAGTTGAAATATAACTTAAAAATCATGAGGTTTGGTTACTTGTCTAAGAGAGACATTCGAGATTTGGCGAGAGTTGATGTATGTCTTTTGGCAACTTCTCTATCTTCCCACCTATTCTCAAATCCACGAGATGCTGGCTATGAGAGAGTGGCTGGAATGCTATGAAACGTTCACGAGATAGCGAAACATACAGAGTTCGAAGGCTTTTTAATTTGACTACTGAGTCAAAGGAGAATTCTATTCTCATACTCGCATAATCTTCACGAAGTCCCAAATCTCGAAACTCAACCAATGGTTAATGTCTGATTTTAACCCAAGTTTCAAAGTTTACAAACTTGAGAGTTTGAAGCTTTTGCAAACTATCTATCCATGAAGGCCCTTCAAAATAGTTACAAATTATATGTCTCAACTCTTGCAACTTACCAATTTTAGCTAGTAGCCTCATAGACCCAACATCTTCTACTTCTAATTCTAAGGTTTGTAGTCTCTACAAGTTGAAAATAGATAATGAAGAGAGAAGATTAGAAGATGGGTTTTGTAACTTCAAGTACTTCAAGTGGATCAACTTTTCTATCTCTTTAGCTATATCCTTTTCCTCTGTTTTGACGACATTGAGCATTCTTAGAGACCTGAATTTCCTGCACATAGCTGGTTTCAACTTTTGCTCTCCATCAAATAAGAAAAGGGAACGTAAGTGTGGATTGCATTGTTCAAGCCACGATGATGTTTTTATCTTAGAATAAATAGCTTGTCGTGAACATGAAGATATGATTGAAGATATATTTGAATGTTTATCTTCATCATAAATACAAAAAAGGTTAAAGTCCTTTGCCTTTTCAATTGCAAGATCACATAGAAGATACTTTCCAACGACTGATCTCTAGTTGAATGAAGCTTCTATTGACTAACTCGTCCAAGTAATCTTTCGCCACCTCTTCCGTTATATGGTTTTCATCTTGTGGTATGAAACCTTTCGCCACCAAAAGACATATCAATTTATTCGTATCTATTTCAAAGTCCTTTGGAAAAATATCTAGATAGAGAAAACATTGTTTCAATTGGTACGGTAAATAATTGAAACTTAAGCTAACTAGTGAGAAACTTCAATTGAATCATTTTTTAGGCATCGCCAAATTTAATCATGCATGACATGTCATTTTTGTGGCTTCCTTGTCGATAAGAGTCCACCTAATACAATTATGGCAAGTGGTAGGCCATCACATTTTTGTACCATTGCCCTTGCTAACTTTTCTAATCCTTATTCCATTTTTATGCTATGAAAAGTTTTCTCACAAAATAGTTGCCAACTCTCATCTGATCTTAAATATCAAAGTTTGTGAGTAGGGGTGGCAATTTGGAACCCGACACGACGGGTTGACATGAATCCAACACGAATATTACGAGTTAGGGTTGAGTATTAATGAGTTGGATAAATTAACGGGTCAACCCGTCTAACCCGTTTAATAATTATGTCGAGTTCGTGTTCGCTTAATTGTGTCATGGGTTGACTCATTAAAAGAGGTGAAATGATAATTTTACATTAGAGGGGTTTTTATGTAATTTTATTGATGGTATATATATCTTTGAAAATCACAACCCTACCATTCCCTTCTCATTTCAACTTTATTTTTTTATTTCTCTCCTGCAGCAGTCGACTACCCATGCCTGAGCAGCAGCCGCACGATCCACCGCCTACACACGTCGATCTGCTGCCGCCTCGTCGTCTCACCTCCTCCGGCTAACATCTTCTCCTCGCGCAGTGTTGTCTTCTTGCAGCATCTGCTACTGTCATCTCCTCCGTGTAGCTTCTTCTCGCCCAGCCGCGTAGTCTCCTCAGATTTGCTATCGCCACCACATCGTGTCACCTCCGCCGTCCAGCATCTTCTCCTCGCGCAGCCTCATCTCTTCGCAGCATCTGCTACTGCTGCGCTGCATCTGCTACTGCCACGCCACGTCGTCTCCTCAAACCTGCTGCCGCCACGTATCGTCGTCTTTGCCATGCAGCTTCTTCTCTCCGCATCGCGTTGTCTCCGCAGATCTGGTGCCGTCGCGCCGTGTCTCTGTTTTTAATTTTTTATATTCATTTGTGTGGATGTTTGTATTTTTATATTTTGGATATATTTTTATGTTTTGGATTGTATTTGTGGATGATTGTGTTTTTATGTTTTAGATTGTATTTGTGGATGATTTTATTTTAAGGTTTTGGATTGAATTTGTGGATGATTTTATTATTTTTATTGAAATATGGATAATTATAATCTTAGGTTTTGAATTGTATTTGAGTATTTTAATGTTGTTTTTTTATTAGATGTGAATTAAAATTTAAATGTATTAAATATGATTAAATTTATAAACGAGTCAGTTTAACGGGTTAATTAAACGGGTTAGTTAAACGATCCGTAACTAAATGGGTTAATCGTGTCGTTTTCGTATTGACCTATTTATTATCGTGTCGTGTTTGTGTCGACTGAGTTCAACCCGTTTACTTATCGTCTCATGTCAAAAATTATAGTGTCGTGTTCGTGTCGTGTCCAACCCGACCGTCAACCGGGATTGCCACTCCTATTTGTGAGCATAACTTCTCTCATCCAAACATTGAGCAAATTCTTTATTGCGAGTAGTGACTATGACCCGACTTCCATTTTTGTTGTCCGAAAAGGCTCTTTTCAAGCTCGTCCAAGCTTTTTTATCCCACACATCATCAATCACCATTACATATGATTGCTCTTGCAATGACCTATAAAGATATCACTGCTTCTTCATTCATCTTCTCAAGCTTCTCCTTTTTACTATCTCTAAACCCAAAAGAGATTATAATTCTTTGGAGAAGATCTCGAGTTGTGTAATCTTGAGACACAGAAACCCATGCACAATAATTAAATCTTTTCCGAACATCATTATTATGGTAAAGCTTTCTAGTAAGAGTAGTTTTATCTAAACAACCTATGTCATAAGTAGAAATTATGAAACACTAGGGTTTATTGTCAAGAAGCTTAGTCAACAATTCATCAACAACATCCTCAAGGCTAACAACGTTCTTTTCAACTGCAAAAAAGGGGCCTTTTCTTATATCTTTCAATTTGCTAAGAGTTTAGTTTCTCCTTTCCCCATTGTTAGTGGAATCTTGGAGTCCATATAATTGACATTTTGGGAGAGATCATTGATTCTATCTTTGAACTCTTCAATCTCCTTGTTTATGTTGCACAGACTAACCCTTTTTTTGGCCTTTCTCAAATATGCAAGAACTCATGAAAGGTACACTTGGGCTTTTCTTCCATAGTCCCTCCATCATCATTAGCTACACTTTGGACTTGGAGATGGAATGTATCCAACATATCTTCAATATCATAAGCAAGTTCGTTGATGTAGGATACCCATTCGCGTAGCGTAGCATCTCCATGTTGTTTTTCTTCAGCTCATTCTAAGAAATGATGCATATATCTTAGTTCATCTTTCAGCCACTTCACTTGATCTCTGACTCCTTGTAAGAACTCAATGAGAAAGTCGCTAAGCCTCTCCACCACCACCGCATCAACCATTATTGCTTATGATCTCATTAATCCTAAAAAAAAAAAAAAAAAAGGAGATTGATTACAAGCAAGAATTGTTGCTTCAACATCAAAGAAAGAGGATTTTATATCAAAGTTTTAAATATCAGTATTAGTATCTATATTGAACTATCAAATTGACGGGTATATTGGGGAATATATCGATATTAGTTAAATATTTGGTCCAAAACTTAAAAAATGATGGATATTTAATTTTTAAATTTTTTTTTTATCAAAACTTTAGTTTAAACTAAGCTGAACAATTAAGGATGCATTGAATGAATTACTTGTGATTATATATTAATTTATTTATAAGTAATTATAACTAAATAAAGTGTATATACACAGTATTGATTTAGTAAAACAACATTTTATTTTACAACATTTTCTACATATAGAGAACTATAAATATTTAATTATTTAATGATTAGAACATATTTACAAAATCTTACAAAAGCAAAAAGTAGCACCAAAATAATTCCTCAGTGGTTTAAAGACATAAAATATATTTCTAATCTTGATTTGCACAACAATTTTTCAATGAAAATGTGTTTGTATAATTTTAAAGATAGTTATTAATGTGTCACATATATGTTGCTTCATTCCTTCCAATTGATCCATAAATTGTGTAATTTGGATATACTTTAGTTGGTAGATATTGTTGTTTAGTATGCATGTAAATTTCATATGATATTTGCGAATAAGGATAGTTTAACATATTATTATTGTGAAAGGACGAGTTCTACCCTCTTTATAGCTGGTAGGCTGTGTCTCATTCAGTCAGTGGCCTATAATTCATTCCTTCATTCTTTCCAAACATATCGCTAGCCCTTGTCTATTCTGCATTCTCTCACTTATTTAATTAGGAATTTTTATTGGATGGGCTCTGTTGATAGGCAAAAATCAGTTCAAGTTTCTTGGCATGTTTGTTGTCGATCAAAATTTGAAGGGGGTTTGGGTTTATGAGATCTACGAGTTCTTAATGAAGCTCTCCTTAAAAAAATTACTTGAAGGTTTATGAATGAGGATTCTATGATTTTCAAGTTTCTCCGAGCTCGATGCCTATCTACTACAAAAAAGTTTTACTCGATTTATAATCCTGTCAAGCTTGAGTCAGACATACCCACCCCGCCCTAGTTACCTGCTTTATTTTTTTATTATTATAAACTAATTTTATTGTTTTTATAAACATTGATGATGATGATGATGATAACAACCTAGCTTATTTTTAAGTGTTGTGCTATTTTATTTATTTAATATTATTCTTATGAATTTATTTATGAAACAAACTATTCTTATAGATAACTGAGGTACTTGAATAACTTTTTAATTTTTGTTTCAATAGTTGGCATTTTTGTATATAAATTTTATATCCATTAAGTTATTAAATTTAATAGTTTTTTTTATTTTATTTTTATGATGATTAATTGAATTCTCCTTTATGTGTAAATTCAAATAAATGTTAAACTTTTAGCCTATATTTGAACTTAAGGCTTATATTTAAATTCACTAATATTTTTACTTTAAATGTATATTTACACACATGAAAGTTAAATCTACATTTAAGTGTATGTTAAATTTTATATTTTTTAATAATTCAAGTCAAAATGGATTGAGTATGTAGCGAAAAATCGAAAGCCCATCACGGCATGGATCGGGTATAAGGCATCCCACTCAAACTAGGTTTCAGTTTGAAGATCCAGCCTTAATTCGACCTCTTGCAACCTTAACTGCCATAATGACCATACATTTTTACTATAATTATAAATTTAACCATATTAATAGTGTTGTCAAATTAGTTTAAGTAATTTGTTCTCTAAAATTTAAATTTTAATAAGACAAAAAAAGGTGAAAATATATCGGTCTAAATTTTTCTTTCTAGAAATATCGAGACATTCAAAAAATATCTGGATATTTTGGGAATATTAGGATATTTTACGAATGTAACTAGATATGAGTAGATACATCAAAGGAAATTGGATACTCTCTCGTATTTATATTGGTCCCTAAAAAAATTTGGATAATATCATATATCACATCAATACTTAAAACATTCATTTAATTTTCAACAGCCATAATCTCTCTCCCTTTGTCATGTACTAGGTTGAAGCTCTCTCTTTTGTTTTATTTTTTTTTTAATCATCTTTTTTTTTTTTTTAATTTATAAATTTTAGAATATAAGGGACATTAAGTAATTAAACAAATTACAAACCATTAATACTTCGAAAAGTCACGTTAACTTAAATCATGTAGATTTAAAGACCAATAATGCAAATGTACAAATATTTTGTCAATTTTTTAACAAAACATAAAATGAATTAAGACAAAAAATAAAAATGTTGGACCCTCTAGACTCTGATACTATGTGAGTTACCATCAGATCTAAAAGCTCAAGTTGATAATCCAATTATAATATTTTAAAACTTTACCTGCAATGTATTGCAGACAAGTGACAAATGTTGGACAGATATTAAATGTCTTCTATCATGTTTGTTGCCACTAAACTCAAAAGTTCAAGTTCAAATAGGAAATGATTCAACTATAGTTTTTAAAACTTCACTTGCAATTTGGATAAGTAATAGATGTCGGACATATATTAAACGTTCTATATCATATAACATATCCAACGAGAAGAATTTCAAATAAAGGGGAGAGAGAGGATTCAAACTAGGGATCTTCAGACTCTAATACTGTATTAGTTATCACCAGATCCAAAAACTCAAGCAAATAGTAAATTACTTAATTATAGTATTTAAAACTTTAGATTATGATACGTTGACAGGGAAAAAAGATACAACCTTAAAGTTAAATTAAATGAAGATAAAGAATACTTACCTCTGCTTGTATGAAAGAAGAGACAAAGACTTGAAAGAACAACCTCTAGAGAAAAAGTTCAATATCAAAAGTCCGGAAAAAGAAGGGGAAAAAAAACCCTAAAATATGGAGATGGAGATGAATCTACGTGTGTTAAGTTTCAGCAAACGAAGAGACAAAAGAGGAGAAGAACTAGGAAATAGAGAAGAGATGGGAAGAAACGAGAAGATAAATGGAATCAGATACAATGAAAACACAACTGACACACTTGTCCATAAAGTATTCCATAATGTGATGGTGATCCAACCTAATCACAAATGAATTTGCAATTAAAATAATATAAGCTTTTCTTGATTAATTAAACAATGTAATTTAAAATTAAATATATTAACTATTTTTTGTATGGATTTAACCTACTTTCTGCATGAACCAATATTATTTGTATGAATATTATAAATTTAAATATAGTTTGAAAATTGGTAAATTGAACTGGTCTAGCCACCTGAGTTATGCCGTTTAACAGATGAAACCAATTTCTCGTTTACTACCACATTATTAATCAACTTTCATTGCTTTTAGACTATTTTAGTCATTTGATCCTATTTTTTTATATCTTAGTTTAGACTTAAGTTTGAAAACTGGAAAAAAAAAAAAAAAAAAACAAATTAAATCTCCACTCTTCAACTAGAGATCGGCAATGGAAATTTTTCATAAAATTAAAAAAATATATAAAAAAAATTTACCGATATTTTAATCATCTATTACAATGACAGATAATGGTAATTATGTTTTCAAGAAAAAAAGTGAACATCCGTATTGTATCTCCATCATTCATCTTAGTGTGGATGGTGGAGATCTAATTTAACCCTTTCCATCCATTTTTATCTCCATGGAGACAAAGAAGCATGGTTTGGATTATAAATAGCAACCTCCGCTACTCTTTTTGTTGATCTTTTCTTATTTCTAGCAAATAGTTCTTGCACGATGAGTAAAGATAACTTTTCAATTTATTTATTGCTCTTTAATGATATGATACAATCTCAATGTGTTTATTCAGTTGTAATGACTCTTTTATGATATCCTAATATGTATAAACATTACTAATTTCTATAAAGTTTGGAAAAAGCAAATAATTGGCAGTTGCTTAGATGCAACTTAGTTGAGATGTAATTTATCCGGGAAATATATATCAAATTTCATTCAATTTATTATTATTATTATTATGATCATCGAACCTCTAATAAAGATAATTTATGTTCAACTCTTCTATCTACTATTATTATTATTATTATTATTATTATTATTATTATTATCAAACTTCTAATAAGCATCATTTATGTTCGACCCCTTCTATATTTGATTAATTGTGTGCTGTGCACGGGATAAAACTCATTTACAATTATTTGGTAAGTCATAATTTTTTATCTTGTCTTCACTATTATTATTATTATTATTTTTTATAATGGAGAAGGGTAAAGAAAACTATTCACACCTTATATTTTAGATAAAGGTGAAACCTGAATCATTGAATTTAATTAAGAGAAATAGTCAATAAGTGGTGCGCTGGTTAGTCATAATATATATTAACAAAGTAATGAACGATAATTTTAGAAGAAATGAAATAAATAAACATATATATATATATATGTATCACATTAGCGTAGTCGAATTAGAATATATATTTTTGTGGCAATGGACCTCAATATCATAAATAGAATTACAATAAATTAAAGAAATTTTACGAAAATGCACTATCTGAATCTGAATCTTGTCTGAATCCTGTTTGCATCTAAATTCTTTATCCAAAAACATCAGTCCAATCCAGCCACCAAAATATATAGATATATATCAAATTGCAAATCACTTTTACGGAAAAATTTCTATCCGAATCCAATCCATAAATAAAAATCCAAAACAATTGAAAAGATTGAATTTAGATAATATGAATCCTATTGGATTGTCTAGATAGCAAATAAAAAAGGAGATCACGATATATAATTGAGAAATAAATAGTTTTTTTTTTCTTTAGAAAAAAAAGAAAACATTAATAAAAATTTACATATGACAAGAGATGATCGATTGGAATTGCAATAAGGACAATCATTAAAGTAGTTACCATAAACATTAAAGCTTATTGGAAGAAACTTCGAAAGAGGACCACTACTACTAGTCTTCCATGTAAATTTCATTACAATATTTTATAAAGCACAGTTTACTAATACTTTTTAGTACAATCACAATCAATATGTTTGACACATGGGATTGGACTATAATTGGACAATTTTTGGTCCAATCTTATGCTTGCCTAAAGTATGAGATTGGAAAATCAACCTCGTTTGGTACGTGGAATTGAATTAAATTATTTTTATGAGATTCAATTGAATTTAATTTGATTGAAAAAATTAATGATATGATCTATTTAATACAATATATGATTGGATAAATTAATGTTATGATGTGTTTTGTCCAATATGAGATTGGATAAAATCAATTTTAAAGAATTTAATTATTTTTAAAAATAAACAAATCTGCTTTCAATTAATTTTATTCTGAAATAATTTTTTTTAATTAATACTAACATGATCTTTTTTATAAACATATTAAAATAATTTTAAATAAAATAAAAATATCATATACTAGAAATATTTAAATTAATTTGAAAAAAATATAAAATACTAAATTTTATTTTACAAATAAATATAACTATATAGAATCAATTTTAGAAAAAATAATATTTATTTATAATTAATTTATAAGAATATTATATGTTAGAAATATTTAATGAATATATTAACTTAATTTTTAAAATATATAATTTAATTTAACATTAGATTGGGAAAAAAATGTAAAACGAAAAAATGGAGAAAAAAAAAATAAAGACAAAAACAATGTGAAAATAAGGGGTAAAAAAATTGACGTAAAAAACATTAAAAAAAGGCACCAACATGGGAAAAAAATTGACATGAACAGCATTTAAAAAACCAAAAAAAAAAAAAAAAAAAAGCAACATTAGATTGTTTTATCCCAGCTACTGTGGTGGGTTTGCTTTAACCTAAAACAGTAGTATAAAACAAAAGAGCAGGGGATTGATTTTCCAATCTCACGCTCTTACCAAACACGAGTTTGGATTAGAAGTCATCAAAATCCATATAACAAATAAGATCTTAAAGTCACGGCGCAATAAAAACAAGGGACTGTTGTCCCTTGCTTTTTTATTCTTTCTTTTTGCCTTTTTTCCCCCTTTTTCTAAAATAATAATAAATTTAATGATCTATTTTAAAAATTAAGTTAATACATTCATTAAATATTTATAGAATGTAATATTCTTTTAATTTAATTATAATTAAATATTATTTGATCTAAAATTGATTTTATATAGTTATATTTATTTATGTAATATAATTTGATATTTTATTTTTACCTTTAACATTAATTTAATATTTTAAGTAAATGATATATTTATTTTATTTAAAATTAATTTAATATGTCTATAAAAATATGTTTTTATTATTAATTCAAAAATTTTATTTTAGATTAAAATTAATTGAAAATAGATTTGTTTATTTTTAAAAGTAATTTGACTATTTAAAAATGATTTAAATAAAAATTTAACCTAATTTAATTTAATTTGAAATAATTTTATTTATTAAATGTAATTTATAATCATTCTATCTTATTCAAAAATTACTGTATTTAATATTATATTAACAAATCTCACCCTTCTTTTAACATATAACACATATAAATAAATATATATATTTTGTCCAATCTCAACATAAATCAAACAAGAGATAGTACTAATTTTATCTAATTTTATATTACACCACATACATTACAATACTAATTTATCTATTTTTATCCAATCAAATCCGATCCAATCTCATAAAAATAATCCAATTCAATCTCACGTGCCTAATGGAGAATGTCATAACAATGCTTTATTTGATTTTTGACCATTTTCTTTTAAATCAAGTAAGTGGAAGGTGTCTTTTTTCTTATATATGCAAAAGAAGATTCAGTGCCCACGCATGTTTATATTATTTTTCTTACAACTTATTGGAAACTTTTTAACTACTTAACTATAACGTAGTAAATGAATACGCATGGGTGATACTCTGATATTCTACATCACTTGCTACTGTATCAAATTTCCAATTAATATATTATTGACTAAAATGTAAATACAACACAAAATTTGAAATTTTCAGTATTATTATCAATTTGGTAAAGCAACAAGTGCCTTGTTAAATAATATATGCATTGGGCTGTAATGAGTCTAATGACTATGCATTAGACATACATGGAACAATGTTTTAGTTTATTCTCTTATTCTCTTATTTTTATTTTAATAAATATAGTGGAAATTGCTCAAAATAACTTAATTGGAAAATTAGTTCAAAAAAAATTAATTGGAAAATGAAAATCGGATTTTAGTATATTTTAAAGTTGATTATTTATATCTGAAAATAACGTTGTAATTTGTATGCCATTTTTTCCTCTAATTTCAAAACAATATAATAAATGTTTAAAAATATAAGAAAATTAATTTTTCAAACTCAAACAGGTCATACCATATAGCAAAGCGGGGTTGGCACAGTAAAAAAAAGTTCTCTGCCCCTACAACTAAGATCATGAGTTCAAACGCGTTCTTCATTAGTATATGAGTTTCTCCCCTCTACGCATCGTGGCTTACCCCAACCCCACCCCCGATGTAGGTTACTCTCTCGCAACTTTGGAGCTGTCCTCTAAAACATGTCTGAGTCACATATCTACCGGTCTCGACTCCCTCGTAGACTAGATATTAGTAATTAAAAAAAAAAAAGGCCATGCCATGTAAGCGCTTACGTGTCAAAATCAGACCCGTGTAAACATGAACGTTGGATTTTGTTCTTCAACCTCCAGACTGTGTTTTGGAGAGAGATAACAAAGATTTTTGTTGGGGCGAGAGACAGACGAAGAGAGAGAGATGACATCTTCTTATAGTCTCTCAGCTATTCCCCAACTACTACCCTTAAACCCCAGAAACTCTTTGTGCCACTGTCAGTTCTTTTTCTCTCTCTCTATGACATACACTCACATACACCCACTTGTCACTTTTAGCTTTCTTAAACTTATCAGTTCATTTTTGGTGTTTTCTTTTTAGTTTTTTTCTATTCAAAAAGTTCCCATTTCAGTTCAATCTTTGTTCATTTGAATGATAATATGAATTTGCTGAGTTGGTTAGTTCTTGTGTGATTTGCTTATGTCATGTTTGTTTGTAGATGATTGCGTTGATGATTTCATTTCTGTGAATGTGCATGACTAGTTATTGTTTATGGAGATGTAATTGTAATTACTTTTGTAATAATAAATGGCAGCTAAGTCAAAGTCAATTAGGATTCAAGTGAAGTCCAGCTTGGAAAATGAGGGACACATGACTACTAAGGTTTAGTGTTCATTACTTGTGTTTTGAATGTTACTTGCTATCCGTAATTTCTGCTGCTGTTTGCATGTGAAAGAGTGTGTTGTGTTGTAAATCTATTGTTCTAAGGCTTACATTATATCTATTGAGGATGACACAGGAATCTCAAGTATCAACATCTCGCCGTTGGTGTCTTAAATGTTTATGTTCAATTACCATATCCTTGATTAGCATTGCTGGCACGTCAAAGGCAAATGCTTTGCAAGGGAAAGAAAGGCCTGTATGCAGAAATTGTCAGGGCAGCGGTGCTGTTCTCTGTGAGTATTGTTTCTCCTTCCTTTATCTTTTAACTTGCATTAGTCTGTGGATGGATAGGTTTGTTTATCATTAGACCGCTGTATGTTGTTGCTTTACTGTGGATTAAATCTGGTTTAGTTGTTTGCACTCCTTGTTAGAACAAGGACAATTTCAGGTTCATTTATCTGTTCAAATTATAAATATTGTTTATTTACAACTTAAAAGAAAGAAAAATCCTCCTTGAAAGCACTTTGTCTTTTGATAACATTACACACTCAATGGCCTGTTACTGGCTTATCTGATTGATAAATATTTATTTTTGGCTACAATATACCAGAAGTTGTAACGTAAATTCTAACTTAAATTTTTCTATTTAAAAAATAACCAGTGAACAACTTTTTTGTCAATTCTGACTTTCCTCCTCTGGTTTTCAAGATTTTAATTTGCTTTCCATTTAGGTGATATGTGTGGTGGTACAGGAAAATGGAAAGCTCTCAACAGAAAACGTGCAAAAGATGTTTACGAGTTTACAGAATGTCCAAATTGTTATGGTACGTACCTTTCCTCTTGTACTTCACCTATTAACAAAGTGATCACTTACAAGATGTTGTTCCTTTGATGCTTTGTATAGTGGTGCTGAGAATTCCACATGTATTGGAGTGAACATTATTTCATATTAGTTGATTGATTGCTGCCCTGGGAGACCTATAAACTTTGGGTGGATTCTCATCTCGCTATAATGGCACTTGACACTGGAAGTATCCACAGATAATCGTAGATAGATACATTCCATGTTTTCTTACAGCATGGAAGACATATGTCATTAGTAAGTGGAGTTAAAGGATGTATGATTTAAAAGATCGACGAAACTCTCCCTTTGGACCTAGAAAACTAGTCCTTTTCCTCCTTTCCATTCTCAGACTTGGATTGCCCTCCGGCCTCTCTGTATATGGTCCCAAGTTTAAAACATAACAATAGTTATCGTGTATTGTTAAGTTAAATATCTATATATCACACCCTTTGGATGGCTAGAATTCTGTGTAGATCAAACTTTGCAGAAAGAGAAAAGAGAGAAAAGTTAAAAGAAAAGTTGTGTACCATATAAAAAGTAAGAAGGTGAAGTAGTGGCTGGCTGGCTACTGTGCTGTGCTGATTTCCAGTTGAAATACTAAATGGGGGTGAAACTTTGACAATTTGGAACGAAATTTTAGGAAGGCCGAAAGTATCTGTTCAAGCTTTTATATAGGCTGATGAAGTAAAGGCTTAATGTGAGCCCCTTAATGTTAAGTCTTTAGTTCAGTCTGCATCTGCAGCCATGCATTGGAGCTATCATCCGCTTTTAAATAGTCAAATGCTCCAAGAATTTCTTTTTAGATTTGTTCATAAAGGCCACAAGGATCCTTAAATGTTTTAAATTGTTGCCTTGTTGCATGGTTAGGTTTATTTACCTGCCTCTTTTCTTATTTTGCACTGCATGTCTACCTATTTTATCAATAACTGTCGTATGAGTTCTTGTACTATTTTCTTTTCTAATTGCTATGGACCATTCACTTTGCTTCCTTTACATGATTACTATATTTTTTACCTGCAGGTCGTGGAAAACTTGTGTGTCCAGTTTGCTTAGGAACTGGTTTACCAAATAACAAAGGTCTTCTTAGGAGGCCTGAGGCACGGGAATTACTTGATAAGATGTATAATGGTCGGATACTGCCAAAATCTTGAGTATGTCCTCTTAATAATTTTCTCCGCAACCTCTTTTTTGAGCACTTCGATATATCTTATAGCAATTAAAAGTTATGTTCTGTACATCACGGTATTGGAGGGTCAGCAATGCTTCTACATACTAGACTTTACAAACCACATCGGCTTAATTGAAGTGTTTATATCATTTTAATCTGTGTTTTCTGGAATTCTACAGTTGCATGCCTGATTATGCTTTGACAAAATGAATGAAGCTGGGAGACGGGAAGAGTAGATGCTGTCAACATTACTCCTATTATAGTGCGCACATGAAGTTTTTTGTCTGTAGAATAGTCCTAAAAAAGGTCTTTAGTATTATATCTATACAGGCATCTCTTCCTCCTGTATTTATATATTTTCTTTCTTTTGAGCAATAGATTTTCAACCTTCAAATGTAATCACTTGAAAGCAAATTACCCCTCATTAATGGCTAGTGTTATAATTCAATGGCATCAGTTCTAATAATGTCTTGTTATTTTCAAGCTATACAAAAGGAGAACAAAACAAATGCAATGAAATCAAATCCTTGGAATGGATTTTCTACGGTTCCTTGGGAGGTTCTAGGTTCATTCAAGTCCACTGGTTAATAACTGCCTTGATGCTTTGTGATAAAGAAGTTATAAAACCGATAAAGTCAGTGACTCGGATTCTGTCAAAACTTGTATCCATACTAAGAAATCTGCTGATCTATTGTAAATTCAGATTCAACAAAAAACGATTGGCTGTTTTAGGTCCCTATATACAGGACTTCTAGAGGATTTGTAGAAGTCTTTTGTTAGTTTAATTGTCAGGACGGTCATGAACTCCACAAATTTTTTGGTTGAAACTAAAGGTCCTATATCACTCTAACATAAACAAAGCTTTACAACTAGAATTTGTGAAGGTGTTCTTCTTTATGAAATTTCATAAGAAACTAAACCATCCACCTGACCAACTCAGTTGCTTCTTCAAAAGGAAGTCTGTAAAACATTACATAAGCCGAAATATACAACATACGCCACTCCAGTGTCTTCTCCAATTTGCATACACCCTATTCAGCCACTAAGAAAATAAGCACTTACTGTGATGAAACACCAACCTCATCCTCCATTGATAAATGCAAGTAAATCTTAATGACATACGAATAAAGGGACTTTGCGAAGCTAACTGAAAGAATCAACCCTGACTGTTTGGTAGTCTGTTGAGAACAGTGTGCTCAGGCTTGTGTTCACATTCATAGTCAAGATGAACAAAAGCTCGTTCGACTTCAGGGAGTCTTTCAATCTTATTCTGCAAGGTTTCTCCTATGGCATGTGCTTGTTTTAAAGGTAAATCTTCCGGTAGCTCAATGTCAACCTGTTTCATGAGAATGAAATAGATTAAGAGCAGAACTGTTGATATTACATACCAGTACTCAATTAGATATCATGGAATCAAGTTGAATACTAGCCAGAAACTTGAGAAAATACAACTGACCTCCACAAAATAAAGCACACCAAAGGTGTAAGCACGAACTGTGTCAATGCGCTTGACTTCAGGGTGCCTTATAACAAGATATGTCAATTTCTGCATGATCTCAGGAGGCGCCGATTGTCCTACTAGTGAAACTGCATCAATAAGCCACATTTTGGTGAGGAAACAACTAAAATTATGCTTCTCCACCTTTCTCAGTTGACAAGGATTATACAAGAATCTATTTGATCCAAGAGAACAACGATGGATGGAGAAGGTACCTGCATTTTCCAAAACAGTCTCGGACCAATTTGTGATTGTGTAAATAGCAAGGAGAATGGCACCAGCAGGGTCAATCCACCAGAGGTACGCATCACCAAGAATGGCTGCAACTAATCCTACTACATTTGTTACCACATCAAAATAGTGATCCTGCACATCAACAGAAGAACCTAAAAAATTGATCAGCAGAAGGAAATTTTAAAGCTACCGATGATTAAAAAAGGGTAAAGACAAAAGACCTTCGCATAGGCACGAACAATCTTGTTCCCTGAGCTTCTGCAGTAAAGCCAGAGGATGAGTTTTACTACAGTGGCAGAAATCATGATTGAATACAACCATATCAATTGGTAATTGGTCATCTTTTCGGATGCTTCATCTTTAATTAGCTGTTCTACAGCCAGAACCAACACCTGAAAACCTGTAAGAAAATGGAAGGCCAAAATTAATTAGCAAGTCATAAGCTGGAACATTAGACACAGTGGCATTATATGTATCAAAATGCAGGTTTCTCTTAAGGTAAAGCAAACAGTCATTAACGGAAAAGTGTCAATAATCCATGCCATTTTCAGTTTCTGTCTGATTAAAGGTACAATAGATTGCACAATTGATCATGACCAAATTAGTTACTTCTTCACAGCACAAGTATGTTAATCTCCTGTTACTAGTCTTAGATGAGTATAGTTTCAAGACATTTTTATGATTATTTAACAAAGACTTCTATGATAGTATCAAGAAAGTCATCGTTTTCCTGAAGCTTGGTCCTGTTTTAATGTTATGTCATAAACTTGTTGTCCCTGAACAAAATAATAAAACCTATGCAAAGGACTTAGACAGCTGTCAAAACAGAATAAAGTATATCTACTGCTCTATAGGTTTAAGTATGACAACCAAAAACCTCTAACAAGGAACAACATTTAGCTTAAAACATAAGTGTTAACTGCAACAAATTGGTGTTAGCACACTTATGCAAAAGCTTTTTCAGGTCCAACAGTGCCGCAACCAGAAAGCTGTTCATTTGACAATCAGAGGAATTCAACAAAACATGCCACATTCTTTCAAATAAGGAGACAACATTTCATTAATTTATGTACATCTTCAGTTGTTTTCAAAGTATTAAATCTAAAATAAATCAAGTTTTCAGATTCTAGTAAGGGAAGCCAATTTCAAAACTTTGATGTCGCCTAAGCTAGTCATTTGGATGCAGCCAGAGTGAGATTGTTCACAAACATATGAGGAGGTTTAACTTGTAATGTCTTGTGCAGTAACAAAGTGCAAGGCACTCGATGATCACATATGACGTATACAATAGAGGAAATTTGCAGTAAATATCACAATCAACAATCAAGAGGCAGAAAGTATAACCAACTGTAACAACTAAGGGCTTGCTGACAGACCAAGTGTAGCCATGACAGCAGCAAAGATGATTATTCCCACCGGCTGCACCCTCAATTTTCCGATAGGATACTTATAGATGTTTATATTCTTCATAGACAAGTGAGTGCACCAAAGTATGCCACCAGCCAAAAGATCAAGTAAAGAGTCCAGTGTTGATGCCGCAATTGCTAATGATCCACTCATAACTGTAGCATAAATCTGCATACCCCAGATACAGTTATTTGAATAGTTGCAATTCACACATTGAATCATCCACAGCAAAAAATACCATACAAATTGTAATTGGTACCAAAAAAACTTCTAAAAACACATAATAGTACCCTTGATTGTCCCTATCTATTAAACTAGTCAAAGCTACTTGAAATTTGATTGAGGTTGATAAAGAAATCTCACTTACCTTGAGTGCCAGCAAAATAATATTTGCATAATTGGAGATCTTCATGGCTCTTTCAGAGTTTTGCTCCTCAGGATCTTCCTCAACAACAGTGTCAGTCTCCATCAAAGCATCCACCTCCTCAAATGATTTCAAAGTAGAAAATTGCTTTTCATAGTACTCCTTTTCTCCTATAAACAACACAACATCATCAAGAGACCACCGAAAAAAGAAAAAAAAAAGAATTTTAACTCAACCCTAGAAACCATTACCTATGTTTGATTCTCGAGAAAGTGCCAGAAAGCAAATCAAAACATATATACATACACGTATGTACTGCATTACATAAATATACATGTTTAAAGTTGGTTTTGTTTCCAATAAAACCAAAACCCCAGATCAACCATACCATTTTCTTTCTCATTTCCTTCCCTTTCTCAGCAAACAAACATCAAAACACAAAAACAAAAACACATATACACATGCATGAATTTTTCACCCACACATATGTTTGAAGTTGGTTTTGTTTCCAAAAATGAAAAAAGAAAAAGAAAAAAAAAAAACATATCTACCCTCTCATTTTCCTGCCAAACAAACATCAAAACAAAACACAAACCCACCAAACAAAACACAAACAGAAAAAACGAGAGAAACACCTTCTGTTAACGTCTTCGTTTTAGAAGTATCAATATGAAAAGGAGTCTCCGCATCAACACCAGACAAGACCTTTTCTGGCAATCTAGAAACGAAGTCGCTTCTCAATGAGTTGACCGAGTTGCGTCGACCCCTCTGTCCGTTCAACAAAGGTGTCTTCGTGCCCGAACTAGAATTTCCCTCCATGTTTTCAAGCTCGCTCGCTCGCTCACTCACCCCGGAATCTGAACCTGATATTTCGGGTTTTGACACACTCTTTAAAAGAGAATAAAAAGTTTTTTAACCAGTGAGATATGATTTTCCTTGCTATTACAGGGAAATCATACCTTGATTTCTCTTTTAGGTCACGTCAGTTACTTTCGTGTTTTGTTTTTTTTTTTTTTGAAATATTATTGTTTTGTTTGTATATGGAAATAGCAGAGGGGAAGAATTTTTTTTTTTTTTTTCGTGAAATACACAGGGAAGATTTGTTGCCTTGTCTTGTCTTCGTTGCTTTGTTTTGTTTGTAGTCATGTAAATGTTTCCTGCTTTTTCTTCTGTTCAGTTTCTTCTGTATTTTCTTTTTTTAAAAGAAAATCCTACGTTGTCAGATTAAAATTAAGATGGGATAATTTTATTTTGCCCCTGTAGTTTGGTGCAATAGCAAAACTTCACTATTAATTTTAAAATTACTAAAAACCCCTATCATAGAGACAAAATATCTCTTATAATATAAAAAATATAAAAAAACCCTTACAATTTAAGAAAATATCAAAAAGGTCCTTTGAACTTTTTCATCATTTTATATATGAAAGATTTAAAATAAGATTTCTACAAATTATAGGGGATAATTAATGATTATATCAAACTATAGAGAAAAATTATGATTATCCCAATTAAGATATAACAATGTTCAATACTTAATTAGTAAATTTAATCCAATAGTAAATATTTTTAACATTTTAAAAAACAGTATTTTTAATTGAATATTCAACTTTCACTCAAAAAAATCTGTAGTAGGATTGATTGAACATTTTCATTGATTTTAAGATGTCAATGACATAAGATGTAGGTAATTTTCTTTAAATTTAATCATTTTTCCCCCATCCTAAAAAAATATTTTTTAATTCAATAATAATATATCAATCGATAAAATTTCCTTTTAAAATTTATCAATAAATTCACACACAATGTGCTTAAAAATATATATATAAAAAAAAAAAAAAAACACCTCACGGATAATTCATTAGGACCCATTCAACATTCATTTTTTCAATTGATAAAATTTACTTTAAAAATATAGGGATATTTATAATCAGCCCCAATTTTTGTGCATAATAAGAAAATATTCCTCGCAATTTCCTAATTACCATTTTTTTCACTCTATAGTTTAATTAAATAAGGAAACAACATTGCCATTAGTGGTGGAAGGGCAAAATGGTAAATGAGAGTTACAAGAAAAAATCAATTAATAAGAAATAATAAATGAAATTGAAAAAAATAATATGTTTTAAAATCAAATTTTAATATACAATTATATATATATATATTTTAAAACCAACCCAGACCGTCTTCTTCTTCTTCTTTCTTCTTTTTGTCACTATCTCTCTCTCTCTCTCTTTCTAAGTCCATCTTAACAGATTGAAGCCATCTTTTTCCTCTTCTTCCGTCTCTTCTTCTTTCACTTCTTTTCATCAATATTCTTCAACAACCTAGACCTAATCTAATCCATCAAAATACCCATGAGATGAATCCTCATCAATGCTTTCATCTCTTCGATTAGCTTCATCTTAAGATGAAGTCATTCAAGTCTATGACAATGATGGAACCAGCTAGTTCCATCTCCATCAAAGTTGTTGTTCTTTGCTTTCTTTCCAAGTGGTTCCATTTTATTTTCAATTCAAGCTCTTCTAATTCTCTGTCTTTTTTTTTTTTTTCATCATCTGGTTTCCAATTGAGATTT
This sequence comes from Nephelium lappaceum, assembly GCA_021234005.1. Taxonomy (NCBI): domain Eukaryota; kingdom Viridiplantae; phylum Streptophyta; class Magnoliopsida; order Sapindales; family Sapindaceae; genus Nephelium; species Nephelium lappaceum. The sequence goes on from CM038009.1 coordinate 8,702,478, forward strand.
GGGTTCAATTGGAACCCATATGAAGAACCCTCATCTAAGTTGGCCTAGATGAAGGAGATAATTATATATATATATATATATATATAATGTTATTGTGTTGATTAATTGTGTTGGATTGAAGATTGGTTGTGATGGGTTGAAAAGGTAGATATTGAGGAGGCAAATTCGGTTATAGTTTTGGGTTTAATGTGATTTGGGGTTAATTAGTTGTGTTGATTGGTTGTTGAAATAACCTGTATATTGTGCAATACTTAATTTTTGCAATTGTTATAACAAGTTAACAAATGTTATGACACTTGACTAAATGTTGTAAATGAATGAAGCATGATATAGCATGCAAACTACATATTGCAATAATTTAAACACAGAAGCAGTAATAAAGAAAAATGAACACAGTAAAATTTTTAACGTAATTCGATTGTATCCTACATCCACGAGATCTTGTCCAAAGAAATTAACTTATTAATAAACTTCAACAAAGTACAACCTACGCTTGACTTACTCAACCTAAGACTCTCTCCTAAAGTTGACACAAGTCATGTACTCGTTCATTAATCAAGTTGTAGCAAGCTCTCCTTACCTTTAGCAATCTTCGGTTACTTGAACTCTTTTCAATAGCTTCAGATCTATCTTCTCCCAAAAGCCAATCGATTCTTCCTTTCGAAAAACACACATTGCTTGAACTCTCTTCAAGACTTGATAAACCGTCTCCTTCCGAAGACGGAAACATTCTTCCTCCCAAAGAACTCACGCTTCTTGAAATCCCTTCAAGAGTTGCAAACTTGTCTTCTCTCGAAGACCTAATAACTGGTTCTCCTAACAAGCTTCTATTAAAAATAGATTTAGTAAGCTCACACTTCCTAAGTATCACATATAACTTAGAAAACAAACTTTTTAATGTTTACACAAGCACCCTCTCTATAATTCACACTTTACATTGTGCTTGTTTGTTTAGTTTTCTTCAAAATGATTATCTTTTATACAAGACATGTGTAACAATTTTTCCTGCAAAAGAAAACACAAAAATTAGTTGCCCTAAATACACAATCCGGAAATAAATTTTACCAAAAAATAAGAAATTAAAAGCAACTAAAAAATAGTAATACAACTCCTATATTTTATTGTTGATTGATTTCTTGAATCCCAGGATTATTGCTTCTCTTAATCTGGTCCAAGAAATATCTTTGACCCATTCTGCACTTAAGTTCATTAGTTGATCAAAAAGAATTTTCAGAACAAGTAAGGATTCTGTTTCAATATTATTGCCCAAGAATAAGTCAAACCACCATTATATTTCCTTATAAAAATATCACCATAATCCCTAAAACATGTACAGAAAATAATCATATATTCTTGGCAAATTTCTTGGCATTTAATCACAAAAATAATCTTCGAATCAGTTAAGTTTCATCAATAATGAAACCAAGTCAAACCATGAAAGTTGCTCTGTGTTCTGCAATTTGTTATACAGACAAAATTGTTATAACAGCCTTTCAACTATTGTAACATCGCTTTAGCTATTATAACATTTCTTCAAATATTATAACAACTAATTTGTCGGTAGAAACAAACTTTATTGCTGCAAACCAACCATAAGTTTGATTCAGTTTCACAAAGCTATGGTGTGGCCATTTTTTATCTACACAAACAAAAATTATTAAAGATAAAATAACTCAAATAAAGTCAACTAAAAAATAAGAATTCCATTCCTATTTAATAGCTTGACTGAATCTATACTTAACAAGGTCTAGATTTATCCATGAGACAAGAGACCAATTTGGTCAAACCAAATTTGCAACTAAAGAGTTGTATTCTCATGAAAAACTTGTAGTAAAAGAAAAAATATATTTCTAAATATTTTTCCTCAAAAGAATGTCTCAAAATAATATCTTTATCTAAATTATAAATTTCATATTTTAGGAAAAGATATTTCTAAAATAAATCACAAGATTCATCCAATAAATCAATTTCAATTTTGGTTAATGAATATCACTAATAAATGAAAGGGATTTACTTTAAAATCAACACCAAATCATCACCATCCTCAATCCACCATCATTAACATCAACATCAACAAAAATCATCACCATCAAAATCACCGTTTTGGGTTTCCAAGTGATGAAAACCTAGAAATCTGATCATCATCCTTAATCCACCATTATCAACTGACCATCATCAACATCAACTTATTCATCACCATGATCACCATCATCAAAATAGCATAAATTCATTACCATCAACTTCACCATCTCTAGGTTTCCAATGATGGAAATGTAGAAATTTTTGGATTTTTCTCGCATGAAAATCCATAAATCTTTGGGTTTACAATGTTGCAAACCTAGAGATTTATGGGTTTCTAGCAACGAAAATCCAATTTGGATTTCCAATGGAGACCCAGTTTAGGTCTCTAATAGTGGAGGCCTATTGCCTAGGGAGAGAGAGAGAGAGCAAAGTCTAGATTAAAAAAAAAAAGAAGAAAAAAAAAAACAAAGTTTGCTTTGGATGAAGAAGATGATCTAGTAGGGTGGGCTTGGTTCAAGCGAGAGAGGATTTTGAACATAAACGAGGTGGAGATTATGATTATGGTTTTTTGGATTTTTTTAAATTTTAAAGTTTATCATATTTTAATAACTTTTAATATTATTATACTAAATATCTTGAGAGTGAATGGGTCTTATGCTAAAAATTTTAAGGCAAATGGGTCTTTTTACCTTCTATTAATATTTTCTGTTAAAAAATAAAGGTAAGGGGTATTTTGGATCTATGAAAAACTAAAGGAGGAAATTAACGTTTATGTCAAACGATAAGGGAGAAATTGGGATTTTCCCTAAAAAGATGTTAAAAAAAAAAAAGAATTGTGCACTATTTGAACAAATTGCTATAGTTGTGCATTTTTAGGAAACAAGTATTGTACACTATTAAGAAAGGTGGTTCAGTTGGGTAATAAACCATGACCCTACTCACGTCCTTGCCTCAAGGTCATGAGTTCTACTCTCACTTGCCCCATTTTATGGGTAATATCTCCTTTACTTGTTGTGGTTTACTCTCTTTCACTTTTAGGAGTAGATCCTTAGGTTACGTCTCAAAGTCATATAACAGCTGGTCTCCCTACAATACCTTGAGGGGTTGCTCTCACTTACCCAAATTTGTGGGCACTTTCTTTCTTACATGCTATGAGTTGTTCTCCCACTTGATATGAGTTGTTTTTTCGCATTTTGGGAGTAAATCTCTAAGTTGTACTTCAGAATCATATCACAGTTAATTTTGATAGTATCTTAGGTAATGTACCAATACCCAAAAAAGAGTATAATTCTAAAATCCCACTATTGTGTAATCTAATTGCTAACTACTCCCTATATTTTGGACAAATCTCATTTCCCCCCTTCTATCAACTATGTTAATGAAAAGTTGATTCTAACAGTGACAGTGCATGAAAAGACGAAATTGCCCATTGAAATTAACAAAAAGACCAATTTACCTTCAAAATATTTAATAGAGTAATATTAAAAAATATTAAAATATGATAAAATCAAAATAAAAAATAAAAAATAAAAAAATTATTAATTTGAAACTCAGATGTTTCTAGGTTTGTTTCCAACTCCAAACCTAGATTTATAAAAAAAAAAAAAAAGTATTGAAAAAACAATGTTCTTCTTCAATGAAGAACAATGTTCTTCTTCTACACTTTTCATCTACAAACACCACATCAACAACAACAAACAATCTTAAAACTATATTGCATTTGAAAAAGAAAATTAAAAAAAAAAAATTGAAGAACAGACACTATTCTTCTTTCGAACACAAATTCATCATCCTCAATTCACCATATCAGCTGACTATCATTTATGCATTCATCAAAATCATTATCAACATCAACCCACCATCAACAATATCAACATACAATCATTATCATTGACCATTTGAAAAAAAAATGGAAAAAAATGAAAAAAAAAATGAAAAAAAAAATGTAAAAATAGAGAGCATTGGGTTTCCTTCATCTTTATGGTCTCCAGCAAATGAGACCTAACGGTCTCCATCACGTGGAGATCAGAACTGGTCTCCATCGCCAAGGAGACCAATTCTAGTCTCCATCTCATGGAGATAAGTTCCGGTCTCTATCACATGGAGACCAATTTCAGTCTCCACTCGTCGAAGATTGATGGTTTTCGACAAAGAAGATGAACCAGTTCTTGCCGTCGCATTGGAGCTCTCGCCGCCATTGCTTTTATCGCCTATGATGGACGAAGAAAAAGAATAAAGAAGAAGAAAAAAAAGATGGAAAAAGAAGATGGAAGAAGAAGAAGAAGAAGACGAAGATCAGAAGATGGAAGAAGAAAAAGATAATGGACGGTGGAGTTGAAGTGAAACAAATTTTTTTCTTTATTTTAATATATATTTTTCATTTCAATATATTTTTTTTCCAGTTCCATGACTTTGTTTTTTATTTTTTAAAAAAAAATGTGTTATATATATATATTTTAATCTTGTGTATATATATATATATATATATATATTTTTGTTTCATTTTAACGTTTTTTTTCATCTCTATCGTCTATCATTGTGATGGACAATAGAGATGACATTATTTTTTTTTTTTTAAAAAAAAGATAATCCCAAAAAATCTATTGTAGTTTGTAAAAATATTCATTTTACCACCTATAATTTCATTTTTATCTAAAATTCTCTCTAACGTTAATAAAAACACTCAAAATACCCCTTAGAGATATATGAAAGAACGACAATACTTCTGATGATCATAAATTGATGATGAAGTTATAAGGGGTAAAACGGTCATTTTCTATTAATTTTCTAACATCAGGGAGGATTTTGGATAAAAATAAAACTGTAGTGGTAAATTAGATATTTTTACAAACTACAATGAATTTTTTGGAACTATCACTAAAAAAAAAATGTTTTATTTTATTTAATCAATTAAGTAATATTATTATATATTTTATCTTACTTTGACTGTTTTGTCATTCTTGATTAATGGTCGAACATTGACTTTTAAAGTTCAAGTTGAAGGTAGAAGATTTTTTGGCTATTTTTGTAAACGATAAAAGGTTTTTTTGACTATTTTTATAGACTGTAGGGGCATTCTTAGTGATTTTCGTAGGTTAGAGGGTTTTTTTTTTACTATTATACCAAATTATAAGAGTAAATTAGAATTATCCCAAAAAAAAAGTACCGTACACTATTTAGTATTAACAGGAAACAATTAAAATAGCACACAGCTGTGCTGTCAAAGTCAAGACAAAGGTAATAATAGGAGGGGATCTTAATATACATTGCATGGGACGATAAAATTGCACTAGCTGAAACTTGTTCAAATTTATTGGCTGTCAAATTAAATGTAAATGCGACGTATTACCAACCTCATGTTGTTTAGTCAAGTTGTAATTGAAATTTTTGAAAATTATTTTTACTACAATAACATGATTCCGCCAAAGCTATCATGTAGGCAGCATAAAGCCACAAACATCAACGGACGAAATTATGTTCTACATTGGTATGAGTTTTATCCAAGAACATTCACTTGCAATTAACATCGATTTACAGTAATATCATTTTAAGTCAATCCAATTTTAAATGACTCTGATTTTAAATTGTTCCCATTACATACAAATGAATATACTATTAGTGTTTTTTTATTAGAAATTAACTATACAAATAATGTTTAGTTGTGTTAAAATTTCATTTTGGTGATCCTTTCAAACAACAAACCATTGTGATTCTATCTATTTCCAGGATTATGTTATTAACAGTTACATTAAATTAAATAAAAGTATCTTAGGTTATATTATTAACGGTTACATTAAACAAATAAAAGCATCTTACCGAATAATATGGTTATTTATTTCTTACCATAAAATTTTGCAAATTACACCTACCAATTTAAAAGAAAAATAAAATACAATTTGCAGGATAGCCCATGTTGCACTGGTAGGGTGCTTTCCTTAATTGGACTTTGTGTCTAGTACCCATAGATCTGATTAAATTATTTGATTATTAGAATTGGCCGACACAATCATTACATTTGGATCCCGTGGTGATTTGACTTTTACCGGCGATTCAACGTTAGTTTACAAAGATAAAAATATATATGTATATATTATATTTGTAAGTAGAAGGAGAAAAAATTAAAAAAAAAAGTAATAATTTTATTTTGCCGATCTATTTATAAAGTTTGTCGTATGTTAATAGATATTCGAAACATTAAAAATATTACATTAGGACTTAATTTAAATTCAAAATAATTTAAGTTATTAACATATATATATTTTTATGTTATGAAAGCAGCATCATATATTGTATTTTATTTTATAAAATTTAATAGACCATGATCATTATGTCCACAATAGATTGCCTACCCTGTAGATATATACGTAAATGCAAGTCCAAATGAAAACTGACATGGTGACCAACCCCCACATGGAAAATGCAAGTAGTCGTACGTCGGTACATGTTTGGCGTTTAATAAGGGATATTTCTAAAAGCCCCAATTTTTACTCATAATAAGAATATACTCCCATAGTTTTATAATTAGTGTTTTTTTCACCCTTTTATTGGTTTTTTCATTAAAAAGTTGACACTAACACATACAGAGCAATAAATGACTTATTTACTCTTGATTTAAATTCAATTAAAATTAAATTAAAAAATATAAAATATAGATATAAAAGAAGATCTATATCGTCCATTTTTTAAATGAATGGTGGGAGATAAAATCAATCTAATAATTTATTAAATTATTAAATAATTAAAAATAAAAAACTAAAACTAAAAAATAAAAAAATAAAAATGCATATTGATTTCCAGCGTCCATCTTTGAAATGGACGATGAGAGATTAAAATTAATAATAATGTTATTAAACAAAAAAAAAAAAAAGCAAAACATTGGAAAAAAAATAAAAAATAAAAAATAAAAAATAAAAGTTAGTTCTAGATTAAACCATAATCATGTTTTCTTTTCCAATCAAACCACAACCCTTCTACCCACTCAGTCATGTCTTCTTCTCCATACAATCAAATCAAACCATATCAATGAAAAAAAAAAAACAAAAAAGAAAAAATAGAGCTTTAGTCTCCAACGAATGGATCTCCATCGCTAGATGCCCAAAGTTCTGGTGGTTAAAATCTTGTTTTCCCACCAAATTCGGTGAATTTACAAAAATCTTCCTCTCACTCTTTATCGAAATGAAACTTTTATTCTTAATCGAAACTAAAATTAACAGTGTTCTTCTATGCCTCTCGCAATCAGCATCATCAAGAGTGAATACCGCTGTAACTTCATCAACAACACTCTAGCCTTCTTTATCATCTATAGCCTTTTTAAACATCGTTGTAGACGTGAACATCGTCGACAGTCTTTGCTTCCCCATCATAGCTGCCACCGTCTTCAACAATGAATTTGATCGCTTCACATGTTGACCGTTTTCCTTCCTTTTGACTCTCTTCAATGCAAAAACTAGAACGCATCCAGGGAAAAAAAATGGGAAAAAAAAAAACGCAATCAAACCAAACCACTCAATCAAATTAAACCAAACCATCATTGGAGACCCAAAGTTCTTATGGGTCTCTTGGAGACCTAGTTCTTTGGGGGTGACTTGTGGATGGAGGGGAGAGCGGCGATGTAATGGAGGAAAACATGTACAAAGCTTTGGACGATGATGGAGGAGGGTGATGGTGATAGAGAAAGGAGAGTGCAAACGGAGAAAGACTGGATAGAGCGACGATTGGTGGTGGTGGATACGGGTGATTTGTGGATGGAAGGGTGGAGAGAGAGATAAATTGTGCTGGTGGTGCTGACTTGGTAGAGAGAGAGAGAGAAAGGATGGTGACTTGGGTTGGATTACCAATTATTTTTGTAAATTTTTTCATATTAAATTAATTTTTAATTTGATCTCTATCATCTAGATGGACTACAGAGATCAATCATTCTTTTAATAATATTTTTTTTTAAATTGTTTATTATATTTTTATTAATTGATATTTATTTATTAGTTTCATTTACCAATTTACTCTTCCACTGCTAACAGCAATAGCTTTCCTCTTATAGAATTGATAACATCGGGGTGTTGTTTTCTTATTTAATTAAACTATGGGGGTGTAAAGTTACTAATTACGAAATTATGTGGAATATTTTCTTATTATGAGTAAAAGTTGGGACCATTTAGAAATACCCCTTTTTAATAATCGGTTAGTTGTTTCTTTCAAAACCAAATATATTCGGTTAGATGTATGTACCATAAGAGGATTTGACTAAAATAATTTCAGTAGGCTTTATTATAAAATTCTTTTTTCGAATTTTTAATTAATAAGGACACTTATCCAAATTTAATTAGATTTAAACTGCCGCCAATAAGTGGTGCCAAACATGCATGATTAGATTTTCTTTTTTTTTTATAATTATCAGTATGACTAAATTGTATATATTAATATCATCATGCTAGAATAACTGTTTAATTATGAATTTGTCAACTAGTACAATATTTAGTCGTGGGGAATCTGGGTGACCACAAAATTTGCCAATTTCATATTTTAACCAAGAGTTCCTTAGTGTAGTTAAAAATATGAAGTAGGTGACTGATAATTGAAGTGACCTACTGGCATGTTCCTTAAATATACATTCATGAGGTTTCCCATTAATTAATAATAGCAATGAGGTAGGTTTCTAAATTTTGTGGATAGTAAATCTCGAATCCTCAAAGTATCAGTAGAGAACCAAATTATATGAACAATGGTGGGTTCTTTTGTGTGAAATAACTTGTTAAAATATTTAAGATTTGAAATGTTGAATCTAGCTAGATAAATAATGTCAATTAGGTATTAAGAAGTTATTATATTAAATAGGTCATAGTCTCCTTGACAACAACTTTTGTTAATGCGACTTTGAGGACCAGTTGTTCTCACGTGAAATAGTCTGCACTGTAGTGTCCAAATCGAAGAGGCATGGTTCGCCGTGTTAGATTAAAAAATCTTTTTAAATTTTTTTAGTCATCATCAATTAAGAAAAAGAAAAGGAAGTGGGTAAAATGGTTTAAACCTTGCCTAAGTTGAATCCATCACTTGAAGGGATGTGATAGGTGGACTTTATCACTAGACCAACCTCCTTTACTCAATCTTACAGTCAAGTTGGTAATACAAGAAGTCATACGAATGGTTTATACAGATTGAAAACGTATGTTATTCTTTAAAAATTAGGTCCAAATTAGAGTTCTTATGATATATGTATAATTTTTGTTTTCCTTTTTTTTTTTTTAAAAAAAAAGGGAAATTCCTTTGAGACCTCGATATTTTTTAATCAAAACTTACAATCTAAATCATTACACGTGTGATTGAAACAATTGTTCATGATGAAATTAGAATGAAGACATAAACATTACTAGCAATGTGTTTATTTATTTATTTATTTATTTTTCCTGAGTTAGCTAGCATAATTTTTTTGAAAGTATACTAGTTAGTTTTCAAGAACTTGGAAACTCATAATTAGTTCAATGCGGTTACGTAATTTCTTGCTATAATCAGGGCATAATTAGTTCAATGTGGTTGCTATAATCATGTTTACCAAATCAACTCAACAAAAATAGAGAAAAGCATGTGAATGATCGGAAAAGATACAACTAATCAGGACAACATGTTTACAACCTAAAAATGTGGCTACTGAAGTGTAAATGGTAGACATCACATCAAGCTTGAACCGTCCTTTTGGAGTTGTGGCTTTGCTTCTTGCATGAATTTGTGGACTAAAATTCCCCAGAGAATGAACTGATATCTCACTGTTAGAAGTCAGATGGCCCCATCAAATAATCAAATAATTCAACCAAGAAAAATCTGGCAGCCAATCCATATGTATACATTTACAAACAAATTCCATGTACATATGTTGATAACACATTTGGGGGAGAGAAAATAAAAAAGGAGAATGAGAACTGAGAAGAATTTATCACAAAATGAGCATACCTCATCAAAGTACCTGGGGGAGGATTCTTACCATCTTAATTTTAAGTGGGAGTGAAAGCTAGAAAAATTTATTATTTAAAAAAAATGTAATAATAAATTCTTAATAAATCATAAACATATGTTGTATGGAATATAGACACATCTCCAATTTGATTGGATACTCCAAAAAATTTTCTTTATATTACAATAATAGTAAGGAAAACAATTTTTTCATGAAACTATCTCATAATTAATATGATGAGTCGAATCAATTAAAAAAAAAAAAACCTAATAAAAAAGATGAAAAAAAAAGAAATGATACTATTTTATCAATCATTCTCGCCACATCAACAGATAGAGACGGCATCACCATCATTCTTAAAACAATATTAAAGCAAACTTTTGGGTTTATATATCATTTAATATAGATGATTTAATTAATAAATATCAACTAGACAGTTGCCACATGGAAAGAAAAGTAAATCGGGAGTGTCAATGTCAGTTGCCTTCAAATTACAAATGCCTGATTTCTTTGACTTGATTACATGAAATCAAAAACTTTTTGAGGTAATCACAGAAACTCACTCAAATCCTCAAGCAAGAAAAATTTGGAGACTAGATGATGAAACTGCTGATCTGTAAAATTGTCTGCTATTAATTGTAAAACCTCCAAATAAGAGTACAACTTATTTGAACGAGTCAAACTAAATTAATTGAGTAAATGACGAAATAGTGGAACTCTTGAATAATCATCTCCAAACCACGGCAATACTTGCAGAGACCAAATAAGGGTAATTTCAACATTTATTAACAAAAATTTTTTAAAGGGTATCTGAAAATATATTTTTTTAATCTGTTTTTGGAGAGGTGCTACACACAAAAGCTCCCTACTTACTGGTACAAAGGCAGCTATTCATTTGAGTAAGGAAACAAGTTTCAATCTGGAAACCATTTCCTGGTATATCAGATGAAGAGTCTCGCAGCATTTGTGCTATTTACTTTCACCCCAAGTCACTGCAGTTTGTGTATGCTTATGCCTCTGGTTGCAATCAAAAAATTGATCTTTTAGATGTTATTCCCTAAGAAATCTGTAGCCAAATGAAGTCACAGTCTGCTCAAAGCAGAATAAATAGTGACAGAACCATTGGCAGCTCGAGTGTGTTGCAGGGGACATCCCGTACTCTATCATTTTCCAGTAATAAATTAAGCTGCCGGTGTTAGCATGACGTTGACTCTGAATCAGCTGTTAACAATGATGATTCGGTTGGTTCTGCTGCTTCGTAGTCTCTCTGTTTTGTCTTACTTTCGCTTTGCCGCTTACACTTGTTAAGGGTCTGATCAGCTTTGGAGACAATTTTTGAGACTGTAAATCCAGTGACTTCAAACAACTTGGATCTATGAGGAAGTAAAGAATTGCGGAGGACAATGTCAACTCCTTCATAGCTCCAAACACCTAATTTTGCCTCTCCTTTAAGTCCAACAGCAAACCAACCAAGTCCAGCAGCAGCAATGTCTACAGAGCTTGAATCCCAACTGTCACCTGAGACGTGAAATTCCTTTCTCACCCATTTTCCAAGCTCCTTGACTCGTTTGTCTCCGATTGGTGGCTGAAGAAAGAAACAATGGCGATAGTGTGACATTTATATAATTAAAATAAAAAAAAATGCATGATGCTTAAATGAATGAAGGAAAACATATCTTATTTGAGTAGTTAGGAATGGCGATAGTGTGATTCAACGTTAGTTTAAAAAGAAAAAAAAAATATATATATATATATATATATATTATATTTGTAAGTGGAAGGAGAAAAAATAAAAGAGGAAACTTCATTTTAGTCCCTAAAGTTTTACGAAATATCAAAATTTTAAATATCTATTGAAAATAGTTTTTTTAATCCCTAACTTTTCCCAAACGTTTCAAAAAGGTTCAAACCCGTAGTCAACTAACAGTTAAACTAACCAAAAATTTGAAAAAAACTCAATTACCCCTTATAACTTAAAATGACTGTCTTATCCTTAACAAAATTAAAATATTATATATCATCTGATCAATGAAAAGTTGACACATATACACATAATTATATATTTTTTAAAAAAATCTTATTACTTTTTTTGTTTAAATTAAACAATAAATTAACACAAAAACAGATTTCAAGAAAAAAAATTCAATTTTAAAAATATTAGGTTAAAAAATAAAACAAATTTTAAAAAAAAAAATTTAAAGAAGTTAATTTTTTCTTTTTCTTCTTTGATCTGGAATCCAGATCAATCCATATCTCCTCCCTCTCTTTTACCTATCTCTCATCTCCTTCGTTTTTCTCCACCTCCTTCTCCTCCGTCCCTTTTCTTTCTTCTTCAGTCTCCTCTGCCCAAATTCACTCCATCTCTTCTCCATCGAACCCGAATGAAGCCTCGAACCTAGACGAAGCCGACCGAACCCAGACGAAGCCTCTCTTCGTCTAGGTTCGACGAACCCAAATGAACTCTTCATCTGGGTTTGGTCTTCAACCCCCTGTTTCTATTTTTTTTTTTTTTTTATAAGCAGTTTTGATTTTTTTTCTTAATATTGTTGTTGTTGTTGTTTGGTTGTTATATTGTTGTTGTTGTTGTTGTTGGGTTGTTTGGTGTATTGAAGATAGATTGGATCTCCACCGAAGTGGGTTGTTGATGAACAATCTTGGTGTGTTGAAGATGGTAGAGATCCACCAGATTGGATCTCCATTTTTTATTTATCTTTATTTTTTTTCATTTGTTTTATAAAAATAATTTTAATAAATCATTTAAATTAATTTGCTCTCTATAAAAAGACTATTTTACCCTTTCCATCCAAATAATATGTCACGTTGACCGTTAATTGACTAACGATTTGGACCTTTTTGAAGAGTTTTAGAAAAATTAATGATTAAAAGAGCTGTTTTTAATAGATGCTTAAAATTTTGATATTTCGCGAAACCTTATAGAGTAAAATGAAGTTTTCCCAAAATTAAAAAAAAAAGAAGTAATAATTTTATTTTATTGATCTATTTATAAAGTTTGTCGTATGTTAATAGATATTCGAAACATTAAAAATATTACATTAGGACTGAATTTAAATTCAAAATAATTTAAGTTATTAATATATATATATTTTTTTTTATGTTACGAAAGCAGCATCATATGTAGTATTTAATTTTATAAAATTTAATAGACCATGATCATTATTATGCCCACGACAGATTACCTACCCCGTAGATATATACGTAAATGCAAGTCCAAATCAAAACTGAGATCCCACATGGAAAATGCAAGTAGTCGTACGTCAGTACATGTTTGGCGTTTAATAAGGGATATTTCTAAAGGCCCCAATTTTTACTCATAATAAGAATGTACTCCCATAGTTTTATTTTTTTTTTTGAAAGTACTCCCATAGTTTTATAATTAGTGTTTTTTTCACCCTTCTATTGGTTTTTCCATTAAAAAGTTGACACTAACACATACAGAGCAATAAATGACTTATTTACTCTTGATTTAAATTTAATTAAAATAAAATTAAAAAATAAAAAATATATGAAAAGATCTCTACCATCCATTTTTGAAATGAATGGTGGGAGATAAAATCAATATAATAATTTATTAAATTATTAAATATTTTTTTAAAAAAAATAAAACTAAAAAATAAAAAAATAAAAAATCATATTGATTTCCAGTATCTATCTTTGAAATGGACGATGAGAGATTAAAATTAATAATAATGTTATTAAACAAAAAAAAAAAGAAAAAGCAAAACATTGGAAAAAAAATAATAATAAAAGTTAGTTCTAGATTAAACTATAATCATGTTTTCTTTTCCAATCAAACCACAACCCTTCCACCCACTTAGTCATGTCTTCTTCTCCATACAATCAAATCAAACCATATCAATGAAAAAAAAACAAAAAAACAAAAAAGAAAAAATAGAGCTTTAGTCTGCAGCGAATGGATCTCCATTGCTAGATACCCAAAGTTCTGGTGGTTAAAATCTTGTTTTCCCACCAAATTCAGTGAATTTACAAAAATCTTACTCTCACTCTTTATCGAAAAGAAACTTTATTTTTAATCGGAACTAAAATTAACAGTGTCCTTCTATGCCTCCCGCAATTAACATCATCAAGAGTGAATACCGCTATAACTTCATCAACAAAACTCTAGCCTTCTTTAACATCTATAGCCTTTTTAAACATCGCCGTAGACGTGAACATCGTCGACAGTCTTTGCTTCCCCATCATAGTTGCCATCGTCTTCAACAATGAATTTGATTGCTTCACATGTTGACCGTTTTCCTTCCTTTTGACTCTCTTCAATGCAAAAACTAGATTTTACCAAAACGCATCAAGGGAAAAAAAATGGGAAAAAAAAAAAACTCAATCAAACCAAACCACTCAATCAAATTAAACCAAACCATCACTGGAGATCCAAAGTTCTTATGGATCTCTTGGAGACCTAGTTCTCTGGGTGACTTGTGGATGGAGGGGAGGGCGGCGATGTAATGGAGGAAAACACGTACAAAGCTTTGGACGATGATGGAGGAGAGTGATGGTGATAGAGAAAGGAGAGTGCAAACGGAGAAAGACTGGGTAGAGCGGTGGTTGGTGGCAGTGGATGTGGGTGATTTGTGGATGGAAGGGTGGAGAGAGAGATAGATTGTGCTAGTAGTGCTAACTTGGTAGAGAGAGAGAGAGGTTGGTGACTTGGGTTGGATTACGATTATTTTTTTAAATTTTGCATACTAAGTTAATTTTTAATTTGATCTCCACCGTCTAGATGCATGATAGAGATTAACCATTCTTTTAATAATATACCTTTTTAATTTTTTATTATATTTTTATTAGTTGATATTTATTTATTAGTTTCATTTACCAATTTACTCTTCCACCGCTAACAGCAATAGCTTTCCTCTAATAGAATTGATAACATCGGGTGTTGTTTACTTATTTAATTAAACTATGGGGTGTAAAATTACTAATTACAAAATTATGGAGAATATTTTCTTATTATGAGTAAAAGTTGGGGCTATTTAGAAATACCCCTTTTAATAATCGGTTAGTTGTTTCTCTCAAAAACAAATATATTCGGTTAGATGTATGTACCATAAGAGGATTTGATTAAAATAATTTCAGTAGAGTTTATTATAAAATTCTTTTTTCGAATTTTTAATTAATAAGGAAACTTATCCAAATTTAATTAGATTTAAACTGCCACCAATAAGTGCTGCCAAACATGCATGATTAGATTTTTTTTTTTTTTTTCATAATTATCAGTATGACTAAATTGTATATATTAATATCATCATGCTAGAATAACTGTTTAATTATGAATTTGTCAACTAGTACAATATTTAGTCGTGGGGAATCTGGGTGACCACAAAATTTGCCAATTTCATATGTTAACCAAGAGTTCCTTAGTGTAGTTAAAAATATGAAGTAGGTGACTGATAATTGAAGTGACCTACTGGCATGTTCCTTAAATATCCATTCATGAGGTTTCCCATTAATTAATAATATCAATGAGGTAGGTTTCTAAATTTTGTGGATAGTAAATCTCGAATCCTCAAAGTATCAGTAGAGAACCAAATTATATGAACAATGGTGGGTTCTTTTGTGTGAAATAACTTGTTAAAATATTTAAGATTTGAAATATTTTATTTGAAATGTTGAATCTAGCTAGATAAATAATATCAATTAGTTAGTAAGAAGTTATTATATTAAATAGGTCATAGTCTCCTTGACAACAACTTTTGTTAATGCGACTTTGAGGACCAGTTGTTCTCACGTGAAATAGTCTGCACTGTAGTGTCCAAATCGAAGAGGAATGGTTCGCTGTGTTAGATTAAAAAATCTTTTTAAATTTTTTTAGTCATCATCAATTAAGAAAAAGAAAAGGAAGTGGGTAAAATGGTTTAAACCTTGCCTAAGTCGAATCCGTCACTTGAAGTTGTGTGACAGGTGGGCTTTACCACTAGACCAACCTCCTTTACTCAATATTACAATCAAGTCGGTAATACGAGAAGGCATACGAATGGTTTATGCAGATTGAAAACGTATGTTATTCTTTAAAAATTAGGTCCTGATTAGAGTTCTTATGATATATGTATAATTTTTGTTTTTCCTTTTTTTTTTTTTTTAAAAAAAAAGGAAATTCCTTTGAGACCATGATATTTTTTAATCAGAACTTACAATCTAAATCATTACACTTGTGATTTAAACAATTGTTCATGATGAAATTAGAATGAAGACATAAACATTACTAGCAATGTGTTTATTTATTTATTTTTCCTGAGTTAGCAAGCATAATTTTTTTGAAAGTATACTAGTTAGTTTTTCAAGAACTTGGAAAGTCATAATTAGTTCAATGCGGTTACGTAATTTCTTGCTATAATCAGGGCATAATTAGTTCAATGTGGTTGCTATAATCATGTTTACCAAATCAACTCAACAAAAATAGAGAAAAGCATGTGAATGATCGGAAAAGATACAACTAATCAGGACAACATGTTTACAACCTAAAAATGTGGCTACTGAAGTGTAAATGGTAGACATCACATCAAGCTTGAACCAACCTTTTGGAGTTGTGGCTTTGCTTCTTGCATGAATTTGTGGACTAAAATTCCCCAGAGAATGAACTTATATATCATTGTTAGAAGTCAGATGGCCCCATCAAATAATTCAACCAAGAAAAATCTGGCAGCCAATCCATATGTATACATTTACAAACAAATTCCATGTACATATGTTGATAACACATTTGGGGGAGAGAAAATAAAAAAAGGAGAATGAGAACTGAGAAGAATTAATCACGAAATGAGCATACCTCATTAAAGTACCTGGGGGAGGATTCTTACCATCTTAATTTTAAGTGGGAGTGAAAGCTAGAAAAATTTCTTATTTAAAAAAAAAAATAATAATAATAAATTCTTAATAAATCATAAACATATGTTGTATGGAATATAGACACATCTCCAATTTGATTGGATACTCCAAAAAATTTTCTTTATATTACAATAATAGTAAGGGAAACAATTTTTTCATGAAACTATCTCATAATTAATATGATAAGACGAACTAATAAAAGAAAAAAAAAAAAACCCAATAAAAATGATAGAAGAAAAAGAAATGATACTATTTTACCAATCATTCTCACCGTATCAACAGATAGAGACGGCATCACCATCATTCTTAAAACAATATTAAAGCAAACTTTTGGGTTTATATATCATTTAATATAGATGATTTAATTAATAAATATCAACTAGACAGTTGCCACGTGGAAAGAAAAGTAAATCGGGAGTGCCAATGTCAGTTGCCTCCAAATTATAAATGCCCAATTTCTTTGACTTGATTACATGAAATCAAAAACTTTCTGAGGTAATCACAGAAACTCACTCAAATCCTCAAGCAAGAAAAATTTGGAGACTAGATGATGAAACTGCTGATCTGTAAAACAGTCAGCTATTAATAGTAAAACCTCCAAATAAGAGTACAACTTATTTGAACGAGTCAAACTAAATTAATTGAGTAAATGACGAAATAGAGGAACTCTTGAATAATCATCTCCAAACCACGACAAAACTTACAGAGATCAAAATAAGGGTAATGTCAACATTTATTAACAAAATTTTTTTAAAGGGTATCTGAAAATATATTTTTTTAATCTGTTTCCGGAGAGGGGTTAAATACAAAAGCTCCCTACTTACCAGCACAAAAGGCAGATATTCATTTGAGTACTGAAACAAGTTTCAATCTGGAAACCATTTCCTGGTATATCAGATGAAGAGTCTCACAGCATTTGTGCTATTCACTTTCACCCCAAATCACTGCAGTTTGTGTATGCTTATGCCTCTGGTTGGAATCAAAAAATTGATCTTTTAGATATTATTCCCTAGGAAATCTGTAGCCAAATGAAGTCACGGTCTGCTCAAAGTAGAATAAATAATGACAGAACCATTGGCAGCTCGAGTGTGTCACAGGGGACATCCCGTACTCTATCATTTTCTAGTAATAAATTAAGCTGCCGGTGTAGCATGAAGTCGACTCTAAATCAGCTGTTAATAATGATGATTCGGTTGGTTCTGCTGCTTCGGAGTCTCTCTCTTTTGTCTTACCTTCGCTTTGCCGCTTACACTTGTTAAGGGCCTGATCAGCTTTGGAGACAATTTTTGAGACTGTAAATCCAGTGACTTCAAACAACTTGGATCTATGAGGAAGTAAAGAATTGCGAAGGACAATGCCAACTCCTTCATAGCTCCAGACACCTAATTTTGCCTCTCCTTTAAGACCAACAGCAAACCAACCAAGTCCAGCAGCAGCAATGTCTACAGAACTTGAATCCCAACTGTCACCTGAGACGCGAAATTCCTTTCTCACCCATTTTCCAAGCTCCTTGACTCGTTTGTCTCCAATTGGTGGCTAAAGAAAGAACCAATGGTGATAGTATGACATTTACATAATTAAAAAACCAAAAAAAAAAAACGCATCATGCTTAAATGAATGAAGTAAAACATATCTTATTTGAGTAGTTAGGAATTACAAGCTCCAAAATATATACTGCAATATGCAAAATCAGGCATAAAATTATGCCAAAGCTAAAATCTTCAACATTGGATTGCCAAAAGTTCATTGAGAACGAATATGTTTCCAAAAATATTGCAAGGTTTTAACCCATAATGTAATTAATCTCTTTAAGCTTATAAAACTGTTCTACACATACATCTAGGAGAACACTATTAGGAGCCAAAGGTACAGGCATATGGTGTTTATATGAATCCATATAATCATTCATTCAAGATTCTCCAAGTTATAGATTTTGTTAAATGTGAAAACTAATATCCATTGAACTGGGATAAACCAAAAAAATTATACCTGTAACTGACGACCAAAATGATTTTCAAGCATCATGTGAACATTTTCTGTTTTCCCCATGTGAAGTGGAAGGTAAGGTGACGCCCATACAGTGATGTAAACAGAATCTACTGATAATTCTTCAACATCCAGCCTCACGAGCCCAGCAATGTGGACTGAATGACCTGCCTGCCACAATCAAATGATGCTAACATGAGATAAACACATAATGAAGCTAAATTAACATCACTGGCAAGCTTACATTATGCATGCAATCAGAAAATTAATTTCAATTAGATAAGAACATTAAACCACCAACACTCTGTTGAATATGAAAATTCCTAACTAGGTAGCAGAAAAACTTGTCAATATATATATGGAGAGAGAGATGATCACATGTGGGATCCCAGCCTGTATTGAAGTTTCTGGGAACCCGGACAAGATACTTGCTAAAAAAATTAAAAATAAAATTAAAATTATTAAATAGTAAACATCTTTCTTGTTTTCTCAAGGTATCAAACTCTTTTCAATCTATCACTCTTGCCCAAGAATGCCAAACACTCTTTTCAATTTCCTTCTAAAAACTTCCTCTCTTTCCACCCTTATCTTTCTCTCTTTGCCCCTCGAACATTTGACAAAATCAGAGTCATTTTATCTAACTGGAATGACAATTCAACTAAATTTTACAAAGAATGCAAACTCACAACCACAATAGGTTCAACAAACAAAACAGAACAGGGCAAAGAAGTAAATTGAAATGAGGGTCCGGTACACTTGAGCAACATGTGATAAATTAAAAAGAGTCTGACAGTTTGAGAAAAGAGAAAGATGTTTACTATTTACTACTTTTATGTTTACTTTTTCTTCTAAGAAAATTTTTGTAACAAGTTTCTTGGACATTGGATTGATCCAGCAGCCAAGATGGGATCCCGGAAACTTCAATACAGTCCAAATGTGATCATCACTGCATATATGTATTATCTTTTCAAGGTTTTATCAACTGCATGACCACACAAACTAGTACTACAGATAAGTAAGCATCTAAGTAATTTCTTGTTATATTTAACAAAAATGATCACCGGAACATCCTAATTATCCTTCCCATGCATGGATTTGACATTAACAAAGTCTTGCAAATCAAATTATAGTACATTTCTAATTTATGTTCCCAGTGCTGTCTAAAGCGAAAGTGCCTCTACCAGAGGGCAATGCTACACTGTTAATGTTTTAACAAAAAATTCTCATTACTCTCAGAACATTGAAAACATACAATGTTTCACTTATATATCCCAACCACACAAAACTTGACAAACAATTGGAGTCTACGACTTGAACCCTACAACACCGTTTCAATCCACCAACAGAAACCAAATAAAATCACAATTATCATACTATTCTTCATATTCAAATGCATTAAATCAGTTTTTTCCAAATAAAAGAATCTTCTACTACACATAACTAACCAAATAATCATATGTTCTTCCTCAATAAAAAGTAAATAAATTAATTGAAAAAATAAAAAAGGAATTCACAACTTGTCAATCATTTCTTATATTGTCAGTCAACCAATATGAAATCACACACTAACCTTGATCCTATATGTTCTCGGCTTCAACTCCTTATTAACATTGACAAGCTTCTGCTCCTCCCTATTCAACCTAGTCGTAATCTGATGAGGATGCAACAACCCCGGCGTGTCAAACAACTTGGCCTGAGCAGGCAAAACACCTTCCACTCTCACAATCCCAAGCGTGGTCCCAGGCAGAGGCGCCTCTGTCAAATGACTCGCAACCTTCTTCCCTTCCTCTCCTCCTCCTCTATCAACACACCTCGCGATAGCATTCAACAAAGTACTCTTCCCCGCATTCTGCGCCCCTATCACCCACACATTCCCTCTCTTTCCCGCCAATTCCACAACATCATCAATAAGAGCCTTCAAGCCCCAGTTTTTGACAGCACTAACAAAATGCAACTTAGTGATCCTACTAACACCACCCTCTCTAGCTCTCTGCCTCACCCAATGCTCTAACCTAGTAGGCGACAACGAACTTGGCAACAAATCAATCTTTGTAACTACTAAAACAACTCTAGGTACGTTTCCGGATTTACCTTCCTTCCAAGCAAGCTTGTTCTCCTCAACCGTCTCTGACACCATCCTCGCAACCTTCCGTGGAAACGACCCATCAAAATCAGCTGCATCAACCACCATCAGCACAACCGACCTGGCCTTCGTTGCAGACAACAGCTTCCTCCCAACCGTGTGATCGAAATCGAAATCCGGCAACAGATTCTCCACCGTTGGATCCTTCACCTTCCCGTAGTGCCTTAAAGCATGACACCTGGCGCAGACCACCGGTTTTTTGACCGGTTCTGCATCTGGGGCGTTGTTGTTATGGAAAACGAGGCTGCCCCTTTTGACAGAATTAGAAAACTCCTCCAAGTCAGTGGAAACTGGGACAAGATGGGTTCTTTTGATGGAGGCTGGTGTTTGTGAGGTGGGTTTGATAAAGAAACCAGGCTGCTTTGGGTTGGTGTCTTGCATGTGGATTCCGCAGCCGGGGCAGACGGCGGTTGTTGGGGTGGCATCGTCGTAATTTCCGTCTCTGCTGAGGGTCAAACATGAAGGTGATGGTGGTGGTGGTGATGGGGTTATAGTCGTGAATTGTGAAGTGAAGAAGAATGATGTTGTTGTTGTTGTTGTTAAGGATTTTAAAGGAGAATTTGTGGGGCTTGGAAGATGGGGTTTTGTGATTTTGGTTAGAGAGTGAGAAATAATGGGTTTCAGTTTTGAAGGGGAGAGATTTCTGGCTCTCAATAGCATTTCTTCTCTACTTTGTTTTTGGCTTTTGTGGTTTTTTTTTTCATTGTAGTAGAACAGGGTTTAGGGTTTTAGTGACATGTTAAAAAGGTCAAAGGACATCGTTTCATTAAGTGATCCGATGGTTGTGGCACAAATTCTTGAGACGGTATCATGTTTTGACTTAATAATAAGATTGCAAGGGATGGAATTAGTTTTTTTTTTTTTTTTTTTTGATATATTACAAGTATATTTATCACTTTTAGACTCTCTTGATTAAGATGTTAAGACATAGTTTAAAACTAAGCCTCTTAAAAGCGGAAGGACGGCTCCTAAAAATGGAAAAAAAAAATACACAACTCACTAAATGAGAAAATTATCCACAAATCAAATAAGTCAGCTGTAATTCAAACCTTGACTTAATGACTCAAGATGAGCAACACTAAGGGGTGGATGCAACTGTACCGCACTACCAACTGAAGGTGTATTGGTTTTTATTTCTCAAGTTTGATTCGGTTTAAAATATATACCAGCTAGTTCAAATATATGTGAGTGTGTAATAGACATAACAGGTTTTTTTTTCTTTATTTTTAAGGATTAGGATTGGCCTAAGAAACTATAAGAATAGGAACACTGGTGCCACGGTCCAAAATATTGCTCCCATATGAGAGGATTTGTCCACACGAAGATGAAAGAATGACTCATATGAGAGGGGAAGCGGGGGGGAGGGGGGCGGGGGGTGGGGGGGTGAGGAGGGGGGGAGGGGGGGGGGGCGCGGGGGGGGGAGGAGGCAATCCATGAATAAAGATAGGAGAGCTTGTTATTTTTTGTTCTCCTGAATGTAAGACCATGCCAACAGTTTGCATTGGATCAAATGCAGTAGAAGAAATATTTATGTAATGTATTTGTTTATAGAATATTTCTATTACTAGTCCTTATCCTGTGAAGGTAATTAAGTTGGACCCTATTTGGATCTCAAGTTCCAACAGTCAAACTAAGGGTTCAAATTATATTTTAAGGGCAAATTGCACAAACAGTCTAAAGTTTGGCATAATTATACAAAAATGACGATATTTGAGAAGTTTGCACTAACCTTTCTTGAGATTTTAAAAATTCAGTGCAAATCTCTCATATTATCAGTCAATAACTATTAAATCCTCAAGACCAACAATCAAAGAGACAAAAAGACTAAAATATTTTCAATAAATTTAAAATTAATATAATATATATTTTTAATTTAATTAAAAAATAAAATATTAAAAAAAACGTCTCTATGGAAGACCAGATCTTGGTCTCCAGTGATGGAGACTACTCATCTTCATCATTGGAGATGTCGTCTCCAGCGATGGAGATGTCTCTAGATCTGATCTTTGACGATGGAGACTAGAGGGTCTTCAATGTCGAAGATCGGTCTTCAACACTGGAGACAAGATCAATCATTAACTTTAAAATTTGTTTTTTGTTTGGGTGATGTTCGGTTTGATGAAAATGATGAAAGTAATGATTTTGATGAATGCAGAAGATGAAAATGGAGATGAGGAAGATGAGAGGTAGAAGACAAAAGGTAGAAAATAAAAGTGGAGATGAGAGGTAAAAAATGAAGGTATTTAAAAATATATATGTTATATTATGATTTTTTAATTAAAATATTTATTAACTGTGAATTGACTATTTTATCCTTCATGATTTTAATTTAACGGTAGTTGACTAATGATTGACAGACTACAAGGGAGATTTGTGATGAATTTCTAGAATCTCAGGAGAGGTTAATACAATTTCTCAAATATCGTCATTTTTATGAAATTATGCCAAAGCTCAGGGAGATTTGGCAATTTACCCATACTTTAGTGATTCACTTAACTAATAAATGAATCTTCACAGTTTTTTGACATGCAAATTGTGTTCACATGAAAATTTCTACTTATACAACATATATTACAATAAATTGCCAGAGATAAGAGGGGATCAGGGTCTTGGATTTCTACTTATTCAAGATATATTGCAATAAATTTCCACTTAATTTGCCTGATTAATTAAAAACAAGACCTTAACCTCAGAACATGATCATGAGTGAACTTCCATGGAGCTAACAGCTGAAACTTCATGAACATAAAAGAGTGACTTGAAAGGTAGATGCATAGATATCCTCAACAAGTTAAGCGAAAAAAAGGTGATATTAATCTGGGGAAAATAATCAATATATCTACACATTTACAGAGAAGTAGACAAGTTAAGTAGTTGTTTAGTATCTCTACCAGCCTCTTTCATTATTTTACTCTTCTCATATATCTGATGCAAATTTTTCTGCTAGAGAATATAATCTATTATGTAATTTCAGGTTTCTGTCTCTCTCACTGTTCTTTCCATATTCGGCCAGCTACTTTCAGCTTCAGTTCCTGTCTATCACCACCCGAAAAGAAAAGTGCCAAATTTCTCTGAATGATTAGCCCGTCTTGACTATCTCGAACCTTCCTGTGGCTGTCGCGGATGCTTCTGGGTATTCCTTGCCACGTAAGCTTTCTGCCATTTCCACCAACTTCCAAGCTGTAACTAAATTGTCTAGCCTCATCTTCGTCACCCATGAATCGAAGGAAGGCCATGTAAACAGGCGCTGCTCCGAGGTGAAAAGCCTCAAAGTGCAGACAAAACTGTCGGCCAAAACAATTAAAAACCTGCACCAGATCAGAGCACTTTTAGCATTTTTAGATAGATCTGGGCTGATCAACAAAAATGAAATCTGAAAATTTCTCTACCATCACACTATTATCTGTTTTTCCGAAACCATGGTGTAATAACCAGAAAATATATGAAAATGCAAAACAACACCATCCATCATTCCTATGTGTTTTATTATATTTCCTACTACTATTTTTTCGATATAATCAGAGTTTAGGTAAAACTATGTATCTTCGTATCCATGTCACGGAAATGAAAAGCCTTGGATACCAGAGACGAGAACAAAGTCATATTGAGATTTGACATTAGAAGCATCGAAAGTCAATTTTAAGTATTTGGTTCTTGACTATTTTAGATTTGTAGTCCGTCTTCTTTAGCAACAAACCAGAACACAATACGAAATGTATCTGCTTAGAACACATCCAAACTCAATTTGTTGTTCTATACAGCAACAAACCAATGCACAATATACAAATAACAACTATATCTTGGCCACAAACTGTGAATAGTTAGTAATGTGGAGGAAGAGAGAAGAAAAATAAATTCTATCCCAAAAATAAACCAAACACGAAAGAAATTTACATTAATGGGGAGAAAACTGAGATGGAAATTCAAGGACAACTTACCTTCAGTATAACTAACATGTTCTAAGAAAATCACAATGCCGGTTATAGTAAAAGATCAGCTTAATTGCATGTTATTATTATATACATGTGTTTTGAAGGGCCTAAACCATTCAATTATATGGTGACTACCTATTGGCCGCACACCTTAAAAAAAAAGGTTCACCTCTTCTCAATTGATATTTCAACTCTTCAATATGCAGATTTTGCAGTAAACTAAATAACCAGTGTTTTGAAGGGCCTAAACCATTCAATTATATGGTGACTACCTATTGGCCGCACACCTTAAAAAAAAAGGTTCACCTCTTCTCAATTGATATTTCAACTCTTCAATATGCAGATTTTGCAGTAAACTAAATAACCAGCCCCAGTTAAATATGGACAGACGGAAAAAAAAATTATAGCAAGATCTGTCAAAAGATGTCCACTTCCCTTTTATGATTTGAATTTAACAAGAATATCTCAAAATGAGTTGAAATTTTCACGAATGATATGTCAGAATTGATTGTCCAATATGCAAGATTAGTGAATTATTTACGTTTTCTAAAATAAATCACATAAAAATTGGATACATATGCTCAATAAATCAAGTCGTTTAGATAATGCAGATTTTAATAGGAAAAAAACATCAAATACACGTTTCATGAAGAGAGAGACTAAGATCTTACTGTTAACATCCATGTAGCATTTTCGACTTCTTGGGCATTGGCTTTGACATATCTGTGATTGAAAGTACTCCCATCATGCATGTCAACTTTGTGATGATTCTTGAGATGCGTGACAAGGAATGGGATATCACCAGTGATAGAGCATTCAGCTCCAGCATAAGGGCAATTGTATGGTCGATATTTACAGATCTTTTCATGCTTCAGCTTGCTGTAATACGGGAATATGTCATGACAACCCAAAATCTGATATCTGCAAGGAAGTTCCAGTGACTCAGCTACTTTCTCCAGAGCCAAGCACCTTATATTTCCAAGTTCATGGCGGCAAGTTGGACAAGAGTTGCGTACTCTGACCTTGCAAGTTGAGCATACAGTGTGGCCGTTCGGACACTATTATAGAAAATCAAAGAACTTATCACTACACAAAGATCAAGACTGATATTTTATGTTACAAGCACTATATTTACGTATATGTTGCAAAATGTCATAGTTCATCAACTTTCAAATTGGAGAAGATGTGAAAAATAGAACTTTGTTACACTGAATGCGAATATGTGATGGGAAAATGTGTGTGCAATTATAGTTGTATGAATATTCCGATAAAGCTAAGTAGCAAATCATGGTAGACAACAAACAGCATTTCCAGAAACAGGCAACTCAGTAATTTCTACAATGTGCACAACCATAGCATTTGTATGTTAGCTGAAAAAATATATTTTTTTTTTGAATAATTGACAAATTTTACATTGTTTCACTTTGTATGACATCTCCCTTCTATGTTAGGCAAGTTATAACATCCATCATGCCAATTAATGACAAGTAATGCCGAATTTAAGACTTTTGTCTATTTATGTATATTGAGATAAAGCATGAACACAATGGAAACATCCAAATGATTTTGCTAAGCAGAAGAATATACCTGGTAAATCGGCGGGTACATTAAATTCATGCAAACAGGGCACTCAAGTAACTCATGTACATCATTAGTTGATGTAGTTCCAAGATTCCCACCAAAACCAGTTGTAGCTTTTCTACAAGGAGAACCCCTTAACTCCACATTGGAAGTTGCTGTATCATAATCTGCAAACGGAATGCGAGACTCAATGATTTCCTTGCATATTCCTCCTCCAGGAGCCATGCTTTCATCCCTTAAATGCCAATGCTATTATGTTTCTCTTCCTCTCCAAACCAAATCAATAGCAAAATTTGCACTTCAACTATATCACTTTCTAATAATATTCTTAAGCAGTTTTACCCTGTGACAGATAGGATGATAGACATTAAAAATCAATATTCTGCAAAGTCTCTAATCCAAGGAAAAAGCAGGTTTAAATATTTCTAATATTTAATATATTACGGTATGGTAAAGAACCACACGATCCGTCACAAAGTGTAGGGATCAAAAAATGAGGTAAAGTATTCAGACAAAAGCAAGCTGCAAGCCAACAAAACAAAGTTAAAATTTCCATTTATGGAGAAAAGCGTAGAGATCATATAAAGAGGTCAAAAAAAGAAAAATATCAAAGTGCAAGAAGATGCTATCATGCCATGAAGGGCAGTGAGACCACTTTTCCATGGTCCAGGAACAGTGACAAAAGCTTGTGCATGGTTCCTGAACAACTATTGTCATTGTCCACAACACCCCCATGTTGATAACCCTACAATATTCAATCGCCATAACCAAAAGACAATGATAATTCCATTAGAAGCATAAATACGTACAGACTTTATTACTATGTCACTAACAGATCACTGATATCAACCAATCAAAGCAATGTGGGCTAATTAGCTCAGAATATGAACTGAAAAGCTTGAATACCAGAAAAGACCTATGTCTCCCAACTCAAAACTTGATAGCATGAAACTTCCACTTCAATCAGCTTTCACTACTACAAAACTAAAAGCTTCCAAGATGCAATAAAAAGAAACAAAGAAAATAACATTAATTATGACTTCTACTGCTCTAGACAGCTCAGTCAGTTCACCTGGTTTGTCATCAGAACAAAACTTAAATCTATATTATTTTTCATCACAATCTTCTTCAAATTTTATTAATCAACAAAGAGATCACAGAAAATAAATCAACTGATCAGATTCTACTCTTAACAACAATCCCACTTGAACCAAAAAAAATCACAACTTTTTTCAAGTCCTCAAATCAAGCAGATTGAACTCATACAACTTACATAGATGAACAATTAAAGCATAACAGATTTGATCAAAAACAAAAACACCCAGATGAGAATTTCAATCCAAGAACTCAATCACGAATCAACCAACAAGAAGAAAAGAAAAAACAACAACAACAAAATAATCAAAATAAAATTTTGAAACTTACCCAGATGAGAAACTGCAACTGTGAACTCTTTGAATATTCAATCACCACCCACTTTAGCTTTCAATAATTGCACCTTTAGAACCCCCCAAAAAAAACCCCCACAAAGACACCAACGTGGAGAAATGTCCGTTCAAGCTGGCTCCCCGCAATTTACGTGTCTAAATTAGATTTATTATGTTTTCAGACAAATGCATACACAACAACAAGAGTCAAAGATATGGTTCCTCTCTTTGCATTGTAACCATAAAAAAAGAAAAAAAAAAATCAAAACTTTATAATAAATTTGAAATCAAGCATGGAACTTTGTACACCTTGCATGTTTGAGAAGCAGTTTAAGATCCTTTTTTGTTCATGTGGGGTTTGGCTTTTTGGTGACTTTGCTTCTTGTTTAGTTGCGGTGACTTTCGTTGTTTTTATTATCGATTAATTAATTTATTGATCGATTTTGATTAATTAATTGTTTTTTTTTTTTTTTGGAAAAAGATTAATTTTTTTTTTATTTTTATCAAAGATTAATAAATTATTATATTAATAAAGTTGGCTTTGGGATTCACAGTCCGTTGAAGGTGACATTTCCCACACGCAACGTTTTGAAAAGTTCAAATGGATTCGATTTGATTTTCTAGGCAATGTGGCCGTTAAGGGTTTGAAAGTAATAATAAAAATGTTAAAAAATAAAGGGCCTTGTTGTGATCATGTGTGGTGAATTCATGGAAGGTCACACAGACTGATATAATGATATTGGTCATGCTTGTGTGTTTGACGTGTTGGGATCTAGCGAAGCCTATCGAGATTATACTGCTAAAATTAAATGTTACTATTAACTTGTTTCTTTAGGATACATATTAATATTCGAGTATAAATAATAAATAAATTCATTAGTTATTTTGTAAATATTAATGTGTGTTAGGTTAATAGTACCCCAAATTAAATACTGTATTTAAGTCTTGATTATGTAACAAATATTTATTCTTAAAATACACATCTAAACTTAAACCCTATTATAATTTTTTTTTTCAAAGTTGACACTTTATATATCATAGAATTGTAAGGATCTGTCGAAAATATACACTACTAAAATGGCTCGGATAACTACCTCTAAAATCAGGAGATTAATTACTTTCATAATCAATCGAAAAGAGAACTATCTACATCGTATTTTAAAGGATAAAGGTAAGATTTAAACCATTAATCTCTTAAGATCAAGAAAAATGTTCAACTATTCTTATCAAAGAATAGTACAATCATTTGAATTATTAATTAACTTGTCCAAAGCTTTCACTCATTTCTCTTCAAAATTATCATTTTAATTTATGGGTGACGTATTAGTTCGACTACAAAATTAATAAGTACTAGATCTTAATTTTTTTTTTTTTTTTAATGCAAGAAAGTAGTTCTCTATTATAAAGAAAATACATTTCTTGCATTAAAAACAAATGAGTAGAATCCGGATTATAAACCTACTAGTTGTTGGATTGAAATTAGTGCTCTTATTTGATTTGTTTAGGTAAGAAGTCTCAGAAGGCTTTTAATTTTTGAGTTGGCGTATTCATCAATGAGCTTATGTAGGCTTGAGGGTAGGTGATTTTTGAGTGAAAATAAATGATGTTTGAGGAGCCAATCAGGTTGTGTAGAGAATCCGAAGAACTCAAGATCAAGAATCAATGGTCAAAGTTGGTGGGCCAGGAAGGGAGCCACTGGGTGTTGGGTCGGATATATCCGATTGTGCTGGGCCTGGGTGGACTCTGCCACTGCAATCTTCAAACAACAGTCAGCTGGGCCTGGCTTAGTAATGTCTTCTCACAATTTGTTTGTGTTTTTATTTTTATTGTTGCTAATTCTTTTATAAACCAAATGATCACAAATCGATTTCAAATTGTTTTCAATTAAAAGTTTTTTTTTTTTTTTTTAAAGCTAATTAAAAGATTTTCATAAAAAAGAGAAAGTCCAGGTTATCTTACACATTAAATCCAATCTAAATCAATTAAATATTAAAAAACAAATTGAGATAAAGTTGCGGAACTTGTACTATTTTGAGTTTTAATTAAGTTGGGCAAACGATCACATCACCTCTTCATATCTAATTAGCTTAAACACACTATTAAAAAAATCAGGTGATGCATCTCATACACAAGAAGTAAAATTTGACTTATACACATAATATTTAATCTCATCAATTCTCAATAAACTTAATAATTGACAACAAGGGTTTTGCTAACTTAATAATTGGATAAAGTTATCGATTAATAATAACTTTAAATTTATTATAATTATGATTATTAAAGAATATACAATGATTATTAATAATAAATAATCTTATTTAATCGATAAGGTAATTAAATCCTGGTCAGAAATTACCTTGTGATTTTATGAAAAAGGGAATCAATTTATTTAAAAGGGAAAATGAGCGGGTATTGTATGGGTGAAGCGACTTCTTCCCTGCAAGCTTCTGGAAGAACTGAATGCTTCAACGTCCTGGCAACAATAAGCAGAATTGGCAGTGCATGCAGCGTCAAGGCCACCTCATCCCAACACGAACCTTATCTCTTCAACACTGGCGTCATACTTCACGTTATTTTTATTAGTCTCTGACATCCATCGTTTTGCACGTGATCACTTACGTTTCGGTTTGCGTAGATGAAACTTGTCTAGGTCATCTGACGGCCACAACCGAATCGTGGTCAAACTATTTAAATTAGGGGCATGCTTCGATTATTATTTATTAACTGTTAATTATCATTATCTTGATTCTTATCGTTAATCAATCACAATAATGTTTATTTTGACAGTCTTTTAAGACTGTTTTTCACAAAAATGAAATTGAGATAGTATGCTTTGGGATTATTATTATTATTGTTATTTTGTATGTTTTCCAAAATCGAATTCTATTGCTCAATATAGTAATTAATGTTACATAATTAAAAAAAAAAAATTAGTTCAAGAATTAATTCAAATTTTTTTTCAAGTGATTTGTTTATACCGTTAAATTTGTAGAGAGATACTATGAATAACATGCCGGTGACAAATCGCTTACCTAATTATCAGTTGGTTAATTTTTGAACTCATTTTATCATTCATTATCCAAAAGCTCAAATCCTGTTATAATCTTATTTTTCAAATACAACCCCCACTCTTTCATATCTGTTTTTGTATTACAAAAATAGCCACCAAAATGCTCCCAAATACGTTGGTGATTTGGTATAATGACACTAACTCATCTATTTGGCTTTCCAAAATAGTAGAGGCCAAGGTTTAAGCGCTGCAGCCCATAAAATTATAGGTAATTTTTTCATTTAATGTGGGTAGACCTCTTCCGTCTTCTTTTAGTAGCAATCCGAGACATATAAAGTCAAACCCCTAATCAAAAATTTTATAATAAAGTATAGTGGACACTTTTTATGCTGCTCATCCACTAAGTCAATACTTTAATCAATTCCATTAGATCAATTTTAAACTTAAATTAATCACATTTAAAACCCAACTTGGGCCTTAATTAATTTCTGTCAACCCATAGTTAGATCACATTCCAGACAACATATAACGTCATATTAAAAATAAAAATATGTCCAGATCAGGATTATGAATGTGAATTGTAACTTGCCAAACATTCTTTCTTCCAAGAAACCTCCAATAGGGCCATGCCATGCCCTTTGCTTGTACTACTATTGGGTCCAACTAGCTTTTTTTGATATTCAAACAACTTCTTACTCAATCAACTTTTCTATCCAGTCAGAAAACAACTTCCAGGCTTGGGCTACAAGTCAAACACCCCATTTTCTCATTCTCCCCTCTATATAACATGTCTCTCAGAGCTAGAATGTACACATAAATCATTCAAACTTGTCAAGAAAACATCAAGTGGGTTCTTGGATCAGAAATGGAGCTGGAGTTTTCATTAGCTGAAGATATCCTGGTAAAGATTGGAGTGTTCGTGCTTGTTCAGGTTTTGGTCTACCTAATCCTTTCCAAGTCTTCGGATATTTTCTCCAAGGACAAGATGAGATCGCTGAGCTTCAAGCCTGCTCGTTCTGCTAGCATTCGCAGGATTCTGGCTGCAATCTCGGACATACCACCAGGCGGAGAGGCGTCGCCTTCATTTAGAGGTTCAAGATCAGCAAGCC
Organism: Nephelium lappaceum; assembly: GCA_021234005.1. Classification (NCBI taxonomy): domain Eukaryota; kingdom Viridiplantae; phylum Streptophyta; class Magnoliopsida; order Sapindales; family Sapindaceae; genus Nephelium; species Nephelium lappaceum. The sequence continues at coordinate 8,734,491 of CM038009.1, forward strand.
AGGAATTTCCTATCATTGATGACAAAGAATCTTAAGATCTAGTTTACACAGAATTGAAAATGTTTCAAGTAATTGTAGTTCTTGATCAATATGTTCATTCTTTTGTTCGTTGAATATTTTTATATAACTAGTTAAGATTTTGTGCATATTCTTATACCCACCTTGTAACAAGTTTCAGCAATGCTATCATACTGTTCGGAAACTTATTTGCGGCTTCTTTGCAGAGTGAATTTGTTAGATACAAATTTTGCAAGTGATTAGTAAGAGAAACTTATAATTTAAGCATTAGCTCTTCGTTTCTTAACATTCTGGATAAAGATTTGCTTTTCTTTTTTTTTCTTGCATTTTCTCTACAATAGTTAAAACTCAAAATCACGTCCACTTTTGGTAAAATGGTTTGAGTAATTCCCCTTCACCTTTATAATCGAGTTTCGAGTGTTGCCTTTATCAAGTAAATTATAAAATTGTGGGGATACCTTTGTAGTGGAAGTCGTAATCTTGATGTGCTTATAGTGGTTTGCTTTCGCTAAATCTAGACAGATTCTTCACTTGATTGGTTATAGGCTCTAAAAGATAAATAAATTTATAACTAAAAAAAGATTTGAAATGAAGTGACGACACATGCACTATTGGTTCTAAGTTAATTAAAAACTGACATCACATTTCAAAATCTAAAATTTCAGTAGGCAATGAATATATTGAAATTTTATCATGACGTACCAAAATCAATCATTATTCTTACTGTTTAGAAATCTACTCTCATAACCATGAGACAACTACTCTACGATCAAATAAGAAAATTATTTATATATACAAAACTTAAAAATGCACCCGATAGACTTAAACCTCGACTAAGATTGATGGGGAGATAAACAACTATTTGTGCTAGAAGAGGATATACAATTAATTTCAATATTTGCATTTAACAATGGACTGATATTCTATCCAATAGAACCTAAATTTATTCTCGTGACAATAATTTCCCCCGTTCAAATTTAAGGGAAGAAAATGCTCCATTTTAGAGACGGAGATGAGAATCAATAATGGCAACGAGAGCAAGGTAGGGGTGGGCTCACCCAATCCCATTTCCCCACCTGATTTTGAATTTTTAATAATTTAACTTCAAATTTTATAGTTTTTTACCCCTAAATTCATTTTCTCCCCCCTTTGGATTATTTTATGAATGATAGATTATTTTCTTTTAATAGGATTATTTATTATATAGTGAAATTTTATTATATTATTAAATAAAATATATATTTAATTATTGTTAAAGTTCAAGTCGAACAAAATAAAAAATGTTTAAATGGGAATAAGAGTATTAACAAATAATAGAGAAACAAAGGAATGGAATGGGGGCGAGAATACCACCCTCTTGACTAGGGGTGGGTACGGTTCGATTCGATTTTTGGTAAAACCGAATCAAACCCAAAAAAAAAAAAAATTGTTTTCGAAACAGAAAACTGAATCGAACCGAATTGTATGAATAAATCAAACCAAACCAACTTAGATAGGTTCGGTTTTTAGATTGGGTCAGCCTGGTTTTAATTGTGAGCCTTTTAAATCTCAATTCTTTAATTTCGGGTCAGGTCAGTTTTTCTAACCTAAACCCAATCGAAACCAAAAAAATTAAGTTTTTGACATAAAAAAACCGAACTGAACTGAATATAAGTTGAAAATTGATATTTTCAGTCTAGAGTCCGGTTCGGTGCCAGCCTATTTAATTCGGTTCACCCCTACTCTAAGTACCTCTATCCTTGTGTCTCCTAAACAAGGATGGGGTTAGGAGAAGAGTAGGAGAACAGACCTCACCTTAAAATTTTCATTGGCATTCCTAATTATATAAAATTGTGTACCTTAACAAAATTGAGATCCAAACTTTCGTATCACTGAATATACCGAAGCCGTAGCATGCATGACCACAGACCATAGTAGCAAATAAATCGTAACTCTAAGGAGGCAATTTCTTCCCTACAAGTTTTTTCAACGTAACGCGTGAACGTAATGTAAAAATTAGGAATGTATGCATGCAATGTGAAAGCCAGCTCAACCTACTACAAGCTTTATCTCTTCAATGGGGCCACATTTCACTTATATATAATTTTCCTTATTAACCCCACAGGCTTCTCCATTGTTTTCCAGGTGACTTCTAACTTTTCACTTGCATTAAGGCATGTTTTCATCATCCTTTGTGTTGGGCGGTGATGGCCTAATCATGGTCAAACTAATTGGGATTGTCGATAAATTATTAGTTTTATGTGTTGATAATGTAATTTAACATGGGAAGTCCATATTCATTTCAAAATTTTACATATAAAATTATTTTTAATGTATCCTCATACTAGTTGAGGGAAGAACTAAATATAAAAAGTAATTATCTCAAAATAATAGTATTAAAAATATGTTCTATGTTAACATTTTAAGAAGCAAATAGAGAACCTAGATGATGAACTTTTTACATAGTTTTGTAAGTTATAATTCTAGATAGTAATCCTCAACTTTTTAATAGTCCTTTTTTCTAGCTGAATATTACTCTAAAAGTTGTAAGACTTTAAATTATCATTTTTCAAATACAGTATCAATCCATTTCCTTTCAGTTGTTTTTATTTTGAAGAAAAAATAAAGAAGAAAAGAAAGTATTGGAAATAAATAAGGATAAGGAACAAGCCCCAATAATAAAAAAATGTATCATTTGTAATGGCTGCTTTTGCATTGCGTGGCTCCTCCACCAGCCTCATAGTTTAATCAAATTCAAGCTTAAATTAAATCACGTTTAGACCCAACTTGCCTTAATTAATTCTGGGTTTTGCCACTTTCAAATCAGACCACTGATAAAAACTTGTAAAAATTTGTTCCTTCCAAGAAACCAACAAACCCTTTTTGTATACTATTTTTGGTCAATTAGTTATTGGTTATTCTATAAGTCTTTTACTCAATCAACTTTTCAATGCAGTCAGAAAACAACTTCCAAACTTGGTCCACAAGTCAAAGACTCTGTTTCTTGATTCTCCCCCCCTATATGACATGTCTCTCCAAGCCAGAGTGTACACATAAAACATTCAAACTTGTCCAAAAACATTCAAGTGGGATCTTGGAGAAATGGAGTTGGAGTTGCCATTACTAGATGATGTCCTCATAAAGATAGGAATGTTTGTGCTTGTTCAGGTTCTGGTGTACCTAATCCATTCCAATTCTTCAGATATTTTCTCAAAGAATAAGATGAGATCATTAAGCTTCAAGCCAGCTCGTTCTGTTAGCATTCGCCGGATTCTAGCCGCAATCTCGGATATACCCCCAGAAGGAGATGCATCACCATCATCAAGAGGTTCAAGATCACCAAGCCAAGAATTTCCAATCTTTGATTTCAAAGAATGTTAAGCTCTAGCTTTAGGTATAATAGAACTATGTTTCAGAGGTATTTGTAGTTATTTGATTTACCCTTTTTTTTTTTTTTTGGAATATTGTGTCCATTAAAGAATTGGATGCAAAATTGGTTAATTTATTTTCTTGTGTTGGATTACAAAACAAAAACTATACATAGATGCTTACACATAGTATTGATTCAAGTCTTGGGGCTTTAGGCTGCCTCTAGCAGCATGAGCTTAAAAATTGAGATTATGATTCAGTCACAACCAAGCAATACTGATAAGATTTTATGACTTAAAAAAATTGAAGTTCAAGGAGAAACAGGTGTTATACTACAAGCTTTGTCTTATTTGCCAAAGATATATAATAAGCTTTGTCTTCATTTATACTACAAGCTAGCATATGCAGCTCTGTTGATGTCATATAGGTTAATCAATCTATTCATAACGTCATATGCAAGCCAAATTATTACCCGTTAGGTGACATATAAACAATTTAATGAAAACTTATCCAACTCTGTCCTCCACAAAGCCAAAACAATTACATTAAGAGAACTTAAAAACGATATGATTTAACCAGCAAAAACTTAAAACTCAAAACTACATACATAATCTAGCTTTTTTCTACAAAAACCCTTTCCAAGTATAAGCCATGCTTCACTCAAAATCTCTCTCTCCAAACACACCACAATACTACAAACGTACAAGTGTGTGTGTGCGTTTATAACATTTTTTTAAAGAAGTAAACAAACATTTGTACAAAACAAAGAAGGAATAAGTGACATTCAACACAAAAAATGGTTATTACCAAAGCTAACTGAATTCTAATTTGGCTGGAGAAAATGAAACCAAACCATAACCTAGACTTTGCTATTGGTTTCTATTTGCCATTGGAACCCAGGTTCCTTCCTAGTACTAATAGAATCAACCCCTATCGCAACCAAGTCTGTTGATTAGATCAAATTAGTTAAATCAACTAAGTTTATTAATTAAGTTAAATCTATTAAATCGGTTAAGTCTGCTATATCAAATAAGATTTCGGTTTGTTTTGCTTTCTCCTATCAGCTAAATTTCATCAATCCCTCTGAGGCACAGTTTCATTATTAGCTGTTCGATGTTCTAAGTTCTTGAGATACCACCCACCACTTGTATTCAAGTTCACGTCATCAGTGGAGCGAGGCAAGAGGGCCACCAGAGCCATGACCCTGGTACTCCATATAACACAATAAAATTGTCATTTAAAATTATTTAATTTTCCCTAAAATTTCTAGTTGTTTTGTTTTGGTCCCTCTCAGAGTCACAGCTATGACCTCCAACTAAGAAAAGAAAAGCTGGATTCACCCCTAATCGTGATAACTTGACCCTTTTAACCAATACATAATCTAGCAGAAAGAAAACAGAACTCACCTTTACAAAGAAGGTCTTGGAGCAGATCTCTGAGCTCTGGATTAATAAATTCTTTTAAGAGAGAGAGAGGATTATTTACAACCTTAAGGATCAGAACTTAATTATATGTCTGGGAGTTGGAAGTCAGCTGACTGAGATTTATAATAATTAAGGACTCTCTCTTCACTTTAATTTGAACAGAGAACTTCCATGTGTTACAAAATACACAGACACATTCATTTTCATAGATCAGTCAACCCTTGTAGTAAATAACAACCTATCTTTTTATTCTAAAATGATCAAAGAAAGAAGCCAATCAAACTCCTAGTACCATTCTCAACTCAACAACAGTCCCCAACCACAACAGCACCTGGCATGGTTGAGCTAATAGCCCCCATTGTTTCTGCCGATAGTAATGCTAGTACTGTTTTATTTTTTACATTTTTTTATTTTTTTTCATTACTCTAAAATCTATGTGAATCAATCAGTCCTGATTTAATTAGCCAAGATATTCCACTAGCTGAAACAGACATTTTTCCTGACATGCAATAAAACGTTAAATAACTAATCTGATGTTGTCTTGATCTAAGTAACATATCATTTTGAAGTTAGGAAAAATAAATTCATCGTTCAATGTTTCAGTAGACGGGTTCATTACAATACAAGAATCCACCTCTGGAGAATCTTAGAAGTAAATGGAGTTGCAACAGTAGCTTGAGCAGCAGTCATGGTCCTTCTTAAAACTGAGGATATACTAGAGTCTCCAGATCCAACCACACTAAACAAAAACCTCAAAAACCAGCAAGCGTCTGCACCCTCATTCTGGATCAGGCGAGCCACCAGGAACCAACTGTGATGTAAACAAATTATTAGTAAGAATTTATTACTTCAATCCATGTTGGTATACTCTTTGGCTTTCTTGACACCTGAGGCTTACAAAAAGCATCTCCCAGCTTATAACACACATCTTTTCATTCCAAAAAATTTTGAGCTTTTGCTTTGCCCATGATTTTTAACAAAATTCCATCATGATTGTATGTTGTGATGTTTCAAAACAGTTTTAGTAGGTACCAGTTACGACCTTTAACATACTAACAACTTCAAAAAAACGTTTATGAACTAAAATAACAGCAATTCATGTTATACTCACAATCGCAATGTTGTTTCCATTAAGCAAAATCTGATCAAGCTTCGTGATCCGTCTACCTTCAGCAGTGATCTCACTGTTATACAAGTATAAAAGCAGAAGGACAACAATCAGATACAAGTCAAGCAAGTCCTGCTTCATAGGTGTAAAACGCCAGATCATAAGTAATAACTGCATATGCATCACAAATGGGAACGTAAGAGGCGTGGCCAATCCAATCCAATACAACGGTTTGAGAATTCAAAGTCCTACCAACACACATAGTCCACCATTATGAAATCAGATCAGAGCACAAGAATACTACTTGAGGCCTCTATCATCATCATCATCATTAAATTCAACACATCCTGCTCTCCATGTTTAAAGTGCTAATCACAAATATACCTATTGCCTAGCAAGCAAATTAAACTTAACAAAGGCCCAAAGCATAGACAATACTAATTATATGTACTATTATAAACCCTAGAAGTGAGTAACAAAAACATAACGCTAGAAGAGGAAGGCGGGGAATAAAGACATACTATTCAGTGACATCTTCAAGGACCATGTTGACATAGACATCGAATCCCCTGAGAGTACCAACAAGCTCCTTGTCACCTTTCATTATCACCCATATTTTGGAGCCTATGCACCTGTCTATCAGCTCTGCACCACCCCACCAACAACATGTTACGTTTCATATTTCCACCTCTAAATTACAAACACAATATAATAACATGTGGGTACCTGATGGGAGCAGCTGTGAAGGATTGTTGGCCATGGCGTTGCTACCTGTTCAATTCAAAGATCACTCTTTTCTGCAGTTTCTGGGAGCGCTTGCAACTTCAATTGCACCTAAATGTCTAAAATGCCCCTAGGTTTTTTCACTTGTCCTTCCCCACGGGGAACTTGGCATTTTGCCGGGTTGGGTTGAACATTTTAATCCGACCCGATTATATAATTATTTAACACAACCTAATATTAATCGGACCACAAAAAGTTGATTTTGATATTAATATCCCTTTAAAATTTATTTGTTTTCAAGATTTCAATATAATTTTAAATTAAATTATCGATATTTTATTATTAAAGTTATAAAATTTTATAAGAAAATATCATAAAAATGATGAAATCATCTCACTAACATTAAAAATAATTGTCAATATAGCAATTGCATAGTGAATATATGTTTAAATATATTTCTTTCATTCAAAACTACATAACTTCATCTTTGTTTAATAGTTAAAGAAAAATTACATAACAAAAATTATATTATATTTTAATTGAGACGAGTGCAGAGCAAGAGCATAAAACTCGTTCTCGCCTCGTGTCCATTATTGGTTTCTTCTTGTTTAAGTGGTTCCAAAAGCATTAACCATTATAGAAAAGAGCAAAATAGAATTTGGTAACTGATAAATATTCTAATTTTTTCCTCTATTGTTTAATTTAAAGTTAATGTTTTTAGTGAAATAATATAAAATATCACTACATTTGTATTGGCTAATCAATTTTGATTAAGGAATACGCTATGTACAAGTTTTGTAAACCAAAATAATGGTGAATTGATATTTAAAACTTATAAATTGATTTTAAAAAATATGATTAGTTATGAACTTATGATTAAGGTTTTCTACAAAACAAAGAAAATATATGAGAAAATATTTTTTTCTTTGAAGTGTAAATAGTTGTTTATTATTATTATTATTATTTATGGTAGAGGAGGGAGGATAAATGGTTGTTTACACTTAAATCTAAATATACTAATAATTTAATTGGATTTTGTGATAAATAAATAAATTTATTTTGATAAGATTAGTTTTTACTATTAAACTTGGTATTTATAGTAAAGTTCATTTTATTTTATTTTTTTCTTGTAAACATGATATATTACGGGTCACAAAATTATCAAGACCCACTGAGATTACGTATTATTATAATAGTTTGGATAACTACTTACAGAAATTGAATACAAGCTACTCTCACAATCAATAAGGAAAATGATAATAAGGAAAGTGATAATTTCTGCACCTTTCACATGTAGAACTAAATAGAAGGTCAAGTTAGTGCAACATTATGGCCCGCATCACAGCTGCTATGCACTTTACAGCCTCATTTTCATGCAAATAAACACTACCCATTGAAGACGACCCGTTGGTTCTCGATCTCCATAAAAATGACAACACGGATAATATGCATCGCATTTAATAATACCACATATCTAAAAAGGTAAACATCGATTTCAAGTCCATATCCAAGAAAGCAAACATCAATTTTAAGTTGAGAAAAACGTCTGAAATTCAATCTTATAAAATTTAGAAAAAAATATATATATATATCATAAATATCACTAACATTTAAAATAATTATAAGCATATCTATATTGATACCTCAATGTATGAAAATATCCATTTATATCATTGAACATTATCTATGTTTTTATCTACCTTGCTTGGTATCAAATCTTTGTAAGTTTTCCACTCACGATTTTTGTTACTTTATTCCAGGCGTTACTAATAGAATCATATGTATGCTACTCAACCTGATCCATGATCCATCCTGAAATATATATATATAATTAAATTTACATAGGTTATTCACTTTATCTCAGAAATGAATGAAAATAAATGAGTATAATTAGATTTGTCAACACTACTTAATTATAATCTTACAAGAAAAATAAAGAAATTTTCTAAGAATTGTCTGTACCATATTAATGGATACAAATATAAGAATTTTATTCTACAATCCAAGAAACAATAACCATATATATTTGCACAAATAATTGCGTCTTCTAATCTCGGAGGCCTTCAGGCTCCAACTCTCTGATCACCCATGGATGCTCAGCTGCAGCATCTACTGTGATTCTTTGCATTGGATCTGCATATTAACAAAGTTAACAATGTATTTATATTAATTGTATTGTTATTCAATTATAAAAATAAGATCATACAAGAACAACAAGATTTGGTTTGTTATGGTTTTCCAAATCAGGTAAATTTGATTGATCTCCTCTAAGGTGCAAAAATTATTAATTTTTCCAAACTTTTTATTTTCCTTTTGTTTAGGACCCTATCAAATATTTTATTTTAGTGTTAAAGTTGGCTCGGTTCTATCTAATCGAGATGTTTTTGAATTACCCTTTTGGATTTGTTTTAACCTAGCACAAGAGAAAACATAACTTACCTTTACATAGAAGGCGTTGGAGCAAATCTTTCAGCTCAGGATCCAATTCTTCTGGGAGTGAGAGAGGACTATTTACAATCTATCATGATCAAGAACTAAATCATATAATGAATAAACAAAAGAAAGACAGAAAATGGAAATATATACAGCAAGAGAAATCAAATCAGAGGAAAAGTAGAGTAATTTACCTTATCATAAGTTTCAGGAATGTTATCAGCAAGAAAAGGGTAGCAGCCCACTACTATATAGTACAATGTAACACCTATTGCCCATGTGTCCGCGGCTTTTCCACTATAAACTGCATCTGTTATGTGTAAATTAGCATGAATCAATAACCATAAACATATAATTCAGTCATTAATTCTTAAATCTGATCAAATACTGCTTATTTTACTAGACATTCATCGCTGAATTTGCCCCCGGATTTAAAATAACTAGTCATGAATTAATGTACATACCTAAATAGCACTCAGGTGGAGTAAAAGCTGGGGTTCCAGGGCATCTCTGGAGCTCGTCGTTATCATCCTATGAATCACAATTTGTTATATGTATAAAGAGGTCATGTATGAACAAAAGGCTTCAAGAAAGAATATTGATTTAGACAAACATCGACCGGTCATCACCTCGAATGCCTGGCTAAAACTAAAATCACCAATCTTCACTCTTCCGTTTCCTGTCAGCAAGAGATTTTCAGGTTTTATGTCTCCATGGATGATATTCTGCAAGAGAAAGACAAGGATAAGACAGTTAAGAATTGAAACCAAACCTATAACAATCAAACATTTCTATCTGTTTATTTTGAAATTTAGGATGAGAGATTGTTACATGACTATGCAAATAAATGACACCAGCAACTATATCCTTGAAGTAACTTCTTGCTGTTTTTTCATCAATCTGCCCTGGTTTATGAGAAATGTAGCTCATACGATTGCCTTCTACGTACTCAAGAACTGCATTATAACAAGTAAAACAAGCCCAAAAGAACAATAAATTCCAGAGAATTCAAGCTATATTTCATGATGAATTGCACGATTTTGTTTGAGAACGGAAGTGAATATTAGCATAAATACCCATATAGAGATGGTCTGCTGTTTGGTCATCAATCACTTCAAAAAGTTCAACTATATTTGGATGACACAACCTCTTCAATATTGAAACCTGCAAATGGATAAAAAATGGTGCAGTGGCTTATAATACTTGTTTATTGCTTCAAAGGCTTAAAGCTAATCATTCAGTACAAGACCAGATTTAGGTTGAAAAGCTCAAAAACAAAAATCGTGAGGTTTCATCTGTCTAAAACAGATAATATTGCCTAGAGACGATCCTGATTGTTACATCAAGTTTGTTCAAAACTTACGTTGAGGACTATAAGCATATGCTGCAGATTCCAAACGGAAGCTCACAGCTAGCCTTTTTTTACCCCTCTCAAGGCAGGTACTCATTAGTACTATCTGCTACTGATCCAATGTACACAACCCAAATTCACATCCAAATTCAGCATAAGCATCATGAAGAATTATCCATACGTATTGTGTTTATGAGAATGATTAGAAACAGAATCTTACTTCTCTATAAACATTTTCCATGGCTGATTCTGATTGTGTCACACGAACTCTGCGCAGACGAGACTTGCATATGGTCTGCAACAACCAAATTTTATCACTAATTGGGCTAAACCTTAAGCCTCCAAGACTTCTAATACATAATAACAATCCCATAATTTTTAATCATCTTCAGTTACCTTAATAGCATATGGAGTTCCATCCATGCTGTTTCGATACAATGCCTGCACCAAGTGTACATCAGTAGTTTTTATTGCTTTTTAACATGAATCAGAACATAACTACTAGTAAATTTCTTATATTAACATACCACTTTTCCATAGCTTCCACGGTTGATCTGTCTCTCTTTTACATATTCATTGATCATCTTTTTCCCTTTTGGATTCTACAGTATCAGTACAGCAAATCAGGTCAGAATTTATAAAATTGTTTATACCCCTGAATTATGCTATACCATATTAGTTTAGTTTCCACCATCACTAAACAGGCAGACAAACAAATTGAAAACCTTAATTTGAGCATAATCGAAATAATGCATTTGAAAGCTTAAACCGACAGGCAAAAACCCGAAAAATACTTATAATATACCTCAAAACACAATTGATATGAGACATGACATTTTCAAGTAACAAAAACAAAAGAGCATGCAGTATCATTACCTTGGTTAAAATGACTGAAGTTGTCTCTTTAACAGGAACTTTCTTACAAGTGTGAGTCTCTCTTGACATGTCAGGAACAGACAAAGCTCCATTTGGGCCTCCAAACAAGCCATTAGAGCAAACCCTTTTGTGGGAATCTCCCTCTTCACTGTCCTGTAGATAAGCACTTGCTAAATCTTCAGAGAAGATGTTGGATTTGGGGAAGGTGAGTAACATGGAATGCATAGCAGCAGCAATAGCTTCTGTAGAAGCACTTCTATCAAGCTGTTTAATTGACATAACAACCATTTGCTTTTCTTAACATAAAAGAAGCATCCCCATTAGCAAAATCTGAGAAGAGTTGGACTCTATTTCCACGAAAAAAAAAAATGTTGTTTGGCCAGCTAGTTATAGAAGAGAACCAAATAAGAACCCGAAAATTGATAACCTGCTTCTTGAAAGACAAGTGAGCGGTTCCAGAAAGTACAATGATTGAAAACGTCTTGCATCGATGAAAACGTGTAAACAAAAAAGAATAATCAAAAACTGCTAGTAAACTGAAACTTTGACTGTTAGTTTAGAATAAGACCGTAACGATTGAATATATGGATTTTTTTTTTTTTTTTTTTAAGAAACGGTTGAATATATGGTTACTGCAATTTCCTCCGTAGGTTTCATGCGTGGACCGCCATATATTTTTTTTAAATGACTGAGATTAACCCAAAATACAACCAAAATTAGTAATAATAAACGTTATGACGTAACGATAGAAGAAACTAACCCATAAAGAATTAGAGGGCAGCCCACAAACCATCATTTCGCATCCATCACCACTTATGCTAAATCTATGTGCGGCTTGTGTCTATCATTAGATCACAAGTCAATTCTCTCTGTACCGTCACATTTTTTTCCGTGTAAATTACATTTAATATCTGTCAAGTTACACTGATGAAAGTCAAAATCTTATAATTAATGTGCGAAAATTCTGCGGTTGATCATTTTAGCTACATTCCATAGCTATTGAAGTGTAAATAAATCATAAGTTTTAAAAAAATAAATAAGTTACATTTGTTCAGCCATATATATAAGCTTGAATTATTTTGTCATTTTTGTGACCAACAAAACTTATATTAGTAAAACTTTGCAAATAATATGGTAGGTGTACCACTCAACCTAAAAATTAGCCTATGCTTTTATTAGTTATAGGACTTGCATTGCTACTGTACAAACTTTATTCATATCAAATTGAAAAAAAAAAATCTTTTCATAAATTTCATGCGTTTATTTATAAAATTGTAACATAACCCATATAACCAATTCGGCTTTTAAAAAATTATTATTTTATAATAAATTATATCTTTATATGAAAAAAAATTAATTAAAGTGAAAGTTAAGAATGTGTTTGAATACGTTTTTAAAATGATGTTTTTAAAAAATATTTTCAAAAACGAAAAAAACATGTTTTGAAAATGATATTTTCAAAAACAATTATGTATTTGATAGCATTTTTTAAAATGCATTTCGAAAACGAAAAATAATAAAAAAAAAAACTATTTGGTACCATTTTTAAAAATAAGTAAAAACTGAAAATTTGTTTGAATGAAAACTGTATTTAAAATTGACGATGTAATTGTTAGGATGAGTGTGTTTAATTTTTTAAGTTTCACTGTACAAATAAAAATAAATTTTTAAAATGATAGAAAACAAAAAAATATATATATATTTTACCTTCACTTTCAAATTTTGAAAAGCATATTTTTCATTTACAAAAGCTTGTTTTTGAAAACAAACAACCAAACATATTTTCTTTCATTTTTTATTTTCAAAAATGAAAAACAAAAAATGAAAATAAAACCAACCAGGTCCTAATATTACATATGGTGACCTTCAACTATTAGTTTAATATACGATTTTACCAGTCATAAAACTTATGTTAGAAGTGCACAAACTGTACCATCCATCGATATCACAAATTGTATGGCACATGTTTTTGGCCTAAAGGAGATATCTTTTTCTGGAGAAATAATCACGGAATGGTTGTTTGAGGAACCGCGCAATTTGTTTGCTGATAGAGGGATTGATATACGTTGGTCGATGTTGTAGTCATGAAGATTGATCCGATTGCGTCTGAAAAAAAAACATGTTGTGGGGGGGACATCGGGTAGGTTCTTGTCATATCATGGACTGCTACATCTTTTTTTTAAGTTGAGAAAATGTCAACTTTAGATGGACCAGAGATTAAATTGATGTTGTAGGTGTTGAAGATTGACGTGCTGATTGGATTGAAGATAAAGATGAAGACGTGGGGGGTTGAATATTCAAAAAAATAATAATAATTTCATTTTATTTTAGGATTTAGTTTTAATTTTTATTTTATTAATTTTTAACTAATTGTAATTTTAATATTTATTAAGGACAAAACGGTCATTATCTGTGTTGCAATTAAAATAAGGGGTAAAAGAGTCTTTTCATACTTTTGCATTATTTGACAGTTCATACTTTTCCATTGTTTGACAGTTAATTGATTGACGGGAGAAAATAATTTGATATTTTAAAAAAAAAAAAAAATTTAGAGAAAATTTTATACATTTTCAAAACATAATTATAAATTTGATAGTTTTCCTAAATTTAGGGATGAAATTGAAATCTATATTTTTCTTTATAAATAAATTTAACAAACTAAAGTTTTGTACAACTCAAAAGAATTTATATATATAGTGCTTTTATAATTAAATATATATAATTTTAAAATATATGGACCAATCAATTAAATTCATCCATTACATTTAAATTAAATAAGAGAGATAATTCATTTTAGAAGAAAAAATGTAAAAGATAAATTTGATTGGTTAGTCCTTACTTTTTAAAATCAGGTATATCTTATTATAAAAACATTATATATATAGTAATTTTACTATCAATACTTCTTAACTTTAAAAAGTTGGGACGAATCAATCAAATTCATTAATTACTTTTGAATTAAATAAGAGTAAAAAATTATTTTAGAAGAGAGAATATAATGAATTAATTTAATTAGTTCATCTTAATTTTTTAAATTGAAAAAGTATTGACGGTAGAATTACATTATTTATATATATATATTCTATATATAAAAGAAGCGGCTCCCTAACGAAAAAAAGGAAAGTTGACAAATGCCGCGTAAGGAAGCAACCTAGTTCGAACCCACAACCTACATGTAAGAAAGGTCTGCCTTTACCACCAAGGCAGGCCGCCAATCTCGCTCCGAAAGGACTTGAATTTGGTTGGTGTTGATAGTTGAGTCGGTAGAACTTGTCCATCCATTCTGAAGCGAACTTTCTTCCCTATGTCAACTTAGATGTACTTGCACTCCATGATTTCAAGAGGCTTTAGGCGCAAAATTCTGTAGATTTCTTAATGCTCAGTTTGTAACTGTTCAAAATATTTGTAGAGCTCATTTTGCATCACTATAAATGAAGATGACTGTACTTTACACCATTATAAATTGGAATCTTGCACGGAAATATGTAGGAAGAATTTATCCAAGATAATCTTTATCTATAATTTCAAATTTATATAGATTTGGATAAATTTGAACTTCAGTTCTACATTCCTTATTAATTTTTTTGGAAATAATTGATGAGACTAACGTAACATTTTCGATCATGTTCATTTGTGATAAAATTATGTTATTTAAATTTTATAGGATTTTATAAAAAATAATGTTATATTTTTCAAAATTTTATTCAATTTTTTTATCTAAATAATGTAACAAAATGATTTGTAGTAATTATCTTAATTATAGAATGGAGTATTGATGATATAATGACTACAAATAGGTTTGTCATATCATTTAGACAATGAATTTAATTAAAATTTTGGGTAATGTAGTTATTTTCTTTTAAAAAATGAATGTATGAATAAAGAGATATGTTCCTCTCATTGAAGTTTTTATTATTTAGAAATTAGAGATGTCAAATGGGCCGGATCTGGCGGATCCGATTAGAATCTTTTCACTCAATTACATTTTGACCGGACATGGACTTGGGCTTACCACCATGCTCACCGGATCGGGCCGAACTTATAACTTCAGTACATTTGCAAAGCCCAGTTCATAAACCCAAAACCGTAAAGTTGGGCCCAATCCGAAAGCCCTGTACAAAATAATAAGAACCTGAATTTGATTTAAGGGTTCGAACCCAGAATCTTAGAAATGACATAGGATCCTTTTACTTCTAAATATTGGAGATGTAATATTTAAATTTATCATCTTACTTTGGATGATAATTTTGTCTTACGTTTAAAGTTTATAATGCATTTTCGTAACCAAATGCATGTTCGTAGAAGTTTATGTGGCTGTTATTGAATGTGCGAATGTGTTAATGTTTGAATGATGGATGATGAAGATTGAAGAAGGGAGATGATGGATAAAGAAGATGATTTTTTTTTTTTAATGTTTTTAATTATTTTTTAAAATTATGATAAATTAATTAATTATTTAAAATTTTAGGAGAAGGGTATTTTGATCTTTTTAACATAATTGACCATTTACCATTACTAATTGACAGTCAAAATTAACAGATGAGGTGTTTTTGTTGAATTTATAAATACTCAAATGATTATTAGTGCCAGGGATTATGGTTGCCACATTTGTATAATATTGACAAACATCAGAGATTTTTGTGCATATTGCCATAATAATAATAATAAAGCCAATAATCGAATCGGGGTAAGTCAAAGGTTTTTGACCCAAACCAAACCCAAACATTAACTAGACAAAAAATCTTGACTCAAATTCAATCTAAAACCATCATTCAAAATCCCTATTAAGCGAAGTGGCCATGTTGGTTTGGAACAGGTTGGGGAGGTATGCAATTCCTTGCCTATATTTCTTTATCGTTCTTACCCATACCAATCAACATCCCTTTCGTCAAAATCCATTTGATGATTTATCCCCTTTTTCTTTCCTTTTTTCCCCCTCTTTTTTATTTATGAAAATTCAAATCACAATCTAACCTCTCATTCATTCTTTTGAGCATTCATGCTTCCGTATTATGTAATATGGAAACTTCTAAAGGGTAAAAGACATCTTTTTAATTCAAAATATATTATAAGAGAAAAGTTGGAAGTTGAAATAACATTAGAAGGTGTACCAAATTAACATAATGTTACTTTAATTTGAGGTGATTGAAACATTCTCTTTACCTCTCCCTAATGATTGAGATTTGAATCCTACAATCTACCACGGGTGTTTTTTAAATATGTGCAAAGAGTTTTTATTAAGTGACATTAATAATTATTTATCTTAACAGATCTCGATAGATTTTTGACTCATTTGATGTGATTTTATATTTTAAAAAGATTGAAATGATAAATTATGGAAACAACCCTCAATTTTCTGATAAAAATATATATTTTTACCCTTTTACACAATATTGATATGTATTTCTATTTTTAATATTTGTTAATGATGCAACTGTCTTTCCAAATTAAAACTAATTGTAAAAGAATAAAAATTTTCAAGTGAGACATACATGTTGTAAATTGAATTATATCATTATATTAAATATTAAAATATAAAGACAATTTTTGATTGACTAACATGGGAGGTGCCAAATTCTTCCCTATGAAGCAAGCCTTTTTATGCCGACCTCTTTTGTGTATATACATGAGTAATTTGGTTGTGAATAAAGATGATATATGCATGACAGCATGAGTAATTTGCCTTTCTCACATTCACTCTTTCTTTCTCCCTTTTTTCTTTAAAAATATATATATATATATATCCATTAAAACTAACCTAAAAGACAACCAAGACCAGGCAAAATGAGACATTAATGGTGCGACATGAAGAGGAACTCCCATATGAGAGAGTCGACCTACATAAATATGAGAGTACAATCCATAAGAAGTGGGGAAGGCAACCACATTATTAGCTAGCACTGTTGGGTATCAAACCCAAGTTCAGAGAGAACTTGGGTTGTGCTGCCAACCATTTTGGCAAAACACATTAATTTTATTTCATTTCCTTTGTTTTACTCTTACATTAATCTTATTTTATCTCCTTTGTTATACATGAGCAATTTGCTCTGCTCGATTTCAACATCTCTCTCTCTCTTGATAATTCTTCCACGTCAGTTTATTTTTTTTTTGTTTTATAACAATACACTTCTCTTTTTTAATTATTGTGTACAAATTTATAAGTAATTATAAATTGTGCTAAAGGGTATAACGGTCATTTTAGTATTAATACAAATAAAATGGGGCTATAATTCTCAAGCCTATCTATTTAGATATTTGATAAATGAGCATTAGTGTTTGCTAAATAAAGGTATATGGGTTTGATGTTGAAAGTTGATTAATTATTTTAGGGAGCTTTTCACTCCTAGCCAAATCAAAAAGAAAAATTTGTTTTTATTAGCTTTTCTATAAAAATTTATTTTTAATCCCTCAAAAAACTATTTTCAATTTATATTCGAATTTACCAAACTACCCTCAATTTATATCCGAAATTAGGTTTTGTGGCTCGGGTTTTGTGGGTACATCCGATTGTCGCCTTCGTTGTTGCATCTCATCGAAAACCTCTATTTTCAAGCCAAATCCAACCAAATCTAATCGTAAACATCAATACCCAATATCCAAAATACAAAAGAACTCGAAAATCACAAAAAAATAAAAAAATCCTAACAAAACTCAAACAATCAACAAAGAAAACCAAAGATCTTATACCATGAGCAATGGAGGAGGAGAACAAGGTATGCCGGGATAATTTAGGTAATTTGGATATAAGTTGTAATTATTTTATTTAAGAGGTAAAAAATGAATTTTCTTAAAAAAATAGGTAAAATTAATTTTTCTTTTTTAGAATTGCCATTTTTTGCAATTTTCACTTTTTTTTTTTTTTTTCCAAAGTCATGGTTATTAGAATCTTTCGAACTTTGTTTGATTAAGAGAAATTATACCCCTTAAATTAAAACCAACGGACAATGAAACATAACCAAATTTGATCAAACTAATTTAATTTGGTTTGATCTACTTTGAAAAGATATTGGTTCAAAGTGGTCTCACTTTCCATAAGACCAAATTACTATTATTATTTTTTAAAAGAAAACAAGACGAAAATTATTTCGTTGGTCGACTTTTTATCAAAACCAAACCAAAGCAAACCATATTGGTATCACATTAAAGTTATCATTCTCTTGCAATCAATATTAGTTAAAAGATTTCTTATGATCAAATTCAAATAAATAGGATTCTTTATACTTAACCCAGAAAATACAACACTAGGAGTTATCAGATGTTTTTATAAATTAAAAAGTGAATGAAAGTGGAGGATATATACTTATATATATAAAGAAAGTGTAATAGAGTTATAAAGGAATATAGATATTAACAAAATAAAACGAAGATAGATTAGATATTTTAATCTTTTAAAAAAACCTCAAAAAGATCAAAATTTGAGTTTCTCAAAGTGGATATTTTTCAGTTTTTTTAATTCCCCAAAAACTTTATGGGATGTCAACCAAATGACGTAAAAAATTCTAGTAGAGTTTTTAGCATTAAAAAGGTATTTTTGGCCAATATATAAGATGTATCAAACGTATATTAAAAGATAAATTTAAAAGTGTTTAATTTAAATAGATGTCAACCAAACTACGTAAAAAAAATCAAATAGAGTTTTTAGTATTAAAAAAATAGTTTTGATCAGTAGATAAATTGTACCAAACATGCATTAAAAGATAAATTTAAAAGTGCTTATTATATACATAATACTTTTGACCAGTAAATAAGTTGCACCCAACATACACTAAAAGATCAATTTAAAAGTGCTTATTACATGCATGTACGTATGTAACATACATACTTCAAATACATACATACATACATACATAAATGCTTACTTTAAATACATACATACATACATACATACATACATACTTGCTTTAAATATATACTTACTTACCTCAAATACATACATACATACATACATACATACTTCGAATGCATGCGACAAGCAATCAGGGGATATACATACATACATATAAAGCGTGATCTCCTTCAAGCGATCAGGGGATGTAGCTCAGATGGTAGAGCGCTCGCTTAGCATGCGAGAGGTACGGGGATCGATACCCCGCATCTCCATTTGTGTTGACTTTTACCATTTTATTGTTACGGATTATTTTCCTCAAATAATTCACGCATCCAATTCAATCGAGTCGCTCTAAACTCACGCACATTACCATCACAGACATCTACAATCCTATAGTGCTCCGCCACCTCACCTGGGTCCCACATGATCCCAATTCTCCAAACCTAAACAAATCACAGCCCTCGGTTCACATGTAATACTATCACCTCCCAGCAGCTAGTCCCAGGTACCACCTCAGCTAGATAAGAATTAAAAAAAAAAAAACAAAGTACACACACTTCTATGTCACTCACAAATCTACACATTATTTTTAGGTTGTCCCTTTTGCCTCTTGATTTTCGTCACATAACTGGTCAGTGGTCTGATTTTGACAAAGATTCATTAAAGGATCAAATTCTACAGAATCAAAGGACACCCCTCTCATTATTAAGCGAAAGATACACAGTATTGGTAGAGAAAAAAGGAAAAAATGAGTTCGTCAAAATCAGTGAGGAAGGTAGAGGTGGTGTCACCAGTACCTGCTGACATTGACATTGCAAACTCAGTTGAACCACTTCACATATCTCAGATTGCTGAGGACCTCAATCTCAAACCCAACCACTATGATCTTTATGGCAAATACAAAGCGAAGGTGATTGCTTTTTTGGTTTTGGTTTAATTTTGTGGAGAAAAGTTTGAATTTTTATGATTTTGATTGGTTATTTTGATAAGGGTATGAATTAAAAACCACCCTTTTGTTGTTGTTGTTATTGCCTTTTGGTTTTTGATGTGTGTGTATTGGTTCAGTC
The DNA here is from genome assembly GCA_021234005.1 of Nephelium lappaceum. Taxonomy (NCBI): domain Eukaryota; kingdom Viridiplantae; phylum Streptophyta; class Magnoliopsida; order Sapindales; family Sapindaceae; genus Nephelium; species Nephelium lappaceum. The sequence goes on from CM038009.1 coordinate 8,754,667, forward strand.
TATCTAGTGGATATAGCGGTATAAAGAGCATCATAAAATGGGAAAGCTTTTGTTTTTCATTTTGCTATTCTATTTCTTGTTGATGTTGGTTTCTCATTTAATTCAGTTGTGAAAAGATTGAATTTTGATGATTTTCATTGGTTGTTTTGATGAGGGTATGAAATAAAAACCACCCTTTTGTTGTTGCTTTTTGTATTTTGATGTGTGCTTTTTTGTTCAATCTATTATCTGAGTTTGAATGATTTGGTGATTTTGAGATTTCTTTTTGTAGGTTTTGTTATCTGTGCTTGATGAGCTTGAAGGATCTGGAGATGGGTATTATGTGGTGGTTGGAGGGATCACTCCAACTCCTCTTGGAGAGGGCAAGTCTACTACTACTGTTGGGCTCTGTCAAGCAATGGGTGCTTTTCTTGATAAGAAGGTATAATTTACTACTTATTTACATGAACCATGTCTTTCTGAGTTTCAGTTTGTGCTTTTGTCTATTCTTATTGATGTATTATTTTGAATAATCTGTATTTTGTAGTTAAGATGATCCGGTTATATAACCCTTTAATGTGGGATAGACAATAGTTAAATCATGGTGATTATAGAATGCAATAGTTGGAAGTTCCCAAAACCTCTTTTCTACTACTCATAAACGCAGCATTGTGCTCTTGGATGTCTTGCAACTCTTGTTGAGTTTAGACTTCGTATCGTGACATGGTATCATTTTATGCTGTTCAACAGTAAAATTTCATGGATGAGGTGCAATATTTTAGTGAGAAAAATGTTCTTTGGTTAAAGCAACTTTTAAGCCTGGGGTTCCTGCGAAATAAAAATACTCTTTTTTTTAACAAATTATGTATTGTCCACTCCTCTCATTTTACATGTCACTATTCTCCTATCATGCCAGCAATCATTGGCTTCTGTTCGTTCAAATTGTTTTCTCACTCAGCAGTCTCAATTATGAGAAAATTGTGCTTCATCTGCAGTTTTTATCATGTCCTGCAACCGGTAATAGGGAAAATAAACCAAATAAGTGACTTTTCCATTTCATTGTATATAAAAGCCAAAATAATGGTTCAAATCCAGATATCAATCCACAGGCCAAGTTTCATTCAAAATTAACCAGATTTTGCTTCTAGTCACAATCGAAGAAACTGATTGGCCTTAATACTTTCAGATTTCCCATACAGAGGTTAAATACTTAATTAGTCTAGATATCGTACAATAATTCTTCTGCAGAAATCATTGTTGAAGCATTTACTTGCATGAATATTAGCTACCGTTTGAGTCTTCTTTAGTTTGGCTTTAATCTCTTTCACTAGTTAAGATGGAGTGCTGCCAAGTTGGTAAAGCTTTTACCCGTCAAAATTTGCTGAATTGAACACTTCATTCTTTTCAAAGCAGCTCTATTTTTGAAGATCCTCTTTTGTACCTTTATCTGGAAAGTGATTGACTGTTCAGGATGAAAAGAAAGAAAAGGAAATAGAGTGAGTGTCATGGTTCTAGCTGTAAGTTTTATGTTTTTGTATGAACTGATATGTTTAACATACTTAGCAGATGAAGTGTTTTATGGTCAGCTATTTTCACTGTTACATTTCTTCTCCTTTTATATAAACTGGTTTTGAAATAATTATAGTGGTTGTTGTCGTTGCACAACTTTCAAATCTGACCAGTGGCTTTGTGTTATTTGGTGAGGGGATCTGTTTAGGCATAACCCTGACCGTATTCCCTGATATGATGTAGGTTGTTACCTGTGTGCGTCAACCATCACAAGGACCAACGTTTGGAATCAAAGGGGGTGCAGCTGGTGGTGGTTACAGTCAAGTGATTCCGATGGATGAATTCAATCTTCATTTAACAGGCGATATACATGCAATAACAGCTGCAAACAATCTTCTTGCTGCTGCCATAGATACCAGGATATTCCATGAGTCAAGCCAATCAGATAAGGCTCTCTTGAACCGACTATGCCCTCCAAGTAAAGAAGGAAAGCGTAGCTTCAGTGATATTATGTTCAGGCGTCTGAATAAGCTTGGTATCTCCAAGACCAAGCCTGAGGATCTTACGCCAGAAGAAGTCAAAAAGTTTGCTCGGCTTGATATTGACCCGAATTCTATCACATGGAGGAGAGTGATGGATGTAAATGATCGATTCTTAAGGAAGATTACTATCGGCCAGGGCCCTGAAGAAAAGGGGATGGTGAGGGAAACAGGATTTGATATTTCAGTTGCTAGTGAGATAATGGCAGTATTGGCCCTCACAACGTCAATAGCTGATATGAGAGAGAGGCTTGGAAAAATGGTTATTGGAAATAGCAAGGCTGGCAATCCTATAACTGCTGACGATCTTGGTGTTGGAGGCGCCTTGACTGTGTTAATGAAAGATGCCATCAATCCCACTTTGATGCAAACCCTTGAAGGCACCCCTGTTCTTGTTCATGCTGGCCCTTTTGCAAATATTGCTCATGGAAATTCTTCTATTGTGGCTGATAAGATTGCATTGAAGTTGGTGGGACCAGGTGGATTTGTGGTAACTGAAGCAGGTTTTGGTGCAGATATTGGAGCTGAGAAGTTCATGAATATCAAGTGCCGATATAGTGGTTTAACTCCTCAGTGTGCTGTTATTGTTGCCACGATAAGGGCCTTGAAGATGCATGGTGGTGGGCCAGAAGTTGTTGCTGGCAAGCCTCTCGACCGTGCCTACTTAAATGAGAATGTGGCTCTGGTTGAAGCCGGTTGTGTTAATCTGGCTAGGCATATTTCAAACACAAAATCCTATGGTGTAAATGTTGTGGTTGCTGTGAATATGTTTGCAACTGACACTGAAGCAGAATTAAATGCGGTTAGAAATGCAGCATTGGTTGCTGGTGCATATGATGCAGTGATTTGTACTCACCATGCCCACGGTGGAAAAGGAGCGGTTAGTCTCTTTTCATCGTTAAATTCAGTCTGCTTCCCTTAACCACTTAATTGAAAAACATTAACATGTGACCTAACAAGTAATTAATTCACATTGGCCAATTTTTAAGTTCCACATTGCATTTTTGGCCAATTTGAATAGCTGTTGTTTTTAGATAATCCCGACACAGCTTCTTTCTATTTCTTAAAATCTTATAGACATTCTACCATCATCAGAGAATTTCTGCTGTTCTGCAGTTCACTTTTTTGAATAAGAATGTTATATTTATTGCACTCTAATCCTGATTCTGGTCTTCAATTTCTTTCAACTAAGTTTTTGTAAAATGATCTTCAGGTTGACCTGGGAGTTGCGGTTCAGAAAGCCTGTGAGAATGTGACACAGCCACTAAAGTTCTTATATCCTCTAGATATAAGTATTAAGGAGAAAATCGAGGCAATAGCAAGATCATATGGTGCTAGTGGTGTTGAATACTCAGAGCAGGTAAATGCTTGATTTGCTTCATACATAGTTCCTGTCTTGTTGAAAAAACTCAGAATTGTTATATAGAAAGCCGCTGCATGTTGTCGATCTTTAACACAAGGATAAGTCCTGTATAATTTTTTTCGTGATCTGTTTTTCCTAACAGTGGTAAGAGCCTAGATATTATAAATTTTTTCAAATGTGTGGACTTTTTAGAACTTTGTGTACTGAATTGAGTTTTCCATTTTTTTTTTAAACTATTTTAAACTAGGCTGAGAAACAGATTGAGATGTACAGCAAGCAAGGATTTTCTGGTCTGCCAGTCTGCATGGCAAAAACGCAGTATTCATTTTCTCACATTGCTGCTGAGAAGGGAGCCCCAACAGGATTTGTCTTACCGATAAGGGATGTAAGAGCTAGCATCGGGGCTGGATTCATCTATCCTTTAGTTGGAACAATGAGTACAATGCCAGGGCTGCCGACAAGGCCATGCTTCTATGATATTGACATCGACACCGCAACAGGAAAAATTCGTGGTCTCTCTTAAGGTGTTAAAAAGCTCGCCCTTGTGTATGATACACAATACGATGACTGAGGTGAGGGCTCCACTCCATCCTCTGCTGTTCTCTAAAACTTTTATTTGTGACCTTTTCTAATCCGGGTTCTGTTGTGTGACTGAGAATGAACATGAATAAAGAGAATAAATAGTGTTTCGAGTTGCTGTTTCATTTACCTTAATTCTGACAAACTTGTGATTTGCTTACCATAAATCTGTCATGTGAAAGGCATTAAAGCAGCACAGCTCGTACCAAGTAAAAAGGCACTTCAACTAACATACTTAGCTGAATGTTTGGCATGTTCTTTATTACTGTACTTTTGTTTGGTAACATGATGGATGGTTAGTGCCATCTAGATCTGGTGCGATTACAAGGTCTCGCAAACTAATGTGTACTCGATGCATTTTGAACTCCACAAATGACTTACCGTATATGTTCCATATCATGGTTTTTCTGTGTTTTGATTGAGAGCCAAACACATCAGGATGGTTTTGAAATTTGTTGGAAACTTGTCTTGAATTGTCTTCAGGAAATGCTTACATGAAGCTTTGTCACCCAGGTGGTTTGCTGGATGGTTAACTTGAACCATTCCAAGGGCAAGTCTGAGTTCTGAGATACAATTTTGCTTTATTATGGCAAAAGATATTGGTTTCATTATACATGTCATGAATAACCAGGCTAATTTCCATTCAATATATTTGGTCTCCAATGAACATAAATTTTAAAATGAACCCCAAGAAACATTTTTCAATAAAGGTCTTTTTCAACAACATTCTATCCCTGGACACTTTAAAACGTGAATTATGGTATTTAAAAGTTCCTGGTTTAGGAAAATTTGTCAGAAAAAGAAAAGGCTGGCTAAAAATAAAGGAAACTAATCGATATCACATTTTAGACCAAATGGAAGTGTGAGACCCTTCATTCAATTTTGTTAGCTGTAGAGGAGTTATGCTAATTCACAAGTCTAATAATGTTATTGGAGAGTTAAAATCTGCTGAATTGAAACTTTAACTATTGAAATCAGGCCAAAAATTTAAAATTAAGCTAGAAAAACATATACAAACTAGTGACAGCTTGTAATTCTACAACTATACAAATCCTACTTACAGTAGTGTTCACTCTACATGACAGACAATTAATTACTTGAATTAATCACTTCTTGTTTCTATTTATAAGAACTAAAGTTTATAGGGATATTAAAATGATCACAAATAATTAATTGAACCGTGTAAGCTTTGACCAACTTCAGACATAAATAAATGTACACACACACAACTGTGTATATCAAGTTTCCATAATCTTGACATGCATGTCATGTGAAAAGAACTCAAATCTCTGTTTGCATATTTACTATATATACGCTTTTTAGATATCTACTTGTTGCAGAATTCTAGAACTTCATGAACATTTATACTCGACTTGTCAATTCCTTCATCAAATGAATTAAAAACAAATCTCTAGAATCATAGTTACGTATAATAATAAATCTTTGGTTATTGTGACTTGATAAATAATTTAAGACCATTAAGTTTGAAATGTTATATAATCCTCCAACATGGATGGCCGGTGTTGGCTACCACCGGTAGAGGCGAACCCAATGTTGCCCCACCTCAAATGGTATAAAAAAATTAATATTATATTTACTTTTAAAAAATAAAAATTTAATATGTAGTATTCTCTTTTCTTTTCTTTTTTTTTTTTACTTTTAAATTATATATATGAATGTATATATTCTAAATTTTTATTCTCTACTTTCGTTCATATAATAATGTATTTATATTTTTATGAAACAAATTAGTGAATCTTAATTTTTATTAAATTTTTAGACTATTAATTTTTTTTTTAAAAAAAAATTTGTTTTAGAAATTGTGTTATTTTTCAACTTAACCAACATCTAATTTGTGAATTTTCCTTGACTAAATTTGTAAGATCAAAATTGCCAATAGATTATGATGTTTCAATTATTTTTTATTTTTCATTTCTTTCATTGTGAGATAGTGTGAATTTTATTATTTTATTAATTTGTTTCTTAAAAATATTTTAATTAAAATGTAAGTGTGATTTTTAACCAAGTTGATTTATTAGGTGTGTTATTTCAATTTGATATGAACTTTTTAATTCAATAATTTTATTATAAATTCATATACTATGTTATGATATTAGTTTTTTTAACCTAATAATTATTATTTATAGCAAATGGTAATACTATAGAATTGTGATATAATTGATTCAGTGACTTCAACTTCACATCCACTCATAACTCAAATGATTAATGCACTTTTCATTCACACTATGATAGAGGTTTAAATCTTATCTCACGTATTTACCAGCATGTGTGAGGAGTTTTCTTCATTTATTGTGCAAGTCTCATAATACTATATGTATTAATTTTCGAATCATATATAGAGTTTTTAAACTCAAAAAGTTTCAACAGATCTTTAATATAATCAACTTATAAATGTGTGTGTACATATATATATATATATATATCGGACTTTAATAAACAGGTATACCTAATTTTAAAAAGTAAAGATCAACCAATTAAATTCATCTATTACATTTGAATTAAATATAAGAGAGAATTTATTTTAAGAGAGAGAATGCAATCAATGAATTGGTTGGTCCTTACTTTTTAAAATCAGGTATATCTGATTATTAAAACTCTCATATATATATATATATTTGAAATATATCGATATATCAATTAATAGTATTTACATCATAGTTGGATTTTAGCGTTATTGTACATGATATGTTTTACTCTAATGCCCCAGCTTGTATAAATTTTTGGGTCCGCGCGACTGACCACCGGTGACCTCCACTATCCTAAAACAATTTTCAGGATTATTTAATTTATAACCTTGTATATATGCCGACTTTCCTCCAGCATCGGTGGCTGGTGGTGTTACACCTGTGGATCGTGTTGAAATTCATAATCAAGATGGGTTTCATGTAACCCACTTTAATTTGTCGGTTACAAAGTTTCTACCGTTGAGGTTGGTGTCCTAATTTTTCATCAAACACGGGATTGGTTAAACCAATCAAGTCGTTTGCGTCCCTACAAACGCACTCGAACTGCCTTTTATGAATATTATTACTGATTCACAGGTGCACATGCATTTGGGCAGGCCAATTGCATAACTTTTAGGGAATATTCCCTAAACAATTAAAATGTATGGACCGATCTTGTTCCATCCACCACTACTCCCAGACATTTTGACAATAACTACTTCAAAGTTGTGCAACAAACCAATCAGGAATTGATCTCCACAACTGGTGCTGATACTGTGCCCATCCTTAACAATTTCGCGAAAAGCCAAGCTAAGTTCTTTGATGCTTTTGGTAAGTCCATTTTTTAAAGCACAAGGCCATTGACAGGACTAAATGGGGAGAGCACTAGGACCAACACCAAGAGGGTCAATTAAACGTGTCTTGAAATGTTTGCGTTGTGTTACAAATAAAGTATTAGAACTTTATATATACTCAGTATTTAATATTTGTCAGTTTAACTTTGGGGTGCTTTCAAATCATCCACCTTATGAGATAATATTTATAATTGTTCACACCTCTTACTATAAATATAAAAAGGGTTGTCACGCATGTTACATTAATATTTAGTGCCGCACTATTAATATTAACAAGTGATGTCATGCACTTGTCATTCTTAAGGTCATGTTTTGAGAGTTAATTAAATCAGAGATCGGCCACAAATGATGATTTAAACAATAAGTTGTTAAGATCCATTCTAGTATAGGAAAACTTATAATAAATTTTAAAGAGAGAGGCCTTTAGACATAACGAAGAGAGATTTACACAAATTTAAAGATTAATTATGATGTATGTCTTGGTCTTACACTTTAACCAAATTTCACCATATAGTAAAACAACTAGAACAGCAACAAGTCAAACACAGCCCTATATTATTATAGAAATCTCAAAACATAATTTGGGCCACATAAACATTATATCACGGCAACACACAAGGTAAACTTCATAAGCTGAAACTCTCTCCTCATACAACACCGTGACTTGTCTGCAATCTTATAAATGAACTCTTCATTTTTTATCATCAGCCCTGATTAATTATTTAGATGGAGCTAATCAAACCAGCGTCACCAGATGATTCAGTAGTAATTGAGCCTGAATTAACCACGCTGCAGTTCAATCTGATCTCACCAGCAGTTCCTGTCAATGGGCTCAAATTCCCCATCCTTATCATGGACACCACAAATCTTTCAAAGAAAGCAGTCTGGTTGCTGCTGTAGTTGCTAACTATGGGAGCGGTATCGGCCCCAGATGTCGAAAACAGCTCCTGATCGCTTTGGAGAACGCCATTGTTTGACAGAAGATTAGAGAAATAATCGTTGTCGAATGCATCTGGGGTGGTCGGATCAAGATTGGTTAAAACGCTCCCGTTTCCGCCTTGGGGACATAGTTGCTGGAGAGTTGCTAGGAGGGTTGTGTTCAGCGTGGGATCAGGACTGTTGGTATTGTTGAAATTGAATAACCGAGAGCTAAATGTTCTACATTGTGCCCTACCAAATGTGTGACCCCCTGAAAATATGAACAAACATGCATGCATGTAACATACCAAAACCTTGATTAATTAATTAATTACAAACTATAAACAACTAATTATATGATTATTTTAATTTGTTATGATTGGGGCAGGGAAAATAAGATCAAGCACTTGTATCAAGGTCTTGATAACAACTGATCCTGATTACAACACTCAAAAAATGTTGATTCACAATTGTTTTTTTTATAAGCAAGAAGGGGACCTAAATCTCACATAAAGAAAAATAGAAGCGAAAAAGAAAAAAAAAATCATTTCTTGATTGTTAATTTGTTGTAGTAGGAAAATTTTGTAAAAAACGTATGGTAAGAAGTACCTTTAAAAAATTTTCAGAATTTTGTTTTTAATTGTGTGAACAATTATGTCTCTTTAACTAATTGTGATGACAATTTTGTGCTTGTCTTGGGAAAAGTTCCACAATATGCTAGCAACTCGAGAAATTTTGTGCCGGTAGATACCACTTTGATTGAGAATTTTTGTCATTATTATAATAATTACTTTCTTACGGTAATGGAGATCGAGACTTTTAATTTTTTGATTTGATATTTATAAGGATTTATTAATTTTTAGTTTCAAAATCAAAGAAAGTTGTATTTGAAATTCTTATCAATCAAGGGATGAAATTAAATCTTACTAAGTTGATTTTCTGTATGTTGATCAAACTTATCGATGTTTGTAAATATCAATGACCATTACGTAACTAAAGTGCCAAACCAAGTCACGATAATTACCAGAGAGAGAAACAAGATCAGTATCACCGTTGAGGCCAACATTGATAAACTTGTTTTTGAGCACGGGAAGACCGTCAGTGGGTGCTGGAATGTTCAGATTGGCAAGAGTTCTGTTTGCTGTTAAGCTGTCTCTTCTTCCCAGTGGAACCGACCACGAAGGACCACCTGACTGCAACCATTCATTATTGTACAAAAATCAACAATAAATTCAAGATGATGACATAAAAATTAATGGTCAGCAATTGTTAAGGACAAATCCCATGTCTCAGCTACAATATGACCAAGTCCAATAATTTAAATGATTCTTCTCCAGCAAGTAGTATTGTACCCTAAATAACTTGGTATGTATTTTACCATTTAGGATTAGCTTGTATTTGAATTTTATACTAAAATTCTGAAGTAACCGTGTATCTGTATATCTATTTATAAGTGAATAGAAACTACTTACTAAATTATCAGAAGTTGATCAGATCTATCAATTTTTGTATCATAATCACTAATCAGGGGCAGGGCTGAGGTGTGCAGGCGGGGGTCATAGCGTACTCCCAAATTTTCTGTTTTTTCAGATATATAAGAATAATTATATATATGTAACTCGCCATCTTATATAAAGTACATTTTGTTCTCTCTTTAAATAATGTATAGGTATTCATCGACCTCACTAAATAGGTTATCTAGCTTCGCCCTCAATATAATAGTTCATCTAACGAAGTGAAACGATTATTTTTTTTACACGACAAATTATATATTAAAAAAGGTATTCCATTCCTTCTAAAAATAAAGTATTTGCCTTTTCAAAAGCAAAGGACATACTTCCCAAATAATAAAAAAAAAAAAAAAAGCAAAGGGCATAAAGGTAAAGAGAATGTTGCTTTTGGGTTGGCTTGTATGTAACGATTGAGGCATAAAGGTAAAGACAATATTGTTTTTGGGTTGGCTTGTATGTGACAAATTGGTTTTGGATAAAATCTTAAAATGTAGAATAAAAACCAAAGAGGGACGGAAAAATGGCTAAATTTTCACTATCAAAATGATAAAATTAATTTTAAATTACATAGATTTTAAGCACATAAATTATAAAGTTAAAAGGTCTCGCAATTTGCTAACCAGGTCACAAGGCCAGACCATTTTTTTTTTTAAAAAAAACAAAAGAAAGAAAGAAAACTGACTCATGAGGTTTTTAATTTTCAAATAGCATACCAAGAAAACAGATCGTTCAGCAGCTACAGCAAGAATATCAGCACAGGAAACAACGCCTGGACAAGCACTTTCCAGTGCAGCTTTCATGCTATCAACAACATCGAAGCCCCTGGCTGAGTTGTTATTTGCACCTGCCTCTTTTTCACTCTGTATTGTAGCACTGTTGTCCAGTAAAATCGATCCATCACAACCCTGAAATAACACAGCACATTTTTAATTAATGTGATTAATAATTTCCTAAGATTATTTGGTGGTCCAAATTCAAGGAGACAATTGAGAACGTAGAACAAAAAAAAAAAATTATAGCTAATGACAAGTAATATATATATATATATATATATATATATATAAAATTGGGTTTGGGTAGCAGAAAACTTCAATCAAAATTGACTGAAAATGGACTATAGAGGGATACAATATTGAACTTGAAAACTGCTTAGTGTATTTTATGTCTATTTTTGTGAAATTTATTATTATTATTTTTTCGAAAACGATTGACTTTGAGGACTAATGGAATATATTGAAATTAAATATTATTTAAGTGAATAGAAATCTAATTTCCAAAAGAACGAAAAAGTTGAAAGAACATGTGTACATCACACAACCAAAAGTAAATGTATAATTATACTTTTATGGTAAAGGTTATTAAAAAAAAAATCCAAATAATTGTTGAATAATATTTATGTGTTCAGAAATATTTTTTACTTTGTTTAAAATGATTTCAGATCATATTTTTACCGTTAATGTTGAGAGAAAACCAAAATAATTGTTGAATAATATTTATGTGTTTTGAAGTATACATATATATATATTTTTTTACTTTGTTTAAAGTGATTTCAAATAAATAGCCAAAAATATCATCTGTAAATCATTTTTATTGATTTATTTTTTAAAGAAAGAAGTAGAGAAGCGATATTAAACAAAAGAGAAGCACAAGAAGAGATACTAGTTATTACATTAACAAAGCAGTCATGGAAATGAAGCCTGAGGAGGCTGGCTCCGATGCGGACATCGGACACGAAAGCCTGCTGGAGGACGCCGCTGATGATGCTTGACACGTTCGGACACGTCTGGTTGTAAAAGGTCGGAGAGAGCTGAGCGTAGGAGGTGGTCGATGCCTGAAGCAAACACGCAGCACAGAACAGAGCTGCAAGTAGACGGTGGAAAAGAGAAGACATTTTTTTTTTTAATGTTACAAGAACGAACTGTTCAATGTTTTGGGAGTTACGTTAATTATGAGTCTTTGTATGTCATTATATAGGAAGTGACAAGACACAAATTTCAAAAAAAAAAAAAAAAAAAAAGGACACAAGAACAGAAGCAGATTAGAACCTTGCAACAAGCCAAGCCAAGCCAAGAGCAAGGAAATTTCACATGGGATTTAAAAGTCAAAGGTTTGATTACAATAGCTAAGCTTAATTATGTCGGTTTGCTGTGAGCTTTTTCTTACGCGTTACTAAATTTGTAATCGGTAAATTTTATAAATAAGAAAATAAAAGAATATATATATAAATTTTATCGTTACTGTCTTTTAACTTTAAAAAATTAAGATAAATTAATCAAATTTATTTATTATATTTAAATTAAATAAAAAAAAAATTATTTTAGAATAGAGAATGTAATGGATGAATTTAATTAGTTCGTCTTAATTTTAAAAAGTTATGAAACACTAATGGTAGAATTACTATATATTTATAATGCTTTTACAATAAGGACTTTAAGAATCAATCAATCAAATTCATTCATTACATTTGAATTAAATATAAGAGAAAATTTATTTTAAGAGAAAATGTAATGGATGAATTTAGTTGATTGGTTTTTATTTTTTAAAGTAAATGAGTTCTTATTTTAAAAACACTATATATATATATATTTATTTAAATTGGTAAGACCACTAATGTCAGTTATTTATTATATTCTCTTTTCTGAAAATATTTTATTATTATATTTAATTCAAATATAATAAAATTATTAAATTATTGATCCTAATAACTTGAAAGTTAGCACCCAATGACCTTAAAAACTTTATATATATATTTATATGCAACTTTTATAATCAAGTATACCTGATTTTAAAAAGTAAGGACAAATCAATCAAATTTATTCTTTGCATTTTAATTAAATTAAAGGAAAAATTTGTTTTAAAAAAAAGAATATAAATAATGAATTTAATTGATTGGTCCTTGCGTTTTAAAATCAGGTATATCTAATTATAAAAGTCATATATATATATATATAGAACCGCGTCACTTCCTATTTGGCCTTGTGAGTCCGTGGGTTTGTTGGACCTTAAACATGTTTTCGACTCAAAATATTATTTTTGGGGACAACACACACACTCACACATATATGATTACACATTATGAATGAACGAATAATTGCTAATTATAATGGCATTTAAAATTCTTTCCTTCTTATACTTATGAGTTGTAGATAAATTAATTTTATTTTAATTCCTATTTAGTTCTTATAGTTTAATAATTATCCTTCTTTTTAAGATAATATTATGGAAATTTAATTTCAGAATATTACGAAAATCTTTTTTTTTTTTTTTTAAATTCAATGACAGATACAACTTGATGATTGATTGATTAGATGAATGAATAACAAAAACATTCCAGCTCCGGCTAACAATTCTAGTTAGTCATAAGATCATATTTAAAATCTCTACACTTATAACACGAATTAAATGAGAAAATTTATTTAAATTTGGCGATGACACGAAGCTGACTATAGCAGATGTCATGCCGTCGAGAAAGTCATGAGAGATGAAGTCGATATGATTGAATACAAGGTCGGCTTTTGTTGAAATTTTAGTTAATAATACAATTGTTCAGCGTTTTTGCTTGGATAGTAAGTAATGAATTCAAATTAATTAGCTTTCGAGACATGGTTCAACTTTATTACAGTCCATTTATAGAACATGTGGGGTTTAGCTTGCTTTCGTGAAACTTTCATTTCAAGCTTTTAGACTTTTAATTGTTCACCTGCTCCCCCCGTTTCTAACGACACAAAAGTCGGTGACAATTATTGCATTGGCTTGGAAAATGTGCGATATGCGTGCCTCGGGCCCTCGGCACAGTCAGCTAGGTCTGACAACTCACTTGACTCGTTTTCTCTCAGTCTCTCTCGCGCACAAATTTCCTTCCGACTTCCAGAAATCATCATCACCACTTTGAGGTCTCCAATAGTATTACGTATTTTCAAGCTTTATTAATAATATATTAACAATTTTTTAAATATGAACCCATTTTAACAAAAAAAAAAAAACATAAAATTATAAATCTTCATCTCCAATCTAATTATCAAAAACAAAATATACATCTATTTTATATCCAATCACTGTAAAATTTATGTGTCACTCTCTCCCCGTTTAAACTTTTTAGTTAAGAAGAAAGGGATAGAAGACATCTTTATATTTATAATTTGTGAAAAAGAGTTAAAAATGATAACTTGGATTTTTAATAAAGTTTCTCCTCCATACATATATCCATGCACACATATATATTATAGGTTAAATAATTATATTGAAGAGTTTTTTTTTTTTTTTTTTTTTTATATCGTTATCCGTCGATTCTACGTGATAATGAATTCTAGCCAAATTAATAGTTGTATTAGATATGCTATTAGTGCTTAGCAGTGAGTTATTCAGCAGTTGTAACTTCCTTTTTCATCACTTTCAGTTGTATAAAATTTGAAGTTGAGATCGAGCTGAATATGTTTAAGGGAGAAGTTAGAGAATTCCATACAATTATATTTTCCAATGGTAAAAAAGAAAAAAAGGGTTTATTTTCAAAATTTTGTAAGAAAAAAAAAAAAACCAAAACCCTTGTATTGGTCAAGAAATTTATGGTAATTACCGAAAGGGTTGTGTGACACAAGTTAAGATTAAAGTCGACGAACAGATGAGAGAGATACAAAGAGAAAAAGACAAAACAATAAATGCACTTCATGCACTGGTGGTTGCGAACTTGCACATGTTAACGGTACCCTTAATTTAATACCATCCAAACCGATTCAGCCAATTTTGACTGATAATCTATTTAGGAATTATAGCAAATTTTATATGTACAAGCTCAATTACTTTTTCGAAAATGTGATTTTCTTTTGCTATTATTGTGATATTTACACTCTGTATTTAATCACATCAAAGTTCTTATGTTTCTGACTATTGACATTAAATTATCTTATAATTATACATACAAAAACTTATATAGTATTTAATCTCATAAGATCTCAACAAACCTTTGACCATTTGTGTTAAATTACATTGTTATTTTATACAATATACGAAATTTATTAGAAATGGTTTAAAGCTAGTGAAAATTTGTTTTTAACTTCAAACATAGCTCCCAATCATTTTTAATTGTTTTTGAACCTTGAAAAATAATTCGTATAGTGACAATTATTTTATGTGCAGTTTTGCATCAAATGTTTTATACGATGGAAAAAGATTGAAAATGATAAATTATATATATATATAATACTTTTAAAATAAGTACTTCTTTACTTTAAAAAATAAGGATCAACCAATTAAATTCATTTATTGTATTTAAATTAATTCGAAAAGAAAATTTATTTAAAAAAAAAAAAGAATACAATAAATTAATTTAATTGATTGATCTTTACTTTTTAAAGTAAGAGAATTATCATTTTAAAAGCATTATATATATAAGATTTTTCATAATTAAAACATCTTGATTTTTTTTTTTATTTTAGGATAAGGATGTCCTTAATTTTTTTTATTTTAGAATCAGTAATTATAATCATATATTTTAAATGAGTTCTGTTATGTAACAAGGTCCATTAGAAATTAACGGTTATAATTTATCATTCGAAATAAAAATTTTAGAACATCAATTTTTTTTTTAAAGTTATTTGTTTGTTCATCCATTACCGTACTTACTAAATCAGTTGATGGGGGAAAAATCACTAGCTAATTATTACAAGATCTTTATTTTCAAATATCTACTTGACGAATTTGCATGCAACACTTACGAACTGGCAATTGGCTTCTCAAATCGAAAAAAGCTGGCCAAGATGAACTTTCAAAAGTGGCGTGTGCACAAATTATGTTGGGTTGGTGAAGGAGGCAGATTATCTTTCACCACGTGGAGTGATGGCCGTGTTTGGATACCGCGAAAATGATGGAAAAGACATAAAGATGAAAGATATCTGATGATCAGAAAATAAGGCTTTTAATAGTTCGAAGTTTCCTTTAAAAAAAAACAAAAAAAGTTAAAAGTTGTATTGGCGTGCATGAATCATGGACATTATAGGTGGTACTATGAATCCACTTTCACGTGCAGAGGATACTTTTCTTAGTCAAGATATGATCAATATTACACTTGGTTGTTGCATTTCCAGATATGCATTGTATTTGCCTCAATAACTATTGAAAATTCTCTTTTTGGAGAAAAGTTTTTGTCGTGAAGTTGAATTCTCGAATCATCTTAAACAACGTCGAGTTTTTAGCAAGTTTTCAAATCATGGATATTATCTTTAGTTAATTAAAGTATAAAAATTGAAAAAGTACATAGAACTAAATAAAAGGTTTAGTTACTTTATTCAATCATCAACTTTATTATTCAATAGAAGCTTCTTAATTAGTTTTAATAACCATATTTATAATTAATTCAAGGATTTCAATTAAAAAGTATGGTTAATAATTAGATAAATTAGCTAAATCCATAGATAAGAGGTTGATCCGATGGATGAATGACTCATGGTTAAAGGGCAATTCTTTATTAAGCACATTACATAAATATTTCCCAAATTAATCCTTGGGCAAAGGATCTTCGAAGACATGTAAGAATCCAAGTCCTGATTTTCGACTGCCTTTGATGAACATGTATGATGAAATAAAAGAAATGAAGTTGCTTGGAACCGGGTCAAGCTTTGTAATTCCTTGCAAAGCCCATGCTTGGAGGACATCTTTTGGTTAATAAAGACTCGGCCGGCAACGAAACCATTTTTTTTTAAGAAAAGAAAAAAAAATTAAAAATTGTAATTAATATTCAAATATTATTTTTATTTTTTTAATTAATTTGATTTTCTTTTTGGGTTGTGACGCGGTAAGTGATGATTGGTTAATATGTTGTTTTATTTTATTTTTTTTACTGTTACACGCAAAGTTATCCAAACGTGTTTTCAGTAAATTTATAAATCATCTGTTAATCAATGTTGTAAAGGGGTTGTTTATGTAATTATCTTTTTTAGAAAATGGATGGTTTATGTAATTCACAGATAAGTTATATATGCATACAATAAGACCAATGTTCAGAATACGTTTGTGCAATTTGCCATTGATTATATATAGAATGGAAGGAAGATTTGTAGAGAAGATAAAGACGGAAGGTAGCAAATACAAATATTTTGAACGTGCTCCAAACATAATAATTTCATTAAGAGCTAAAAAGTAAACATGTTAGGGTGGTTTCCTTTTCTTCTTGACCTTGGCTGCGTGCAATGTTTTCTTTCTTCCCGTATGAAAATAATCAATGAAAACTTGATAGAGATATTAGGATTTAGATAAGGGTGGCTCTATTGCCACTCAAATATTTCTCACCACATCTGTATCTTAATGAAAATTTTTTATTATTAAAATATTTTTGTACAATTATAGACCATTTTTTTTAGCTTATATTGTGTACAGACACTCAACTATTTCCTTGTAAACCCTAATATTATATTCGAAATCAAAACCAAAGTTGTAATATGAAAATATAATTTTGATATGTAACAATAGACTGAATTAACAATAAATTGATTTGGTGGATTATCATGAATGAATTAAAGTATGTTGCTTCTTGATTGGAAAAGGAAACAAAAAGAATTGTTTGATCTTTCAAAGTTTGGTAAAAGAGCAACAGAGATTGCTACAATTTTTTCATGCATAAATCTGTAATGTTTTGCAACAAAAAATAGCAATTTATTATTAAAAAAAAAAAAATCAGTAGTTTGTTATATTTATTACAGAAAAATCTGCATTAGTTTTCTTTTTCTACATTTTATGGCAAAAAGTGCAAAAAAAAAAAAAAAAAAAGCAACAAGCAAAAGACAGTTTCCATTTGTTGATTTAAAGGTTGTGGTTTATTTTTCTCTGTCATTTCATTTTTTTTTTTTTTATGTGAAAGCCGAAAAAAAATGGGTGTAGGGTGTGGAGAAGAAAAATAATATGGTTAAAATTAACAATTATAAAGATATGTTTAGTATTTCAAAGATATCAAAAGTAAAACAATCAATATTTAATTTCTTAACATAGGTGCACGGAGTAAATGGGTGTTATAAGAGCTTTTTTGGATGGCAATAGAGAGCCACATTTAGATTAAGTTGTAATAAGTTCTTATACTTGGACTGATCAGCTACAGAAATAGGTTTTAGGTCTAAGGATTTATGGATTCAGCAGCTTTAGGCCCATTAACTATTGGGCTTTTTAAAAATTTTGCACTCTACTAAAAAATTTTGGACATTTAAAAAATTCTGAGTCTCGAAAATAATGGGTGGGATAGTTGCCCCTCCTGCACAAGCCCAGGGTCGACTTACTGGTGAGGAGTTGTACTTAATAAAGATTTTTCTTGTTTTTGCTTTTTGGATTTTTTTTTTGAAATACTAGAAATTCATTAACAATCTCTCAAATTTGGGAACCACAAGCTTTCAAGCACCAATCACTAAGCCAAATTTGGGTAAACAAGATTACGCTTACATACATCCAGATCAAATATTCCTCAAAAGAGGATAAAACAAAAATGACTAGATGGAATATCAAATGATTCCCAAACATGAAAATGACATGATACATTTGAAATATACCCAATTCACATAACAACTAAAATATAAATTAATATATAGGACATTAAAGCATAAATGAAAATCTACATCAACACAAAAGTAGTTTATACAAATCAACCTCTTTGTGCCAAAGATAACAACATCATTATAAGCTACATCTTGGAAACTGATAAATGGTGAACCAGAAGAAAAATGTTCCCATATAGCAATCAGATTTCCTACTACTAATGGAAGTTACCTTTCATAGATTTGGAAATAGCCACGGAAATAACATTCTTGAAGAATGCTGATTACTCTACCATATCCATAAAAAACCAATCCAAGATTCGTCGATACATTTGGCTATCAAGGAAGTTTGAGATGATTGTTGATCTTCATCTAAAACTGCTAATCATCGCACTCCAAACTTGCAAAACGAAATGGTTTTTAAAGGTTAGATCTAGATATTATTTGGATGTAACCCTTAAAAATCTCAAAATACCTATAAGAAACAGAGAAGAGGAAGAAACGGAGAAGAACCTTGGTCGAGACTCTGTGGAAGACCTGATCTGTACATCATATTGGTTTTTAAGGGGTGGATCTAGAAAATCTTTGGATCCAACTCTTATAAGCCCCAGATCTAAAAGAAGACGTTGAGAAAAGAAAGAAAAATGAGAAAAAATTGGCAAATGATTGCTTCAAAAGATCGTATCTACCCACAGAAAAAGCTTCTACAAAATTTCTTTCTTTGGAGCTCTCTCTTAGTAAAGATTATTGATTGTGAAATGACTTAAACTCGTGAAGCTTGGTGGAGTAGATATAGGCAAGATCGGCAGAACCACTATATATTTGTGTTTGACCTCCCTTAATCCTTATCTTTTTCATTTGTGCAATTCATGTTATAATTGTTTTTTTGCGTATTAATTTTGGGGATGCATATTGTGGCTAGAAATTTGATTTTGTTTAGAAACTCAATTCACCCTCCTATTGGGTTGCTTTACACCCCAATAACTTTATTGCTAAAATAATTTAATTTAACAATCATGTGCTAAGAACAAAAGACCCCATACTTTTTATGCTATTTAAAAAATAACTCTTATATACTTAAAAAAAATATTATATTAATATAGTTTTGATAATTTCTTTTAATGATCATGTGAAAATTTTAGTCAAAATAACTAAATTAATGTAGTTTTGATAATTTAAGAGTTGCACAACTAAAAACTATAAAGATCGGTTGAAAATGGGAACCAAAACAATTTTCATCTTATAAAATAATTACAAAACTTAACAAGAATGATATTAAAAGAATATTAATTTTTAAAACTGATTGAATACAAGTATTATAAAAATACATAAAAAGATAAACAGAATGAGTTCAAATTTACTGATATAAAAAGTTATTTTTAACCGATATATTAATCTTTGAAATTAAATGAATAATATATTAACTTAAAAATTTGACTTAAAAAATTGACTTTAATATCTACTCATTCATTATCACTCAATCTAATGGTTATTCACTTTGAATTTCTTCACTTTTTTCACTATCCAATCAAGTAAAATTGGATAGAAAAATATTGAAATCGCATTATTAAATCAATTTTTTTTTTAAATAATTTAAAATTTTAAGTTAATATAGTTTAATCTTATATAAAATAATTATAGAATGGTGATATTTCCATCCCCCAAAAATGGTTCCTGCACACACCCCTCAATAATCATGTTTATCCAAACAATACAAGAAAATGGAACAAATTATTCTAATCAAAAGCAACAAAGCTCCGCTATGCCTGCACTTGGCTACAGATACAGCATCCTGATCCAGGTGCGAAGTCATTGGTAACATTTGGAGCAGAAGCTTTTTCAATTATCTTCCAGTGTCTTCTCTGCACACTGCAATCCCTCTCATACAGTTGCAACACGTTGCCATACTTGTCTCCAAATATTTAGGCTTCTATGTGCCTTGGTTGAGGTATTTCTCTAATAAAATGGTGTTTATGCGAAAAGATGCAGCAGCCTCACATTGTGCTCCCCGGAAAGCTTCAACAAAATCGTTTGGACCTTGCACAATTCTCACACTCTTTCCTCCGCCTCCATGAGTAGGCTTTATTAAGATAGGATATCCAATTTTATCTGCTTCTGATTTCATGGACTCAACATCATGTTCATTGCCATGATATCCTGGCACAAACGGCACTCCTGTTGCGCCCATTATTCTCTTCGAAGCACCGAGGAAGCCATTCGAATCGGTCCTCCTCCGGCTCGCTTGAGCTACCTTAACCGCCCCTCCATTGTTAACGCTGTTAAATTTTTTATGAGGCGTGCAAACAAAAGCATATCATTTTTTAGGGGTGGAAATATCGCCACTCTAATTATATGGAAATGTAGCCAAGTGATGAAAATGACTTAGGGGTGGTCCAAGACATTTATTGTTAGAGTTTGTGGTCCAATAGGACCTGGTGCAGTGACCAAATTGGGTAGCACCTTAATTGAACCCACCCCAGGCCTTCTTAGGTCACAATTCCAAGTGATATGTTTCATTAAAAATCACTCGGGCATGGGGGTTTGAACTAATTAACTTACTTTATCTATACGTTACTTTGATTCTCATAAGTATGAACAAAATATCGGAAATATTATTAATTTTTAGGTGCCTACATTACCACTCATGAATATAATTTACCTACAAATTTTATAAGTACACTAATATCTAAAGTTTAAAAATTAAAACCATTATTATAAGTACCCAATTAATATCAATATTACCCTTATTAAAATGAATTCACTTATTCGTAAACCCTCAACATATTAATAAATCCAATCAACAATCCTACACCATCGGGTTAATTGAAAATGCATGACAACATCCATAGGAGGTAAGGTTGGCAAAATGGACAGGGTCTTTAGACCCGATCCGTACCTGCAATCATGTGGTTCGGGTATGGACCCGAACCTTTATTGTAAAGACCCTTAAAAGAACCGAGTCTGGAAAAACCTATAATTTGAGGGTAGGATATGGGTCCATCTGTGGGTCTCCATCAGACCCGCAAAATACCCACTCCTTATAAAACTCATACCCGTTTCATTTAAAAAAAAAAAACCCAACTATCTGTCTCTCAACTCTCTCGACTCTCTCTCTCTCCAATCTCCATTTGCCTCTCCTCCTCTATTGCGATCCATCGCCGCGGTTCTTCGTCGACTACGATCCATCGCCGCCGTGTTGTCGTCGACCACCAGAACATCTCCGTTTCTCTCTCTCCATCGTCGACCAACAAAACCCAGGTCTCTCTTTAATCTCCATCGTCGCCGTTCCTCATCGAGCGCGATCCATCGCTGCTGTGTTATCGCCGGCCACCAGAACATCCCCATCTCTCTCTCTGTCCATCGCCGACCAACAAAACCCAAGTCTCTGCTCTATTGTGCCTCTCCCTCTCCATCGCCACCGTTTCTCTGCTCTACTGCGCCTCTTTCTCTCTCCATCGCCGTCGTGTTTCCGTCGACAAACATTTTCGTCTTTCTCTCCGTCGCCAACCAACAAAAACGTAGACGAAACAGATCTCTCTTTGATTCTCCAAACTCAGGTCGGTTCCCAGATTCAGCTTTCTCTTTAGCTTTTTGTTTCCAAGCATCTGAAAATTTCTTTTGACTATGATTTGAGTATCTGAAATTAGATAGATTGGTTTTTTGTTTGTTTTCAGTAAGATTTTTGTTGGTTTATTATCTATTTTAGATTTTGTTATCTGGGTTTGTTTTGTTTAGTTGATTGCTGTAGTTGACTTTGTTTTGTTTAGTTGATTTGGAGAACTGAGATTGCGAGTCGTGTGGATCATTTCGAGTCTATTCTCAACCTCGGCCAGACACCATTTCTTGAAGCAGATAGTATCGGACCACCCCCGTCTTGGCAGCGTTGTTGTAAGTGATGGCAACAATCAAGGGAAGCTCCGTATGGGGAGAGAGCAGCTGGCGGAGATGATGATGGGTTCGGCTTCTGGTTTAATGGAGAGGACGCCGGTGCCTGAGCTGATCATAAAGATGTCACACGTGCGGCTGTTGCAGCTGCCAGAGACAGGCTACAAGATAAGGGGGGCCACGCTGGTGGAGATCAGAGCTCTGACTGTGGGGGATGCAAGAGCAACCCAACCCCTTCATGCAGATTGTTGTTTCGATGGAGATGGAGAGGAGAAGGCGTTTGCTGAAGCCGTCAGGGAGATGTTGAAGGTTAAGAAGAGTTATGCCATGACCATGAATGGCTTTTGACCTTCTTTTTGCCATTTATAATTGGTTTTTGTTGTCATAGAGATTATATATACTATTGTTGGTATCACTATCATAGGCAAAATTACATCAATAGAGTAGTTTCTGCATATGCAACTAAGTTCACATATGCAACTAAGTTGGTGTTTGTAAATATTGATGTTTTTAAAACAATATTTCTGCACGTGAAGAGAGAAATTGCTACTTATCTCTTAGTGTTTAATCAATGTGAGAACCAGTTAAGATGCAGTATGGAAAAGGGTGTGTGGTGTGAGTTTATATGATCTATGTGGTTGTGAGTTTATATGATTTATGTGGTTGTGATTTGCATGCAACATACTAGTGGCTTAGTAATTTAGTGGAGATTTTTATCCTTGTTGGATATTGAATGCAGAGATAACACTTACTATTACTAGAACACCTTTGCCCAAGAATGCATACACCATCGATATAAGAGTTAGAGAAATATTTAGATGAAAAAGTTGAAGATAATCATTCTGACTTTGATATTTTAGCATGGTGGAAAGGAAATAAAGGGAAGTATCCGATCTTGACTAGAATTGCCAAAGACATCATCACCATTCCTGTGTCTACGGTAGCTTCTGAGTCCGCTTTTAGTACTGGGGGTAGATTCTTGAGCCCACATCGTAGGAGATTGCATCCGGACACATTGAAAGCATTGATGTGTGCACGAAATTGGATATGGGCTCCACTTCGAGGTATGAAAGTAGTTATAAATTTAATTATATTATGTATATTATTCGTAATCATCAATTTAATTTTCAATTTTTCACTTAATTTATTCTATTAGGTGGCGTTCCGGAAGAAGAAATATATCATAAACAAGATGAAGAAGAGCCATCATTGTCTTAATTTTATTTTTTATATTTATATTTATATTTTTTTGTTATTTGTTTATGTAAATTAAGGATAAATTTTATTTGTTGTTTAATTTTGATTATAACATGTATTTTGTAAAATCTAGCAAGATGATTATAGAATGGATTATGTGATATGAAATTAGTTTAATTTGATTTAGTAATTTTTTTTTTTCACAAATCAGGTTGGGATCTTGGATATTATAGTCTATAAATATTTTTTTTTGAGAAATTTTGATTTTTTTTTCTTTTGGAAAAAACGGGTCGATCTGATTTGACCGGGTTGACCTAGTTAAATCTGGATCTGACTCGTTGACCCGGATATATTTTGTAAAATCTAACAAGACGATAATGGAGTGGATTATGTGATATGAAATTAGTTTAATTTGATTTGGTGAACAAATTTTTTTTTTTTTGAAAGAATTTTTCCCCTTTTATAATTCCTTGACTAAAAGAGATTGTTGCGAATTTTGTTTGAATTCATCATCCCATAAATGTGTTCACAAGGAAAAATCTACAAATTAAGCTCCCTTGGGCGCCAACTAGCCTTAGAGCAAGACTTGACAAAACTCAAAAGTGGGAAAAATGGACAATAAACTTCAGATTATGCATAGATTAGATCAAAATTTACACAAACAAATCAAGTTATCGAGTCGTGTATCATTATTCACATTACATCTTTAAAATTAAACATTAAATTTAATTGGACGACATAGCACGACATTTGGAAAGGCCAGAAATAATTTTAGTGTTTTAATTTTGGCTGAAACCTATGCTGGAATGAATTAAATAAACTTACATGCGTTGTCTCTATTTGAGTTAATAATGATTAACTTGGAAGTTTGCCAATTATTTATGTATTCTTAATTTGTCAACATTGTAAGCCAGGAGTTTGAAAAGGAATCTTATGAAAACTCAAAAGTCCGACATTTGGTTAATTACGTAGTTCCTGTACTTTTAGAAAGCGACAGGCGTCACACTTTGGTATAGACTGCATGCGTTGGATGCTACGAATAAAGAACATAATTCTATACCCAATCTGGTGGGATCTTCTATTTGACGAACGAAAATGCATAATGATAAAAAAAAAAAAAGAAAAAAAAAAGAGAGAAGAAAGCTGTAAATAAAAATAAAAATATATGCAGGAAACACCACGTACATAGATTATTGGGTGTACAGATTAAGATAAATCCAGATAAAGCAAAACATGAACATTTAATCCCTTAACAAGTGCACAAGAGGGAGCCAAAAGCATTTGATATTATTTTTAATTAAGATCGACATATGTTCTAAATTTCGTAATTGAAGACTTCTTTGTTATTAAAATCATAAATTTCATTTTTTTTTTTTTAAAAAAAATCATAAATTTCTGTCAATGTCATTTTGATGTTGGCAAAATAATGCCTAAGTGTTCCATATCAAATTAGAGATCATTGATTATATAGCTCATATTTATATATATGTATGGGTTAAATTCATTTTTATCCAAAACAAGAAAAAAAAAATCTTTTTTATCCATTTTTTATGAAAATTTATTTTTAACTCTTTAAACAAACTATTTTTATTTTATATCTAAATGTACCAAACTATTTTTAAGGCAAAATTTAAAAACATGGAATTTAAACCCGATACCAGATTTTATGTGGCCACAAAACCCAGTACTTGGTTTTGTGGTGGTTCCAGATTTTATGAAGCCACAAAACCTAATACTGGGTTTTATTGCCCATTAAAATCTGATGGATTTTGGTGGGCCACAAAACCTGATATCGGGTTTTATGATACCACAAAATCTGGTACCAAATTTTATGGTCTCATAAAACCCAATATCGGGTTTTGTAGCCCCATAAAATTCGGCTAATCCAATTGCCATCTTTATTGCTGTATGTCACCGAAAATCTCTATTTTCAAGTCAAATTCAACCAATTCTAACCTTAAACATTAATACCTAATATCCAAAAAAAAACTTGAAAAATCATAAAAAAAAAACCTCAAAAAATTCAAATAAAACTAAAACAATCAATAAAGAAAGCCAACGATCTTATGTCATGAGTAATTAAGGAGAAGAACAAGGGAGACAGGGATTATTTGGATAAAAGGATATATGGTACAATTAATTTGTTTGAGAGACTGAAAACGATATTTTTAAAAATGTGCCTAAAAGCGAATTTTGATATTTTTGTATTGATATTTTTTGTATTTTTCACTATATTTAACGTGTAAGCCTAGTTGATGAAGTGAAAGAGCGGTCCAATAGGCTTGGAGTTTAATATAAATAACTATTGTAACTTATTAAAAGTTTAGCGAGATTTCTTTTAGTCATATAAAGGTGGATGTAGACACACTGCCGAACTATTATAATTTTATTTAGCCATATTAAAGGATGTAAATACAGTGTCAAACTACTATAATTCTCTATATTGTTAGTTTTTCTTCATATTTTGTTATTGATGTCTCAATTGCAAGACATATATACCATGATACAAGTCCGTGTTATTAGATGGTGAAATCAAATAATTTAAATTAACAACATGACATTAAAAGAAAAATGTTTAGTTATCTTACACAATCACTAACCTTATTCATAATCTGTAGCTCTTGAATTGATTTTAATAACTACCTTTATAATAATAATAAAAAAAGAACTTTGTACTACTTACAAATATTATATATAGTAACTAAAGATGAAGTAAATCTAATAGTGTGTTTCTGATATATATACATCATTGACATTGTGGGTTTGAATTATCCCTCTCCCACAAATTCCATTTTAATGGTATTAGTTAGGAAAAAAAAAAAAAAAAAAGAAAACTAAATAGCAAACATGAATTTCAAATAGCGCTAGCTAGCTCAATTAATGTTTGATCAATTTAAAATATTTGTTAGATTCAAAGCCTTAATCATATCATAAAATGCTTGATGTATAATTTGCGATGCCTTAATCATTTCATAAATGCTTGATATATAATTTCTAATGCCGAAATTGAACCGTTCTGTATTTGACTATGACGACCTGACAAAGTTCACATTAGCTAGCAGTTCTTGATGAAATCAATGTCCTTTCAGTGAAAAAGATGGTCTTCATTGTAAGTACATAAAGATAAATGTCAATGACAAGTGCTGCATGGCGTACGTTATTGATATTTTTAAGCGATTGTGAATGTCTATCGTAATACAATTTATGTTAAAAATCATACAATTCAAATTAATTAAGCTACGTAAATTTTTAATCCGGTTTACAAATTGTTTACTAATCTATGCAATTAGAGATCAAATTTGTGTGGCAATGCAATTCTGGATGACGTTTTTTAACTGATTCAAATCTCTGTTGGGGAATAATACAGCCAAAAACTCAATTTGATTTAACACGATGAAGTTCTGTGGCTGTCCATGAGTAGGTATATTTTCACTAAAGGATTTTGTGTTCAAATCTACCAGCTAGCTAGTGTTAGGTTTGAAAATTTTGGTTTGAATTGAAGAGGGTTTGGTTATCAAATTGGATCGAGTAAAATTTTTCGAATATTAGTTTATTCAATGAAGTTTACTAAAAACAAAGCGTTAAGAGTACATTTTAATAATCCATCCCGTTAGCCAAAATGTCAAAGGGAATTATATGCTAGCTAGCTAGAATAATGTCAAGTGAGTTAATCCCTAAAGGAGATAATTTCCGCTATGAAACCTATAGATATATGTGTGGGAAATAAAATTAAGTAGGAGGCATCGGAGAATATTTCTTTTTTACATCTATTTTCAGATTAAGTGGCGTGCATTATATCATCCACATTGGTGACGGGATTCAATTTCACGATGTATTTATCAACGTGTATAAGAAATTGTTTTTTAATAAGTTTTGGGTTAGGATCAGGTCTATCTGGTTAGGTTTTAGGTACCCGCCCTTAACTCATAGAAAGGGGGGAAAAAATTAGAGAGAGTCAGTAAACTTCATCAAGAAACATGCGAACACGCCTGATCATAGAAATTTGACCCAGGTTTCATATAATAAATCATTGTTCTATTGATATAAATTAAATTGGCAAAACCTTGCATTTGCACTTGTTACATTTCATGAGTAAAAGAAATTCCTAAAACAACAATATTCAACCTTACAAAATTAATAGCAACACTGAGTCACTGACTCATATATAAGCCGAACATATAAACACTTGATTAATATAAAAACACTCAGTTTTGGAGCCGAATATCTCTAAACACTTAAACATGTCTCGAAGACATTTCCGAACTTCTTAATTGATTCTTGCACAAGTGGTCCTGATCTCACCACTGTTCCCTGTCAATGGACTAATGTTTCCCATCTTGATCATGGATTCACCAAAAGCCTCAAAGAACTGAGCCTGGTTGCCAGCAAATCGGTTAACGATGGTAACAGTATCAGAACCGGTGGTAGAGAACAGTTCTTGATCGGATTGGAGAAGGCCGCGGTTGTTCTGGAGATTTGTGAAGTAGTTGTTGTCGAATTCATTAGGAGTGGTTGGATCAAGGTTACCTCCGTTGTTATCACCAGAGTCTTCAGGGCAACTCTGGCGAAGGGTTTGCAAGTATGTGGCATCTAAGGTTGGATCAGGGTTCCCGTTGCCATCAAAGTTGTATAGGCGAGGTCGGAAGGTTACACATCGAGCTTGTCCAAAGGTGTGTGCACCTATTATTAATGAGAATAATTAGTTCCGTTAATATATAGCAGGATGATTAGTATAGTTAAGTTTAACTATCTTACTGGTTAGGTAACTTTATCAATCAATTATATCCATTGAATTGGTTGTGATGCTAAAGTTTGTTTGAAGATTTTCTAAATTTGTTTTATTTAAAATTTTTATCATTTTTTTTTTATTTTTATTGAATGTCAATTCAGTGAATGTTTCACTTCCAATGATAGCAACAGTTTTTATTTTCTTCATTTTTATATATTAAGAAGTGGTCAATATTCATAACAGTTCAATGTCAACTAGATTTTATCAAATATTTAATTAATAAAGGTGAAACATGCTATATACACGAGGAAAATTTGCATTATATGCATGCATATATACTTTTGTATGATGTAAAGAGGAGTTTAAATAAATTAATTACCAGATAAAGCGACCAAGTCAATGGAATCAAGTCCTTTATCTGTGAACTTTTGTTGAATCACATCAATACCCTCATTAGCAAATGGAAGGTCTGAGGTTCCCGCTAGATTTGCAGTTCTGCTGTCTCTTCTTCCGAGTTGCACGTCCCATGTTGGACCTCCATCCTGCAAGCCAACATGTTCATTCATTTTATTTTTGTTTTGGAAATAGAGATTACAGTTCGACATTAATAAACAGGTGATTATAATAAGTTTTCATGTATTGAGTAATTAAAATTCCATAAAGGAAGGTAAAGTACCAAAGAGACCAAAATTTGAGAGGCAAGGGCCAAGATATCAGCACAGGAGACAACACCGGGACAAGCACTCTCCAGGGCTGTCTTGATGTCATTAATGGCTGAAAATCCACCTAATCCACCATTGGCAATTGCACTTTGTTCACTCACTATGCCGTCTGCATCTTCTAGCAAAACCGATCCATCACAGCCCTACAAATCATAGAGGAAATAACATCAAATGAATGAACAATATGTAAAAACAAATGAACCAGACATTAAAATAAATGATCATGAAGAGAGGTGGAGAAATTCTAGAGTGTGTAATATGCATGTTATCAATATATAACTTGATCTACCACATAAAGAGAGAGAAGAGATCATAATTACATTGACAAAGCAATCATGGAAGTGAAGACGGATGATTTTGGCACCAAGCCTAGCATCACTTTGGCGAGCTTGCTCCTGCCACATTGCGTACAATGCTAGACACATTGGGGCATGAGGTAGCATAGAATGTGGGGCTCAATTGAGCTGTACATGCCCCAAACATCAAACCAATGAAGAAAACAATTGAAAACCACGACATTTTTTTTTGTAGTTCTAAAAGATGAAAATTTTTCAAGATGAAAATAAGATGATGAAACAAATGCTTAGAAGTTGATTTGCTTGCTTGTAGAACTGAGTATGCATCAGTCCTTTATATAGAGAAACTAAGTTGGTGAAGCAGTGGTAGATACAAGCAAGGTGATTGTTGCAAAACATGGCTGGCCAGAAAAGTCTTCGTTTTACTTTTCCAATGAACATGCAATTAATATGCATGGAATTTTTCAGAAATGCAACGCTCTATCTAGATTTGGAATTTTTGAAGGAATATTAATTACTTGTTTGAAAACATTGTTAATCTAATTAATTTTGAGAAGCTACCGTGCACTTTCTCGAGGTTGTTTTTTAACGGTTTGAGGACTTTGTTAGGGAATAATGAAAAACACTTTGCTTTTATGATGGACTTCTGTCGTGGTCTTTTTTATTTTTATTATTTTATTTTTTGAGAGATTCTGTCGTGGTCATTATAATTGGTAATTGTGCATAAATTAAATCCCACTGTGCATGGTGTTAAATATTCACCATGAGTTGAAGTAAACTCAAGTAATAAATGCTAGCTTGTGTTAAGGTATGTTTTAAAATATAAATATTAATAAAGTACAATTTTTAGCAGAAATATATGTTTGAATCGACACTAAATATGACAAAAAGAGGAATTACTTTGAATCTAAATCTAATTGCATCCACCAGAAATTGACTTATGTATAAGAGGCTCTTTTATACGTGTATATATATAATGATTTTACTATTAGTATCTTTTAATTTATTTAAAAAATTAGAACGAACTAATTAAATTCATCTACTACATTTTTCTCTCCCAAAACAAATTTTCTCTTTTATTTAATTCAAATACAATGGATGAATTTGATTGGTTCATTCTAATTTTTTAAATTATGAGATACTCATGTTAAAATTATTATACATAGACACATTCTACAATAAATTTTGGTATCGATAGATCTCAAAACTACAAATGAGTGATTATATTTTAAAATTACTAATTATATTTTATTATATCTGATTATTTGTTTATTATCTCTAATTATAACATAATGAGTCAGATCATATTTATAATAATAAATCATATTTAGTTGTAATTATATATAATAACATACAATCAGTAATTTTAAAATATAATCAGTTCAGGTGTATCGATACTGAAGTATATTGTAGACGACCCCATATATATGTGTATATAAATAAATCTTTAATGACCAAAAGGTTTTGTGTTTGAATTCAAATAACATTGAGTTTTAACAGTTCGGTTTACATTTAAAAGAGATTCTCATGACTTGTACAATCCCAACAGTTATTAAAGTAAAAAAAAATTAGTTGTTAGTTTATTTCATCAAAGATTTACTGAAAAATAGTATGAAGAGTATATTTAAGAAACTGTATTAATTATTTTATTTTCTTTAAAAAAGATGCTTTGTTAATTATCCATCCAATTAGTCAAAATATCAATGGGAGTTTATACTGGCAAGCTAGAATATAGTCAAATACATGCATCGAAATAATTCTCTCTTTGCTTCAACGAGATAGTTGCCAGCTGTGATTCCGTTAAATATGCGTGGTGAGTCAAAGTAGGAGGCACCAAAAGGATTTTTCTCCCTTTTATAATTCCTTGACTAACAGATTGTCGCGAATCTTCTTTTGAATCAATCATCCCATAAAGAATCTTGTTTTGAATCAATCATCCCATAAATGTGTTCACAAAGAAAATTCTACAAATTAAGCTCTCTTGGCACCAAGTAGCCTTAGAGCAAGACTTGGCAAAACTCAAAAGTGAGAAAAATGGACAGTAAAGTACTTTAATTTTGATATCAGATTATGCAAAGATTGGATCAAAATTTGCACAAACATGTTAAGTTTTCAAGTCGTGTCATATCTGGCACTTCTATAAAGATATCATTATTCACATTACATCTTTAAAATTAAACATTAAATTTAATTTGACGACACAGAACGAGATTTGGAACGGTCACAAACAATTTTAGTGTTTTAAATTTGGCTGAACTCAATACTGGAATGAATTAAATAAGCTTGCGTGCTTTGTCTCTGTTTGACTTAATAATGATTAACCTGGAAGTTTGACAATTATTAATGTATTTTTAATTTATCAACATTAGATGGCTGGAGTCGTAACTAATTTGATTTTGATTGTATTACGTAGTACCTGTACTTTTCGAAAGCGACAGGCTTCACAGTTTGATGTAGACTGCATGCGTTGAATACTACGAATTAAGAACAAAATTCGATATCCAATCTGACGGGATCTTCTATTCGACCGAAAGATATAGATTGTGACAAAATAAAAATCAGGGAAAAAATAGCTGTAAATAATAATAAAAATATATGCAGGAAAAAGAGGGAATTGCACAGACACCCTTGAGGTTTGCTACAGGGACTGTACTGATTAAGGATCCCATGCTGTTTGACCGAATCCCTAAAAAATTCCCTATAATTTATGATATAATCTTATTTTTTTCTCTACCGTTAACTCTGTTATTGAAAAGTGTATCTTGACACTAATAGTATATAGAAAGATGATATTATCCCTTCCGTTGATGGAAAAAAATTTATAAAAAATTTAAAAAATAATTAATAAATTATTGACAATTTATTTTAATCTCCATCGTTCATCTCTATGACGAACGGTGGAGATTAAATTCCAAAATAATTTTTAAAAATATACTTAAAGTGAAAAAAAAAAATCCAGTCATTGGAAACCAAAATATTTGGTGACTGAATACCCAACCCAAAAATCTAGGTTTCTAACTTTGGAAACCTAGATTTTTCTAGGTTTACATCGAACCATTCTCCAAGAAACATCAAACATACAACAACATAGAAACATAAACACTTAATCACCACAAACATCAAACATCATCACCAAGACAGCATAATAGAAACACAAACATCAAACATCATCACCAACACATAATCACCACCATCATCACCACATAAATCAAACTAAGTTAAAAACCAAACATAAACACATAAACATCATCATTTGGGTTTGAATCAAATCTAGATGATGATGGTTCATTGTCTGAGTTCGAATCAAACATAGTGGGGGTAGCAGCAGGGCAAGTGCGGAGAAGGGAAGGGAGATTGACATCAGAGGAGAGGAGATGATGATAGTTCATCATTTGGTTTCGAATCAAAACTAAATGAACCATCAGCGTAGGTTCAAATCGAACTCAAAAGGGGTGGCGGTAGGGAAGGAGTGGAGGAGGGGGGGAAATCAGCGTTGGAGGGGGGAGGGGAATCAACATCGGAGGAGAGGAGATGATGATAGTTAACCTAGGTTCGGTTCGAATCTAACCCAGAAGAGGTAGTGGCGGGCGAAGAGTGGAGGGGGGAGCGGAGATGATCAGTGTCGGAGATCAGAGAGAGAGAGAGAGAGAGAGAGAGAGAGAGCTCTTCTTCATGAAGATTGAAGAAGGTTTTTTATTTTATTTTTATTTATTTTTATTTTCTTATGATGAACGGCGGACATAATTTTTTAAAAGATTATTAATTTTTTTATTTTTATTTTTTGGAATTATGTCCACCATCCATGTTGATAGATGGTTAAAAAAAATATTAATATATTTTTATTTTAATTTTTAAATTATTTAAAAAATATAAACTGCTGACGGGTGGTACTTATCTATTTATTCAAATTTTTTTAAACTTGTTTTACACTGAATTGATGGTTTTGTCTTCCTAGTTAACGATCAAACATCAACTTTTAATGTCTAAGTTGATGGTAGAGGTTTTTTTTGACTATTTTGATAAACAACAGAGGGTTTTGACTATTTTTATAAACCACAGGGGCCTCTTTAGCGATTTTCTGAAGTTAGGGGTTTTTGAGCTATTATACCAAACTACAGGCATGAATTAGATTTATCCCTTTGTCATATTTGCAGTTGGATGCAACTTTTGATGTTTATTACATGATACCCCTTGCAATTAGTGGATTGCCATTGAAACAAAGAAAGGGTAACATGGTTCATTTATATTTTTGATTGATAAAACTATATATTTAATCAAATAACTTTTAAAAATAAAAATGAATGGATGGAGGAGATCTAAGCTCCTCCTCCGTCCAACAATATCTAACCATTAAAAATTCATTTATTAAAAAATAAAATATTTTTAATAAAAAAATCTATTTCCTTTAAAAGGAATCCGCTTCATCTTTTTTGATATGGGGTCCAAATCAAAGAAATGAACAAGAAATAGAGATAAAGAGTCAACAACAGAATACTTGGTGAACGGCGCATCTCTAATCCAAGTTTAAGCTTCTTTTTCTCCTTAAGATGAAACATCTCCGATGCAATGGAGACTCTCCATCTCCGATTGGTCTTGAACAAATAAGCACAGTTAAAATAAAATACTTATAATATACCTATAAAATACTCATAATATATTTAGTTGATTAATTATATATTAAAGGGTAGTTTAGACTCTTATAGAAATAGGAAGGTCAACGGTTTAAATTAACAGTTGACCACAACAGCAGGGGATATTGGTGTAATAAACACGAAAAGTTACATCTAGCTGCAATTATAGCAAACCTTAAGGGAATTTTGTGCAATTCCCCCTAAGAAAAACAACTTACATAGATAATTGGGTATACAGATTAAGATAAA
Organism: Nephelium lappaceum; assembly: GCA_021234005.1. Classification (NCBI taxonomy): domain Eukaryota; kingdom Viridiplantae; phylum Streptophyta; class Magnoliopsida; order Sapindales; family Sapindaceae; genus Nephelium; species Nephelium lappaceum. Next base: position 8,788,603 of record CM038009.1, read on the forward strand.
TCCAGATAAAGCAAAATATAAAAGTACATGCGGTCCCCTTAACAAGCGCCCAAGAGGGACCCAAAAGCATTTGATATTCATTGTTAATTAATATATGTTCTAAATTTCGTAATTGCAAAGACTTCTTGGTTATTAGAATTATAAATTTCAGAACTGTTGTCATCAGTCATTTTGATGTAGGAAAAACAATACCTAAGTGATCCATGTCAAGGATCATATATACCAATATACAAGTCCATGTTATTAGACAGTGAAATAAAATAATTTAAACAACATTACACACAAACAAAAAAAAAAACACGATGAGCTCTCTACTACTTACAAATATTATATATAGTAGTGACTTAAAATGAAGTTGATCTAATGGAATGTCTCTCATATATATATATATCATTGAGATTGTGGATTTAAATTGTCTCTCTCCCCTAAACTCCATGTTAAAGGTAATAGTTAAAAATATAAAACAAAAAAAACTAAATAGCAAATATGAACTTCAAATCGCCCTAGCTAGCTCAAGTAATGTTTTTGATCAGTTCAAATATTTGTTAGGCCCAATGCCTTAATTATATCATGAATGGTTGATATATAATTTGCGATATGGTTTGATCAATTCAAGTATTTGTTAGGTCCCATGCCTAAATCATTTCATAAATGCTTGATATATAATTTGTAATGCCTAATATGAACGGTTCTCTACTCGACTATGACGACTAGACAAAATACATGTTGGCTAGCAATTCTTGATGAAATCAATGTCCTTTCAGTGAAAAAGATGGTATTCATTGTAACTGTAAGTACCTAAAGATAAATGCCAATGACAAGTACTGCATGGTGTTATTGATATTATTAAGCGATTGTGAATGTCCATAGTAATACAATTTATTTAAAAATCATACAATTCTAATTAAGCTACGTAAATTTTAAATCTGGTTTACAAATTGTTTATTAATCTATGCAGTTATTGATTAATTTTCCATAGAAATGCAATTTCTGGATGACTTTTTTTTTTTTTTTTTTTAACTAATTCAAATCTCTGTTGGGGAATGATACAGCAAAAAACACAATTTGGTTTAACATGATGGACTTCTGTGGCTGTCCATGATTAGATATATTTTCACTGAAGGGTTTTTGTTCAAATCTACCGGCTACTAATAGCTTTGAAAGATTTGGTTTCAATTTAAGAGGGTCAAATGTTTAAATCCACTACTACAATCCAAGCCATTTCACATTGGACTAAAATTTTTCAAACATTAGTTTATTCAATGAAGTTTACTGACAAAAAGTATTAAGAGTACATTTTGATTATCTATCCAGTTAGCCAAAATGTCACTGGGAATAATATGCTAGCTAGCTAGAATAATGTCAAACGAGTAGGGATGCAATGGGCAGGGTTTGGCGGATTTGCCAACTCGTCAAAAGTTTTTTTACCCATACCCTACCTGAACTCGCCGAGGTTCTCCCAGGTTTGGGTATAGATATATACCCGTGGGTATGGGTAAAACCATACCTACCAAATGAAAATAAATAAAACAGGGAAGCAATGCCAATAATAGTTAAGCAAATAAGCAATACTTAACAAACAAAAGCAAAGCAAATGTATAATTTATGCAAAATCAAAGCAAATAGTGAAGCAAACTACAAAGGAAATAGAACAGAAAGCTAATGAAACACAAAGCAAAGCAAACAGGCTACTCACGGTAGCTGAGAAGTGAGGACCAACATTGTGATAGTTAGGCAGAGTGAGATGACAACAATGATGGTGCGAGAGATAGGCACGATGAAGCTTGGACTCAGTCACAATGATGTCGATTTGGTCGGAAAGTGAGAGAGATAATTGGGATTTAGTTTGGGCAATGGGCAATGTTTGAGACTCACTTGATGGCTAGGCAGAGTGAGATGGCAACGACAACAGTGCGAGAGATGAGCTCGAGAAAGCTTGGATGGATTCACAACGACATCGATTTGGTCGGAGAATCGACAGGGAGAGAGTTGGAGAGGCGATTGAGAGTGGGCAATGTTTGACTTAAGTCTAGGGTTTAGAAAAAAAAAATCATTATATACACCACTCAAAATTAAGTGGTGTATATAAAATAACTAAATAAATAAAGTTTTTTGAACATGGTTTCAGGAATGAATTTTTTTCTGTACTCATATCCAAACCCGAACTCAAACTCATCGCGGGTTCAAAATTAATACCCATATTCGTCTGTGAACCCATTTAGCCAAATCCATATCTATGCATCATAGATGGGTATCCATGGGTACACGAGTTCGCGAGTAGAATTATCACCCTTACAAATAAGTGAATCCTACAAGGAAATATTTTCTGGCTATGATTTCTATAGATATATGTGGGATGTCAAACTAAGTAGGAGGCATCGGAGAATATTTTATTTGTGTATCTATTCTCATATTAAGTGGTGTGCATGAATCATGATATCATGCACATTAGTGATGAGACTCAAGTTTCACAATGTATTTATTAACATGTACGAGACGTTTTGTTTTCGTAGTGTAGAAGTAGAAATTTGAGACGCATATGTAGTGATTGAACTCGATAGATTTTAGTAGATTCCTAACTTGTTTGATGCAAACATATTATATTATTTATCATGTCACACTTGCACAATCTTGTTAAGGAACATTAAATATTGAAAAATATTAAATATTGTCATATAATAATTTGATGGTAAAAAAGACTCATTCAATCTTATAATATTTCATATTTGAGTTGGTTCCACTGTAAGTGTCATAACAAATAAAAAAAATTATTAAATTTGTCACATTGATAGTGAATTATGACACTTTTTGTTTAATTAATTACAAGTTGATTTGATATCAATGAATGCATATGACGGGACCTATCAGGCTTAACGAATATAAGCCCAGTGAGGAATTCTATTCTCAAAGCAACGGTAGATAGCTACCTACGAAAAAAAGAAAAATATCTACAAATGTAGGTTAATGCATATAGTGGGATTCGAGTCTTTATTATAAATATGAAGGAAAAATAAATCAATTACTTGAGTTATGAGATTATTATTATTATTTTCAATAAACTTATAGGAGATAAGATTTGAATTTGGGACTTTAGCTCTATTGAAAAATGTGTTATCAACTAGGTTATGCTTATGACCACAAATGATTTATAAGTTGAGGTATCAAATTATGACAATTTTGAAATGATAGAAAATTGGTTTTAATGTAATTTAAATAGAAACCGAGTCTTCAAACCCCAACACTACCCCCACCAAGTAGTAACAAACCCAAATCAATATCACTACCACCACCATCAAACCCAATCAAACTCAACCCTCAACATCACCACCACAACAACCAACCCAATCAAACCCAAACCCTAACATAACCAGCACTATAGTCAAAACCTAATCAAACCTAAACCCCAACTCCACCACCATTGTCAATGCCGATCAAACCTAAATCAGCATCATCCACCCAAACCATAGTCATTGGCAAAAAGGAGAGAGAGAGCGGTAAGGTGGGATGGGAGAGAGAACAGCGATGTGTGGAATGAGTGTATCAAAATCGGTGACGATGGGTAGAGATGGATGTGCCACAGTCATTGGTGGTGGATATAGGTGGTGACGATGAGGAGATAAGCGGAAGGAGAATAAGAAGAAGAAAAAGAAGAAAGAAGGGAAGAAAAAGAATAATAATAAGAAAAAGAGGCATGGCTGATGGGTTTGAAGGGGAGAGGAGAAAAGGACGACGGCAGCGGCTAGAAGAGGAGATTGATGAGAGAGGCGGTGATTTAGTTTAGGGTTGATGGGTTTAAAGGTGATTTAAGGGTTTTTTTTTTTTAAAGTTTTTAATTTATATTTAATTTTTCAAAATTTCAAATTATATTTATTTTTTTAAAAATTAATCTCTATCATCCATCTTAAGATGGACGATAGAGATCTAATAAATTAAAATTTTAATTTCTATTTAAAATTTTAATTTTTTTAGATTAATCTTCATTGTCCATTTTAAAATAGAAAGTAGAGATATGATGAATTACATTTTATTTCATTATTTATTTTCTTTAATTTTTTCATTTTATTTTGTTAAAACAAATAAAATTACTCATCCACTTACAATTATACCCTTCAAATTTAATACAAACAGGTTTTTTCAACCGGTAGAGGACAATTCATCTAATAAAAAAAATCAGAGGTAATTCCTGATTATTTTACTTTTTAGGGGGATTTTCCATAATATTCCTTAATTATATAAGCTTGCTTACTTTTGTGTATCTTTGAATGAAAAAGTGATAGCTTCGAAGTTTGACATTCACTTGCGTATCATTAATTTGTCAACATTATAAGCCTGGCGTTGTAAAGGCATGTGATGCTTCTAAGAGTCCGATGTTTGATTGATTGCATAGTTCCTCTACTTTCAAAAGCTATAGGCTTTATATTTATATTGGGTAGAACATTGTAAGGGATAACTAGCAAACTCATTAATTGTATTTTCTTTTCCAAAACAAATTCTCTTTCCTATTTAATTCAAATGTAATTGATGAATTTGATTGGTTCGTCTTAATTTTTTAAAGTTAGAAGATTATAATGGTAGAATTACTATATATATATCTTAGCACGCTACACGAGCAACCTAGTTATTGATGTATAAATTAAGGAGAATTTATATCTTATAAATTCAGATAAAATTAAATTTGATATAGTTGTATTAACTTTAACATTTGCACATTACAGTGCACGTTCTCAATTTTACAATTGCAAAGACTTCTTTGGGTATACCATACCTTTCTTCTTTAAATATGAGATTTATCTCATCTTCTTTTGATGTGATACGTGGGCTCTCTAATAAATTTTGTTTAGATAAGATATTGATGTGAGCCACACATGAAGGACTCTGAAATTTGCTACATGCTACAACAAAGTTTATTAAACAATTTCAATTATAAGAATTCCAATCCAAAAATAATGAGTTTAATATGACAATACATTTTTCTGGAAATTAATCATACATATAAAATGAAAAAAATATCACATAAAAATAAACCTAAAATGAAAGGAACTAAGTCTACACCATCTATTCATTTAGTCTATTTACTTATTTTGTTGTTCGGATCACAATTAATTTCACTGCAAGGCACGACTCAGGAATTAACTCTCAAAAGACGAGAGGAAGCAGCCCACATACATGAAAAAAATACCCATATATGTGAGATTTGTGTGAGTTGAACCCATAGCATTTGCATAGGTATGTTGTGATTTACCACCATGTCAGAGCCTGTTTCTCTTCATTTAGTTTACTTAGTTACTGGTTTTAGTCTTTCTATAATATTTATAGTCTTTCTATAATATCTGTATAGAAAAACAATTTAAACGTTGCTATATACAGCCGACCTATGAGTTCAATTATTAGTTTGTTTCACTGAATTAATTTGACTTCTGATTTATTTTTTCGAAGAAAACAAAATTTATGACATGTGATTTCTATTAGGCTTAAATAGTTGACTTTTACTCTTGTCTTTTTTCTACACTCACTTTGCTCTGAATTTGAATCTTGAGTAGTAAACGGTTAAACTTGATCATCCTAAATTTTAATTTCTTACATTCTAGTTACTATTTATTTTTTTTATTATTTTTCTGAAGATCTGACAACCATAAATCAAAGGTACTTTAAGATTTGTCGAGAGTAGTCTAAATATTTATTCCACAAACTGTAAAAAGAGATCTCTCCGTACATATATTTAAAGATAATTACACATGATAAACTATCACACCAATTAAGTTAAGAATATTCAATCTATTAATTTATTTAAAATTAGAAATTTATTATCAAATAGGGTCTCAAAAATTAATTCTCTAGACTCTAGAGAATTAGAATTTTTTGGTTTGAGAATTCAAATCTAAGATATAGGAGTTTGTAGAACATTGTTTCCATTTAATTTTTCTAAAAAAAAAAAGTTTGTTCATTGATTATAAATTCCTCGTGGAACATATTTCGTTCGTATAGCATTATAGCTTCTGTATGACAATATGAATGTGATTTGTAAAAAATCATTGCCTATGTAAATTCAATAAGCGTTAACAAGAAACATGAAACAGGAGTTCAAGCCAGATTAATTTCATTTACTTAATCAACTTCCAATGGTAATATCAAGTTGGAAAAAACCTTGCATTTGCTCTTATTACATTTCATGTTTCTTGGACGAAAATTCAAACTTACGAATAGTTGCTCCAATTATGAGCCAACTATATAATAAACACCTAAACATCCTTCAAACATTTTAATTGACCCTTCTGCAATTGGTCCTGATCTCACCATTGGTTCCTGTCAATGGACTAATATTTCCCATCTTGATAATGGATGCAGCAAAAGCAGTAAAGAATTGATTCTGGCTGCCGGCAAACTGGTTAACGATGGCAACAGTAGGAGCGCCAGTGGTGGAGAACAATTCTTGATCGGATTGGAGAAGACCACGGTTGTTTTGGAGATTGGTGAAGTAGTTGTTGTCAAACCCGTCCGGGGTGGTGGGATCAAGATCACTTCTGTTGCTGTCACCATTACCAGCGGCTTGAGGACAACTCTGGCGAAGGGTTTGCAAGTATGTGGAATCTAAGGTTGGATCAGGGTTCCCGGTGCCACTAAAGTTGTATAGACGGTCGCGGAATGTTACACATTGAGCTTTTCCAAATGTGTGTGCGCCTGCAAGAAACACAAAGGTTGTGTTACTGTGGAAGAAAGATTTAATTATTTTATTTCACTTTAAAATTTTTATATTCTTCAGATCTATCAACTTTTAATTATGATAATGGATTTTATTTTATTTTTTTAATATTGTTGTAGAGCTGGTGGACAAGCACATACGGGTTCTACGTCGACGTGACTTTGTATCATACAACTAATTGAGCCTTTTGGGTCAACGATGAGGAAAAGTATTGCTTTGTATGCATCCATTTATATGATATAATGGAGGAATTAAAAGAGGGATAATCCTATTTTTTTTCCCTTATAGTTTGACATAATACAAAAATCCTCTAGTACTTTTAGAAATGGTTAATATCCCTTTGATGAATTATTAAATAGATCAAATACTCCTATAATGTATGAAAATGTCAAAAAAAAAAAAATTCCTTACCATTAAATTTAACGTTAAAAATTAAAATTTAACCGTTAATATGGAAGAACAAAAGTAGTGGAATATTTTGATTGTTTCGGTCATTTCAGTAACATCATTAACGGTAAGGATAAGGTGAAATTCTTCGAAATTACGGAGAGTAATTAGTGTGATTACGTCAAACTACAAGGGAAAGTGGAATTATCCCATTAAAATAATTACCAGATAAAGCGACTAAGTCCGTGTCATCAAGTCCTTGATCTGTGAACTTTTGTTGAATCGCGGTGAAACCTTCATTAGCAAGTGGAATGGCTGAGGTTCCAGCTAGATTTGCAGTTCTGCTGTCTCTTCTTCCAAGTTGCACGTTCCATGTTGGACCTCCATCCTGAAACCAACATGTTTGTTCGTTTTATTTTTTGTTTCGAAAAGGAGTTTATTTTATAAGATGGTAGAAAGGAAAGCAGCTGGTAAATACATACCAAAGAGACCAAAATTTCAGAAGCAAGGGCCAAGATATCAGCACAGGAGACCACGCCAGGACAAACATTCTCCAGAGCAGTTTTGACACTATCAACGACATCAAGTCCATCTAATGAGAGGTTGGGAAGTGCACTTCGTTCGCTCTGTATGCCAGTTGCATTGTCTAGCAAAACTGATGCATCACAGCCCTACAAATTACAAGGAGAAAATACAACAAAATGAATAACTTAACTAGTCATGGAGAGTTGGAGAAATTCTTGCGTGTGTCAGATGCACGATGTTGATAATTGATGCGTTGTATCTAATTTTAATAGAATTTAAAATAGTTACTTTTGTTGAAATACGCTAATATGGTGCATGCGATGCACTCTAGGTACTTTTATCCCTAAAGTGCGGGTAAATCACAAACACATATAAAGAAGAGATAAATCAGATAATTACATTGACAAAGCAATCATGGAAGTGAAGGCGGATGATTTTGGCACCAAGTCGAGCATCGCTTTGGCGAGCCTGCTGGACCACACCACGCACAATGCTCGACACATTCGGGCATGAGGTAGCATAGAATGTAGGACTCAACTGAGCGGTACATGCCCCAAACATCATACCAATGAACAAAATTATTGAAAACCAAGTCATTTTCTTTTCTAAAAGATGAAAAATTTTAAATAGAAAAGAAGATGATGAAAACAATTGCTTAGGAATTGATCTGCTGTGTTTGTGTAAGTGAACATGCGCGCGTCCTTTATATAGAGAAACCTAGGTTAGGAGTAGTGCAAAACATGGCTCGTGGCAGGCTAGAAAAGTCTTCGCCTTCAGATATGCTGGGCCATACTTTGCCTTGTGAAGAAAATAAGTGTTTGAATAATTAGTAGTAATGTTAACCAATTACTTAAATATTGGGCAGCTATCATGCACTTTCTGGAGGTCTTTTTAACAGTGTTAAACTTTGTTGGAGAATACAGATACAGCAAAAAAAAATACTATTTGCTTTTAGAATGGTGGACTTCTGTGATGAATTGGTAAATATAACTATATACGTAATTGTCACCGCTGGCCAGCTATTTACAACTCTCCATGACGTTACATATTCAAGGTATGTTAAAATGATAGCTGTTCTCAAATTTGTAAGAGTGAATTTAAATCTAAGATAATAATTATATAATATTATGTAATCATATCTCTAGTTTAAGAATCAGACATCCTGAATCAAATGTTAGAAAAATAGTTATATAATTTTGTTTCTGACATAAGTTATATTTGAAATCCAAAACTCGAAAAAAAAAATTAAAGTGATTTCAATTAACTAATTATATATAGGTTACTTCAATGTTTGTTTACTAAGCACAAATTTATATTAAGGAAATAAAATAATTAGTGATAAGAATGGTAAAAAATTATATATATATATATATCTATCTATTTAAATTTAATATTACAAAAGGAACTTATTGCATCAATAGCAGTTAATTTATATTATGAGTATTTATTTATTAATAGTGGGAGAGGAGGATTAAATTAAAAGAAAACTATACATATTTTATGTTTTAGGATAAATGTAAAATTTAAATCCTTAATTTTTTAAGATCAAGAAAAATATTTAATTACTTCTATTAAGAGGTGCTGTGTAATTTGTATTATGGGTAATATTAAGTTTTTACCTGTAAGAATACAATCTTCTTGAATATGCATCATTAGAGGCTTTGTGTTCATATTCTCTGGGGTTTAAGGGATTTGCTTCACATTTGAGGGCCCCTACTTGAGCAATCCCATAAACTGAAAAAATATCAGCTGAGAAATAGAACAAATATCAAGAGAGTACACTGTACACTTTAATAAGATCCATTAATTGCCTATCCAATCAGTCAAAATGTCAACTGAATTTATGCTGGCTAGCTAGAATGTTGTGATAAAGTATATATCACTCGCTCTCTACGCCATTTTCTTTGTGTATAAAATGAGCAAATCCTTCAAGGGGAGAGTTTGCAACCATGATTTTAATATACAATTATTTGTGAACGTAAGAAGTCAAATTAGGAGGCACCAAAAGAAATTTTTTGCCCTTTTCTATAATTACTTGACTACTAATAAATTGTTAAAATATTCTTGTTTGAATTATGCTCCCTTAGGTACTAAGCAGACCTCCAGAGCAAGACTCGGCCAAACTCAGTAGCATAGTAGGGATGTCTTAATAATCCAATTAATTATTACTTAAAACTGATGATGTTCATTGATAATAATAGGTAATAATCAAATTAAGGTGAGAAAAATGGGCGACCAAAGTATAGTTTAGGTTTGATATGATAGGGATTAATTGGATTTTGCAAAGGCTGAGCCAAAAGTTCACATATATTAAATTATAAGTCATACAATGCTCTAACATTTTATGGAAATATATATATATATATATCTATATATATTCATGTAAAATTTTTAAATTAAATACTGATTTGTGATATTGATCACATAATACGACACTTTAGAAAAGGCTAGAAATCTGTAATGTTTTTCAATTTGGTGTCCACTTGTACTGAGATAACATTATATTATTACATAATTAAGCTTGCATGTATTTTTTTTTTTTTTTTTTGTATATATCTTTCTATTAAAGATTATTAGCTTCAAAGTGTTACAATTATTTATGTATCGTCAATTTGTCAACATTAATTATAAGCCTAAAGGCTAAAGTAGTAACGAAATTTTAAAAGCTACGTGCAAGCTTCACAAATTGACTTCATATATAGTAGACATGTTAATGAGCCATCCCGGTTCCTCCATCCTTCTCTCATCTTTATCCAAATCTCCAATTGAGAAAAATGAGGATTGAGGTATATATTTTGAGATGGGCTCTCCCATCCCAATCCCCGGTTCTCCATTTCCTTGTTCCCTCCATTTTTCTCATTCCATTTCATCCTGTTTTGACCCACTATTAAAAAAATAATATATAATTAAAAACATAATTCACAAAATAATTCCATAGAATTTTAGTATATTAAATTCTTAACGTTTCAACATACGAAACTCACAATTATAAAATAATTATAATCCTCTTAGATCAATCACAATACATAACAAAAATTTAAACAAACCAGTACATATGATAAAATCATAAATAGGAAAAATGATAAAATTATTAAAATACATTTAATTATTAAATATAAATATTTTTTATACTTTATATTATACATAGCTTTCCCCATTCGATCCCCAATCTCCAAAAATTCCTAAAATTCCTCTTTAAATGGGAATGGGGATTCAGGGATTTGGATTGTGTTGACAACTCCACCTCGTAGAATAATAGGAATAAAGGGCATATATCCAACATAATATGTAGATTCTTATTTTTGACCAATAAAACAACACATACAGACGCAAAAATTCAAAGAAATACACACAGAAAAAACTTGACATATATGTGCATCACATGCATACACGAGTTACACGGTGTGCAGATTGGAGGAGATTTATGCATATATTAATTTATATAAAAATATAAAAACACATATATTGCTCTTAACCTGCCCATAATTAGTAAGAGTAAGGATTCTCTATTATCTTTTTTTACTCAGTTTTTGATAATTTAACAATACATCAATATATATCTAAAAAAAAGAAGATAGTCAAAATTATTAGATTTTTTCACTTTTATATGTCTCTCAAATTTAAACTCATTTTATAAAAACTTAACAGAAATAAAAAATTAACAAAAAATCCTTAATTAGTGAACCCAAAAACATAATTAACAGTATTGATAATTATAATGGTTGTTCACATATTCACAATTGCAAAGACTTCTTTGATATATACATTGAAATCTCAAAATTTTATAAGTGTTATCATATCATTTAATCTCTGGAAATACCAGCTAATTGCTCCATGCCAGTATTATATATATAATCACATAGGTCCAATAATGTTATTAAATATAGTTGATAAAATAAACTTTCTAATTTATCTACACGTATACTATATAGTAATCTATATATGAACCATCAATAATAGTAGCTACATTGTAGTTTTTGTTTTTCAACTGCAAACATTAATTAGTTAGGTCTAATGTTTAATCATCCCATAAATTAATGCTTGATATATATATATATATGTATATATATATATATATATATATAAAATCAGCGATGGCTAAAATGAACCGTTCTCTCTGGCTAGCGGCCCGACAATGGCGACTGCTGTGACTAGAGACAAAGATGGCTTGTATGCTAGCTAGCTGCCCGACAATGGCGACTGCTGTGACTAGAGACAAAGATGGCTTGTATACTAGCTAGCCAGCAGCTCTTCTTGATTATTATATCATCTTCCTTTCCTGGCGCAAAGGATGGTCTCTTACGTAATATGGATAATGACAATTTTGCTTCATTATCATTTAACAAATTCCACATGCCGATAAAGATATTATTCAAGTGATAAGGTTTCTCTAGCTACTGTCAACTTCCGCAATCTCGCAAGGTTCAAAGTTAAAAGTCCATACCAAAATTGGAATCAAGTTGGTGCAAATTCTTCCCTCGTTAGTACTCCACTCTCACACTTGCATAATTTGTGTCAAAATTCATGTACAAAATGTGATTTAAACTATGCAAATTTTAGGTTTGATTTAAAAATAAATGTCAAATAGTTCATGTTTATAAGAAGTGATAAATACGTTTGTGGTTGGAAACTTAACCAATAAGTGGCCACCTAGTGCCACAATCCAACCTAATATATATAACGAAAATATGTATAATTTATTAGTTAGTTCAATTGTTTATAGATTTTATTTAATTCAACTCAATCCTTTTCCATCCTTTACAAATACTTTAGATGAAGTTCCATATTATAACCCAATTAATTAATTGTTTCTTTTAGATACAGTTTATGATGTAACGATTCAAACAAAAAATATTATCATGCAAATGAACACTTTTTATCATCAAGTTAAGTAATAATCTAATTAGTTAATTGTTCAATTATTTAAAATTCTATAATTATTCAACTCCACTATAAATCAACTAAGTAATGAAGTTATTTCATAATTCAAATCCAAGTCTTTCAATCATTTTAAAAATAAATCTAAACTCTTTCAATGCTGACTGTTAATACTTGGTTTAGCTCATCCCAATAAAAAAATTATGCTTATGTCACTTTTATAGATAACTTTACAACTCAAAGACTAACCAATTAGGTTGTTACATTCATTATATGTACCCTTTTATCGCACCAATTAACATTAATTTAATTTCACTTACAAGTGTGAATTCTCTAACAAAATCTCTATAGCTTTAATGTATATTCTGCAAAGATCGATTAAAGTGAATTCCATGCATTCTGTAGTTTGTTAAAATATATGAACATTAACGTATAACCAATATAACTCCAAGAATAGTTTTCAAAAATATATATATATCTCCAAGAATAAGCACCGGAGATCAAGGAGAAGAATATGCCTCTCTGCAGGACCCAGTTAGTTCTAGAAATACCGTAGAAGTCGACATGCATGCCAATTTCCAAATAATTAGAACTGCATGCATAGTTAGTCTTAGGCGGATTTTGAATTTTTTTGGTATATATGAAAGCTAAGTAGATTTTCGACACTAAATATAAAAGTAAGATAGGATGTATCTTTATTAGGAACCATTGAACACTTCATTTCATCTAAAGAGATCAAGAATTTAAATCTCTTTTTTATCTTGAAATACAAGATGTGGTTGTTTGGATAATTTTTCTTAAAAGATCAAAGGTTCAAGTTCTATTATTATCTTAAATCATAAGATATAGATAGTTTTTTTTAAAAGATAAAAAATTTATATCTCATATCTATTTTAAAACACAATGTGTATAAATAGTTTTATGTTAATTTAATTTTCTTACTCATTAAAAAAACATAATAATAAGACGTTGACTGGAGCCCCCTAATTTGACTGTCCAATTAGATTGCGTGGCTAATTTAAACATTTTTGCTTATGATTTTTTTGTTTGGAAGGATTCGATGGTTCAATTTTGACTTTTTGAAACATATTCTGCCCCACTTGAGATGGCTGATTATATGATTAGTTGTCAAAGCTACAAGTCACCACAAATTATTGCTTGATTAAGTATCCACCACTTATTTTATTTTTTATTATTAGTATATTGTCCCATCGTTTTCATGTATAAATGACTTTATGAATGTGCACGTGCACACATTAATACATCGTACATATAATTTCAATGTTGAAATTCATATTTTAATGTAGATGATGAGTATTGTAGATAAACATAAAGTTTAATATATTTTATCTAAGTCCAAAACATTAATAGATTATACATATAATTTCAATGTTGAAATTCATATTTTCTTATAGATGATGAGTACCGCGGATAAACATAAAGTTTAATATATTTTATCCAAGTCCAAAACATTAATATATCATACATATAATTTCAATGTTGAAATTCATATTTTAATGTTGATGATGCGTATTGAGAATAAACATAAAATTTAATGTAAAGTTTAACATTTTTTAATATATATATATATTTTATCCAAGGCCAAAAGATTTTAATTTGTAATGATAACAAGGGTAAAATATAAATTCTACTTAAAAAATGTAAAATATAAATTCTTTAAAAAAAAAAGGATATGAAAACTAATTTTTATAATGTTTTCTCTGATTTTGATGTTTTACCTTCTTAATGATGAGGAAAAATTAGTCTTATACATTAAAAAAAAAAAAAAATTCTCCTCAATATATTTCCTTTTTTTTTTTTTTTTCTCGGTTAGGAAAATTTCATTCTTCTAATTAATAATACATAATTTATTAGATTTTATCAACAATATTTAAAATGTACACTATTAAAAAAAAAAAAGTTGAAACCTTCTTCTTTTTTTTACTTTTTATATATACTAATTAGAGGAATGTAAAATCTAAATATATCTATTGCTTTCAATCAATATCAATCAAGTTACAAATATTATTAAGTAATTTTTTTTTCCAGCAAAATTTCAAATCTCAATAATTAGATTGCGTGGAAGAAATGAGCTATGGATTTGAAATGAAATGAAAGATCACTGTATAGGATTGATTAGTAATGTATTAATTTATGATTTTTTTTAACTTAATTTATGAGTTAATAACTATATTTATATAGCATAATTTCATCAGAATTTGGAGCGCTGCAGACGGAAAAAAAGTGTGGAATCTCGAACTAAAAAATTTTCTTTTATATAAAAATTTTTATTATTAGGATCACTACAATTTTTATCCTAATTAATTGGTTTCTGCTCTTTGATAATAAAATCGTCACCTCAAAATTTTATTTTAATAAACTGTAATCAAAGATCTTCAAACAAAACAAAATTAAAAAAGAAAAAAAAATAGGTTGAACAAAATTAAAAAAAAAAAATCAAAATTAAAGAAAAAATTAAAGTTGAATAAAAACAAAACATTTTTTTTTTAAAAAAAAAAGATCTGAGTTGAATCAAAGTTTGAAGATTAGAGTTCAACCCATATCTCTCTCTCTTTTTTTTTTTTTTTTAATTGTTTTGTTTTGATTCAACTTTAATTTTTCTTTAATTTTGATCTTTTTTTTTTAAAAAAAAAATTTGTTCAACCCATATATTTTTTTCTTAAATTTGTTTTGTTTGAAGACGAAGATGAAAATAAAGTTGAATCTTCATCTTTTATTTTTAGATTTATTTTTTATTTTTTTATTTTTTAGTTTTGGTTTTTAAATTTTTTTCTCCAATTAATCTCCACCGTCCATCTATAGATGGACGGTGGAGATCTCATTAAATTTATTTTTAATTTATTTAAAGTTTTTAAAATTTATTTTAAAAGAAAAATAAAAAATAAATTTATTCAAGGGTAACTTTGTCTTTCAATAGTTTTTACATAGTCAAACATATCTACTAATGATTAAAATCAGTCAACCGTTGGTTCAAAAGAGGACGTTGCAAATTAATCAAAAAATTATATACGCCTGTGAATATTAAAGTTCCAAGTAGGTTGAAGTAATTCACCTTATTATAAACTTAGGAACATGTTTATTAATTAAAAAAAAAAATCTATTAAAGGAAATTAAACCCAATTCCTTATTTATGATTACTTTATATTTCAAAAATATATTGAAAATCATTATATTAATTATAGGAACCCCATATTAAAATAAAAAATTAAGCTTTTACTAAGAAACGAAAGTTAATTCCCCCTCCCATTAAGTAATTAATTTTTTTGTTGTAAAAGGAACTTTGCTCACACCCACCTAAATAATTAAGTTATTAAATTATTTGTAGAAGGAGATATTAGAATTTAATTGTTGAATAAAGGAACAATAAGAAAATAGTCGTTTGCTCAATCAATAATATATCCTCGAAATCATGATAATCACTTTCTTGGATGTCTTTATACAGAACCTATATTTTTACAGGATATTTCACATTTATTAAAGGGTAAAATTCCAATCTAAACTCATAAACCACCTTGTGTATTGCACATAAATTATGATCATTAAACCCATAATAGAAGTTCTTGACACAAAAGGACTTCTTTGATCTTTTCCTAATACTTGTTCAAGGTTTTTGCAGTATTTCAAATATATAACTAACAAGAGATACCTTTTCCTTTTACTCAAGAAAAGATGCGATTAGTTTTACAAACATATTTTGATTTCAGATTTTAGTCACTTCAACGACTTTTATTTTTGTAGGTTCTTAAATACACAGATTTCGACTGTTTTGTTCATGGGCCAGTTCCAAAATGTTACATAATGTATTGCTACATAGACCAACCATTTCGCTCAAATCATTCATGTGAAGGTATCACAACAATTGTCAGCCAAACATTTCTCGATTTCAAGAACTTGGTGAGAATTGATCAGTTGCCACCCACTTGCCTTTTCCATGAGTCTTCCACAATCAATTCATCAACTCCCCAGTCTTCATAACTGGAAAACCGCACAAATTCCGAAGAGAAATACGTCAAAATATGAATAATAAGTGAAATTTTTGGTGCAAAAATCACAGGGAGAGCACATAAGGTTCTATTTCCTAATAGAAGTTCCAAAGAAGTACTTAAAGCTAAGATTTTTATCAGTTAAACCATGTGTGCAGTTAGAAAGCAAGAACAGTTATCATGTAAACTTTGAATCTCACCTTCCATCGGGCAGATAGCGACGAATGGTGAAAGGGATTTTCCGCTCACGAAGTTCCTTCATAGCAATCTAACGATTGGCAGAATGTAACATTATAAAATTGCATAGCCCAAACAAAACATTATTAAAAGAATAAACAGAGTAAAATGCTACTCTGTATCACACGGCGGATTTATATGAAATATACACAGTTGAAAAGCATAACTTGACAACATCATGTTACAAGATAAAACATGCCCATGGTGGTTCCAAAATATTGAAACAGATGGCAGATAGACAAAACAAACACACTAATGGAGTTCAAGGCCTATCCCTGTGACATGTTATAACAATTTTATTCGAAAAAAAGGTGTGACCAAGTGAAGGGCAACACCAACAGGGTAAGAAAAAAAGGAAAAAAAAATTGAATAAGTGATTAGGCTAGGTGCAACCAAGACGAAACACAGCCACTGAACAAGAGTGCATGATTCATCTTGAAGATGCTCTAAAAAAAGATAAAAGACCACAGATATTCTGTGGCTAAACACAATAAGCCTTTACATTTACAAATAAAAGCATAATTCTAAATAACACTGAAAAACTACTAAGAAGCCTCGATAAAGTGGAACCTCACAATTTATCATAAGCATAAGTATCATTTGAATGAATTCCCATTTTATAAGAAAACAAAATCTTAGATCAAGTGACAGTCAAAATTTTTTTTCTGGCATGTGAATAGTTTATGCATATGTATTCCCCCTTCCAAGCTTATGTTCTTCATGAGAATTTCTGAAAGGCCAAACTCATGTCTAATAACAGTAGAATGCATAGGAAAAAAAAAAAAGAACTAAATATTAACTTCATCGAGTTACAAAGCACATGCTACATAAAATGCACATGTCCACAAGGAAAACAAGGTAAAAATTTGACAGTATTATGCATGTACAAGATGAGAGAGGACAAAGAAGACATAAGGAAATATACAGATCCAATACTGCTCTTAAAGAATATTACCTCAAGTGGGTCAGTTTCTCCCTCCAGCTCAACCATAACAGGAGCATTCATGCTGCACAGTCCAAAAGGAATCATATTAACTTACCCCAGGTAAAAAAATATCGTATCAGACTCATAAGGTGCACTCAAAAGCAAAGAGAAATCCTACCTTATCTGCAGAGCTCGAGTACCCAAAATTCTAGCACGTTCATATTTCGTCATATATTTTGATGTTTTCCTAGCTCCTTCTTTCTTTCCCAGATCTTCATTATCTTCAGTTTCAATAGGTTCTCCAGGAACATCGTCATTGTTATTGTTATCAACATCCTCCTCAGCACCTTCCTGTCAAAGCACCAAACTTCAATGTACTTCTTTGTAAACAATAGACAAACAACAGTTACATTATATCTCTCAACCAAGAAAATCCTAGCAACAACTCCTTACTTCAATCTCAGGCTCCGGTGGCTCATCCTCGTATCTGTACAAACAATTTAACTCAACCTAATCAGGTACACTAACCAACAAAAAGATGAAAAAAATCCTGTATAGTCATAGAATGCTATCTATTCAAAATGAATGGTTCGATATGTGACTGGAGCAGACAGTAGTCTGCAAACATGGATATCTTTATACGTGGCATTATCCTAATGAATGCGAAGCCATACCATCAAAAGAACCAAACAACAATTAGAGATGCAAAATGCCTAAAACAACTACAGAATTCAAGGGTGATTTATTAGATAATACAACACATTTTGGCTTCACTATTGGTTGAATTAACCAACAATCACTTCAAAAATTATCGATCAAGCATTTTGCATCACCACATCATAACACAATTATCAGTCATTTACTTGAAACACAAAAAACCCATCAACCAAAACAAGAAAAAATCAAAACTTGCCTATATTAACAGCTCTTAAATGTATTTTTTTTTAAAAAAAAAAAGAAGCTAAAAATATATAAAAAGATATTCAAAAGCATGTTTGATAGAAAAATTTAAACCCGAAATTGAATAAATAGGGAAAAAAAATAAAAAACAAACGAACCCCATGTCCATATCATTGTAATCGTCGTCGGCCATTGTTGATTGTTGAGGCTTGGGTTCTCTTCTGCTGCGATTTCTCTGCTTCTGGTTCTGGTTCTCAAAACCCTAACTCGGAGAAGGGGATTTGAGGATTTTGTTGTGTGAAAAGTGTATTTCCCTGATTGCCCTTGAAATATTATTTTAATTTCATTTATGGACACCCCTTTAAAGATTCTTAGTTGGATTGGGTCGATGGGCTTTTTAGAATTAAATGTCCAAATGCACCCCATTAAGAATCCACCATGTTAATCGATTAACGTTGTTTTTTATTTTTTATTTTTTTTTAAATTAAGAACAATGAATTTTCTGATTATATGCAACTTGGGTATGTTTATATTTTATCATTACTAATTTTTAAGAATTTTTAGTGCATACCTTTTTTTTTTTTTTGGAAAGATTTTAGGGTATACTTTATTGGCATAAATTGTTAATAATTACATATATGATCAGAGGAAAATTAATTTGTGAGCACTTTTGAAAAGACTATCTCTGATGATACCATCATTGATTTATGAAATATATTTAATTGGCTTCTCTATTTAAAAAGGAATAATAAGTGGTGTGGTGTATAAATATATGTTTTGATGATGTTAATCATTTATCTTTCAAGTTAAATCAAATATTGTTGTCTTATCTTATGTAAAGCTTAACCTACCAACATAATTTAAGAGAATTTAGTTCTTTCTATAGGTGATTAGGTTTTCCCTAGAGCCGAGGTTAAGGGGTGCTGATGGAGGCCAAGACACACCCTAAATTTTATATTTTTATAAAATATATCTAATTAAATGTATATAACTCATAAATTTATGTATAATATATTTTGTCCCTTCAACAAATAATATATTTTTTCATTTGCCCCTTTAAATATTCTTAAATAGGTTTTTCTAACTCTACTCCTAGTTTTCACTATAGGTCATTGAGTATTGACCTAACCTTATATGTTAAAGTATCTCCAATCATACTGGTTATATATTATCCTTAGCCAAAATAATTAATGATATGATGTTTTATTAACTCCAATCATTCTCTATATTATTAGCTATTTTAGAAAAGTTAAATCACCTTAGTCAAATATAGTAAGTAAAACAATTCTAACTAAACTCTCTCTTATTATTTTAATAATTAATTTGAAATACAACAAACAATTTATTTTTGTAAAACGAAAAGCTTGTATGAATTTTTTTATTTGTTTAGTCAAAATAGAGATGATGATTAGAAAAATTCATTAAAAAATTACTAGTTAAAATCATTTTTAATTATTTAAGCTAAAATTTAGTTAATATTGAGAGAGCTCCCTTGGAGATGTTCTTAGGCTTGTTTGGCATGAGAGATAAGATTAGATTATTTTAATAGGATTAGATTGGATAAATTTATCCTATGATGTATTTGGTGTTGTATGAGATTAGATTAAAAATAGTATTATCCATTGTTTAGTGTATTATAGAATTGGACAAAAAAATATTTGTATATCATATTATTTCACAATCTAAAACTAAAAATATTTTAATATTATTTTGAGAAGTAAATCTAACAATTTAAATTTTATTTTTTAAAATTATATTTGTTTTATAATTATTATTAAAATATATGTATTTTTAATATTATTCAGATTCAAAATGGTGATATAGAGATGGACTAGATCAACTTCCTGCGAATTTTCTCTTCATGCAAAAGTTGGACTTTTGAGATTACCGCAACATAATTTGCAAAACAAATAAACACATTCTTTAGGGTAACCTAGAGATTATCTTTGGGAGTGCTCTCCGATGCTTAAGTCAGAATCTATCTTTCTAAAAATGTATTTGTCTCATTAAAATTCCTAGTAAACTATCTTGTGTGTAAAAAAAATACTGAACAGTTATCTATTTATAGGAGGGCAAGATCGCTTTCCTAATGGTCCCATCCATGAGTGGGTGTCTGCCATGTGTAGTGTAAATTAATCTCACGGTGACAAATGTCTACAACATGCAAGACACAGTCACCGCTTAAAATTAAAATATAAGGCATTATCACTACCCAATATAACATTGTGATAAAGAATTTTTATTTACTCTAATAATGATCTAGGTTCGAGTAATCACATAATTGATGATGATATTTCAATAAATAAATAAAAGTAAAACACTAAAGATTATTATATTTGAGACAACCAAGAATTATCGCATCATATTATATTTTATTATATTTTATAGCACTTGCACTACTATATCTTATCTTCGTTGACAAAATCGGCAACTATTAATTATGGATTGGAAAATCTAAATAACGATTTAATTCGTATGATGCGAACGTTTAGACCTCAGTGATGACACAACATGTGGCCGACTTTATTGATGATCTGCCTGTCGATATATGTTAAATTGGTTTGAATAGATATAGGAATAATTGCCTATTAAAAAAATTATTAATGCCAATGACATTATTGTAGTTGATTATTAAAACTATGCTATTCAACTTCTTTGGTTTATGTGATTATTATTAAAACCCAAAATCCAATTGAGGTGAAGTGAAGCAATAATATTCTGGTATGATGTTTGGGAAGACTATCCTTTCTGGCAATGAAAAGAACGTTGATACGATCAATCAAGGAAAATGAGTACAAGCGTTTCTTTTAGTGGTTATTAATCCAATATTCAATTAGATAACTACTAAACACAAGATAATACTATAAATAAGTTACTTTTTAATACTGTGTGTGTATTATTATTATTATTATTTTCTAAACGCTGACACATTGTAAGTTAGAAGATTGTTGGAACTTATCGAGATGGATCATTGATAGTTAATCAGGAGATGACAACTCTGTGGTCTTGACATGGATGATTACTCTCACAACTACTCCTACTACTGATATAACACAGTCTTGATCTGAATGATTATTTTCACAATCAGGAGATAACAACTCTTGTTACTACTAGTGCACAAATGATTACAGAGTTAGAGGACTGTTCGGACATTTCTTGCTATTAATAGTGCGTGGATGATTAATCCCACAACTAGGAGAGTCAGAGGACTGTTAAGACATGTCATGTTACTGATAGTGTGTGAATGCTGTTATGTCAAAAAATAACACTGGGGCCAATAACCCAATAAGGGTCGATAGGCTAACAAGCCCAAAAACCCGAATAAAAAATGAAGCAATACAAAACATATCATATCATGACACGTCAACAAAATGCCACGGTAGCAGGAACACCAAACTAGTTGAATCGCCCCAAGACAGTGAATCAACTCAGAATAAGAAGCTCGCATAAGGCACAACTTGAGGTCACAGTTATAGAAGCGGCTTGTGACACGTTCTCAGCTCTCTATTATTTCCTTAACAGGGAGAAAGGCTCAAAAATAGGAAATTTCTTACTAATTGGCAGAAGCATGATATATTTTCTTATTTTAATGAATCTTCGGAAAATGGAAAAGAATTTCATCAAATAGAAAAAATCCTATAATTTTTAAAAGATCTATTTGAATAGGAAGCTATTTGAGTCGCATTACAAGTCAAATATGGACACAATTAATTATAGTATGATTTTGTATCTAAGTGTTTGATATAGTTTCGTTTAAAATAGGAAAGAGAAATCTTAGCATTTCCTACATTGTAGCAGGCAAATTGTATGTAAACAAAAAATCCTAACATTATATAAAGAGTCCTTTGCATATGCAACAGACATCATGTGTCCTTGCAAGCCTATCTGTATCCCAAAAGAGCTCTTATATGCTCGTTAGCATCCCCTCTCCTAGTGGAAACTTTGCTAAAACCAGTTACCTCTCAATAATAACATAACCATGGATGTAGACATTATCATTTAGGCCGAACCACATTAAAAGTCTGCTTGCCTCTCTCTATCTCTTATATCTCTATTACTTTACTGTATTTGTTTGCACTTATTTTTTTTTTTTTTTCTTTTGCTCATCATATTAACACTGTTGCCAAATTTTGTTTAACATCCCGAATTTCACACTAATCGTCGCTTCTACATTAATCCAAGCGTCAATTGATTTTTGATGTCAACAGATGATTACTTCCACAACCGGGAGATAATATCTTCTATCAAGAGGCAAGGACAAGCATGCAACTTGAACCCTTAACTATAATGCTAAGGGAGGTAGCAGACAAATTATATGTAAACAAAGAATCCTAACATTATATAAAGAGTTCTTTGCATATGCAACATACATCATGTATCCCTGCAAGCGTGTCTGTATCCCACGCTCGTTAGCATCTCCTTTCCTAGTGGAAACTCTACTAAACCTAGTTACCTCTCAACAATAACATAACCATGGATGTAGACATTATCATTTGGGCCGAACCACGTTAAAAGTCTGCTTGCCTCTCTCTATCTCTTATATCTCTATTACTTTACTGTATTTGTTTGCACTTATTTTTTTTTTTTCTTTTGCTCATCATGTTAACATTGTTGCCAATCACATTGATTAATGCATTTTTTAACCAATCCCATTCAAATAAATGTCATTCTCGTTTCGTTTGTAAATTCAACGGTCAATTTGTTAGGTTATTTTAACCCTAGTTTCAATTCTCTGATTCCACCCTTGCACACCAACCTTAGGGGGAAGTTTTATCGCACATACTTTGAATGACATTCCAAAACGCTTGTGTACGCTTGTGTGTACGCATATATTACTTAAAAGAGAGTGCTTTAATTAAATGCACTTATATATACAGCTCATCACTCCACATAATTCAGTCAATTCAAACTTAATTAATTATCATCGATATCATTATATATGTGGTGTTGATATCAATCAAATATGATCTATTTAATTACGATCGGTCAATGAGATTTTCCCTCATTTAAGTAATTATATCACAATCCACAACTACAAACTGCTAAATCCATTTTATACTTCTGTGAGTTATATACTGTCATAGTAGTTTTGGAGCAAGACTTTAAGTTAAAATACCAACCAACAAGACATGATTTGTCAAAAAAGAAAGTTTAAGAACTGAAATTTGGTTCAAAATTTCCGCATAGTCCAATCTCAAGATATCTGTAAGCATTACAAAGTCTATTCAAACTGAAGTACTTGTTATATTGTATCATGATCGTTTTAATTAAATAATCATCAAATTAACTAATCAGACATCCGTACAATTGGGTAGTCCACATCTGGCTCTAGCCGCTAGGATTAATTTGTATGAGTTTGGACTTAGGACGCTCTACCAACTATACTGACACTGATTTTTTTTTTCAATCTACTATACTGACTTTTATAACAGATTTTGTAACATTTGTTACCAATAGTTTACTTTTTTCTTTTTAAACTTTTATTATTTTTAAAAGTAGTATATTATTTTCGACTATGAGTGTTCAGCTATTTTTTATTTTTTAATACGAGATATGATATATCAACTCAAATTTAAAAGATTGTTAGACTGTATAAAATGCATGTTCTTTATCGTCGTTGACGTAAAAAAATAGTTAATATTTGAATTAATATGAATTGAATACTAAAGGTGAATGAATGAATATAATTATGATAAAGTAGCAAGATAATAATTATAAAAGAATGAAAAGTAAAGAGACGAAAAATTTTTTAACATGATAAATGTGTTTCATTCAAATTTAAGTAGAACTCTGGTAAATTTCTATTTGAAATGATTCTCTACACAATGTAGGATGTTTTTGGAATTTCTTGTGTCTTAAGGAAAACATGAGCTAGCGCTACCTCATTGCAACCTCGAGGTGCTCTACGCATGAGTTGGTCAATTCGAGTTGCCCTGACCACGTTAGCAAAAATAGATCTTTGTGTGCTTCTACTGACGTGGTACATACTGATGTGTTCTGTATTAATAGGCTTTATAATGCTTTATTCCCTGTTTGGAAATGCTATTTTTACGCACAATAATGATCAAAATCATAGTACTATCCAATCCATTTCTCAATGCCCAAGCCAACGCATTGGTTGAATATATGATTGAAATTCTGACAACAATCTTAACTCTTACTTAGTCAAAAAAAAAAAAAAAAAACTGCAGAAAAAAAATAGTAAAATAAAATACTCAGCCGTTTGTTAACTGTACGTGATAGATAGTGGTCGAAAGTATTAATTAATTCCAGTTTATTTTGCTATATATATTAATAAGTTTTTGTGCCTCCTAATTTGACTACTCTATAAGTTTAGGAAACAAAATAATGTATATATAGTTGTCAGTCATATCCTCGAATCATTATAAGATATTATTTAATAAAGAGATCGAGAAAGGGCAAAATAACAAAAACAATAATAATATATGGAGTTGACAAATTGGTTCTGGCCAAATCATAGTTTTTTTTTTTTTTCTTTGAAACTTGGTCAAATCATAGTTAAAAGCTGATTATTGAACGCATAATGAATTTGAGGAATTATGATAAGTTGACTGCCGTTTCCTTTTTTTTTTTTTCCTACTCTTTAAAAATTGAATCGTATTGTTAAAAATTAAAGATGAAATAGTAATTGAAACCTAAAATCTGACTAAAATATTTAATTTTTTCTTTTTTCTTATCTTTGAATGTATAATAATTTTATTTATTTTTTTAAAATTAAGATTATCTGAAAATTAGTAATTTGATATTTATATATTTTTATTATTATTTATTATGTAACTCCATTTAATACAATACAAACAATTATAATAAATTATTTAATAAATACCAAAATATTTTTACATATAAATTAATAATATTTTTATTTATAATTAAAATATGATTAACTATTATAGTAAAATATATTTTTTAAAATTATATATACATAAATAAATTATTATAGTAAAATAAAATAAATTTATATATTTAAATAAAAATAAACAAAATATTCTTAAGTTGAATTATTATTGTAATAAAAGTTGAAATTGTAAAATAATATATATTGTAGTCATTGCATAATTTCATTAATTATGTTTAAAAAGAATTTGCATAATATAAAATGATAACAAATTTGAGAATGTATTATTTGGGGAAAAATAGATTTGGAGTAATATATTTAAAAAACCATTAAGTGATCTGATATTCAGTAAAAAGTAAAAAATTGTAACTTTTTATTTCCAGTTATTTTTAGAATGTTTTAAGCGGTTTGACCACTTAAAAAAAAAAAAAAAGAACAAAAATCACTTAATTGGTGTAATTCAAACCTATTAAGTGAAAAGTGATAAAAACAAACGACCCCTTGAAGTTTGCATGTTATTCAACAATGACAACTTTCGATATCCCAATAATAATAATAATAATAGAGTCATTGTTTCATAACTTGATAGAGTCGACCAAGTTTTTACAGAATGAACTCAAATCGGCACTTTACTGATCCGGAAACTTCAGATTGGGGGTCCTGCTAGCTAGATGGGAGTACTAAGTTGACCTGGCCGAGTACTTGGACTAACACTGTCCAACTCAGCCAACTGGAGCTTCGACTTTACTTGGTTGTAGAACGGAGCCGTGTCGCAATGGTGCACGTTGCCTCACTGAGACGTGTACTTTAGGAAACATTGTAAGAGCTGGATCTTATCCTCGTTCATCCATAGTTGTTGGAAGGGTCGTTGAGATTCGTCTAGTGGTGGCAGCGGAGGTAGAGGTGGATTTTTCTCTTCTTCCTACAGACGGTTTTGCTTCGAATGTGGCTCATCTAAAGAATGAAGGATACCGACGGTGACGACAAAGATTGCGTTGCCTTGCTAGGATGCCATGATAGAGAGGAAAGAAATCTAGAGAAGAGAGCAAGTTAACCAGTCACCAGAGTGGGTGGTTAAGGCTTAGAGAAATGAGGCTTATCTATTTTCTGTTTTGTGACCAAATTGTTCTCCAACATTTTCATTTGTGATAAAACTACCCTTAAAATTTTGAGTTTATTTCATCTTTACCACTGGTCTTTTATAATTATATTGAAAAATTACAATTTATTCCAATCAAATTTCGTTTTCACCCTTGTATGTGTAAAACATCAATTTAGTCATTTTTATTATTTCAGTCTAGTCCTTTTCTTTATGATATTTATGGTTTTTTTTTTTTTTACCATTTTTACAGGTTTGACCAAGTTTGACATTCAGTTAACGAATTAACCATTGATCGACAGTCAAATCAAGTACTCACTACTTGCTGGGTCGCTAGTCGAGTAAAGTGATGTTAACATGTGGCCTAAAGACATATAATAATACCTAGAAAATTGAAATTTAATTCACAATATTTGTTTTTTCTTTTCTCTTACATTTTTTTTAGAAAATTTTCTCTTACATTCATTCATTAGTTGTTTGTGAATATTAACTCGTACCCTTAGGCTAAGAGCACAGGTTGACATTACCCTGCATAATTTTTTTTTTTTTTTTTGAAAATCACATTATCCATAATTAATATAATAAAATTATAACTAATTAATTATATATCCACTCATAACTAACTCAAATAATTATTATATACATTTTTTCTTTATATAATAGTGGTTCAAGTTCCACCATGCACATTTACTATCATGTGTGACGATATCAAGAGTTTTCTCCTTGGTAGATCCTCGTAAACTCTTAACAATTACTCTTAGTAAATTTTTTATTAATTTCTAATTATATAATAATAAAAATAAATACCTTTTTTTAAATAAATTAATAATAAATAACTAGTTTGAGTGTTAATTGAAAAAAATAATGAAGTAAAATATTTTGAATATAGCACCTAAATATATATGTGAGAATTGATAACATTTTATTAGACATACCTATACATGATGTAGTAAGTTTGTCCAACTAAAAATTTTTTATCTTTAAAATTCTTCTTTTTCCTTTTATTTATTTATTTATTTTTTTGACTTGGGAAGGATAGGTTTGAATTTGAAACTTCAGTTTTATAGAGATATGTGGTTATCAACCGCGATATAAATATATAAATATATATATATATGTATGTATATATAGATATGGATAGAAACAAAGAAAACAGAAATAAAAATAAATAATTATATTATATTGAAGTAATAAAATACCAAGTGTTTGTCAAAATAATCCAGTGAAGTGAATTATAAATTAGGAATTTTATTATTTTAATACAATATAATTATTTATTTCCATTTCCTTTTTTTTTTTTTTCTATCCATTAGATTTAATTTAAGATTGAGATTATTTGGTTCTAACTTTAAAACAGTTAGAAGATATTGATGATAGAACTACTATATATATAATGTAACGTCAACCAGGATATTCTTTACAAGTACAATTTTTAAGATGCTTTTAACTTATATAAGATATTAGATGTATCAAGTTTTATTTAAAAAAAAAAGAAAGTATAAAGTTGCATATGAATCGACCTTGATGATAAATTTGATTTTTTTAGAATATGAGATATATTAAAAATGTTTGGTTACCTTACTCAACCATTAATATTACTCTTCAATTGGAGTCATTAGAATGTTTGTAATGGTAGTTATAGTGGCCACAGATCTAGGCCTAACAATTATAGGGCCATAAGCTAATTGGACAATGGCCTAATGTGTTAATCGACATAGGCTTACAGCCGGACTTGTTGGTCGACACAAATTTACATTTCCTCATATGGATTGGTCAACGAGTCAAACGATTTAGTCTACTCGACTTAGAGTAAATATACCTTCGGTAGAATGACTCATGGGTTTGATCGACCAAATTTAATATAACTATAAATTGTTCCTACAGGTCGGTTGACATGACACCAACCTAAGATTCATTTTCCAACTCCAACTCTTCTACGTTGAGTCTAATTATACTGGGACTCAACCATTTATGAAATAAAACACAATTTGATTAAGGTTAATCCTTATTTTCTCCGATAATTTAGGGATGACTACGACCATCCTCTATTTTACTAAAATTCGGACTCCTAAGCCTACTGAAACTAGACTTTTTCTGACTCAGTAGAATAGCTCGCCTATAAGAGAGTCCTCACACCCTCAAATCAGGCGTTCCATCTCACATACACTATCGAATTGTCATCAGACATCTCTGAGATCCAACTTAAGTCATATACACTAAGAAATTCTCACGATACTGTCTACAATTTCATCCAGCATGTTCTCTCCCTTGACAAGCTCAATTAGATCCACGAACATGATGCTCTTAGTCATTTGGTGCGATTAACTTATTGTTGGACCACCACCATCTCAGATTAATCATCAATCTGCTCCAGTTGATGATCTTGATCCACATTGCCACCATTACCTTCCACCTGCACTGCCATGTAGCCTAGTCATCCAGTCTACTTTGCCTTGTAGTTTACACGGTCTATGCTGTCTAACAGCTTTGATCGACTTTATTTTTCGTCCTAACACAACTAGGACGACACTTTGTTTACTTTTTATTGCCTTTTACGTTCAATGTATTGACTCGAACATCAAAGAGTTTTTGGCCGACACCGCACCGGTTTTAAGATCATCCATGTTCTTTCTTGTTTAATTTGTGCATGACACAAATTGCTAGGTTCTATGAAGTCGACCAACGAGGCCTGCTTTCAGTCGACAAACTGTACTATAGTAGTTATTGAAACCAATCTAAGAGCTCCAATTGAAGGGTAAGATTAGTGATTGGATAAAGTAACTAAACTCATATTATATTTTAGAAAGCACATTTACCAAACCTACAATACCTAATTAGAGTGATAAAGTACCGATGAAGGCATGCAGCGGTGCACCGAAGATCTTGCGGGATCATGTTTCCATCATTCCTGGACGTTTTGAATTAGTTAGCCAAAAACATGCAGAAAGCACATGCCAATGCTATACAAAATTTATTAATGGCCTAGTTTCAAAAAACAAAAAATTATTAGTGGCTTGGGTTACGTTCGGTGGCATCGCTTATTATTATTATTATTATTATTTATTTTTCATTTTCTTAGATATGAATATATGATCCAAGTTTTCAAATGTTAGATTAATACATCAGGTTTTATATCTTATATATTATTGTTTAAGTATATTTATCCACTGTGCCTTCATTAACATATTAGATGCAATTTCAACTATTAAAATGCACATTATTCTCTTTAGCTTAAGTGGTGCCTCCCTTTCCACACTTCTAGTAGAGGGCTCACTTCTAGTGTGAGATCTCTTCCTGGGGCTTGTATAAATAAATAGTTTTCAGTTATGAAAGTCAACGTATATTCAGATCATCCTCGTAATATTTAATTTTGATATATTCTTGATATTATTATTTTTATAAAAAAACTGCTAAAATTGTTTTATATATCTAATATATTTTTTAAAATTTTATTGTAATTTGTGTATAAAAACTGGAATGATGCATGGTCTTGCTTTTAAGAATAATAATACTATTTTACTCAACTTCTTTTCTTTGTCTTTTTTTTTTTTTCTGAAACTTATCTCAAATGAAGTGTTATATATATATATATATATATACATTTTTTGTAAAATCTTATATTATGTGTTATTATCGTGGTATCCACAACTTCATAAAATGATTTAGTCTTTGAACCAAAAATAAAATCTACAATTTTTATTTTAGAAAAATATAAATCACTTCCTAAATTCATTATTTTCTATTGTTTTGATTTTTGAATCATTATATTATTCTGTTATATCACCCCAAATGAAAAGTGCTAGCTTCAACACTGCACATTAATCTACATGCCAACTATAATTTACTTGCCAAATTATTTAGCATAAGCAAAAGATTTGTTGAGTCTAATATTATTAATTAATGTATGTAAATAAAATAATCATTCAATCTATAAATTCTTTAAAGAAGTGGTACCGCGGGAACTTTCCACACTTCAGAAGAAAAAGTAAAACAAATAATTAATATTTTAAGCTTGCTAGCCATTTGCACCACCCTTCAATATTTTCTATATAAAGGGCTCTTCTCCTCGTTGTCTCTCACGAGTCATCACCAATAGCAACCATTGCAAACTAAGCAACCATTGTCCGTGTATACTTCTTACGAAAAAATGTCTTCGTTTTTGGAAAACAAAAATTAACGAATTGAGAAATGTTTAAGAGGTAATATACTCTTGAATGAATTAAAGTAAAATTTAAATATGATCTGAATCTTTTTATGGGCTAGACAATTGAATAAAAAAAAAAAGAACCTTTAATGAGACGTATCACGTATGTGTTATATTATTTATATTATGTTTATAAAATTATACTATATATGCATATATAATTTTAAATTTTAAATATTATTATTGCTTACATCTATATTTTTTATTTTTACCCTTTTACACAACATATTTTTCACATTTAAAAAGTTGCTAATATTCAAAAATTATATTGAAACAAGGACTTTATTACTTACAGCAAATAAATCTGGTTTTACTTAAAGTTCAATGTGTTTTTAAATACTATGAATTCTTCTTTCCCTTGAGAAAAAGCGAAGCTGTTTTAATTCTTATATTCTATTAATCATATTTAATTATTTATTATTAAGAATTAAGATTGAGGGTGAGCACTATTGAAAATTTAAACACATGTAATTGTTTGATAATGGATAGCTAGTGAACTTATATGTGTCATAGGGAAGCCACATACCTATCTCACTAAAGTCCATTGCCTTATTTGGCTACACATTTTAATTTTGATAAAACATTCATTTGTGACTAGTAAGCTTAT
Source organism: Nephelium lappaceum (assembly GCA_021234005.1). Classification (NCBI taxonomy): domain Eukaryota; kingdom Viridiplantae; phylum Streptophyta; class Magnoliopsida; order Sapindales; family Sapindaceae; genus Nephelium; species Nephelium lappaceum. Next base: position 8,819,925 of record CM038009.1, read on the forward strand.
CCAGCAGAAGCATGTGAAACATAAAACTAGCAAAGCTATATAAATCTGAGACTACAAATCAAGTGAGAAAGAGACCAACTTATCAAGGTGAAAAAGCAATCAATCAGGCAATTGATTAGTCGGTAAAAATAGCTAATGACTGTATTCTTGTGTTAGAGAGAAAAGATTTGTGAAGAAACGAATACAGAGCTTGTTAAGTCATCAATGGCTGTTCGTCTCTTAAGATTTGACTTTGATATTTCAACAAACAGTTTTCAATTTACATGCAAATACCTTTCAGCAAGACGTATATCTTCTTCTTTATTTTTTACAAAGCAATCAACATTGATTTAATGCATGATGCGGTTTCCACCAACATCTTAACAGCCACAAAATTGAAAATCTAAATATGTATAATTTTAGACCATAATCCGTGACTCAAAATATATAATTCTTTTTAAAAAGTTTCTTTTAGTATGATTAAACAAAATCAAAATTCTTAATAAAACTAAAATACAAGAATATGATTAAATAAAGTTAACTCATATAGATTAAGATCCAATCTATTAAACTTAGCTAATAGTTAATATCAAAGTGGAAGTGAGGGAATGTAAATCGATAAAAGTTTAAATTATTGACTACAGATAGAGTGACAAACTTAAGATCACGAGATTATGGGATAAATCTAATACCCCCTTAGTTTGGCATAATAGCCAAAAAAGTCCTCTGATTTTAGAAATCATTAAAGACCCCATGTAACTTATACAAATAGTTAAAATATCTTCTATTGTTTATGAAAATAGTGACAAAACATTCTGATTTCAAAAGTCATAAAAGAATTTTTTATTATTTTTATAAACGATAGGAGATTTTTTTGTTATTATGTCAAACAATGGGGAGAATTCTTAATAATTTCTGAAGTTGGATTTTTTTTTATTATTATATCAAACTACAGGAGAAAATTAGATTTATAACTATGATTTAATTTGATGGAAAGCTTTCAGCAAAAGTACATGTGTCATGTACAGAAAGGTAAAATTCATGTGTAAATTATGAGAAATAATTTAGTCTAGTTGGCAGGTCACAAGCAACCTTCTTGCGTTGCAATTTTAAACCATAAATAGATTAAATAGCCATGACAATATCCAAATAATAAATTTAATATGAAACATGCTATATACACTAACGAAGGTTCATATTGACATATCTTTATTTATAACTTCATAAAAATACCCTGATAAAAAAAAAATTCATAAAATACCATCATCCTTTACGTTAAATGGCTCATTATTTTTTTGTTATTTATTACACTGCTATTCAGATATGTCTATGTAGATGGCCGCAAGTATTTACTTTTGTGACCTCAGCAAGTGTATCTGCTCCATCTAATAAATATGAATTTTTATAGTTCAAAAATGAACTTTTAATCCTATAAAGAGGCACAAGCTATCATTTAATTGCTGGCAGCCAGGTTGAGTTCTTTGCTGCTTTGGTTAATTCATGATCATGATGGGGAAATCTAACCCCATTTGACAGGAACTGGTGAGGTCAGGTCTAACTGCAAAAGTAATGATCAATTAAAATGTTGTCATGAAATGTGTATATTTATCAAATTATGGGATCACATATTTGAAGTGTTGCTATGTTCACTTATAAGAGAAATAAAGTAGTAGTGATGTTATATATTGCTAAGTTAATTTGACCGGTGTGTTTTCTTTAGAGTCATCAAATTTCAAACGTATTAAGTGCCATGAAATTCTTTGCCATTTTAATGTAATATTAAGACCTCTTGTTTGGAAGTACAAAAAGCCCGATTTATTGTAAAAGCCAGAAGCCCAAATCCACTTTATTTTTGCTGACAATTTAGTGTATTATTATAGAATACATTAACAAATTATAATATATATATATATCTATTGCTAACTATTAAAACAAATAAAAGAAAATAATTAACAGTATATATACGTAGGAGAGGAGTTAGAAATTTTGTTTGGGGGGAACATCAAATATTTTTGTTAAAAAACATGGAATATTTAAGAGAAACTATTATAAATTTAAAGGTAAAATCAATGTTTTAGCACTCTCTATTTGCTAGTCAGTTGGCGACCTAGCGAGTAGCGAGTACTCGATTTTACCATCGAGCAACGGGTCAATCTGTTGACCCACGGTCAAATTTGGTCAAACTTGTTAAAAAATATATCAAAAAATTTTAATAGTCAAAATATAATTATATGATCACAAAATATCATAAAATTTATCTTATATACAAAACATCATAAAACTTGTCTTATATAATTTCAAAGACAACTTTAACACAATATTTGCCGAGTTGACCTGAACTGAGAACTCGCTGAGTAAATCTGTCTCATAAAACTTAGTTTATGCCAAGTATTCGTCGAGTTAGCCGCTCAACCCAACTAGGCAATTACTCGCCTCTGGCAAGTAGAACCCTTGATTTGGTAGTTCTTGGCGAGTAGTCAAATTTATTCATTGAGTTTTATATCAATGAGTAAAATATTATTTTTATAAACAAGTATTTTTTTTTTTTGAAAAATAGGAGAGAGAAAAAAAAACTAGATAAGGGTTAGGAGCCCTGCCACTGTTTATAAAGTTTGTTATTTTGATATGGTGATTATGGTCACTGCAAAAATGTTTGAGGTTCACTTTACAATGTGGAATTTGCCTGTGATCTACCAACTACACTAAAGAATTTCTAATTATTTACCTATGATTTGTACCATTCTATGCATGCATGAACAGCATGATATATCTACTTTTAGGCTCAAAGCTTTCCACCAAATTATGTTTGTGATCTTATATAGTATAATTTTATCACTCTATATTTACTTCATTACTTTGTTCAACTGGATTGATTGACTTCCCCCACTCCCCATACATGTGTTAATATCACTCAGTTCAATGTATGTGATACTAATTTTTAACTTCAAGAAAAAAGAAAAATTGTTGACTGAACTCTAATGAAATTTATGTATATATTAGTTTTTATCAAAAAAAAAAAAAAGGTGTATCTATTTGTAACTTCTGATTATTAAGATGTTGGTGGAAACTTTGTCAGGATCGTTATTGTTTAGATTGAAAATAAATTCCTCGATAATTTTGTATGCATGAGTTCATTGACCAATGGTTTTTATTGGTCAAGGAAATGAATATGAGATGTTCGCGTGTGGAAAACGAAGAGGAAATGGTTGTAGAGACACTTGCGAATGAGAAAATTGGAATTTACTCTACAACCAGTTTCACTTCATGCCTAACTAGATATATTTTAGTTCAGTAACACTAGCAAGCCTCCCAGCACAATTCATGTAGAAAATTGATTAAGTGTATTGTTTTGTTCATTTTCAAGTTTAGATGTAGAGTTCGGAACAATGAGTATGATTGATTGTTGATCATTATAATGATAATGATTTTGTACTCGTGTGTATAGCAGATGGATGATACCAAGTTAACTGTTTCCTGTCAGGATTATATATGATCAATTAATCTTCTGCTGTTCGGTTTATATATGGTAAACTTCTGCAGTTAATTTACATTTGGTTGTGGGGAATTGGCTTTTGTTATGTGCATGGTATTGTGGCTGCTTTTAACTGTTCTGGGGGTTAAAATCTGGGGCTTCATCTGTGTCTGATGCATAGCTTTCACGATTTTCATATTGTGTTGGAGACATTATCAACTTGGCCATATTATGTGTGTAGTGACTTGGTGCTCTTATGATTCTGGCTGTTCTGTTGGTGAGTAACTGAGTTTTTTTTTTTTTTTTTCTCATAATTATTTATTAAACCCAAAGCAACTAATGTGTATCAATGTTATATAAAGTATAATACTTGTCTTTAATGGAGGTGGTACACTGACTCGCAGCATGTTAAATGATATAATTTATATGTGATTGTATTTCATATTATGTGATGTGTTGAGAGTTACATGATACACTCACGCAAGTTTTTCATACTGATAAATGAATTTCATGGACTACAAACCAGAGGAATAACAGAAACAGGCCAGTAGGAGAACTTATGATGTGGTACATTTTAATCAACACAATGCGAGCTGAAAATCAATAAGCATGTTTTAAACAGAAATCTATTGATGATAAACTGCTTTTAGACCAGAGAAGCAGCAGTACCTATATATCCTGATTTTGTATCTGAACTTAAAATGAAAGAAAACTCACAGGATCATGTTTTCATTGAATCCATTGCTTTGGCTTTAAACAATCACTAAAAGAGTTTGCAAATAAATTTCACACTGCCCATAAAACTTCACACTATAAGATTATTATAGCAAATTTTAGTACATAATTTTTTTCTTTTTATCAAATCAGAAGCAGAAATTATGTATTAACCGCCCTGCAATTCTTCCTGATCTCACCGCTGGACCCTGTAAGTGGACTTATATTTCCCATTTTGATCATGGAATTGGCAAAGTCCGTGAAGAAGAGGTTGGCATTACTGCTGTAGCTTTCAACAAGACTTTTAGTTGTTGTTTTGGCCTCATCACTTGAATACAGGATTTGGTCTGAACCCAGAAGACCCTTGTTATTAAGCAAGTTCTGGAAATAATGGTTGTCAAATAGATCCTGGGAGTTTCTATCTAGAGCAGTTGTTATGTTGGCATCACCATTTATGGGGCACAGACTCTGCAGATTAGACAGCATACTTGCTTCAATTGTACTGTCAGGAGCTCCTGTGTTTGAGAAATTGAACAATCTGTTGCTGAAGGTCCCACACTTCGCTAGTCCAATTGTATGAGCACCTGCACACACACACACAAACAAAAAGAAAAAAAAGAAAAAGAAAAAAACCAATATTCAAGACTTGTGAGGCAAGCTAAGATCAAGATGGATATTGGTAAAATGAGGTAACTTACACGTTTAGAAAAGATAATCGGATTATATTGTGTAGATTTTTTCTACAGCACTATCATAGTGTAAGATTTTAGAGTTATACAGTTAAACTTAGACTCAAGGCGGACGATATCATTTTCTGTGTACAAACAGTCCTTTACAAATACAAAAAATCAATTGATGTTAAAATGAGAAATTTTGTTACCTGATAAGGACACAACATCTGTGATAGTTAAACCAACATCAACAAACTTCTTAATGATGCTAGTTAAGTTCTCAAATGGAGAAGGAAGTGTAGTATTTGCTGCTGTCAGGTTCGCCACCAAACCATCTCTTCTTCCCAATGGAACTTTCCATGTAGGTCCTCCACTCTGCAAAACATTTCCCCCTTAAAAGTGTCATCGATTCTGCATAAAAATATTGTAACTAGCTATCTGTGCATAGATATCTATCTATGCCAAAACAATATATATCAGAATATGAAGTAAACTTGCCAAGAGAACAGAATCTCTTGCAGCTATGGCTAATATATCAGCACAGGATACAACTCCACTGCACTGGCTCTCCACAGCAGCTTTTATTGTGTCGATGACTTCGAATCCTCTGGCTGAGTTCAGGTTAGCCAAGGCAAGTTTTTCAGTGTCACTTACATCCAAGAGGAGTGATGCATCACAACCCTAGCAAGAAGAAGAAGAAAATGTTAATTTATTATGTTAATAATGGCCTAATCATGCTCTTGAAAAGTTGATAGCAATAGATAACTAGCACACCCACTCCATTATATATAAAATTCAAAGTGCTTTTGGAATTAAATATATATGTATATATATATATGTGCATGTGTGTGTGAAAGATCAATCTAAATTTATAAAATATACAAGACATAAAATGTAACATTGTGACATGGTAACAAGTTTTGATTATGCTGTCTAAACTCACATTTACAAAGCAATCATGGAAATGAAGCCTGGTCAAAGAAGCTGCCATTCTCATCTCAGCCTTGATTGCTTTCATTACTTCTCTCCTCACAATTTGAAGAACATTCGGGCATGTTGTCGAATAGAAATCAGTGGTTAGCTGTGAGTGTGCAGCTAAGCACAACATGAACACACTCATTAACACAACAAACCCATTAAAGCTTCTTGACTTATGCATGTTTGTCTTCACAATCACCCTATTGATGCTGATTATCAATGATATTTCAAAGCTTGGTGTGCATGGCAGGGAATTCTTGAAGTGCTATTTATAACCAAATAGTGTTCCATTTGTGCAATTCTATATTCCATTTTTGCAAAAAACGTGTCGACAATCAATTACTAAGTGCTGATGATGTATGGCGGCTGCAGCCAAAATTTTTGTTTGTGCTCAAAAAGCTGAGTTGATCAGTTTGATACTTGCATTAATCAAAGAGATTAGCGGATTTTTAATTGCCGACTTAGCAGGTGATCTATAGAGTTGTGGGTTAATAGTTATCAGATTAAATATAATATAATTAAGTTTCTTCCATGCAAGTTCATGAATCAAAACACACTAAAAAGCACTTACAATTTACAAAGATTTGTGAAGAAAGCAAAAACACTTTTGGTTGTAACTACTAAAGTTAGCACATGCATGCATCAACATGAAGTTTTGTAATTAAGCATTAGAAAGTTGATCGCGCTTGGATTCAATTCTGGCCATTGGTTTTGCTGATCAATCAAACATTTATTACAGAAAGTTGATAAGGTTGCTTATCACTTCCATTAAAATATATTGCCTATTAAAAGTTTGTTGTTGCTAAATGTCGAGATGTTCAGAGTTGACTTAGTGATTGAGTAGATAAATTAACTTACGATTATTGAGTGCTGTGTGAGAGAGGCATGCATTATGTTATCTGCAGGTTGTCTCTTGTGAGAAGAAAACTTTACTTTTTCTAATTTGAGTTGATGCATGGTAAACACAGCATTTCTCAAGAATTTAATTGGTTTAATTCCCTGCTTGCAGAGAATTCTCTCCCATTATCAATTAATACTGAATATTCATCATAGTACTGCAGCTATCATTTTGGATCAATTATTCCACACAAGCTGTGTATAGATCATTTTTAATTGTTGACTTGGCTTAATAGACGTGAACACAGTGTTGTAAAACTTGGTGAGTGCATTTGACTACTTGCCTAGTACTCGATGATCGAGGTTCTGCCAATCCGAGAACACCCAGGCGAGTACTCAGTCTAGACAAATTTTATGAGATGGATTTACTCGATGAGTACTCGGTCAACTTGATGAGTACTAAGCCCATATCAACTCAGCGAGTATTATGCTAAAGTTGTTTTTAAGATTATATGAGACATATTTTATGATGTTTAATTTGTGATCATATGATTGTATTTTACACTATAAAAATCTTTTATATTCTTTTTTACAAGTGTGATCAAGTTTGACCATCGATCAATGAGTTGACCATTGACTGCTAGTCAAACTAAGTACTTGTCGAGTACTAACCAGGTTGCCAGTCAAATAGCAAGTAACAAGTTTTGAAACATTGCTTGATCAGTGTTAGATTATTCATTTTTTTTCCCAAATTTTGTAACGCGTAAGTTGTATTATACATATATATATATATATATATTGTAAGTTACAACTTTCATATTGTATTATTTGAGTCTAACATTGAACAAAAATTTCGGACATTAATTCTACCATTATCCAACTGATATATATTTACGAATTGATAGCTTTTAGATTGCGTACAAAATAAGCATTTCATGCAAGTTCATAATTCAAAACACACTAACAATTAAAGTATTACTTACGATTTGCAAAGATTTGGAAGAAGCAAAAACCCTTTTGACTATTACTACTAATGTTACTATATATATTAGCACACGCATACATTACGAAGCTATATATTATAAGTTTAGTAAGCATCTTAGAAAAGTGGATATATAAAGTGATACAGATTCAATTCTGGCCGTTGCTTTTGATGATCATTCAAACAAATATCACTCCATGTTACTAAAGTTGCTTAGGATACTCAATTAAAAGTTCATGCTTGATATAGAAACTTATATAGTGATTAATGAAGAGATTATCACAATGACTGTTGTGAGAGGGGATTATGCTGCCATGTAAATCCTGTGAAAATTTTCACATTTTCTATTGACCTAACTTTAAGTGATTTGTGATGTAACATGGGCGCATGATGTTGTCTGGATGGTGGCAAATGGGATACATTGGCTTTATTTTAGTGAGAACAACTTCAAAATACACTGCATTGACGCATTGTCTTCATTTACATCGTTTTTCAATGAAATTTTATGTCAATACCTTAAATTTCATAAAAATATTATTAATTTTTTACCTTTTTATGATGAGATTCGTGCTTTAGTAGATTATATAAGGATGTATTTTCGTGTGCATAATATTCGTGTTGCTAATTTGGTCATTAAATGAAATTTTAGACTTTCCTGTTTAGAGCTGCAATCTTGAGTTTTCTTATATGTCTCGAGCTATTCCACTTCTTCTATTTCTCATGAAGTTTGTTTATTTGATATTTCTAAGAGGCTAATATTCTCAGCAACTCGATAACCGAATATTCACCACAGTAGATAAATGATTGCGGATTCGGATTATATGTCCAACATTAACCAGATAGTGCATATAATTATGCTCAATATTCCACACACAAAGCTCATGCATGCATTTTTTTTCCCCTCTTTTGACCAGTTATTAGTCTATTCCTGAACAAAGATGATTGGGAGTCGATAATTTCTATAGAATACAAATTTAAGATACTTTTGAATGCATTTCTATAATTATTACAAATTAATTTAAAAATTATAGAAAGGCGTTTAAATTAAATCAGACTTTTATTAATATATTTTTTAAAACGAATTTACTGTCACGATTCACTTCAATTACTGTCAACATATTTTTAAATATTAAGAATTTAATAATACTAATAAATACATCTGAATTTTTTAATTTCGATCAATTTGATTAAAGGACATACAAACCATGGGGAATATAATGTCATATATTATTGGCAGATATACATGGCTGGCTCTAGCCATGTTTGAACATTAACACATGCCTAAAATTAATGTTTCTTAGATTAAATTATTCTTTCATGCACTATATATACCTACTGATGTCGATATATGTTTGGTGCCTAGCTATAGCGCTTTATACCGTCATTCACCCTTTGTTTTTATATACAATTATGTACCGAGGAATTAAGAAATGTGTGCTGGAATCAATGGGCATACGAGGGAGGGGTTTACACACTATTACACAAGGAAATGGCATCCAGCTGACAATAATTACTGGCTCCACCTCTTGCTAGAATCTGCCATTAGCCAATTCCACGACCATGAACTATTACAATTCCACAATTCCCAAATTAACTAATAGCATTTCATTTATTTAAGAAAAAATTTAGTGTTATAAAAGGCGCTGGTCTGATGCTTAGCGCCATCTAAACGGTTAACCATTGACTATCGACTAAATTATAAAAAATAAAAAATAAATAAAATAATCAGCGTTTAGATTACAATTAATCAGTCTAGATAGCCCTAGTTGGTTACCTAGATGGAACTATGTGGGCCTTTGCTCAAACCCCTAATTAGAGGGTCTTCGGGATGATCGGCGGTCGCCAAACGCCCAGGCAGCCTCCTAGGTCAATGTTTAACTAGAACCGTGTTTTCATGACACTAAATATATACCATGCAATAAGGTGTATTATATTATTTTCATAAAATAAAAGCTTCAAAATGATAAATGCGTCATGTTTTCAATCCATTCATGTAATAAAACTTATTTTTATATATTATTAAGATATATATTGAAGGCTTATACAGATCATTATGCTATGATACACCAAAATTTGAAATTCTTTTTATATACTTTATGAGAATTTATCAATAAAAGTTTATTATCATTCACATGAAAGCACTCCCATTAATACTACACTTGTATCAAATTGCATTGTTTTAATATACAATTTCATGTTTTATCATATTACCCTCTATTCAAATCACTTAAACATAAATCATATGATATGATACAATCTTAATAAAAAAATATACAAAAGTGTTTTTCAAATTTTAGACAATATCCAATAAACCCAATTGCTTTACAGTATCAAATATAATACAGCAAACATGATGATCAATTGACAAGCAATAACTAACAAGTAACTAAACAGAGAGTAGACCTGTAGATATGTGATAACATAACACAATATCAGAGTCCACATGTCTGATCCAGAACTATCCACGTGTCACACTCCAAAGGTATCCTTTAGATTCTCTTCACCACTACGAATGGTCTTTTTAAACCACACAAGCCAACCAAGACCTCTCCAACTGAAAAATATCAACACCTTGGAAAAATGGCGCTCACATTTCATGCAGCAAATGTTATTCTACAATCCAACACATACACACCATCTTTTACTCGAAGAACTCTTCCTTTTACCTCTTCAAAGCTCTTCAAACAGCCTCCAACTCATGGAACTTCTCTTGTTCTTCGATCCTCACTAGTACAAGACCAGGAAATTTCATTCACTGATGAAGAAAACCAACTGGTTGATGCTCTCATTGGCATCCAAGGCCGTGGCCGTTCTGCTTCTCCCCAGCAACTTAATGTATGCGATCTGCTTCTTTGTATTCTTTTAAAATTCATGTTATTCTGTTAATAGAATTTGAAGTTTTGCAGGATGTGGAGCAAGCAGTCACAGTCCTTGAAGGTTTACAAGGTGTCCCTGACCCGGTACTGTGTTCATTTTTGGAAATTTTTTTATTGTAAAAATTAGTTGACATTAATTATTCTATGGGGAACTTATGTTTTTTGAAATATTTTTGGAAAAGTGGAATGTAGTATTGATTGCTTCTAGGTTGAAAAAATGGTTTGGTTGGTTGGTTTAGTTGAATTTCTTTGATTGATGTGATTATTGTTGTCATTAGATGTCATAGTATGTTTGAATTCCTGCAGACAGGCTCTAGTTTAATCGAAGGTCATTGGCAATTGATGTTTACTACTAGGCCAGGAACAGCATCCCCAATTCAGGTTCAATTAGGATCTTCATTTGAAATTTCCTGATTGCATTCATTTACATTTTGTTATTTTCAGTTAATTTGTAGTTGAAATTTGAAAGATTTTGAAATGGGGCGTGTGTATTTCGACAAGGTAGTTGACTATGATGTTTGTGCTATGCATTGTATGAGGTTGCAGAGGACATTTGTGGGAGTTGACTTCTTTAGTGTATTTCAAGAGATAAGTCTTCGGACAAATGATCCGCGTGTAACTAATATTGTAAAATTCTCCGAAGCAGTAGGGGAGCTAAAAGTAGAGGTATGACTATGTTTCCTTAGATCTTAAACTTTTTTATTCATAAATCATAAATGTAGAAGGACTGTATTCTTGCAATTGGAATTGGATGCAAGTACTCTAAGATGTCCATTGTTTTAACATTTGCGTATCGTATTTCATTCTGTTAATTGATGTGATGTTGAGTAGTCATGTGTTTTCTACGAACACATATTCTACTGTAAATTTGGTTATCTATCTTGGAGGGCAAATAGGCTTCCGGAAGAAAGTGTTCTTTTGTATGGGGCTGTCATTTTGGTTGGAGCATTTTCTTGACCATACAACTTTATGTGCTCTCCATGTTTCTGATTCTAGTTGAGTGGCAAAATCATTAGCTTAGATCATACCAATTCAAAAAGAATAATTTACAAACGTGAGGTTGTGTTGTCTGGGTGGTGTAGTTGGTTATCACGCTAGTCTCACACACTAGAGGTCCCCGGTTCGAACCCGGGCTCAGACACGTGCTATCCAAATATTTTTTACCTTTTGCTTGAAAAAATGTCCGATTAAAATGTGATGTTAAAGGTTAATTTTTATCCTATTACCTCAATTACATAGTTGTTCTTAGTAAATGTTTTTCGAGTATTTTCTTAGAGTTATTTCCTTTTTAATATTTCTGTGATCCTCCAAAATATTTCGGTCTGCAAGAAATGTAGTGTCAACTTTGTATTGCCTATGTTTGTGTAGAGGAATCCTTTCTATAAGATAAAATTTTGGAAGACTTTTGTAGTTGCAATTCTGTTATTTATATTGTAATTTGGTCTTGAAATTCTCTTTTGCTTTGATGTTGAATTGTTGTGGACAATTCTGCTCTTCTGTCTGTTACATTGTGCATTATTCTTCTTTGAACGCAGGCAGCTGCATCAATTAAAGATGGAAAACGGATCCTTTTCCAATTTGATAGAGCAGCCTTTTCTTTTAAGTTTTTACCATTTAAGGTTCCTTACCCTGTGCCATTTAGGCTTCTTGGTGATGAAGCAAAAGGTTGGCTAGACACTACATATTTGTCTCCTTCTGGAAATGTCCGTATATCAAGAGGAAATAAGGTAAATATGGCACTGTTGCCCCCGAAAAAAATATTTGAACATTTGTGCTGTTGCCATCTCTGTTACTAATAGAAGCAGCTCTTAATAGTTAAATATGCTAAGGACATTTAGTGATGTCTCTTTAGTGCAGGGCACCACATTTGTGCTGCAGAAGAAAACTGAACCGAGACAAAGACTACTAACGGCCATTTCCACAGGAACAGGAATAAGGGAGGTAAACCAGTTGATTCGATTGCTTATATGTTGAGAAGATAATTTGTTGCCGACGTATTTTCCTGCTACTAATTTCTCATAACATGGACTAAAAAGGCAATCGATGAGTTTATCTCCTCAAATCGAAATGTAGCTAAAGATGAACAAGAACTCATGGAGGGAGAATGGCAAATGATATGGAGTTCACAGGTAATTCTTTGACTAAACTGGCTTTTAGTTTTTGGTATCTTTATCAAAGGTACTAGACAAACATTGAGATTGTCTATAGCATTAACATATAGAAGGTAGATGTGAAAATAGCCACATTTTGTAAAGTGTTAAGCTAGCCAAGAGACAACCTGAATGGTATAACAGAAAAAAAATAAAGGAACATAACGGACGTCTGCTAAACAATGTAGAAGTAGCCAACATAGGAGGCCAATTAAGGAAAATCAGTGGAGCACAATTTTGAGTAAGATGGCAAATGCAGTGCTTAGATGGTCCATTATTCAAAACCCACATGAAGAGCATTTAACATTTCACAAAATAGCTGTTGGTTTTAGTTTGGAAAGAGAAACATAAAGGTACATTTGAATTGGAGATCATGCCTGCTTTCCAAATTTATTTATACTTGTTATCATTTCTGTGATTTTCTCCTTTTTGCTGTTTTTGTTTTTTATACTTAATGGAGTTGAAGTGATCCTCTTATGTGTTGCAGGTAGAGACCGACAGTTGGCTAGAGAATGCTGGTAATGGCCTTATGGGCAAGCAGGCACGTGCAAATTTGTACAAACAATCCTGTCATGACCACTAGTCGTACTTTCTCTACTGAATTACCCAAATCAACTAATTTGCTTAATCATCTGATGTTTTAGATCGTCAAGAAAAATGGACAACTGAAGTTTCTGGTTGATATTGTCCTTGGACTCAGATTCTCCATGACTGGCACATTTGTGTAAGTTTCAGTTATTTTATACTGATCAAATAAAATCTGAAGAATGATACATCTGTACCATGATGCAGCTTCTCAACTGAGTTACTTGCTGCATTTCGGCAAATTACTAGCATAGTAGTGATTGAAGGTTGAAAAAAAGTATTGCATATCCTTATAGCTATATATATTATAACAATTAATGGACAAGTCAATTCAGCTTTAAAAATATGTGATTTGTTAAGCACATATGGCCCTTATGAATGAGGAACTAAGATGAGATGTCAATGCAACATATTTTGGGTAAGGAGAAGATTTAAACTCTTTCAAATTATTATGAGATTTTTATAGAATGAAAACTCAAGAGCAATACCGTTCAGGAGTAAATCAGATTAGATTATACACTTGTGATGAGTAGTTAAAATATATATGTCTAAGGGAGAGCGACATAACAGTTCCTTGCATTTCCTCCAACTCAGCTATCACTCTTCATTCTAACATGTAAAATAGATTATCCTTGAATGAACAAATATTTCTTCATCAGTTCATGAAGAGCATTTTATAAAAGATTACTGGTGAACAAAATTTTAAGATTTTGGAAACTTATTTGCAGGAAGTCCGGTGCCAACACATATGATGTTACAATGGATGATGCAGCCATCATTGCCGGGCCATTTGGATATCCCATAGAGATGGAAAGAAAGATTAACCTTCAGCTACTGTTAGATCTTTGTTTCTTATATATCTCTTTTACTCAATTTTAAGAAAAATCTACTGATATACATGGATTAATAGTTGTGTGATTCTGTTTTGGGAGGCTCACTCATCTTCTTTTCTTTCTACAAATTTTGAACTCTTTGAATTACTGGATGCGATATAAAGAATAGTTATTACTGTCTCTAAACATTATTTTACCTGCATGGTAACATATCCCGAAATGGTTAATATCATGCTTATGTTTGTTTATTTTATGGTGCAGATATAGTGATGAGAAGATCAGAATTACAAGAGGGTACAATGATATTCTGTTTGTGCATATTCTTACAGACGGATTGAAGCAAAAATAAAAGACAAGATGATATGATTTTATTGATAGAATACATGTATTTATCCATTACAACAATGTATAATACTTATTTCTCTCTCTCTCTCTCTCTCTCTCTCTCTCTCTCTCTCTCTCTCTCTCTCTCTATATATATATATATATATATATTTTAATGGCACTAGATCAGATTACTTCTGGGATTAGCTGAAATAAAAATTTGAAGCACAGTTCGGATCTTTGCTCCTAAAAGGCGAGAGAGGATTACCTATACAAAGATGGAAAAATTGCCCACACTTTGGTGAGATTTTGGTGAGCCGAAGCCACCACTTGAAGGTAAGTGATGAGTTGATTTGGTTTTACCACTTAATCAAACCATTTTCCTTCTCCATATAAATATAATACATCGATTCTACAATAATATTTTATTTGTAAATATAAATAGAATGATAGTAGAATGAAACGTCCATGAAAGTTTAGTTTATGTAGTTTATGACATTATTTGTCATGATGTCTAAATAACACTACATGTGAATTGTCAACATCCTATTAATTATCATATCATCTTACGATTTATAAGATGTTGATAATTTACATGTAATATCATTTCAGCATGAATTTGGGTAAAACACGTGGGAAGTCTAGCATTATTTTTTTAATAACTAAAATCAATTTCTCAAACCCCACAGTGCTTCTTTCATAAATTGGGATAAATTGGAATTATAAATTTGAGGAAAACAGACAAAACAATAGAAAAATATATATACAATTTTTTATTGTCTTATATCTTTCATGTTTTGCCCTTTTTATATTCATTTAGTGTGCAAATTAAAAGGAATGTTCATAAAAAACGAAGAAAAATTGTTTTTATCCAAGAAATAAAGTTAGTAATTTTTAATTTCAAACAAATTTTGTTAGTTTTCACATGTAATATCATATATGAAAGTTTTTATCCTACATACAATGTTGTACATAAAATGATATAAGCGGCTGAAAAAAATTAATTGTAATTAGCCACATGATTTCGAGGGATTGTATCCCTTAATATTAGTTAACTATATATATATGTCAGAAAACAGTATTAAGTGTAACCCCATCATGAAAATTAATTATGAAGGAAGATTTATCTTTATTTTATAAATCAATATAAATATCAATATAAATTTCCACCCTCTGATATTAGTATCAATATCTGACATTATGTTCCACTGATAGCAACGAACCGGGCCCACCTGAAAAATTTCATGGTCAACATTGGGGACCGAGAAATGTACAAAGCGGGCCTCAAAGTGTTTAAGTTAAAAGTCAATTTTACCGAGTAGTTTTTGCTTTGTTTTAGTTCTGTTTTGTTTTCAACAGTGAAACCATGATGTCTTCTTGTCTTACTTCTTCTTCTTCTTCCACCACTCCTCCAATAAAACATGATGTTTTCATCAGTTTCAGGGGGAAGGACACTCGCGACAACTTTATCAGCCATCTTCACGGTGCTTTGCTTGACAAACAAGTTGAAACTTTTATTGACAACAAACTCAACAGAGGAGATGAAATCTCTCCAGCTCTTTACAAAGCAATTTAAGAGTCACAGGTTTCAGTCATCATTTTCTCCAAAGGGTATGCATCTTCCAAATGGTGTCTGGAAGAGCTTGTGAAGATCCTTGAATGTAAGCAAAAGTATGGACAGATTGTAATACCGGTTTTCTATGAGATTGATCCATCCCATGTCAGGAATCAGACTGCAAGTTTTGCAGAAGCATTTGCTGATCATGAACAACGTTTCAAGGACAAGCTGGAGATGGTGCAGACATGGAAGGAAGCTCTGACCAAGGCAGCCAATCTATGTGGATTTGATTCATTTGCCACTAAGTAAGTGTTTTTATATAATATATTTGCTTTATGTTGAATTGTTATAAGTTATGTTTTACTTATATGTTTATAATAAAAAATTAAATATCGGTTTCAATGAAAATATCAACTTATTGTCAATGTTCACAAAATATCGAGAATATTTAGAAATACATTCGATATGATGCTACTTTAAAATATTAAAAGAGTAAAACAAGTCATTGTGATATTGAATTGTTTATACTAATATATATTTAAAGTCTCCAAATAATTTCTACAAATTTTGATGCCTTTGAATTTTTTATTGAGACCCCATATGCTTATAATTGTTTGAATAGTGATTCAGAATAAGTTTTATCTCATTTTTGGGCAAGATCAATTATTTTTAATCAATATTAACGTATTCTGCTTATTTTGTTATGTTTTAGGAATCTTTGTTTTCCCCGTGACTTATTACAAAACTTACTGTTGATGTTTAAAATGTTTGTTAGGCCTGAGTCTGCACTTGTAGATGCTATTATCAAAGAAGTTTTGAAGGGATTGACTGATAAGTCCTCAACTGATGACAACAATCTGATTGGAATTGAGTCAAGGATTAAGGAAATTGAATTATTGTTAAGCATTGGGTCCAAGGATGTTCGTATAGTAGGAATTTGGGGTATTGGTGGTATAGGCAAGACAACTCTTGCTGGTGCTGTATATGAAAAAATCTATTGTCAATTTGATGGTTCTTCCTTCATCCGCGATGTTAGGGAAGAGGAGCAAAATGGTGGATTAAGTTGTTTGCGACGAGAACTTCTTTCTATAATCCTTGGGAATGAAAATGTAAGGGCAGGCTCATCTGTCATAGGTGGTACATTTACAAAGAAAAGGTTGGGTCATAAAAAACTTCTCATTGTTTTTGATGACGTGACTGATCATGCGCAAATAGAATATTTGATTGGAGGTTTTGGTTGTCTCAATTCTGAGAGTCGAATCATTATAACAACAAGAGACAAACAAATGCTCAACAACTGTAAAGTGGATCAAATAAATGAAGTTAAGGGGTTATGTGATCAAGCATCTCTTCAGCTCTTTAGTCAGTATGCCTTCAGACAGAATCATCCCATGATAAATTATGTAGAGCAGTCAAACAAGGTTGTACAATATACTAGAGGTGTTCCATTAGCTCTTAAAGTTTTGGGTTGTTTTCTATCCAACAAGAGCGAAGTAGTTTGGGAAAGTGCCATGGATAAAATAGATAGCATTCCTCATATAAAAATCCAAAAGGTGCTGAAAATAAGTTATGACGGATTAGATGATGATGCAAAACAAATTTTTCTAGATGTTGCATGCTTCTTCAAAGGGGAGGACATTGATCTTGTTAAAAAAGTGCTAGATGCTAGTGGTTTCTATGCAGAGATTGGAATAAGTACTCTCGTTGATAAGTCGCTAATAACTATATCAAAGAAGAAGAAGATATTAGTGCATGATTTGCTACAAGCAATGGGCAGGGAAATCGTCAGGCAAGAATCCATTGAAAATCCTGGAAAACGTAGTCGGTTGTGGCATCCTGATGATATCTATCATGTATTGACAGAAAATACGGTGAGATTTAGTTATACATTATCTCTTCTTAATGATGATATCATTAATTTCCACAGTAGTTAGCTTTCTTTGACATACATTTGGCGCTAACTTGTTTCTCTCTTCTTCAATATATGATAGGGAACTAAAAGAATTGAGGGAATCTCTTTGGATATGTCTAAAGTAAGAGACATATACTTGAAACCTCATTCTTTTACAAAGATGCACAGATTGAGATTCTTGAAGTTCTATTGCTCACATTATGGAGAGAAAAATAAAGTGCATGCTTTCGAAGGCCTTGGATCTGTTTTCACTAGGTTGAAGTATCTCTACTGGCATGGATATCCATTCAAATCGTTGACATCAAATTTTCATCTAGAAGACATTGTTGCACTTTATCTGCCTCATAGTAACATAGAACAAGCTTGGGATGATGTACAGGTATATGTTCCTATTTCTTGGCCAATTTTATTTGTAGTAAATTGTAGATATTGGAGATGCCAATTTTGTTTTGTCATTGTTTTGTTATTTACTTACAGGATTGTGGTAAGTTGATAGAAATTGACCTCAGCAACTCCGAGCACTTAACCAAATTCCCTGACCTTTCGTTGGCCTCAGATATTAAAGTAGTTAAACTCAATGGCTGCTCAACACTGGAGACACTTCCACAGCTCCCTTGCAATCTGCAGAAATTATATATATCTAATTTGGCAATACAAGAACTGCCTTCATCAATTCAGAAACTAACCAAACTGGAAACATTAATTGTTAATAATTTTCGACGCCTCGAGAATCTCCCTGATGGTCTCTGTTGCTTGATGCATCTTAAATATTTGAATCTCTCTGGTTGCTCAAAACTTGGTATGATTCCTGAAGACATAGGAGCTTTAACATCTCTGGAGGAGCTCAGGCTTGATGGAACTGCTATAGAACAATTACCATCATCCATCAAAAATTTGTCCCAACTTACTACATTATCTCTTAAGAGATGTAACCTTCAGGAAACGGGCGGTTTGTTGTTCCCTGATATATCTGGCCTACACAGACTAACAGTTCTAGATCTAAGTGATTGTGGTATCAGAAAGATTCCTGACAGTTTCAATCATATTTTCTCGGTTAGAAGGTTATATTTAGGTGAAAACAATTTTGAGAAACTGCCTGTACAGATCATATATCTTCCTTACCTGGAGTTACTAGACATAAGCTGTTGCAAGAGGCTTCAATTCTTACCAAAGCTTCAATGGATATGTATTAATGTGCACAGTTGTACATCTCTGGTGGCCTTATCAGGTTTATCAACTCTACCTATACTAAAGTCTCGACATGCACTGTCATTTAACTTCATCAATTGTTTCAATTTAAATTGCAGTGCACTTGAAGACATTGTGAAAGATGCTACACAATTTGTACTGGAAACTTCGTGTGAAGAGTACAATAAGGTCTCTCCTACTCTCCAATATAAGATTAAGTTGCTTTTTTTTTTTCCTTCTCCTAACAACTTTGTATTAAAAGCAGCAGTGTACAAAAATGATTATTTGTCTATTTTATGGAACAGGGATGTAATAATGTACCAAGTGCTTGCATATGTTTCCCTGGAGGTGAAATGCCAAGGTGGTTTAGCTTTCAAAATACAGGATCATCTATACATCCCAATCTGCCATCAAGTTGGTTCAATAATAACTTTGTTGGTTTTGGCGTGTGTGCAATTGTGGCATTTCGAGACCATCAAGACGATGGTCGGGGCTTGGATGTTTCCTATGAATGCAGACTCGAATCTAAAGAAGGGCACTGCTTTGTTGTTAATGGCAGTTTGGATGGTTGGGCCAATGGTTATCGTGGACATAGTTATGTTGGGTCAGATCATGTGTTTGTGGGCTTTTGTTTCCCTGTGTGTCCCCATGATAACGATGGATTATGTTGTAGTAGTGTCTCTATGCAATTCTATCTTCAAGATCGTTATGGTGATCGCATAGAATGTTGCAAGGTGAAAAGTTGTGGAGTTCATTTAATGTACACTCAAGATCTTGGAGAATCCAGTGGTAGTTTGGACTCTGATGAGGAAGAAGATTAGACGTCATTGAATCCCTTTATTCCTTTTTGATACAAACGTTAAATGTGGGAAGTCCTACGCATTGAAACTTTTCTATCCTTCCACATATCAGAACTTCAGACCATTTGTGTTAATTATTTTAAAGAAAAGAGGAATGGACTTCATCCTTTTTGTCTGAATCATTTCTACACTTCAGTCCAATATAGATATTATTCGCTTTTGGCACAATTTTCTTGTTTATGTCTTTGTATTTGACAACATGAAAAGCATTTACATCTTAAAAAGCTCATACAATCTATAAACCACTCAAAACAATTAACTGTGTTATAGGATTTCATTTGCTAATCAAACCAAATTAACAGAGCAGTTCCTGATCAACAATAAATGAATTAAAAAAAAAAAAATACTGATTTGCAAGAACCCTGATTAAACAAACCTTTACTTGGGTGGCACGATAGAGCAAAATGTTAGTTAGGACTTAGGAGCCATCAAAAAGTCATGCATGGGCATCGTGGTGGCCTCTGTAAACAACATAGTATGTGTATGCGTAACTTCAAAATTGCACTTTGTTCAAATTTAAGTCGTTAAAAACCCCATTTATAGTTTTTTGAGTGTGGAATCTACATCTGCTTTAACTGGGGTGATGGGCCTAAAGAACAGGCCCAGGATACAGACAACCTCTTGCTATGCCTGATTGTGGCACTTGCTACTTAATTTACTATATTTACTAAGTTAATTATGTACTTTTTATTTGCGATGACAATGGAACATTAACTTTTAAAGAAAATGTAATTAGTTCAAAAAAAGATCTGATAATAAATATATATACATCTTGATAAAATCAATTAATATGTAAAAGAACTGCAATTCATTTAAACAATATAGTTAAAAAAATACGAGAAAAAAGATGGATAAAACACTTTATTGATATAACTTGCTTTTGCATAAAATAGATTGAAATGAACCAACCATCTCAAAAATAAAAATAAAAATAAAAATAAATAAAATATAGGACACTATGAACTAAATTGAATGTATAATTCTCAAAGTTATATCCACGTTCATATTGCACTTCTAGATTCTAACATAGAGAGCACAATTTTCTGCCGCCTTGTTTAAAAGCCTCTGTATTTCTGATAAATGCAGTAGCATGTTTAACAATACTAGATCCAGTCCGGAAAAATCAAACAAATGAAAATGTGAATCTGATTGCGTATGCATTTGATTACAGATATGTTAAAAGTTAATGGCCCTCTACAGATTAGATGAGAAAAGCTTGAATCCAGATAGGGCTTAATCCAAGTCAGTCTAAAAACAATAATACAAGAGATCCCACGTTTTATATCTTTCTTGATCCCAACTTATATTGTATCAGTAAATAAATAGATATTTATTAGTGATTATTTATTTTACTTGTAAAATCCATTCATTACAATGATGTATCATGAGTTAGGATACAAGATGGTATATATAGTATTACTATTTGAAAAATATTCATATCTGATTGCCTTAATTTTATTTGCGCTTTTTTAGTGTACAAATTTTCAAATGTTGTATTTTATCTCCAACAACATTAATTAAATATATATCCTTCTATTCGTTTTAATCTTTTCAATATAATATTCATTATCATGTTAATACTCAATATTCATGTATAGTTGATATGAAGCTTTCCACTTTTATTTGTATATGTAAAAATAAAAGTCATTTTCAAAAATAAATAAATATTTTTTTTATGCTTTAATAATTTATGCATTTGGAATAGTGGTTAACAATTTGATCATTACATGCTCAATTGCTTCTTTGTCCATATGAAAAGTATCTTAAATGAAAATTCTCCAATTCTAAGGGTGCATTTGGTATTACGTTTAAACAGTGTTTTCAAAATTTATTTTTAAGAGTGAAATTCATATATTGTTGTTTTTAAAAATACAAAGTATTTGATAATTAAGTTCATCCTATGACTTACAAATAACAATAGTAAGTGTTAACATGTGCTCTAAATAATCCTAATCAAAATTTTACAATTTTTGTTTTATTTTTTCAATGTATCAATGTGAAAATATATAGTTTATTTGTTTTTTGAAAAATGAATATACTTGTTTTATTTAGTTTTACAAGCCTTAAAGTGTCACCAGTACATTTTAACATTTTCCATAATAATAATAATAATGCAACGTAATTTCAGCCAGATGGAATTTTGAAATAATAATGAAGAGTACTACTTTGACTAAATTTCTTTTGATGCTCAAAATTTAATTAGTAGTACCTTCTTGATAAAGATTCAAGAGCACTAACAAAAAATTATATTTTCTCTTAATTAGTTTACTCTTCAGTTTTCTAGTTGGAAAATCATAACTGGGGTAGAAGTCATTACATTCATTCGTCTGAAAAATAAGGGAGTAGAATTTAACCATGAAAGTGATGGGAAGTTGTTGATTTACAAAGAAGCATATTAATTAAGCGAAGGGACAAAGGACTGGTCCAAGGGACCAAGATGACAACATTATGAATTATGGATGACTTGATATCAACCATACAGAATTGAGGGACGACTATAACAATACATATTAAATTACATTATTTAATTATTAGAAAATAAAATTTAATGTCACAAGCATTGCAATTCTCTTCTTTACATGACAAAAAGAAAACCAAACCATTCAGCTTCATAAGCAAAAGGAAACGACATCCTTTATTATCATGATTTTGATGCCTGATTTAGCAACCTTTCTCTGTAATTCCAATCTCATGTTTGTTAATTAATTTGTTAATTTTTCAGACGAAGAAGAGGAAGTTGGTTGCATTTTGAGTTTCCTTATGCAAATCAGTCTGTTTATGTTATGGTTTGGCTGTATTTGGAACTAGGTTTGGAAAATAGAGGAAGCCGCCTAGAAAACTGATATAGCAGGTCTTGGTGGGGCTTTAGGAAGTCTACATTGTTGACATAGAGTGATTGGCTGATAATGTTGTGAAGTCCAAATCACAAATCCTTTTATTTCATTTTAGCATTGATAAATGCAATTTCTTCCGGTAGGCCATATGAAAACTCTGATAGAGGCAGCTTTCATGGATCACAGATTGGTTTCCCACTACAAATTTCCAACCAATACCTGGACTTGGATTTGCTCAACTTATCGTATACGATGCTTAATGAAGATTCAGTGAAATGAATACTAATAAAGCAAGACTAATTAATTCTTCCACTACAAAAAGAAAGACGAAACATGTGAAAAAGACTTCCAACTTAGGTGAGTCCAGTCGGTAATTGAATGATGACAAAAAAAATTTTCTGAATAGAGATATTGAATTATATGTTAGAAAATCTTATATTATTAATTGAACTCTTATTTGAAAGTTTAAATTTTTTTGTTTGTTGATTATTAGTATGATATCAGAACTTTGACATATCACAAGAGTCTTAGTTCAAACTTTTTAAGTGATAAAATTTAAATTTGTTTATTGTAAAAATTTAGTATATGTTTATATTTGTATTTGAGACACATGGCAAGTCCACTGGTCTTTTTATCATCATTCAATTTGAGACACGTGGTAAATTCATAGGTCTTTTTGTCATCATTCAATTGCCCACTGGACTCCCATAGGTTGGTCTTTTTCACATGTTTATTCTTTCTTTGTACTAAATTACGTAAACTCTGACAGAGGCAACTTTCATGGATCACAAGTTCGTTTCCCACTACAAATTTTCAAGCAATACCTGGACTTATTTGCTCAACCCATCGCACACAATAATTCATGAAGACTCACTGGAATAAATACTAATAAAGCAAGACTAATTAATTCTTCAACTGGACTTATTTGGTCAACCCATCGTCCACAAATCCTGTTCTGTTATTTTAGCATTGAATCGTGGAAAACTGATGTGGAGATGCTTGGAATTCTACCAGAAGGCCAACAGAGCTGACTACCAACATAAACGCCAAAGACCTAGCTGTCTATTATTGACTGTTTAACGCAGACCTTGAAAATTTAACAAATTAAGACTTCCGTGGAAAACTAGTGGCTATTATGGCTGTTAATTTTCTTCTTTGTTTGTTTTCTCTACAATGCCATACTGAGGACACTTCTGTCTTGTGGACCAGCCCCTTTATCTCCCAGCTATTTTACTCCACATTGCCATCCTGATTTTCTTTCTCGGTTGGTTTACAGTGTGAGCACAACCTCTGACTTGTACTATTAGTTGTCTAATCCAAGTTCTGTTCCTACATGCTCCACCATTTTACAAATCAATGCAGGCATATTTTCGGCCAAATGACACAAACCTCCTTGAGGTTTAGTGAAACTATACTAATAGTTGAGTTTATGATATAATGGCATGAACCTCCCTTGACATTTATAATACTCAGAATAAATACCCTTACCGTTAGTCAACCATTAATCAATTATTGTTAAATCAACACTACTAAAAGTAAAATGGTCCACCCAAAAGTTATAAATAATTTAGTAATAAATTTATATTTTTTCAAACAACAAAACAATAAAAAAAAAAAAATCTAGATAGAGACCAAATGGTCTCCATCTAGATATGAAGATTAGAGATTGTTTGGGTCTCCATCGTTGGATATCCAAATGGTCTCCAAAGAGACCGTCGGTGGAGACCGGTTGGATCTCCACTGCTGGAGACTGATTTGGTCTTCAACAATGGACACCCAGCTAATTCTTCCACATTCGTCACTCCATCGAATCCTCTTTTCATATGTGCTTCTCATGCTCCACTCCTTCTCTCTCAACCCCCCAGAATGCACCACCTTCACTCTCACCAATGTGGCCTCCAATCTCCTCACTGTTGTCGTTGCTATGAAGAAAGTCGCTACTATTCTCAAAGGCAATTCCAATGTTTAAGGCGTTGTCACTCTTAACCAAGAAAATGATGGTCGGTTTTATTTTCCATCAGCCTCCATCAATCAACATTGGAATAATCACTCTCATGTAGGAGAACATATGTAAAAGATGAAGAATTGAAAAGTTTTTTATGAGTTTTTTTTTTTTTTTAAATTTTAATGAAGTATTATTGTTATTATTATTATTATTATTATTATTATTATTAGAATGAAGTGTATGAGTCTTTTTATCTGGGAAGGTGGTAGTAAAATCCAACTTAGTTATTTAGTGCTAATCAAACAAGTGATTAGTTCTTAGGTACTATTTCATATAGTTTACACAATTGTAATTACTATATAGAACCAAGCATTTCACAACTACTTTTAAAATCCTTTATCTTTCACTTTTATTCTCTAATATATTATTAACTATTTAAAATCACATATATTATCTATTTTATAGATTTTCGTTAACTTTGATGTTGTTTTCTTTGGAAGAAAAAAAATAAAGTCCATTTCGAAGATTAGCATTATCATTAAGATATCTTCTTTCTATCTTAGCAACCTACACTAATAATGAATTTACCATTAGTGAGCAATGACTTCAGTATGATTGGCTATTACATGGGCAAGTGAAATTAAATGATTAGCATCATTGAAGTTGCAGATTTAGTGGTTTGCATAGAAAATAAGCTAGCTTGGATGGATTTTCAAGACTTTTATTTTAATTTGCCCCAGTTACAGACACTATAAGCAACATATTTGACTATAGGTAAAATTCCTTTTTTGTTTTTCTTATTTTAAAGTGTAGAAATGTGTGAGTTAATATATGCTTTAAAGAGTGTGAATGTATTGGGGTCATGAGATGTGAGAGAATAGTCTGTGTAATTGTAATAATTTTTCATATAGTGAATTTTTTTCTGAGAATCGTGATTTTTCTCCTGTTTTGGAGTTTTTTCACATAAATTCTTGTATTTTGATGATTGTTATTATTTTTTATTTTATTTCTCTATTATTTATGATATTCTTACTGAAGGTAAGTTTTTAGAGGAGGTTTAGGGAGATAATTTTCCCAATAAGTGATATCAGAGCCAAGTTGCCCGGTTCCTAAGGTCTCAAATGCTTTAGAAAATTCTTAGTATGTTTTGTAATTGCAGCATTGTCTAATCTTCCAATCATAAAAGAATTGTTCTTGGTTACTAAAAATAAGTGTGGTGATGTGGAAATGCATATTTAGGAAAGGTTCTAACTAGGAAAGATTTGATATTTAAATGTGTCTATTGAGACCGACCACTCTTTCTTAGAAACTTACCTGATGTACTATTCACGGACTACGTGAACTATTCTAGTACATTGTTATGTTGAAGTTTTCAAGTCTTAGGAGATTTGATGTGGAGAAATTTGATGGAAAGATCAATTTCGGCTGGTGGCAAATGCAAGTCAAAGATGTGCTAATACAATCCGGATTACACAAGGCATTGAAGAAGAAATCAAACCTCGTTCTCAATGAAAATTCCAATAAAGACAAATATTGGAAGAAATGGATTTGAGAGCTGCAAGTACGATTTGTTTGTGTTTGGCCAAGAATGTTCTTACATTTGTGTATGAAATATCGATAGCCATAGAACTCTATGAGAAGCTTGAAGGGTTATATCAAGCAAAAGGTATCTCAAATTGGTTACACCTGAAAGAACAGTTTCATACTATACATATAGAGGAAGGCACAAAAATCTTGGATCATCTAAGTGCTCTCAATGGTATCGTTTCAAAGTTAGAGACTATTGGAGTTGAAATTGAAAATGAAGATAAAACATTAAGACTCATATTGTATTTTCCATTTTCCTATGAGCACATGAAACCTATTTTGATGTAGAGAAATGAGACTTTGAATTTTGCAAAAGTTACCTATAAACTCTTTTCAGAGTAAGAAGGTTGATGAGTGGCGATTGCAGTTCATCAAAAGACACAATGTTCATAACTAGAAATAGGAGCAACTAGAAGAAGAAGAACTCCAGGAAAAATACAATTTGCAGGGGGTGTGGACAATCTGGGCACGTTAAGAAAAATTGTCAAGGTGGAACGAGTTTGACAAAAGGCTCCGAGTCAGAAGCTAATAATGTCTCTCTACTCATGGGAGACGGTGATTTCCTTTGAGAAGTGAGAAGTACATTCTCATGGTATGTCCACTTTGCCATAGAAAAAGATGTGTTGTTATTATCGGATCTACAATTGCATATGGACATTGGATTGACATTGATGCAAGGTATGTGATGGAATGTATGTCGATGGCTAATGAACTTCCAATAAAGCCAAACATGGAAGTTGCATGCATTACAAATTTTTCAGTAGGTTTTTTCGACATGTGTCGAAGTGAAATTTAAGGAATTTGTTAATTCTAAGTGAGTACACTATTTTATGACGGAGTATGATAATTCTCTAGGTTGAAAATTATGATTGTCAGTATAAATAATGATTACACCGTAGTTGCAACAAATGTTTCTTTTATTTAGCCAAGGTGGAGATTGTTAAGAAGTTGGCAAAATAAAAGAGGATGCCAATCCCACATCAGATAAGAAGCTAGCTTGGATGGATTTTCAAACCTATATAAGGAGTCAACAGCTTTTGTTTAAAACTGCCCCAATCAAAAACACTTTAAGCATTATATTTGACTCTTATTAAAATTCATTTCTTGTTCTTTTTATTTTAAAGTGTAAAAACTTGTGAGTTAATATATACTTTAAAAAGTGTGGGTGTATTGAGGTCATAGGATATGAGAGGATAGTCTGTGTGATTATAATAATTTTTCATATAATGAATTTCTTTCTGAGAGTCATGATTTTTTCTCCTGTTTTGAAGCTTTTCACGTAAATTTATGTGTTTTGAAGATTGTTATTATTTTTTATTTTATTTATCTATTATTTTTGATATTCTTACTGAAAACAGATTTTTAGAGGAGGTTTTAGGGGGCAATTTTTCCAACACATAGCTCCATGACTCAAACCACCTCCAACTGAAATCCGACCATTGCTCGCAACATCCCCATCCCGCTGCACCGACTTTAAACCAAATATTTTGAAAGAAGGTACCTGAATTGGTTTTATAGGTTGACAATGCTGGTAGGAGTGTTAAGGAAGAAAGACAGAAAGCAAGAAAAATAAAAGGGCGAACCAAGGTCTGAAAATATGTCCACTATTGTGTCAGGACCAAGATTTTTTGACGTGTTGTTGAATAAAGAAATTTTTAATTATATATGGGATTTTTTTTTTTTTAAAGTCACTTGCCAAACCCAGATTTTAATGTATTTTTTATGTATGATGATGATGATGGAAGCAGCTTGCCAGATATGTGTTTGATGATGATGGAACAAATCGGGTATCTAAAAATAATTTTTAGAACAAATCTGAAAATAATTTTATTTTTATTTTTTTTTTCCAAATTTGGGTTTTTTCTTTTTTCTCTTTGAACAAATTTGAAAATTCGTTTTTATTTTTTATATTTGTTAAATATTTATTCATTATTATGATTAAATTTTTATAATTAGATATATTAATCTTAATTGAAAATAAAATAAGTATATATTTTTAATTTCTTATTATTATTATTTTTTGTGTTGACACATAGCATATAGATGTTGAAAGACGAAACTATCTCTAAAACATTAAGTGTGACTAGCCATTGACTAATATTAGAGACTAAATTGATGAATTTTCTAATAATTTTAGCTCACGCGAGGCATTTAAACAAACATGCTCAAAAGGGAGATATTACGACAAAATTTAGGTACTAAATTGAAGTTTTCCCTTATCATTAAGATGCCTTCTTTCTATCTTGGCAACATGCACTAATAATGAATTTGCCATTAGTGAGCAATGACTTTAGTATCAGCTTTTACATGGGCAAATGAAATTAAAAGATTAGCACCATTGAAGTTGCAGATTTAGTGGTTTGCATGGATAAAGTGGTGTCGGCACCACTATCATCAATTTTTGAACATTAAAAGTAGAACAAATGTTTTTTTTTTTTTTCGTTTTTTTGTTAGCATTTATTGTAAAATTTTCATTTCCGTCACTTGGAATTGTTGTCATTGGATGAAAGATGAAATGACTTATATTGATAAGTTTATTGCACCCACAATAATGACATTGTCTATTTAAATCATGCCTTAGTCTTCCAATTCCAAAAGTGTTAATAGAATTATTATCATGCCGTGGAAAATGCTGCATTTGGGGATTGAGTGGATCGGGTGGTATTACTTTGATCCAAAAATCATCTATTGATATGATATTAGTTTATTATTATTATTATTATTATTATTATTATTATTTTAACTTGAAGGAGGAGGATTTTAACTTGAGATCTCAACTTTGCTCAGAGATTTGTCTACCAACCTCTTTATGTCTGTGAACATGAGATGCGATATTGACATCAAACTTTTTTTTTTTTGTCACTGATAAATTGATATAAAATTAATAACTAAAGTTAATAGGGGAAACTTCATTTTAGTCCTTAAGGTTTCGAAAAATATCAAAATTTTATACGTCTTTTGAAAACAGCTCTTTTCATCCCTAACTTTTTCAAAACTCTTCAAAATAGTCCAAACCGTCAGTCAACTGACGGTCAAACCAAACAAAAAAATTTAAAAGACCTAATTGCCCCTTCATCACCTAAAATGACCGTTTTACCCTTAATAAAACCAAAATATTACATATTTTTTATCCCATAAAAAATTAACACCTGTAAATAGATTATTGCTTCTTTAAAAATATATAAATGATTATTTTTAATTAAACAATAATTAAAAAAAAAACAAATGAAATATCTAAGATTGCAAGAAAAAAAAAACCAAAAAAGGAAAAAAATACAAAATCCATCAGAGATCCGGTGCGACGACGACAAAGGCACCAATGGCAGTACTAGATTCGCATCGATGGCAGTACCGACAGTCGTAGTCAGAGGGGCACCAACGGTAGTACCAGAGTCGATTTGGTGTGAACCAGCACCAGATCGTCGACCTAGTTCGAACGATCTGGTGCGAACCCGCACCAGATTGTCGACCTAGTTCGCACCAGATCGTCGTCCTGGTTTGAGCGATCTTGTGCGAACCCGCACCAGATCGATGATCTGGTTGCGAACCAGATCGTTTGTTCGCACTAGATCGACGATCTGGTTAGCATCAAATCTGGTTCGATGACTCACCAGATCGTCGATCTGGTTCGACGATTCACACCTGAACCAAGTCGTCGCCGATTGGTCGCCCATCCATTACCTTCGTTAGATATCCCGGCCTATCAAACATCTTAGCCATTACCTCTGTTCATCACCCATGTCATTTAATCATCACCAGTGAGTCATTTAATCATCGCCAGTGCCTCCTCTGAACATGAGTTTCTTGAATTCTTCTTCTTGTTTTTGTGTGGATTATTATTATTTTTTTCCCTAGATTGGATTGTTTTTCAGATTTTGTGGATTTTTGTTTTTTTCAGATTGGGTGGTAGCTCGGTGAATGTCTTGTTTTGTTGCAAACGATGGAAGAGCTGGGTTTGTTTGGTTTCTGGTTATTGATTTTGCAGAGCTTTTGTTTGATTTTACAGATGAATATAGATATGAGTTCAGCTATGATGTTTTCTTGTTTGGTTTTCAATTTTTTTTAAAAAATTTTTTTTAGAAGAATGGTGTTGAAGATCTGGAAACTTTAATATTTGGATGGAAATAGTGGTTTAAACTTAGAATTAATTAATTTTTTAATTTTAATTAATTGTTTATTTTGAGAAATGTCAAAAATACCCTTCTTACCCAAACTTTTGGTCTCATTTGAGCGTCAGTTAACTGACGATTTGGACTATTTTAAAGAGTTTTGGAAAAGTTAGGGATGAAAAGAGCTATTTTAGAAAGATGATTAAAATTTTGATATTTTTCGAAACTTCAAGGACTAAAATGAAGTTTCCCCAAGATAATATATGAAAACTCAATGAAATTTCAATTATGGACCTCCAAGGATGTGAACTGGACTGCTTTCGTATGAAACACGTTTGTTGGGTTGTGCAGCTTTGAAATAGTATTAAGGAGTACCATTATTGCTAAATTGCTTTTGAAAGTGAGTTTATTATTGCTAGGCTTTTGATAAAGATTCTATATATAATAATAAAATGTATTTAATCATAATTAACCTAACTTTAGTATATAGTTGTCGGAATTCAATATTACTAGTGTCATGTAATCTTAAAACAAGACATATTGATTTATAGAAAATAAACTTTATCATGTGCTCTGTTTTTCCTTTTTTTAAAAAAAGTTTTAAAATATTCTCAGTGGTACAGTATTTCATATTATATTAAAATAATAGAAGTATTTTTTTATATGGAAGGGACTGGAATTGCTTTTCTCGTTTCTGATTGCTTTTAATAAATAACTTTATTTATTGTATCGAACCAAACATTCCACAACTACTTTCAGAATTCTCATCTCTCACTTCGATTCTGTATTATATGACTAACTATTTACAATCAAATATTTATCTATTCTATGCTTAGATTTTCCTTGATTTTGTTGTCAATTTTAAAAAAGTCCATTACTTTTGAGTCAAAATTTGTTCACATTCACATTTGATATTGATAATGAGACCTTTATGATTTTTCTATGCATTGTGTTCACATCTTAGCATGTGTCTTTCAGTTTCCATTAAGATAATGCTTGGTTCAAGAAAAAATTGGATGTGTTTGGAGTTTATATATCTAGACTAGACAATGCAATGTATTTCCACCAAGTACAACTTTAAATATTAATTAATAAAAAGCACCACTATAATACCAGATAATGCAATGTATTTCCACGAGGTACAGCTTAACAATATTTAATAAAGAGCACCACTATAATACCATCTAATATGACTTATTGATCAAGAGCATTTTTTGATTCTGAAAATGATTCAGGTTTAAATTGTGTTCACTGCAAGTTAAAAAATAAATAAATAAAGAGGACGATTATGATTATATTGCTTTAGAAGGTGAAAATTAATGTATCACCGTAGGTCTTTGATGAAGAGGCAAAATATTAATAAAAAAAAATATATGTATTTAATCTTAATTAACCTAGTTTTGGTGTTATGGTAGTCTGAATTCGAAAGCACTGGTGTTGTTGTAGTCATAAAAGCAGGGTACTTTAATTTACTGGATAGGAATTTTCGATAGAATTATCATACCAAATTTTAGGATTGTCAGTTGTTGGTTTGTTTAGTCCCAATGTGGTAAATACTTGTTCAAGAGCCTCCGTTGCAGTAGCACGTTTAAAATGATTGGCTTTAATCATTTTGAGTATATATATTTCAAGATATGAAAAAATCATGCACGGGTGTATTACAAGATATATGAATTATTTATTAAAATTTTAAATTTTTAAAATGTATCTTCATAAATTAAGAGTATGTGTCTAAAAAAATTACTGAGCTATGGAGTTCTTCAACCAAATAAGAATTCTTTTGGTTTTAAGATCCTTTGTCATATTAAAAAGTAGGGACATAATTAATGAGATCCAGATCCAATCCTAATCTGAATATCTTTTTCTTTTTTTTTTTAATTTTTTTTTTTTTGTTAAGTATGCAAATGAGGGTTGGAAAGGTAAATATGAAAGACAATCATATCTTAACCACTCATTGTAATGCTTATATGTTATAAGATTAAATTAAGTAGACAAAAAATTAGGAAAAGATCAAAATTCTAATAAATGATGGTTGATGGAAGGTACATGATGGAAGAATGGGGACATACAAAATGATGGTAGATAGCAAGTATATCCCACAAATAAAATGATGGTAGATAGTAATTAGTATTTTCCACCGTGGTGATATGACAAATGATAGTCGATAGAAGTCATTGAATGTCAACTATATACACAGTATATTATAATATTTAATTGATTATAACAGAACTTTTATATATATATATCTCACAAGTAATGGAGTTTCCCTTTTGTAACTTCGGCAGTACAAAAAAATAGACCATTTATTCAGCTTCATAAGCTAATGGAAAGAAAATCCTTTGCACCCATGATTATGATGCTTAGCTTAGCTACGTTTGTAGCGGCCTCTCTCTGCACTTCCAATCCCACAGTTAGTAATCAAACAGATCAGACTGCTTTGCTCTCTTTCAAGGATTTAATCAGCAAAGATCCTCTGGAAGCACTAAGCTCATGGAACAGTTCTATCAATCTATGCCAATGGCATGGAGTAAGGTGTGGACACCGACACCGTAGAGTGGTTGAGCTTGACTTGAGTTTTCAAAGGCTGGAAGGTTCCCTGTCACCCTTCATCGGTAATTTGAGCTTCCTTAGGTCAATTTACCTTCAAGGCAACCGGTTCCAAGGTAATATCCCACAAGAAATCAGTCAATTGTCACGTCTACAGAATTTAAATTTCTCTTACAACACTCTTCAAGGGGAGATTCCTAGCAATTTATCCAACTGTTTGAACCTCAAATTCATTTCCGTAGCCCATAATAATCTTGCTGGGAGAATTCCAACAACTTTTGATTCTATTTCCAAGCTTACTTCTCTATGGATTTCATCCAACTATCTGCATGGTAATATTCCACCATCTCTTGGAAACCTTTCCCTTCTCCAGGATCTTTTTATCGGATCAAATAAACTTGAGGGTACTATTCCGGAATCGATTGGCCAGCTCAGAAATTTGAAGCATATTAATATTGCATCAAATAAAATTTCTGGTATAGTTCCTCCTTCCCTATATAACTTTTCAACCATCATAAGATTATATCTTGCAGACAATTGGTTAACAGGTACTCTACCTTGGGACATCGCCCTCACACTCCCAAACCTTCGTGAAATTGCTGTAGGACGTAACCAATTCATCGGGCACTTTCCAGCTTCTTTCTCCAATGCCTCTCAAATGAGTATCCTTGACCTCTCTGATAACGGATTCATTGGGCCAATTCCTGTTGATCTTGGAAGAAAAATGAAGGATCTGCGGATACTGAATTTGTGGGGAAATAATTTAGGTACTGGGGTTGCTGATGGTCTACGTTTTGTCGATTCTTTAACCAATTGCACCATGTTAGAATTTCTATCAATAAAGGAGAACGAGTTTGGTGGTGTTTTGCCCAATTCCATCACCAATCTCTCAACTCAACTTAGATTTTTATCAGCACAGCAAAATCAAATTGTAGGAAAAATCCCGCACGGTATATCAAACTTGGTCAACCTATTTCTCCTTGGCTTAGGTCAGAACCTTCTCTCAGGTTCTATTCCTTTTAACATAGGGATGCTTCAAAAGTTGCAAGGAATGATATTATATGGAAATCAACTGTCTGGTTCAATACCAAAATCCATTGGCAATCTCACTCAAATCATTGAAATCTATCTAAACGATAACAATCTGACAGGAAACTTCCCTTCGAGCCTTACAAACATTCGAAGCTTGCAAGAGTTAGATCTTTCTCACAACAACCTCGGTGGTTTTGTGCCTAAAACCATTGGCCTTGTCTCCTCTTTACTTTACATTAACTTAGCTTACAACTCATTTAATGATTCTCTGCCCTTGGAATTTGGGACTTTGAGCAATATAGTGGAACTTGATATTTCCTTCAATGATTTGTTAGGTGACCTTCCGGTGACTCTTGGAAATTGTTTGAAATTGGAAGCCCTTCGTTTGAGAAGTAACTCATTTCAGGGGAGCATCCCTTCCTCTTTGGCTTCCTTGAGAGGATTAGAGGAAATGGATCTTTCTCACAACCACTTTTCAGGCCCAATTCCAATAGATCTAGAGAAACTTCCCTTCCTTGGTTATTTGAACTTGTCCTTCAATAACCTAGAAGGTGAGATGCCATTGAAAGGGGTTTTTAGCAACATAAGTGTGATTTCGATTGTCGGAAATAAGAATCTTTGTGGGGGGATTCCTCATTTGCATCTACCAACCTGCCTAGTTCAAGAGTCTAAGACGCAGAACAATCATCTTGGCTCCAAAGTTATAATCTTAATAGTTAGTGCGGGCATTGGCTTGGTAATATTAATGTTTGTGGTTCCTATTTACTGGAAAATAAAACCAAGAAAAGCTTCATCCAGAAAACCCTTTGGAGAGGAATTTTTTCGTGTCTCTTACAACGAGCTTCTTAAAGCAACTGACGGATTTTCTTTAAGTAACTTGCTTGGTACTGGAAGTTTTGGTTCTGTGTACAAAGGAATGCTTCAGCAAAATGAAAAACCTATAGCAGTGAAGGTATTCAATCTCGAACGGTTTGGAGCTTCAGACAGCTTTATTGCAGAATGTGAAGTGTTAAGGAAAACCAGACATCGAAATCTTCTCAAGATAATCACTGCTTGCTCAAGCATAAATTTTGAAGGTAGTGATTTCAAAGCTCTTGTCTTTGAGTTTATGCAAAATGGAAGCTTAGAAAGTTGGCTGCATCCAAGTGGAAATTCAACAAGAAAGTTAAACTTCACTCAAAAGCTTAACATAGCTATAAACGTTGTCTTTGCATTGGAGTATCTTCACCACCACTGCGAAACACCAATCATTCATTGTGACTTGAAGCCAAGCAATGTTCTCTTAGACGAGGACATGATTGGTCATGTGGGGGATTTTGGTTTGGCTAGGTTCCTTATAATAGACAATCCTATTGAAGGGCAGGACAATTCGATTGCAATCAAGGGTTCCATAGGATACGTTGCGCCCGGTAAGAAATTCATTTATGTGTTTAAGCTTTTGTTTTGGTATGATGTACCTGACTTGATTAAAAGAAAATTTTGATCTCGAAAGAAAATAACTCGTTTTTTTTTTTAAATTTTTTTCTCTCATAATATATGTGTAGAATATGGGATGGGGGAACCAGTATCAGCACGGGGAGATATTTACAGTTTTGGAATATTGCTGCTCGAAATGTTGACAGGGAAGAGACCAACTGATGAGATATTTAAAGATGGTCTAAACCTCCACAGCTTCTGTAAAATGGCATTACCCGACAGAGTGATGGACATTGTGGACTTGCAAATGCTGATTTTGGAAGAAGAACTTAATGATAGAATGAAAGCTAAAATGAGAGAATGCTTGATTTCACTAGTAAGGATCGGAGTTGCATGTTCAACAGAAACGCCTAATGAACGAATGGGCATAAGTGAGATAGTGATGGAGTTAAATGCTATCAAGCAAGGTTTTCTTGGCTTGGGCATCCATCGAGAGACTCGGGTAAGGATGCAACTAGCCGGGCAAGAAACCTCTCAGCGAAATAATGTTTGAATGAAACCTCTCATTCTCTCAAGTAGGTGTTTGTTTTGGCCATAAAAATTGAACTCATATATTTGTTGGAGGGAGACTTGTAGTCAGAGCCAAACTCTTTCACAGAATCAATTGCTTGAATTACTTGTTTTAAAGTCTTGTTATTACTATTATATGCTGCACTTGTTTAAAAAATTGGTTACGTTATGTTGTTTGTGCATTAGCTGGCAGTTTGTTAATGCAATTCTCGCATCATTTTCTATAGACCTCTGTTTCACTTATGCATACATCAGCAAGGATAGCTCCAGTCTTAGCATGATTAATATAATTCATGTAACTCATTTAGTCAGAAAAGATGATAATTTTGTTGTGCTTCAAATGAGCTCAATTATATACATTATCTAAAAGTCATAGGATGAGAAATGAAGTGTTGTACTCTCCATTAGTTGTACTTTGAAATCCAACAAAAAACATCTTCGATTCGTATAGATTGCAACCAAAAAGAAGTCCAAGTTCCTGTCAAAGACACGGTTGTTCATTGAAGAAAATGGAACAAAATACAGGAATATCTTCGAGTGTTTGAAAGTTTCATGGTTTAGCAATAAATGGGTCGTTCCACAGAGAAAGAAAGGAAGTTTTGTTGCAAGGTGAATGAGGCAGAGTCATGCTATTATATAATATTAACAATATTCTCACTCAAAAATCTCAACAGCCGGCTAGCTTTTGTTTTTAAAAGTGAGACAAACTGCTTGCTGAAGTGATGCTACTCTCACTAACAGAAGTGATGCTGGAAGGAAGCATTTGTGAAGGGCTTATTGACCACATTGCAATTGTTTCTGTTAATAGGTTGATTCCTTCTGGCACTTATAATCTAACCAGCATCATAGCTTTTTCCAGTGGAAAATACAAATTGAAGGGAAATCACCCTTCTGATATAAGTTTCAATTTTAAAAACCACTAATCTAATAACTCGGATTGAAACAGGTAGAATTGAATCTCATCAACAAATGCCTGATTACTCCAACTAATTTCTTTCATAGATAAAAACAGGAACATGCTACGATTTTTCTTGGATAAAAATAGAACATGCTATGATTTGAATTCTGTACCTTTCCTAACTAACAGTACTCAGCCCTTCTGCTTATTACATAATCTTTACAAAGCCCATATCTAACAATCCGCAGACAAATTTAGAAGCATCACACTTAAGCAAACGCCCATATCCAAACCAATAAATGCCCACCCCTAGGCACAATGATATCGTGTTTGTGCATATACGGATTTGATGGATTATAGCAGAATATAGTTGTCTACATAATTGTGGTACCACCTTCTTTTTATTTTTATTTATTTATTTTTTTTTATTGTTAACTTATTTATGGAAAATGTGATTGATATATATATATATATATATATATATACACACACATATGTATACACACACACACCTCATCTTATATCTAACTCATAAATATATACTCACTTTTTATTATCTATTACAGTTAAAAAAATGCATCCTCTTATCACTGACATCAGTGAGTTACAATCAAATTAAGATAATAGAAAAAAAAAAAAAAGAAAAGACAAAAAAGAGATATCTGTTCTATTAATTTATAATTTCAATTAGAATTTTTTAATTTACAACTGAAAATACTATTACTTAAACAAAACACTTTAACAAAATGACTTTTTTCAAAAAAAAATTGGTCTAATATTAGAAGCTATTGCAAGGTTTTGACTCTGTAGTTGGAAAACAATATGAAACTTGTAATACCTTCTGAAAACACATTTTCATAAGGATATGATTCAATCTAGATTATATTGTACTGAGTTACAATAGATGCCCCTTTGTACACACGTTAAAAAATCATAAATAAGTAATTATGTATTATTTAAATAATAATAATTGTGATTCTAAACAAAATTTTATTGCTTTTTTAATTAATAAAATATCTCATATCGTGATATTGCACACTAAGAATCAACCCACTTTACAACCAAAAAACAAAAAATAAAATAAAAAAATGCACACACGCACGAGATACTAAATATTTGTTAAAAATTATTCAATTGTAGCATTAATAAAAATTTTAATTTTGAACCCTTTTTTTTTTTCAAAAAAGATTCAGCCAAGAAGAGTAGGCCAAATTTGACCAAGAAAAGCAACATGAAAATCATGAAATCACCAACTGGACGGCTGAGGTTGAATCAGTCCTATTCGGGGCACCAATCATACGGCTAAACAGCGCCATCAAAGTGTAACATGTTTGATTTCTTCCAAGGCAGGGAATGAAATAATGTATTCCATCTTTCATCTGCCAAACACAACCATATGCATCACATTCACAATCAACGAACCCTTTCTCACAAGTAATAATTAAGATTAAGAATCTGGGAAGATCAAATTAACACATCATCAAACAGAA
This sequence comes from Nephelium lappaceum, assembly GCA_021234005.1. NCBI lineage: Eukaryota > Viridiplantae > Streptophyta > Magnoliopsida > Sapindales > Sapindaceae > Nephelium > Nephelium lappaceum. Next base: position 8,858,272 of record CM038009.1, read on the forward strand.
TTTTCTTTTTCTTCGCACCACAAAGGCATTTCAAATAATTTTCAAAGTGTAACGAATTGATAAGTTTGCCAATATAAGCAGTTTATGCCATAACTGAAAGTTAAAAAAAGGAAGCTTCTAAGGTAAACTGCCCAAATGCAATGCACAAAAGCAATAGAGTAACATCACGCAACCATCAAAAGTGGCCCCAAAATCGCATGTACGGTCAAGATTTAGATGTGCAACTAAGGGGTTCACATCAAAGGATCTCTTTGTTACACAAATTGTATCGTGAACCGATTTATCATGGCATTTGGTTTGTTAATCATTTAAAGTGCTGAAATTAAAAGTTATTTGCACTATTCTCTATGTACATTATGTATGTAGATTAGCTATTAATCTCAACTAGGGAAAGAGAAATAATCCATGTACAAACACAAGTAGCAATTTCAGTCAGAGAGTGGTACTGAAACACGATCTTCACTAATCTTTAATTATAATCCTATAATAACTTTATGCTTGTTCATAAATGATGATCAAAGAAACATAAGCAACAGAAGGTAAAAGATTTGGCATGTTCGACTGGAAAGAAACTGAACGACTTCATGCTAAGGCATCAAAAGCATGAACTGCCTACCTCAATTTGCGAGGATTAGGCTGTAGAGAGTTTCAATGCCCAATATGAGGTTGGCATGGTTGCTCATACAGGTATTTCAGTTGAACCTCCAGCCTTCCCAGCAGCCAATTCCCAGTCTCCCACTTAGTTGCATATATCTACTACCAATGTTTAATCAAACACAATGATCCAAAATAATCAGCAATTGCAACATGCCAACTGACCATGACAATGACAAAAAATTGTGGCACCTTCAAATTTGGCATTAAGAAGTCACAATCAACTTTAAATGGCTCTCTTGTCAAACAAAAGAAGAAACTTTAAATGGCTCTTAACTGTATATCGAATCAGCCAAATGACAAGCAACCAACTCATGACTAATTCTTTGTTCTTTTCATAAGCAGAAAACTATATTAATGATTGACAACAGCTTATGAAAGCAAATTTTAAAATTAATGCAAAGCTTGTTTCTTGCTTCCAAAGTTACTATAACATTGAATCGATCCAGAAATCATTGAAAGACCAACCAAAGGTGGCAGTCAAAAGTTTTTTCTAGTCACACATAATATCAACTGACCAAAATCAGTAACTCTGCTTATATAACAAGATACATATATATATATATATATACATATAGCTGAATGTCTCATGAGAAGTACACAAAGAACACTTCTAGTATCCAAAGAAGTTATAAGACTAGAAATAACATTATCAGAAAATTCGATAACCAAACATAAAATAAAACGTCGGAACTATCATCCCAGTGTCCCAGTCTGAAGAAAAAAAAATCAACAATACACATACTTTAATATCATAGAAACATAAATACATTCCAAATTAAAATAAATTAACGATAACCATTGCAAAGAGGTTTCAATGACATTAAACAAGAGAAACTCAGGTACACCAGTCATTGATTTACCTTTTACGAATCAACTGGCTCATTTTGTTAAGAGACAAACATATAGATATATGCCGTCATCAGAAACTTCCCTAACTGAAAAAAGAAAAGAAAATTAAACCCAAAAAACGGAAAAAGAAAAAAAAAGGAACTAGAGCCTACTCACTATCTAAGGCAAACAAGGGCAGAGTACGCAGAACCTGCGAATTCTTCCTTTCTTTTCCTGTAAGACAACCAAAAAAAAAAAAGACACAAGCAGTACTACGTTACACCTATATGGACTGCATAGATCCATAACCTCCTCCTCATGCACATCCTCCACACCCACACAACCGTGATGTTGACCACCACTCTGTCTCTCAAGAAACTGCAACCTCCTCCTCAAATCACCCAACTCTCTCTCCATCAAAAACAATCTCTCCTTCAAAGTCAAATTCTCCTCTTCCGGCTGCGCAATATGACTATTCTAATCATCCACTCTATTCTCCAAAACATTATTATACTCCCCACCACCAAGACCCTAACTGTAACTCGGATAAATCATCTCGAAACGACTCAAATCATGATCCAACCTCCTCTCAACCTCAACATGCTCCTCCACATGCTCAGCCAATGTCTCACTATAGATTATAATGTCATTTAATTATACCACAACAAATCTGTCAAAGAACTCATATAAAACATCATTCATTAAACTGTACAATACAGAACATACATTCACTAAACAGAAAAGGCATGACTGAAAATTCAAACAAACCATACCTCATCAAACAACCTGCAACTTATCGTCAGATTGATCATACTTATTTATATGATGATATATTGATGACAATATTAATAATGTGGCAATTACTCATAAGTTTGTCATATCGCTTGACCGCTAAATTTAGGTAATTACTTAAGAAAAAAAAGGAAGAAGAAAAAAAGAAAAACGACTTGTACCCCAAACAAAAGAGGGTGGTGGATAAGGTGAACGGGTAAATGGAACTTCGATTCAAAGGCCGATTTGAGAGCCCATGACTCAGGCTGGCCCAAATTCAAATTCAAATCCACAGGAAGTTTTGAATATTGAGTTGAGGCAACAAACCTTATGAATGAAATCTTATAAAAAGCGCGCCATTGAAGTGAGAAGTGAAACTCAACCAAACCTAGCATGGCCATTGAATGTCTCGTCCTTGGTACTAACCCTATCTCTCCTCCAACTCCAATCAACAATCCACGTTATATTTATATTTTTAAAATTTTTGTTTTTCAGGTGCTGGACAAGAAATCGGCAGGAGCTGCGTGGTCGTGATCATCAATGGGAAGCGTATCATGTTCGATTGCGGCCTGCACATGGGCTGGCAGGACCGCCGCCGCTACCCTGACTTCTCTCTTATTTCCAAATCACGTGACTTCGACAACAATCTCCATTGCATCGTCATCACTCACTTGCATGATGCCTCTGTCTCTCTACTAATTTCTTTGTTTTTTCAAAACGATTTGAAATTGATCAACTGTCTGTGTGTTTTCAGTCACTTGGATCATGTTGGGGCTCTTCCTTACTTCACTGAAGTTTGTGGATTTGGTGGGCGTATTTACATGACCGTAAGTCAAGTTCCATCACCTGTTCAATGAAATGCTTATAAGAACAACTTCAACGCCTTCCATAGGACATTTCTCACCTCTAATCCTGCTCTCACTAGCAGAAGTCATGCTGGAAGGAAGCATTTCTGAAAGGCTTATTGACCACATTGCAATTGTTTCTGTTAATAGGTTAATTCCTTCTACCACTTATAATCTAACCAGCCTCATAGCTTTTTCCAGTGGATAATACAAATTGAAGGGAAATCTCCCTTCTGAAATAAGTTTCAATTTTAACTATCTCTAATCTAATAACTCGGATTAAGACAGATATCATTGCAATCTCATCAACAAATGCTTGATACCTCCAACTAATTTCTTTCATAGATAAAAGTAGGAACATGCTGTGATTTGAATTCTATACCTTTCTTAACTAACAGTACTCAGCCCTTCTGCTCATTACATAATCTTTACAAAGCCCATATCTAACAATCCTCAGGTTAATTCCATTTTTCACATTATGGAGATAAAAATAAAGTTCATGTTTTGGAAGGCCTAGAATCTGTTTTCACTAAGCTAAGGTATCTATATTGGCATGGATGTCCGTTCAAATCTTTGACATTAAATTTTCATCTAGATCACGTTGTTGCGCTTTATATGCCTCATGGTAACATTGAACAGTCTTGGGATGATCCCAGGTATATGCTTCTAATTTTTGGTCAATCTTTATTTATAATGCTCAGGTATATGCTTCTCATTGACCTCAGTAGTTAAATTTGTTGGCTGCTCATCACTGGAGACACTTGCAGAGCTCCCTTGCAATCTGAAGAAGTTACTTATATCTAATTCGACAATAAGGGAACTACCTTCAATTCAGCATCTGCACAGACTTGAGACATTAAGTGTTAATAATTCTCAAATGCTTGAAAGATGTACATCACTGGGGGCCTTATCAGGTTTGTCAACTCTGCCCATACTAAAGTCTCGGCGGGCACTGTCATTTAATTTCATCAATTGTTTCGAATTGGATTGGAATGCACTCAAAAGATGCAAGACACTTTGTACCGGGAGCTTCATGTGAAGATTACAGCAATGTCTATCCTGCTGTCCAATATAATGTTAAGTTGCTTCTTTCTTTCCTTCTCAAAACAACTTTATATCATAATCAGAAATGTACCACAATGACTATTTGTTTAATTTTATGGTACAGGGATGTGATGATATGCCAAATGCTTGCAATTAATCAAGGTAAATGAAATGCTTCTATGCACACCAGCAGCCTTTAATCCAATAAAATCTATCTCTTGTATGTTTCAATTAGCATTTATTCCTTTTGGATACGATCTTTAAATGTGGTAAGTCCTTCACATTGAAACTTTAATCTCCATTCGCATATCAGAAGTTCAAACCATTTATGTTCCATCTTTTAACAAGACAAGGGGATTGGATTTCATTTTCTTTATTGAAATCATTCTAATGCCTTGGTCCAATGTAGATATTATCTACTTTTGACACAATTTTCTTGATGTTGTCTTTGAAATTTACAACACAACTAGCAGCTACACTTTAAAAAAGCTCATAGAATAAATATATAAACCACTCAAAATTATCATCCTTGTGTGAGATTTTTGTTTTTCTTCCTTTCAACTAACTTCATGTTTGAAATTCTATAGAAAGGCTCTAATATATATATATATATGTATCGCTGTGATTAATGTTTAGGACAAGGCTGGGAACAGCATTCTGAATTTAAGTTTTTTTTCTTTCTCCATTTGGCGTACCTGTCTTGGTGGATACAGACTTTTTGAATAGTTGAGACATGAAAGATTTTGAAATGGCTTGTATTTGGACAATGTAATTGACAAGAAAAGTAGCAAAAATATAATAACAGAAAGGCAAGCATTCTTTTCAGGAGTTCATTAAAATAAGTGCAAGAATTCTGGGATGTCCAACCTAAAAAAAAAAAATACTGATTTCCAAGGACCCTGATTAAACAAACCTTTACTTGGGTGGCACAATAGAGCAACTTGTTAGTTAGGAGCCATCAAAAAGTCATGCAAGGAATCACGGTGGCCTCTGTAAACAACATAGCATGTGTATCGGTGTATGTGTAACTTCAAAATTGCACTAGTTCCAATTCAAGTCGTTAAAAACCCCATCTCTAGTTTTTGGGTGTGGGAATCTGCATCATCTTTAACTGGGATGATGGCCCTAAAGAACAGGCCCAGGATATAAACAACCTTTTGCTATGCATGACTGTGGCACTTGCTACTTAATTAACTATACACTAAGCTAATTATGTGTTTTTTATTTACGATGATAATGGAATATTAACTTTTAAAGAACATATAATTAGTTCAAAAAGGATCTGATAATAAACATAAATACATCTTGATAAAATCAATTAATATATAAAAGAATTATGATTCATTTAAGCAATATAGTTAAAAAATATGAGAAATAAGATGGATAAAACACTTTGTTGATATAACTTTCTTTTGCATAAAATAGATTGAAATGAACCAATCATCTCAAAAATAAAATAAATAAAAAATAGGACACTATGAACTAAATTGAATGTATAATTCTCAAAGTTATATCCACGTTCATATTGCACTTCTTGCACTTCTAGATTCTAACATAGAGAGCACAATTTTCTGCCGCCTTGTTTAAAAGCCTCTGTATTTATGATATATGCAGTAGCATGTTTAACAATACTAGATCCAGTCTGGAAAAATCAAACAAAGGAAAATGTGAATCTGATTGCGTATGCATTTGATTACAGATATGTTAAAAGTTAATGGCCCTCTACAGATTAGATGAGAAAAGTTTGAATCCGGATAGGGCTTAATCCAAGTCAGTCTAAAAACAATAATACAAGAGATCCCACATTTTATATCTTTCTTGATCCCAACTTATATTGTATCAGTAAATAAATAGATATTTATTAGTGATTATTTATTTTACTTGTAAAATCCATTCATCACAATGATGTATCATGAGTTAGGATACAAGATGGTATATATAGTATTACTATTTGAAAAATATTCATATCTGATTGCCTTAATTTTATTTGCGCTTTTTTAGTGTACAAATTTTCAAATGTTGTATTTTTTCTCCAACAACATTAATTAAATATATATCCTTATATTCGTTTTAATCCTTTCAACATAATATTCATTATCATGTTAATACTCAATATTCATGTATAGTTGATATGAAGCTTCCCACTTTTATTTGTATATGTAAAAATAAAAGTCATTTTCAAAAATAAATAAATAAATATTTTTTATGCTTTAATAATTTATGCATTTGGAATAGTGGTTAACAATTTTGATCATTACGTGCTCAATTGCTTCTTTGTTCATAAGAAAAGTATCTTAAATGAAAATTCTCCAATTCTAAGGGTGCATTTGGTATTACGTTTAAACAGTGTTTTCAAAATTTATTTTTAAGAGTGAAATTCATATATTGTTGTTTTTAAAAATACAAAGTATTTGATAATTAAGTTCATCCTATGACTTACAAATAACAATAATGAGTGTTAACATGTGCTCTAAATAATCCTAATCAAAATTTTACAATTTTTGTTTTTTTTTCAATGCATCAATGTGAAAATATATAGTTTATTTGTTTTTTAAAAAATGAATATACTTGTTTTACTTAGTTTTACAAGCCTTAAAGTGTCACCAGTACATTTTAACATTTTCCATAATAATAATAATAATGCAACGTAATTTCAGCCAGATGGAAATTTGAAATAATAATAAAGAGTACTACTTTGACTAAATTTCTTTTGATGCTCAAAAGTTAATTAGTAGTACCTTCTTGATAAAGATTCAACAGCACTAACAAAAAATTATATTTTATCTTAATTAGTTTACTCTTCAGTTTTCTAGTTCGAAAATCATAACTGGGGTAGAAGTCATTACATTCATTCGTCTGAAAAATAAGGGAGTAGAATTTAACCATGAAAGTGATGGTAAGTTGTTGATTTACAAAGAAGCATAAGCGAAGGGACAAAGGACTGGTCCAAGGGACCAAGATGACAACATTATGAATTATGGATGACTTGATATCAACCATACAGAATTGAGGGACGACTATAACAATACATATTAAGTTACATTATTTAATTATTAGAAAATAAAAGTTAATGTCACAAGCACTGCAATTCTCTTCTTTACATGACAAAAAGAAAACCAAACCATTCAGGCTAGGCTTCATAAGCAAATGGAAACGACGTCCTTTATTATCATGATTTTGCTGCTTAATTAGCAGCCTCTCTCTGTAATTCCAGTCTCATGTTTACTAATTAATTGTTAATTTTTCAGACAAAGAAGAGGAAGTTAGCTGCATTTTGAGTTTCCTTGTGCAAATCAGTCTGTTTATGTTATGGTTTGGCAGTATTTGCAACTAGGTTTGGAAAATAGAGGAAGCCGCCTAGAAAACTGATATAGCAGGTCTTGGTGGGGCTTTAGGAAGTCTACATTGTTGACATAGAGTGATTGGCTGATAATGTTGAGAAGTCCAAACCACAAATCCTGTTCAGTCATTTTAGCATAGAATTGTGGAAAATTGATGTGGAGATGCTTGGAATTCTACCAGAAGGCCAACAGAGCTGACTACCAACATAAACGCTAAAGACCTAGCTGTCTATTATTACTGTTTAACGCAGACCTTGAAATTTTAACAAATTAAGACTTCCGTGGAAACCTAGTGACTATTATGGCTGTTAGTTTTCTTCTTCGTTTGTTTTCTCTACAATGCCATACTGATGGCACTTCTGGCTTGTGGACCAGCCCCTGTATCTCCCAGCTATTTTACTCCACAATGCCATCCTGATTTTCTTTCTTGGTTGGTTTACAGTGTAATGCCATTCTGAGCGCAACCTCTAACTTGTGCTATTAGACTATTAGTTGTCTAATCCAAGCCCTGTTTCTGCATGCTCCACCATTTTTCTACCAATCAATACAGGTATATTTTCGGGCAAATTTTACGAACTCCCTGAGGTTTAGTGAAATTATACTAATAGTTGAGTTTATGATATAATGACACAAATCTCCATTGATATTCATAAAACTTAAAACAAATACCCCTACCGTTGGTCAACCATTAGTCAACTACCATTAAATCAACACTACTAAGGGTAAAATAGTCCATTCATAAGTTATAAATAATTTAATAATAAATTTATATATTTTAAAATAATGAAAAAATAAAAATCTGAATGAAGAACAACTGTTCTCCATCTAGATATGAAGATTGGAGACAACTAGAGACTGTTTGATGGAGACCCAAATGGTCTCCAAAGAGACCGTATGTGGAGATTGGTTGGATCATCACTATTGGAGACCGGTTGGGTCTCCATCGTTGGAGGTCCAAATGATCTCCGATGGAGGCCCAATTGACCTCCATTAGAGATCGTCTAAGTCTCCAACAGTGGAGACCCAGCCAGTCCTTCCACTTTCATCACTCCATCGAACTCCTCCCTCCGTACATGCTTCTCATGCTATACTCCTCTCTCAACCCCTTACAACGCACCACCTTCACTCTTACTACTGTGGCCCCCATGCTCCTCATTGTTGATGCTGCTGTGAAGAAAGTCGTTGCAGTTCTCAAAGGCAATTCCAATATTTAAGGCATTGTTACTCTCACCTAGCAAAATGATGGTCGGTTTTATTTTCCATCGGTTAACATTGGAATAATCACTCTCACCTAGGAGAACATATGTAAAAGATAACGAATTGAAAAGTTTTATTATTATTATTATTATTATTATTAGTTTAATGAAGTTTTATTGTTATGTTTTTTTAATGAAGTGTATGAGTCCTTTTACCTGGGAAGATGCTAGTAAAATCCAACTCAGTTCTTTATTGCTAATCACACAAGTAATTAGTTCTTAGGTGTTATTTCACATAGTTTACACAATTGTAATTACTATATAAAACCAAACATTTCACAACTACTTTTAAAACCCTTTATCTTTCGCTTTTATTCTATATTATATTACTAATTATTTACAATCACATATATTGTCTATTCTGTAGATTTTCGTTAATTTTGCTATCGTTTTCTTTGGAAGAAAAAAAAAAGGTCCATTTTGAAGATTAGCATTATTATTAAGATGTCTTCTATGTATCTTGGCAACCTGCACTAATAATGAATTTGTCATTATTGACTAGCGAGCAACGACTTCACTATGATCAGCTTTTACATGGGCAAGTGAAATTAAAAGATTAGCATCATTGAAGTTGTAGATTTAGCGGTTTGCATAGACAAAAGTGGTGTTGGAACCATTATCATCAATTTTTATAGCATTAAAAGCAGAACAAATGTTTTTTTTTTTCTTTTTTTTTATTAGCATTTTTGGTGAAATTTTCATTTCCGTCACTTGGAATTGTTGTCATTGGACGAAAGATGAAATGACTCATATTGATAAGTTTATGGCATCTATAATAATGAAATTGCCTATTTGAATCGTGTCTTATTCTTCCAATTCCTTAAGCGTTAATACAATTATTGTCATGCCGTGGAAAATGCTCCATTTGGGGATCCGTGGTATTATTTTGATCCAAAAATCATCTATTGATATGATATAAGTTTGTTATTATTATTATTATTTAACTTGAAGGAGGAAGATTTAAACTTGTGATCTCAACTTTGCTCAAAGATTTGGTTATCAACCACATTATGTCTGCAATCATGAGATGTGATATTGATATCAAATTTTCTTCTTTTCTTCACTAACAAATAGATATGAAATTAATAATTAAAGATAATATATGAAAATTCAATGAAATTTCAATTATGGAATCCAAGGAAGTGAACTGGACTGTTTTCGTATGGAACACGTTTGTTGGGTGTTCCATACGAAGACAGTCCACCAGTTCACATCCTTGGAAAGAAAACACCACAGCTCATAATTAAGCTATTGGAAAGAAAATCTAATGAAAAGAAACCATTTATTATGAAAACGTGTTCCATACGAAAACAGTCCACCAGTCCACATCCTTGCAAAGGAAAAACCACAGTTCATAAGCTAATGGAATAATGGAAAGAGACCATTGATTCAGCTTCATCAGCTAATGGAAAGAAAATCTTTTTCACCCATGATTTTGATGCTTGGCTTAGCTACGTTTCTAGCGGCCTCTCTCTGCACTTCCAATCCCACAGTTAGTAATCAAACAGATCAAACTGCTTTGCTCTCTTTCAAGGATTTAATCACCAATGATCCTCTTGGAGCACTAAGCTCATGGAACAGTTCTATCAATCTATGCCAATGGCATGGAGTAAAGTGTGGACACCGACACCCCAGAGTGGTCGAGCTTGACTTGAGGTCTCAAAGGCTTGAAGGTTCCCTATCTCCCTTCATCGGTAATTTGAGCTTCCTTAGGTCAATTTACCTTCAAGACAACAGATTCCAAGGTAACATCCCACAAGAAATCAGCCAATTGTCACACCTACAAAATTTAAATTTCTCTTACAACACTCTTCAAGGGAAGATTCCAAGCAATTTGTCCAACTGTTTGAACCTCAAATTCATTGCCTTAGCCAAAAATAATCTTGTTGGGAGAATTCCAGCAACATTTGATTCTCTGTCCAAGCTTACTTCCCTATTTATTTTCTCCAACAATCTGCATGGTAATATTCCACCATCTCTTGGAAACCTTTCCCTTCTCCAGCATCTTTCTTTCGGATCAAATAAACTTGAGGGTACTATTCCGGAATCGATTGGCCATCTCAGAAATTTGATGCTCATTGATATTGCATCAAATAAAATTTCTAGTATAGTTCCTCCTTCTCTATACAACATTTCAACCATCACAGAATTATATCTTGGAGACAACCAGTTAACAGGTACTCTACCTTGGGACATCGCCCTCACGCTCCCAAGCCTTCGTAAAATTTCTGTAGGACGTAACCAATTCACCGGGCACTTTCCAGCTTCATTCTCCAATGCCTCTCGAATGAGTCTCCTTGACCTCTGTGATAACGGATTCCTTGGGCCAATTCCTATTGATCTTGGAAGAAGAATGAATGATCTTCGGAGACTGAATTTGTGGGGAAATTATTTAGGTACTGGGGTTGCTGGTAGTCTACGTTTTCTTGATTCTTTAACCAATTGCACCATGTTAGAACATCTGACATTAAATCATAACGAGTTTCATGGTGTTTTACCCAATTCCATCTCCAATCTCTCAACTCAACTTAGAGTTTTAGTAGCAGGGCGAAATCAATTTGTAGGAAAAATACCGCAAGGTATATCAAACTTGGTCAACCTATTTCACCTTGACTTACGTCATAACCTTCTCTCAGGTTCTATTCCTTCTAACATAGGGATGCTTCGAAAGTTGCTAGGAATGATTTTATTTCAAAATCAACTGTCTGGTTTAATACCGAAATCTATTGGCAATCTCACTCAAATCATTCAACTTGGTCTTCAAGATAACAATCTGAAAGGAAACTTCCCTTGGAGCCTTGCAAATATTCGAAGCTTGCAAATTTTAGATCTTTCTCACAATAACCTTGGTGGTTCTGTGCCTAAAACAATTGGCCTTTTATCCTCTCTAATTTTTTTTCGCTTGGCTCACAACTCTTTTAATGATTCTCTTCCTTCAGAGCTTGGCACCTTGAACAATCTGGAGGTACTAGATATTTCCAACAATGATTTGTTAGGTGAACTTCCTGTGACTCTTGGAAATTGTCTGAAATTGGAAGCCCTTCGTCTGAGTAATAACTCATTTCATAGGAGCATCCCTTCCTCATTGGCTTCCTTGAGAGGATTAGAGGATTTGGATCTCTCTCACAATAACTTTTCAGGCCCTAATTCCAATAGATCTAGAAAAACTTCCCTTCCTTGGTAATTTGAACTTGTCCTTCAATAATCTAGAAGGTGAGATGCCATTAAAAGGGGCTTTTAGCAACATAAGTGTGATTTCAATTGTCGGAAATAAGAATCTCTGTGGGGGGATTCCTCAATTGCACTTACCGACCTGCCTAGTTCAAGAGTCTAAGAAGCAGAACAATCATCTTGGCTCCAAAGTTATTATCTTAATAGTTAGTGTGGGCCTTTGTTTGTTAATGTTAATCTGTGTGGGTGCTATCTACTGGAAAAGAAAACCAAGAAAAGCTTCATCCAAAACACCCTTTGGAGAGGAATTTGTTCGTGTCTCTTACGACGAGCTTCTTAAAGCTACTGACGGATTTTCTTTAAGTAACTTGCTTGGTGTTGGAAGTTTCGGTTCTGTATACAAAGGAATGCTTCAGCAAAATGAAAAACCTATAGCAGTGAAGGTATTCAATCTCGAACGATTTGGAGCTTCAGAGAGCTTTATTGCAGAATGCGAAGTGCTAAGAAAAACCAGACATCGAAATCTTCTCAAGATAATCACTGCTTGCTCAAGCATAAATTTTGAAGGTAGTGATTTTAAAGCTCTTGTTTTTGAGTTTATGCAAAATGGGAGCTTAGAAAGTTGGCTGCATCCACGTGAAAATTCAACAAGGAAGTTAAACTTCATACAAAGGCTTAACATAGCTATAGATGTTGTCTTTGTGTTGGAGTATCTTCACCACCACTTGCGAAACACCTATCATTCATTGTGATTTGAAGCCAAGCAATGTTCTCTTAAACGAGGACATGATTGCTCATGTGGGAGATTTTGGTTTGGCCAAGTTCCTTGCAACAGACATAAGTAATCCTATTGAAAGGCAAGCCAATTCGATTGCAATCAAGGGTTCCATCGGATATGTTGCACCTGGTAAGAAATTCATTTATGTCTTTAGGTTTTTATTTTAGTATGATGTACTTGACTTGTTAAAATGAAAATTTTGATTTTGGAAAAGAAAAAAAAAAAACTAATTTTTTATTATTCCCTCATAATATATGTGTAGAACTATGGGATGGGGGAGCCAATATCAGCACAGGGAGATATTTACAGCTTCGGAATACTACTGTTAGAAATGTTGACAGGGAAGAGACCAACTGATGAGATGTTTAAAGATGGTCTAAACCTTCATAATTTCTGTAAAATGGCATTACCTGATAGAGTGATGAACATTATGGACTTGCAAATGCTATTATTGGAAGAACTTAATGATAGAATGAAAGCTAAAATGAGAGAATGCTTGATTTCACTAGTAAGGATCGGAGTTGCTTGTTCAATGGAAACACCCAATGAACGAATGGGCATAAGTGAGATTGTGATGGAGTTGAATGCTATCAAGCAAGGTTTTCTTGGTTTGGGCATTCATCGAGAGACTCGTGTAAGGATGCAACTAGTCGGGCAAGGAACTTCTCAACAAAATAATCTTTGAATTAAACCTCTCATTCTCTTAGATAAATGTGTGTTTTGGCCATAAAAATTGAACTCATATATTTGTTGTGTTTGTTGTCTTGAGTTATAAATAGAGAGCCAAACTCTTTTGCAGAGCGGCCACAGTCAAGTGCTTGAATTACTTGTTTTAAAGTCTTGTTTTTACTATTATAGGCTGCACTTGTTTAAAAAATTGGTTATGTTATGTTGTTTGTGCATTAGTTGGCAGTTTGTTAATGCAATTTTCAGATCATTTTCTGTAGACTTCTGTTTCACTTATGCATACACCAGCAAGGGTAACTCGAGTCTTAGCATGATTAATAGAACTCATTCAGTCAGAAAACTGATAACGATCAGACTTGAAGAATTTAACAGAATGAACAACTTCCAAATTGGAAAGATGATTAAGTTTGCACACTAGTAATTTCGTCGTGCTTCAAATTAGCTCAGTCATATACATTACCTAAAAGTCATAGGAAGAGAAATGAAGTAATCTCCATAGTTGAACTTTGAATTCCAACCAAAAACATCTTCCGTTCATATAGATTGCAACCAAAAAGAAGAGAAAGGAAGTACACGTTCCTGTCAAAGATCCAGTTGTTCACTGAAGAAAGTGGAACAAACTACAGGAATATCTTCATATGTGTTTGAAAGTTTCATGGTTTAGCAATAAATGGGTTGTCCTACAGAGAAAGAAAGGAAGTTTTGTCGCAAAGTGAATGAGGCAGAGGCATGCTATTATATAATATTAACAACATTCTCACTCAAAAATCTCATCGGACGGCTAGTTTTTGCTTTTAAAAATGAGGCAAATTGCATGCTGATGTGATGCTGGAAGGAAGCATTTCTGAAGGGCTTACTGACCACATTGCAATTGTTTCTGTTAACAAGTTAATTCCTTCTAGCACTGATAATCTAACCAGCCCCATAACTTTTTCCAGTGGAAAATACAAACTGAAGGGAAATCTTCCTTCTGATATAAGTTTCAATTTTAACAACCTCTAATCTAATAGCTCGGATTGAGACAGGTAGCATTGCAATCTCATCAACAAATGCCTGATACCTCCAAATAAGTTCTTTCATAGATAAAAATAGGAACATGCTATGATTTGAATTCTATAAGTTTCTTAACTAACGGTACTCAGCCCTTCTGCTCATTACATAATCTTTACAAAGACCATATCTAACAATCTGCATGTTAATTCCATTTTTCACGTTATGGAGATACAAATAAAGTGCATGTTTTGGAAGGCCTAGAATCTGTTTTGAACAGCCTTGGGATGATGTTAAGGTATATGCTTCTAATTTTTGGCCAATCTTTATTGCATATAAATTTTGTACATTGGAGATGCCAATCTTTGTTTGTCATTTGTAAATATGCACAGAGCAATGATAAGTGCATGTGTATAAATGTGCACAGTTGTGCATCACTGGAGGCCTTATCAGGTTTATCAACTCTGCCCATACTAAAGTCTCAGCGGACACTGTCCTTTAACTTCATCAATTGTTTCAAATTGGATTGGAATGCACTCGAAAGATGCAAGACACTTTAAACTGGAAGCTTCATGTGAAGATTACGGTAAGGTCTATCCCACTCTGCAATATAATGTTAAGTTGCTTCTTTCTTTCTTCCTCAAAACAACTTTATATCATAATCAGTAATGTACCAAAATGACCATTTGTCTAATTTTATTGTATAGAGATGTGATGATATACCAAGTACTTGCAATTCATCAAGGTAAATGAAATGCTTCTATGCACACCAGCGTTTAATCTAATAAAATCTCTCTTGTATGTTTCATTTAGCATTCCTGAAACATTATGACTTTAATCTAATAAACTTCTCCAGATGGAGCTTCTCCCGTTCCTTCATCCTTGCTTCTAACTTCTCACTCAACTCTTTCATTTCAAGCTTCATAGATGATACTTTCACATCATAACTCTTAATTTTTGACTCAGCAGTCTGCACAGGAGTTATCAGAGTCGCACACAATCTGTACACGTGTGCATCTAAACATATTAAATGACCAAATGTAAATATATGAAATGCAGCCAGGGCTTGCATGCAACACATGCACATCGTAGAAGAGATCCGTTGATACCAACTTTAGTTTGCTTTAGAAATGTGTAAGCATATCAATAATTCATTTCATGGCTCCTTTACCGAGTGCAAGCGCTCAACTCTGTTGGTGTGAATGTATACATGCATATATGGAAGAAAAAGCTTTATACATTGCTTGATTGCAAAAGGTAAAAATTCAAGAGCCTTACCTTCAATTCCAATCTTAAATTTGTCAGATGCTACTCAGCACGCTCAATCTCTGCGGCCTTGTCCTTCCCTTCCTCTTCCTGCATTTTAATAGATGCAAAAAGTACGAATTTTTGTTTTGTTAGTTATGATATTGGTTAGTTGAAGTATAAAGAAATAAAATAACCATGTGCTCGTGCATTTCTTGTGTGAGGTGCACGTGTGTGTGTCCGTGAGAGACAAAGAGAGAGCACCTTTTAAGCTAAACTATAAGAGAATTCTTCCCTGAGGGAATCTTCCCTCTGTTGCACAATCGCTGCCTTCTCTAGAGTAGCTTCTTTTTCACTAACCATGAGATGATACTTCCTTTTCCACTCTGCCACCTCCTCTCCAGTAGACATAGCCTGTTCCCATAAAGCCCGCAGCCTTGCTTCAGCTTCAATCTCTGAACTGATCTCATGTCCATGCCAGTTATATATTATATATATATATATGAGGAAACTTCATTTTAGTCCCTGAGGTTTCGAAAAATATCAAATTTTTAAAAATCTTTTGGAAACAACTTTTTTTATCCCTAACTTTTCCAAAACTCTTCAAAAAGGTCTAAACCATTGATTAACTGACAGTGAAACTAAACAAAAAAAAATAAAAAGACTCAATTACCCCTCATAACTTAAAATGACCATTTTACCCTTAATACAATTAGAATATTACATAACATTTGATCAATGAAAAACTAACACGTATACTATGATTATATATTTTTTTAAAAAAATCTTATTATTTTTTTGTTTAAATTAAACAAAAATTTAACACAAAAACAGATTTTAAGAAAAAAAAATCAGTTCTCTATCTCTTCCGCCTCCCCCGCCTCCTCCGCCTCTCCGCCGCCTCCGTCCCTTCACCTTCTTCTTCTGCCCAGATCAATTCTCCATCGAACCTAAATGAAGACTTCGTTTGGGTTTGATAGAACCCAGACGGAGACGATCGAACCTAGATGAAGAACGTCTTTGTTTTGGGTTCGATCGAACCAAGACGAAGAGGCTTCGTCTGGGTCTTCATCCCTCTCCATTGAACCCAAATGAAGACTTCATCTAGGTTCGATCGAACCCAAACGAAACCTTTCCGTCTGGGTCTTTGTCTGGGTTCGATTCGAAGTTCCAGCTGCTTCGATTCGAAGTTCCAAACGAAGTTCCAATTGCTTCGTCTGGGTTCGTCGAACCTAGATAAAGGTCCTTAGCTGGGTTCGATCGAACCCAGATGAACTTGTCATCAACCCCCTGTTTCCATTTTTTTTTTTAATAAATAGTTTTGATTTTTTTTCTTAATGTTGTTGTTGATGTTGTTATTGTGGGAGATGTTCTTGATGATGTTGATGAAGTGGGTTCTTGATAATGTTGGTAAAGGGGTTTGAATCTTGGTCTGTTGAAGATGGTGGAGATCCACCAGATTGGATCTCCACCGTCCATCCACTTTTGATTTTTTTTTTTTTCATTTATTTTATAAAATTAATTTTATATATATAATAAATTATTTAAATTAATTTACCCTCTCTATAAAAAGACCATTTTGCCCTTTCCATCTAAACAATCTGTCACCGTTGACCGTTAATTGACTAACGGTTTTGACTATTTTGAAGAGTTTTGGAAAAGTTAGGGATTAAAAAAACTGTTTCCAAAGATGTTTAAAAATTTGTTATTTTTCTAAACCTTAGAGACTAAAATGAAGTTTCCCCTATATATATATATATATATATATATATTCTTATTGCAACCTTATTTGGAATACTTAAAAGAGATGAAATATGCTATGCAAAAGACAATGCTAATTAAATTAAAGTGAGACCTCTTCCTTCAGGTTAAAAAGACTTTTTTCCATCCCTCGAATCTTTGTTTCACTTCTCCCACTAACAAATCTCAAACAACGAGGGCTCTTCGATTATCACCTAATGGATGTTTCAAAAGCCAACAACTAACAACTGATTCTGTTTGCTGAAGATCCAGCTGACTCCCTTCTTGATTATATCCGGCAAATAAGCTTTTAAACATATTATATCCAGCAAGATTATCCTCTCAAATTCTGTTTTCACTAAACCATCATTAACAATTGGTAAAACCTAAAAATCACCTTCCAGATTTCAGTTCCAAACCTAACTTCCCATAAATCAACTTAAGTTTGATAACAAAATTCTAGACAGAAAACTAATATTCAAGCCACAGCATGTAAACTCATGACAATGCCACCAAAAACAGCAACCGACAATCAACAAAGAAAGGAAAACAAAATTTCTCCGTAGACACAGAGAGTGCTGAAAAATCTCTTGTAGAGAACACACATACCCGTTCGTGGTGCATCCAGTGTGCGTGAATGGCGAAGAAGATCGAGCAGAGAGAGAGTGTCCGAGAGTGGAAAAACAGAGCGTGGCACTCACAATAGAAAGCAAGAATAGAATCAACGAGTACCCTAGCTTAGATTCAGAGTTCTGAATGCAGTTAGCGTTTCTCCAGAGAAAATTAGAGAGCGTGACACTCACAATGACGCCGAGAGACCTCCGTCGAAGCGATCCTCCGATGCTGCGAATATAATATTTTATATTTGAGTTTTAGGGTCGAGATAAAACTGTGAGAGTGTGATGCTTTGCGAAAGCAAAGAAAATAACCTTTTTTTTCTTTTTTTCTTTTTTTCTTTTTTTTTTTTTTAAATAACAAAGAACATAACTTTTAATTTGAGAAAATAAAAGAGAGCAACATTCTCCCAATTTCTAAGTTTGCCGCCAACGAATAATTTTTATTATTTATTTATTCTTGAGAACTGCCGCCAGATTTTTAGAATTGGTGGGTCTTATAAATTTTTATTTTATTATTATTTATTATTTATTGATTTTTTTTTTTTTTTGAAAATTCCTGACATTCATTACTAAGGGCGGACAAAAAAATCGGACCGAACCAAACCGAACCAAACCAAACCAAAAAATCGGTTTTTTTTTTTTGGTTTTTCGATTCGGTTCGGTTGTAATTTAAAAAAAAAAAAAACCGAAAATTTTCAGTTCGGTTCGGTTTTGACTCAAAGAAACCGAACCGAATCGAGAACCGAACCAAAAACAAAAAAAAAATCAATAATACATTTTTTTATTATGAATTAATAGTTTTTGTTTTATTTTTATTTTAACTTGAAGTTGAAAGAATGTTTTAGGTATTGTTTTGAAAATGTTTTAGGTTCCTTTTTGACCTATTCTATTCTATGTTTCAATTAAGTGTTGTTTTGAAAATGTTATAGGTGTTGTTTTGAATTGTTTTTAGTTTTGCCAATTGTTTTTGATGTTCAGGACTGTTACTTTTGAATTGAGAGTTGTTACTTTTAAATTGTTTGAATTGCAATTTATATAAAATACCGGGCCTAAAACCAAATGGAGGCCCAAAATTACAAGCCCAAAATCGAATGAACCGAACCAAACCGAACCGAATGAAATCGGTTCGGTTCATGTGATTTATTTGGTTCGGTTCGGTTCAAAAAAATAAAAACCAAAAATTTTCGGTTCGGTTCGGTTTTGGAAAAAACCGAACCGAACCGAACCGTGCCCACCCCTATTCATTACCACCTAACAAAGTTTGGGAATACAGATTTTGTTTTCTTTTTGTTTGAAATTTTGGGAATACAGAATTTACATTTATAGAATGCCAACAGAATTCCCCATGTGAGGACAAAGCTAGATTGACCAACTTGTGCGCAAACCGATTTCCAATTTTGGAAATGGGATTACGCCTCTGAATGCCAACCAATCTACAAAGGTACCTAATATCTTCTAATAACTTTTCTACATCATCACAAGAGGAATTTATAGAGTTAATTCTTCCTATTACATTTATAGCATCAACTTCCAAAACCGTCACCTGAAGCTGGTAGTAACAAGCAAGCATAATCCCTCCCTCAGAGCAATCAACTCGCCAATCTAAGAAGAGAAATTACCACTAACAAACTTGGAAATGGTGACCTTAACAAGACCTTCATGGTCTCTAATAGCAGCTCCCACACCAATGAAATCTTTCCCAGGCTTAACAGCTACATCCATATTGAGTTTAAATGCCTCGATGACAGGAGGTTGCCACGGTCGAAGAATCTGTTGAGGCTGGCGAGGCAGATCCATAGAACGAGCTTGCAATGTTTGTTTAAACTCTTATAAGACCATCTCCAACGTATGATACCACCGAATTTTTTTACACCAAATTTTTTGCACTCTAATGTATTTTACACCAAATTGATGTAAAAGGTATCTTCAAAGATTATTATATACACAATTCTTTAATCAATATTAATTAATTTCTATCAAGTAATTATTGAAATAAGAAATTTTTATATACATTAAAAAATTTAGTTTATTTTATATTAATATACTATTTATAATATATATTAAAAATTAAAAATATATTAAAATATATTCAATATTACACTTATTTTAAAGATCTCAACCAAATATTTTCAACGGTATATATTTTTTATAATAATTTACTTTGTATTTCAAATTATTAATCAAATTAAACAAATATATTAAATATATAAAGGACACAAGAAACAATATTGTTGTAGAAGAGCAAAGAGGGGCATTAGTGATATTTTCAAAAATAAAATAAATAAATAGAGACACAAAAGCCAATACCAAATTTGGTCTTAGAAGTTTGTAATTTGACACTCAATTGATTCAAAGCTTACAAATTTTAGATCTTTCTCACAACAACCTAGGTGGTTCTGTGTCTAAAACCATTGGCCTTTTCGTCTCTTTACTTTACATTAACTTATCTCATAACTCATTTAATGATTCCATGCCTTCGGAATTTGAGACTTTGAGCAATATAGAGGTACTGGATGTTTCCTTCAATGAATTGTCAGGTGAACTTCCGATGACTCCTAGAAATTGTTTGAAATTGGAAGCCCTTCATTTGAGCAATAACTCATTTCATGGGAGCATCCCTTCCTCTTTAGCTTCCTTGAGAAGATTACTGGATTTGGATCTTTCTCACAATAACTTTTCAAGCCCAATTCCAATAGATCTGGAGAAACTTCGCTTCCTTGATAATTTGAACTTGTCCTTCAACAACCTAGAAGGTGAGATGCCATTAAAAGGGACTTTTAGCAACAAAAGTGTGATTTCGATTCTCGAAAATAAGAATCTCTGTGGGGGATTCCTCAATTGCACTTACCAGCCTGCCTACTTCAAGAGTCTAAGAAGCAGAACAATCATCTTGGCTCCAAAGTTATAATCTTAGTAGTTAGTGTGAGCCTTTATTTGGTAATGTTAATGTTTGTGGTTGCTATTTACTGGAAAAGAAAACCAAGAAAAGGTTCATCCAGAACACCCCTTGGAGAGGAATTTTTCTGTGTCTCTTACAACGAGCTTCTTAAAGCTACTGACGGATTTTCTTCAAATAACTTGCTTGGTGTTGGAAGTTTCAGTTCTGTGTACAAAGGAATGCTTCAACAAAATGAAAAACCTATAGCAGTCAAGGTATTCTATCTTAAACGATTTGGAGTTTTAGAGAGTTTTATTATAGAATGCGAAGTGCTAAGGAAAACCAGGCATCGAAATATTCTCAAGATAATCACCGTTTGCTCAAGCATAAATTTTGAAGGTAATGATTTTAAAGCTCTTGTTTTTGAGTTTATGCAAAATGGGAGCTTAGAAAGTTGGCTGCATTCAAGTGAAAATACAACGAGGAAGTTAAGCTTCACACAAAGGCTTAACTTAGCTATCAATGTTTTCTTTGTGTTGGAGTATTTTCACCACCACTGTGAAACACCAATCATTCATTGTGATTTGAAGCCGAGCAATGTTCTCTTAGACGAGGACATGATTGCTCATGTGGGGGATTTTGGTGTGGCCAAGTTCCTTGCAATAGACATAAGTAATCCTATTGAAGGGCAGACCAATTCAATTGCAATTAAGGGTTCCATTGGATACGTTGCACCTGGTAAGAAATTCATTTGTCTTTAGGCTTTTGTTTTAGTATGATGTAATTTTTAAAAAGAAAATTTTGATCTCGAAAGAAAATGATTCATTCTTTATTATCCCTTCATAATATATATGTGTAGAATATGGGATGAGAGAACTGATATCAGCACAGGAAGATATTTACAGCTTTGGAATACTACTGCTAGAAATGTTGACAGGGAAGAGACCAACTGATGAGATGTTTCAAGATGGTCTAACCCTCCACAGTTTCTGTAAAATAACATTACCTGACAGAGTGATGGACATTGCGGACTTGCAAATGCTAATATTGGAAGAAGAACTTAATGACAGAATGAAAGCTAAAATGACAGAATGTTTGATTTCACTAGTAAGGATCGGAGTTGCCTGTTCAACGGAAACACCAGGTGAACGAATGGTATAAGTGAGATAGTGATGGAGTTGCTATCAAGCAAAGTTTTCTTGGTTTAGGCATTCATCCAGAGACTCACGTAAGGATGCAACTAACCAGACAAGGAACCTTTCAGCAAAATAATGTTTGAATTAAACCTCTCATTTTCTTAAATAAGAGTCTGTTCTTTCTTTTCCTTTTTTTTTTTTTTTTTTTTTGAAGTAAAAATAAGAATCTGTTTTGGCCATAAAAGTTGAACTCATATATTTTGTTGGAGGGAGACCTCTGTTTGTTACCTCGAGTTATCAACAGTGCAGCCACAGTCAAGTGCTTAAATTTCTTGTTTTAAAGTCTTGTTGTTACTATTATATGCTGCACTTGTTTAAAAAATTGTTTACGTTATGTTTTTTTGTGCATTAGTTGGCAGTTTGTTAATGCAATTCTCAGATCATTTTGCTATAGACCTTTGTTAATACACCAGCAAGGATAGCTTGAGTCTTAGCATGATTAATATAACTCATTTAGTCAAAAAACTGATAAAGATCAGACTTGAAGAATTTAACAGAATGAAGAACGAAAAGATTATTAAGTTTGCACGCTAGTAATTTCAAATGAGCCCGGTCATATACATTAGCTAAAAGTCATAGGAAGAGAAATGAGGTGTTGTACTCTCATTAGTTGTACTTTGAAATCCAACAAAGAACATCTTCCATTCATATGGATAGCAACCAAAAATAGGAAAAAGAAAGACCAAGTTCCTATCAAAGCTCACTGAAGAAAATGGAACAAAATACAGGAATATTTTGATATGTGTTTGAAAGTTTCATGGTTTAGCAATAAATGGGTTGTCCTACAGAGAAAGAAAGGAAGTTTTGTTGCAAAGTGAATGAGGCAGAGTCATGCTATAATATTAGCAACATTCTCACTCAAAAATCTCAACAGCCAGCTAGTTTTTGCTTTTAAGAATCTCAACAACATTCTTACAGGATTGTGCTAAGTTAAAAAAAAAATAAAAATAAAAAATTGACCTCAGTAACCCCAAGCACTCGACCAAATGCCCAGACTTCCTATTGGCCTCAGATGCTGAAGTAGTTAACCTTGTTGGCTGTTCATCATTGGAGACACTTGCAATTTTAGAAACTACCAGCAAGCATCATAAATCTTCCTAACCTGGAGTTGCTAGACGTAAGCTGTTGCAAGAAGCTTCAATTCTTACCAGAGCTTCATTGGATATATATAAATGTGCACAGTTGGACGTCACTGGAGGCCTTATCAGGTTTATCAACTCTGCCATACTAAAGTCTCAGCGGTCACTGTCCATTAACTTCATCAATTGTTTTGAATTGGATTGGGATGCACTGGAAAGATGCAAGACACTTTGTACTGGAAGCTTCATGTGAAGATTACAGTAAGGTCTATCCCACTTTCCAATATAATGTTAAGTTGCTTCTTTCTTTCATTCTCAAAACAACTTTATATCATAATCAGTGATGTACCAGAATGACTATTTGTCTAATTTTATGGTACAGGGATGCGATGATATACCAAGTGCTTGCAATTAAATCAAGGTAAATGAAATGCTTTTATGCACACCAACCGCCTTTAATCTAATAAAATCTATCTCTTGTATGTTTCATTTAGCATTTATTCCTTTTTGATACAATCTTTAAATGTGGTAAGTCCTTCATATTGAAACTTTGTCTCCTTTCACATAGCAGAAGTTTAGACCATTTTCTTTATTGAAATCATTCTAATGCCTTGGTCCAATGTAGATATTATCTACTTTTGCTACAATTTTCTTGATTGTCTTTAAAATTTACAACACAACTAGCATCTACACTTTAAAACGCTCATTGAATATATAAACCACTCAAAATTATCATCCTCGTGTGAGATTTTTGTTTTTCTTCCTTTCAACTAACTTTGTGTTTAAAGTTCTACGAAAGGCTCTAGCTAAATTGAATGATGTTTCACTGCAGAAAGGCTATATAAAAAGAAAAAAAATCGCTGTGATTAATGTTTAGGAGAAGGCTGGGAACAGTATTGAATTTAAATTTTGTTTCTTTCTCCATTTGACATACCTGTCTTGGCGGATATACACTTTTTCAATAGTTGAGACACGAAAGATTTTGAAATGGCTTGTATTTGGACAATGAAATTGACAAGCAAGTAGCAAAAATATAATAACATAAAGGCAAATATTTTTTCAGGAGTTCATTAAAATAAGTGCAAGAATTCTGGGATGTCCACTTATTAACATTTGCATATTGCTGTTCCTATTTAATTTTTTGGATGTCAAGCAGTCATATCTTTTGTAGGAGATGATTCTGCTCTAAATTCGAATTATCTCAATTTACATGGTTGTTCTAAGTAGTTGTTTTTCAAGTATTCGCTTGGAGTTCTTTCTTTCTTTTATGTTGTTCGCATAACATAACAACTTTATATGTGTTCTTTCAAGGATGATTGTCGGATTAAAATGTATTTATGATGGTTGCAAAAAATAAAAAGTTCAACTCTCTCTGGAAACAAAGGCCTTTATGTTTATTTTATTGTCTCTACTTGCATGGCTGTTCTAAAGTAATTGTTTTTCAAGCATTTGCTAAGAGTTGCCTCTTTTAGGTATTCTATGGTTGTCTTAAATCCTGTGGTCTATACGAAGAAGTGTCAACTTTGTACTGCCTAACTTTGGGCAGGAAAATATTTGTACAGGATAAAATTTTGGAAAATGTGTCTTTGCAATTCTGCTACCTGTACCTCAACTCTGTCTTAACAGTGTCTTTTTTATGGATGTTGGATTGTTGTGGACAATTTTATACTCTTCTTTTAGTTACATTGTGCATTCTTCTCCATGGCACACACGCAGTAACCTTTTCTTTTAAGTTTTACCATTCATGATTCCTTACTCAGTGACCTTTAGGCGTCTTGTTGATGAAGCAAAGGATTGGCTAGACATTACATATTTGTCTCCTGATAACCTTCATATGTCAAGAGAAATAGGATACAAAGGCACTGCCGCCTACAATAATTTTGGGACCTATATATAGGTTACGTTTAAGTCGATATTGCTCTTGAAATCATTGCTAAATTTTAGGTTTTCAGTGCAAGGCGACCTCTCCAAGTCACACCGTACCGCACGACAACAGACAGAGACTTCCTCAGTTTTCTGCCTATTGGTGCTACATTCCCAGGTTGAGCCTCAATCTCACAGTGGGGAACAGAAATTTCTGAAGCTTTTTGCACCCATTGGCACAGCCTTCGCATGTAGCCCCCTTTCGTAGTATGGCCTGGATTTTCCAAACTCCTTCGATCCAACTTGATTGAGTTTGAGACTTCCAAAATGCAATCAAAACATATCCAAAACATGCTCAAATGCACTGTAATCACATCTTCTAGCATAAAACCACCTTATATCAGAATTTACTTAAACACTAATGAACTTCATAAAAAATAGCTAAACACTCGAGAATTATGCTAAAAGAATAGGAATTTGGGGCCTAAACATGGGTACAAAAATCGCTTCATCAGAGACCTATGTATAAGACGATGATAGTGAGCATCTACTAATGAATATATCTTGAATGGACGAATATAAGACCCGAAGTCTACATAATTCGGGAATTCAATATAATTTGGGAACTATCTTGTTGAACTCGGGACTTATGTCCCTAATTTTAGGTCTCAACTATCTTGTTGAATTAAGAACATAGTTCTTAATTTTGGGACATATAAATGAGACCTTGACAATAAGCATCTATTGCTGAATAGATCCCGAATTAGGGAAAATAGGTCTCGAATTCAACATAATTTGAGACCTATCATGTTGAATTCAGGATCTTTATATTGAATTTGGGATTTGTGCGAGAGATTGACCCAAAAAAAGTGATGATTTTCATCCTAGTGAACATCCAATATTGAATAGAACCTAAATAAATGAAAATATGTCGTGTTCAACATAATTGGAGACCTATCATGTTGAAATCCGGACTTATACAAAAAATCTTACACACTATCCTAAGCATCCATTGAGTTCTTTATTTTTTATTATATTACTAGGTCTAAAATTGGGGACTTTAGGTCCCAAACCTGGGTAAATAAGTCTCGAATACTACATAACCTAAAATATATTTGCCATTTCCAATATACCCTAGCCCTCAATTTCATTTCTTTCCTTTTTAGAATAAACCACCCAAAAACCTTATTTAAACCCTAAATCCAAAAATAATTACATAAAGTTATCTTTCAAATCTTCAAATTAATAAGTTCACATCAAACATCAATTAGAATGAGAAATTTCAATAAAACTTAACGAGAGAAAGATATTAAAAATGATGATTCGTGATCCTCTTCCAGTGTTACAATTGTACATCATTATCGATACCATCATCATCATGATGTCGGTGGTCGCCATCCTCCCATTGCTCATCAATGGTTGTCTTCCTTCTCTCTCTCTCTCTCTCTCTCTCTCTCTCTCTCTCTCTCTCTCTCTCTCTCTCTCTCTCTCTTTCTCTTTATTTCTTTTTCTCTCTCTGCTGTTGTTGCTCTAACCATTGGTCAACCATAAAAAGAGACTATTATATCAAAGACTATTTTGTCCGAATCTCATTATTGGTCACATTAAATTCAAACTATTAGTTTTGTGATAATTACACAAGTGACCCTATATTAAGTGCTATTAAAAAAAATGACTCTTTTAGATTATATTTAGGTTTAGGAGATATATATATATATATATATAGTGCTTTTATAATCAGAACGTCTTAAATTTAAAAAGTTAAAATGAACCAATCAAATTCATCCATTTCATTTGAATTAAATGGAAGAGAGAATTTATTTATAAGAGAGAATACAATGGATAAATTCGATTGGTTCGTCCTAACTTTTTAAAGTTAAAATATCCTGATTATAAAAACATTATATATATATATGACTCATTTTAGCATACACCTGGGGTATGCATACACTTAACGGAAAAAAAAAAAAAAAAAAACAAAAAAAACAAAAAACATGATTGCATTATAAATTATGTGATTGTAGTTTATTATATATGATTATAACTAAACATGTGTGATTACAATTAATAAATATTCACGTTTACTAATTATGATCAATGCGATCATATTTACTAATTGTAATCATACGCGTTTAGTTGTAATTACATGTAATAAACTACAATTATACTTTTTAAAATGTAATTACGTTTTTTTTTTGTCAAATGTATACATAGCCCGGGTGTATCTAAGGGGATCCCTATATATATACATATATATATATATATATATAACACTTTGAAATTGACAACTTGATGTTGTTTTCATCTTATCATATGTAATAGTTTGAATTTTATTTTTAAACTTTTGTGTTTTATCATGAATTACGACACAAGTGATTGGATTGTACTGAGTGATAAAATTATTTCATGTTGGATTTAATGCATTGATAGGATTATTTAGTGAATTGTGTTTTTATTTATATGTATTTGATTTTTATGAATTTTATTATTATTTTCAAATTTTCAGTTCAAACAACATGAAATAGGATCAAACAAGGTAAATGGGTAGCAGGAATTGGGGAATCCACTCTCAAATGCCCCCTTACCCATTTCCTACAAACGGGGATTTGAGTGGGTACTGGGAAAGAGATGGAGAATGAGTATGGGTATAAGTAAAAATATACAGATCCGGTATATGAGTATGCAAATCCATACCTATTTGACCTATAACCTTAGATTTGCCTAGTTGAAAAGTGGAGTCCACTTCATTATCATTTTTTATAGCATCAAAAGTGGAACAAAATGTGTTTACTTAATTTTTTTTTTTTTTTTTGTTACCATTCACAGTAAAATTTTCATTTTCTATCGTTTGGAATTATTGTCATACAACGAAAGTTGAAGTGACTTATACTAATAAATTGATCACACCCACGGTAATGAAACCGAGATTAGTAAGATGGCGAGAGTAGGACCTAAGACTGATTTGTATCATATTAGTTTATTGATTTGATATGATATATGTTTTCTTTCTTTATATAGGGAAGAGAATTTAAACTTACAACCTCAGTTTTATTAAGATGTATAATTACCAATCAAGCTATATTCACAATCATGATTTGATGTGATCTTAATAACAAAATTTCTTCTGTTCTTCACCAACAAATTGACATGAAATTAATAACCAAAAACAAATACATGGAAGTTGAATTGCGGAATCCTAAGGATGTGAACTAGACTACTTTTGTGTGGAAAACGTTTTCACGGTAGTGTAGCTTTAAAATAATATTAAGGAGTAACATGATTACTAAAGTGCTTCTTAAAGTGGAAATTTATTAGTGCTAGGCTTTTCATAAAGATTCCATATATTAATAAAACAATATATTTAGTCATAATTTACCTAACTTTGGAATATGGTAGTCTGAATTTAAAATTACTAATGTTGTTGTAGTCTTAAAAGAAGATATATCGCTTTATTGAAAATAAATTTTATCATGCCATGTCTGATGATCTTTCAAAAAAGGTTTGAAGTAGTCTTAGAGATATGATATTTAATATTAAAATAAAAAAAGTCTTAATACGAAAGGAACTGTTGTTTTCGTTATGTATAGTAAAAAACTTTACGGTTTTTTTTTTTTTATAGCACTAAACATTTGAGAACTTATTTCATTAGTATCAAAAAATTGAAATAAATTTTAATAATATCATTTCATTGTTTTTAAATTTTAATGAAAGACTCATGGAAACAAGAGAAAGAATAAACAAAATAGGGAAACAAACACAAAAAGCAGACACGTACAGATGTTAGTGTTCATTTTTTGTAAAGAGAGAGGTATCCTCACCATTTTCACAAAAAGCAGACACAAAAAGGTGGACACACCATTTTCACCATTTTTTAATCAATTTTTTTTGTAAACAAGGTAGTCCATTTTCACCATTTTTTGAGCACATGTAGGTGGGTACTGTTAATGACGTTTTCGGCAAAAATGGGCTTAGTTTGAGAATACGTGGAAATTGGGCCCTTAGTTGATATGGGGCTTTTGTCTTTACCCAACACATTGCCCCATTCAATAGCATATATATGAAGTCCCATTAGATGCACATAACGTATACATTTATTTGACAAAAAAAAAAAATACGTGATTGTATTCCAAAATATATAATTATAATTTATTATATGTGATTACAATTAAACATGTATGGTTACATTCAGTACATATAATCACAATCAGTAAATGTAATTAATGTGATCATATTTATTGATTATAATCACATATGTTTAGTTATAGTTACATATAATAAATTACAATAATATGTTTTAGAATGTAATCACATATTTTTTTTTGTCAAGTGTATTTTAGGATGTGTATATATTATATACAGAAGTTCTATGGCCAGTATCTCTTAACTTTAAAAAGTTAGAACAAATCAATCAAATTCATCTATTAATAATTACTACTTAGTTATTTATTTAACAAAAACTATGTAAACAACTTACATTTTTGCTATAGTATATATTTATTTGATATTAAATTCTTACATATAATATTATTTATTATAAAAATATAATTTATTATAAAAGTATTGATCATAATAATTGTTGAGATGTTTAAAAAATATAATTGTCAGAAATAAATACATATAAAGTAATGCTTAGATAGCATCAAAAAAATTTTCCCAAATTTATAATCAAATA
Source organism: Nephelium lappaceum (assembly GCA_021234005.1). Lineage (NCBI taxonomy): Eukaryota > Viridiplantae > Streptophyta > Magnoliopsida > Sapindales > Sapindaceae > Nephelium > Nephelium lappaceum. The sequence goes on from CM038009.1 coordinate 8,887,930, forward strand.
ATATAATATGTGAATTGTTAACACTATATAAAATATTAAATGATATGATGATCAATATGTCAATGACAATTCATATATCACATTAATTAAATAAATTTTTTTCACCATTTAGCAAAACTCAAAGATTTTTTTTATAGGATGAACAAAAAAATGACACTATAGAATATATAGTAAATTCATATTAAATATTTCTTCCTAGAAGTAGTAATTTAAATAAAATAGTCCCAATATGCTTTTTCTTTTATTTAATTTTCACATGCATCTTTATTTCTTTTTGATATTATGGGATTCTAAATGAAAACTGAATAAAAGAAAATAAGGTTTGCTCAGTAAAGTTAGTAAAGCACTCAGTATAAGCATATTAAATAATAACAATAACAATAATAATAATAATAATAATAAATATAAAGAAAAATAAGAAAGATAGAGGACCACCTCATGATTTGGTTGGATTTGGAAAATTTCACGGTTGAATCCACCTTGTTCCTTCTTTAATTGACTTGACTCATTAACAATTGCAATATGTTTTTGCCACTTAAAATAATGTATATATTTATATTATTGCTTTGGCGATAATTCAGTTCAAATTGTTCCACCATTATTTTTACATATACATCTATTAAGCTTTAAACATTTAAAAACAATAAGAAGAAGAAATTGAACCTGAGCCCTTTTTTTTTTTTTTCTTCCCATTTGTATATCAAATTATGATTTACTAATGAGTTAGTTACGTAACCAAAATCATATCAACGAAGAACAGTTTAGTTGTAATATATCAATTTGATATTAAATTCTTACATATTCTGTCATTTACTTTGAAAAAAAGAATGTTGAACCTAACAATTGTTGAGAAGTTTATAATATAATATTTTCAGAAAACACATAGAGTAACTTTAATGGGATGAACATAGAAATGACACAATACAATTAATTCTTTCATGACCAAGTAAGTTTTCTGTACTGAAGCAATGGAAAATAATGAGAGACTTGGACCAGTCTTCTCTTGGCGTGATGTAAACCTAGAAAAAATGGCACTAAGCAAGATTGCTTTGGAGTTAACAGGAACCTTTACCAAGTCTTGGGTCAAGAAACAGGAAATGGAGTCCTCAATTTCCATCATTATTTTCCATTAACAGCTATCTAAAAGCACTCAAAATTTAAAAAAAAAAAAAAAAAAAAAAAAAAAAAAAAAAAAAAAAAAAAAAAAAAAGGTTATCTAAGAGCACTCAATATAAATGGATGTAAAAAGGAAAAGGGTAGAGGACCCTCAAAAGACCACCTTTCGATTTGGTTGGACTTGGAAAAATTTAAGGTTGATTTCATCTTGATCCGTCCTTTCATTGACTTGACTAATTAAAGATGTAATTTTTTTTTTCCAAACTTCGCAAGATTGGAAATGTATCAAGCATAAAATTTAGAATTTTGGAAACTGGTGGATATTAAAGTGATTCGTTTGATCATGATTGTGGTGGAGAAGCTAGAAAGCATTTCAATTATTTTTTTTGTTTCCACTATCTGCTGTCTTCCAATGAATCGTGTCAAAAGTGCTCCATTTCACTTTTTCAGAAGCCAAAAGATTGACATGGATACAGTTGTAGATTTAACGATTTGCCTAGTCGAAGTGGTGTCTGCCCCATTATCATTTTTTATAGCATTAAAAATAGGGAAAAATTTCAATTCCATCTCTATATTTCGAGAACCTACACTTTTTTATATGCGAATTGGTTCATTAATCCATCATTACTAAATTATTAAAAAAATTCATCAATTTAGTCTCTAACGTTAGTCAATTATTAGCCAAACTTAATGTTTCATGGGTAATTCCATCTTTAGATATTTACACACCATGTGTTAATATCAACAAAATTGAGAAATTAAAATATATAATTTTCTTATTAATTAAGAGAAAAAGAAAAAGAAAAAATGAATAAAAATAAATATACCATTATTTTATTTTAAAATTAATTAAAATACAAAAAATAATTAAAAAAACATTAAAAAAAAAATCACCTATCTTCTTCATCATCTTCATCATCCATCAACCTCACCCTTTTTCATCGTCTTAATCATCAATCAACTCTATCATCTCCAACCCTTTTTTCATCATCATATCCGACTTGGTCAAAAAATAATCCATCACATCACAAAAAAATCATCTCACTTTGAAAAAACCAAATGAAAATAAAGAAAAAAAAAAAAGAGAAAACTATCTAGGTTTTCATTTGAGACGTAGGGTTTGGGTCTCCACCGGAGACTTAGAGTCTGGGTCTCCATTAATGGAGGTCTCTATTATGGGAGATCCAGGTGGTTTCTAATACATCATCGGCGCCACCATCGTGCAGAGTGGCTAGAGTCCATTGGCAATGCCATCAACGACATCAACATCTATCTCAAAAATTGACGAGCTCGTTTTAGTGAGATCATTTATGGGCAAATAGAGAGAGAGAGAGAGAGAGAGAGATTAGGAGAGAAGGGCAGATCTAAGAGAGGAAAGGCCATGGGAGTGGAGTTGCATTTAGTTTCAATGGATAACCAAATTGGATTTCCACTTAATCAAGATTTTTTATTTTTTATTTAATTTATTCTATTATTTCATATTATTTTTTAGATTTTTAAATTTGTTTAATTTTTTTAATTACTTTTAACTTAATTGATAATCATGTGTTTTAATTTATAGATGATATGTGTTGCATTTTAATTGGTTGTAACTTATTTGAATTTTTTTTATTTAAATCAATGTAAAATGTGTCAAATTATTATTGAAACGTAAATTCTTAAATTTTAAATTATTAGAGGATTGCATGGTAATTTTAGGATGTTAAAATAATGATGAGAGTAAAATGAATTTTTTCTCTTTTTTGTGACGGTTGACCATTAGATTTCTTGTCAGAGGACTAAGTTGACGAATTTTTTAAAAATTTAGGGCTGATGGATTAACAAATCAATTCACATTTAAAAAACTAAAGGTTTTTCAAAATATATGGATGAATTGAAATTTCTCAAAATAGAACAATGCGATTAACTTGTTGTTAGCAGTGATTATTAGCAGTGAGGGTAAAATTTTCATTTCCATCATTTGCCATTATTCTCACTGGATGAAAGTTGAAATGACTTGTAAGAATAAATTTATTGCACCCACCACAACAATGAAACTGTGATTATATGAAATGAATGCAAGAGTAAGACCTAAGATTAATACACATGTATCATATCGACTTACTGATTTGATGTGATATATGTTGATTTAGGGAGATGGATTTAAACTTGAGAACTCAAATTTTCTTAGAGATATAGTTACCGTCCAAAGGATGCTCACAACTATGATTTAATATGATATTTATATTAAATTTTGCTCTTTTCTTCATCATATAAAATTAAAATGGAAATTCGATTATGGATTTTAAGAATGTGAACCGGACTGCTTTTCTATGGAACTCGTTTTCTAGGTAGTGGAGCTTTAAAATAATATTAAGGAGTAGGAGTATTACTTAATTACTTTTGAAAGTGAAAATTTGTTAGTGCTAGGCCTTTGATAAAGATTCTATATATTAATAAAAATGTATTTAGCCATATTTAATCTAACTTTGGTACATCGTTGTCTACTTTTAAAATTACTTAAAACAAGACATATCAATACAGTAAACTTTATCATGCCGTGTGTGATCATCTTCAAAACTATGCGGCCTGTGAATGCGATAATCTTTAACAAATAATTAAGTTTTGAAGCGATCTTAGTGCTATATAGTATTTAATATTCAAATAATATAATTAAAAAATTTTATATGAAAGGGGCTACAATAACTTTTCTCTTTGGAAAAACTTCATTTTAATCATTTCGAAAAATATCACATTTTTAAATATCTTTTGAAAACAACGTTTTTCATTCCTAACTTTTCCAAAACTCTTCAAAAAGATTCAAACCGTTAGTCAACTGACAGTCAAACTAAACAAAATAATAAAAAAGACTCAATTACCCCTCATAACTTAAAATGATAGTTTTGCCCTTAATAAAATTAGAATATTACATATCATTTTATTAATGAAAAGCTGACACACATTTATATATATGATTATATATATATTTTAAAAAATCTTATTACTACTTTTGTTTAAATTAAACACTAATTTAATAAAAAAAACAGATTTTAGGAAAAAAATTCAATAGAGAAAAAAAAAAACTCTAATAATTGTTTCCATTCAACCATTAAAAATATTAAGTTAAAAAATAAAACAAGTTTTTTTTTTAAATATTTAAACAAGTTAATTTTTTTTTTCTCCTTTGATTTGGAATAATCCAGAACAAACCCATAAAAGCTATGTCATCTCCTCCCTCTCTTTTACCTCTCCTTTATCTCCTTCGTTCTTCTTCGCCTCCTTCATCTCCTTCTCCTCCATCCTTTCTCCTTCTTCTTTGGTCTCTTCTGCCTAAATTCACTCCATCCTTTCTCCGTCGAACCCGAATGAAGCCTTCATTTGGGTTTTGATCGAACCTAGAAGAAGTCTTCGTCTGGGTTCAATCGAACCCAGATGAGGAGCTTCATCTAGGTTCGACGAACCCAGCTTCTTCATTTGGGTTCGACGAAACCAAATGAACTCTTCATCTAGGTTTGGTCATCAACCCCTTATTTCAATTTTTTTTTTTTTTTGATAAACAATTTTGATTTTTTTTTCTTAATGTTGTTATTTGATGTTGTTGCTGTGGGAGATGATGATATTGATGATGTTGTGATGTTATTGATGATGTTGTAATCTATGGGTTTGTTGATGATGTTGGTGAAGTTGGTTGTTGATGATGTTGGTAAAGGGGTTTGATGAACAATCTTGGTGTGTTGAAGATAGTAAAGATCCAATCTGGTAAATCTCCACTTTTTATTTATCTTTTTTTTTTTTTTTTTCATTTGTTTTACAAAATTAATTTCAATAAATTATTTAAATTAATTTATCCTCTCCATAAAAAGACCATTTTACTCTTTTCATCCAAACAATCTGTCACCGTTGACCGTTAATTGACTAACGGTTTACATTTTTTTGAAGAGTTTTGGAAAATTATGGATGAAAATAGTTGTTTCCAAAAGATGTTTAAAAATTTGATATTTTCCAAAACCTTAAGAACTAAAATGAAGTTTCCCCTTTCTCTTTTTCTCAATGCCTTTAGTAAACAAACTTCAATTAATGTAATGAACTAAAACTACTTTCAAAATTCTACCCTCTTATATTTTATATTATAGAACTAACTATTTACAATGACATTTTTTCAATTCAGTAGATTTGTCTTGCTTTTGCTGCTGTTTCTTTTGAAAACATCTATTATTTCACATTCACCTTTGATATTGATAGTGTGACCTTTATAATTTTTCCATTCATAGTGTTCACATCTTAGCATTTGTCATTCATTTTCCATTAAGATAATAGTAAAAAAAAAAAAAAAAAGCATATATATCACAGGTGATGGAGTTTCTCCTCTTTCAAACTTCGGCAAAAAAAGGCTAGATTATTCGGCTCATAAGCTAATGGAAACAAAATCATTTACACCCATGATTTTGACGCTTAGCTTAGCTGCGTTTCTAACGTCCTCTCTTTGCATTGGCGAACCTATATTTAGTGATCATACGGATCAAATTGCTTTGCTTGGTTTCAAGGATTCTATCATTGAAGATCCATTTGGGGCATTGAGTTCGTGTAATATTTCTATCAATTTGCGCAAATGGCATGGAGTAAAATGTGGACGTCAGCACCGGAGAATAGTCGCATTGGACTTAAGGTCTCAGAGGCTAGTAGGGTCTATATCACCCTTCATTGGAAATTTAAGCTTCCTTACGTCTATTTACCTTCAAGATAACCTGTTCCGAGGTAATGTCCCACAAGCAATCAGTCATTTGTCACGACTACATAATCTAAATTTCTCTTATAACACCCTTTAAGGAGAGATTCCAAGCAATTTGTCACTGTCTTTGAACCTTGAAGTCATTGACTTAAGTTTCAATGATCTTGTTGGGAAAATTCCAGCAACATTTGGTTCCCTTTCCAAGCTCACTACTCTAGATGTCTTTTCGAACAATCTACATGGAATAATCCCTCCATCTTTTGGTAACCATTCCCAACTCCGAATTCTTTCTGTTGGTGCAAATGAGCTTGAAGGAACCATTCTAGAATCAATTGGCGATATTAGAAACTTGGAGTTCTTTGGTATTGGAGAAAATAAAATTTCTGGTATAGTTCCTCCTTCCCTCTACAACATTTCCACCCTCACATATTTATATATTCCAAGTACCCAATTAACTGGTAGTCTACCTTGGGGCATTGGCCTCACACTTTCGAACCTTAATGAAATTTCTGTAGGAGAAAACCAATTCACAGGGTGCTTTCCAGCTTCTTTCTCCAATGCCTCTAGGACGACACTCCTTGATCTCAGCCGTTGCGAACTCATTGGGCCAGTTCCTGTTGATCTTGGAAGAAGAATGAATGATCTTCGGGTTCTGAATTTGGTTGAAAATAATTTAGGTACTGGTGTTGCTAGTGATCTACGTTTTGTTGATTCTTTAACCAATTGCACCAAGTTAAATATATTGGCATTAAATGATAACGGCTTTGGTGGAGTTTTACCCAATTCCATTACCAATCTCTCAACTCAACTTAGAGTACTAGTAGCAGGATGAAATCAATTTGTTGGGACCATTCCTGACGGTATATCAAAGTTCATCAACCTACGTTCACTTGGCTTACAACAGAACTTTCTCTCAGGCTTTATTCATTTTAACATAGGAATGCTTCAAGACTTGCAAGGAACGTCATTACATGGAAATCAATTGTCTAGTTCGATCCCAAAAACCATTGGCAATCTCACTCAAATCACCCTACCCTTCTTGCAAAATAACAATCTGACAGGAGCCTTCCCTCGAAGCCTTGAAAACATTCGAAGCTTACAAAATTTAGATCTCTCTCACAACAACCTCAATGGTTCTGTGCCTAAAACCATTGGCCTTTTATCCTCTTTACTTTCTATTAACTTAGCTCACAACTCATTTAATGATTCCCTACCTTTGGAATTTGGGACTTAGAGCAATATAGAGGTTCTGGATGTTTCCTTCAATGATTTGTCAGGTAAACTTCCGATGACTCTTCGAAATTGTTTGAAATTGAAAGCCCTTCGTCTGAACAGTAACTCATTTCATGGGAGCATCCCTTCTTCTTTGGCTTCCCTGAGAGGATTAATGGATTTGGATCTTTCTCACAACAACTTTTCAGACCCATTCCAATAGATCTAGAGAAACTTCCCTTCCTTGGTAATTTGAACTTATCCTTCAATAACCTAGAAGGTGAGATGCCATTAAAAGGGGCTTTTAGCAACATAAGTGTGATTTCAATTGTCGGAAATAAGAATCTATATGGGGGGGATTCCTTATTTGCACTTACCAGCCTACCTAGTTCAAAAGTCTAAGAAGCATAACAATCATCTTGGGTCCAAAGTTATTATCATAATAGTTAGTGTTGGCCTTTGTTTGGCAATGTTAATGTTTGTGGCTGCTATTTACTGGAAAACAAAACCAAGAAAAGCTTCATCCAGAACACCCCTTGGAGAGGAATTTTTTCGTGTCTCTTACAACGAGCTTTTTAAAGCAACTGATGGATTTTCTTCAAGTAACTTGCTTGGTGTCGGAAGTTTCGGTTCTATGTACAAAGAAATGCTTCTGCGAAATGAAAAACCTATAGTAGTGAAGGTATTCAATCTCGAATGATTTGGAGCTTCAGAGAGCCTTATTGCAGAATGCGAAGTGCTAAGGAAAATCAGACATCAAAATCTTCTCAGGATAATCACCGCTTGCTCAAGCATAAAATTTGAAGGTAATGATTTTAAAGCTCTTGTTTTTGAGTTTATGCAAAATGGGAGCTTAGACAGTTGGCCGCATCCAAGTGACAATTCAACGAGTTAAACTTCACTCAAAGGCTTAACATAGCTATCAATGTTGTCTTTGCGTTGGAGTATCTTCACCACCACTGCGAAACACCAATCATTTATTATGATTTGAAGCCGAGCAATATTCTCTTAAGCGAGGACATGATTGGAGATTTTGGTTTAGCCAGGTTCCTTGCAATAGACATAGGTAATTCAATTGAAGGGTAGGGCAATTTGATTGCAATCAAGGGTTCCATCGGATATATTGCACCCGGTAAAAAATTAATTTATGTTTTTAGGTTTTTAGTTTAGTATGATGTACTTGACTTGTTAAAAAGAAAATTTTGATTTCGAAAGAAAAATGACAGCTTTGGAATATTATTTATGTAGAATATGGGATGGGGGAGCTGACAATAGCACATGGAGATATTTACAATTTTGGAATACTACTAGTAGAAATGTTGACAGAGAAGAGACCAACTGATGAGATATTTAAAGATGGTCTAAACCTCCACAATTTCTGTAAAATGGCATTACCTGAGAGAGTGATGGACATTGTAGACTTGCGAATGCTAGTATTGGAAGAAGAACTTAATGATAGAATGAAAGCTAAAATGAGAGAATGCTTGATTTCACTCGTAAGGCTCGGAGTTGCTTGTTCAACAGAAACACCCAATGAACGAATGGGCATAAGTGAGATAGTGGTGGAATTGAATGCTATCAAGCAAGGTTTTCTTGGTTTGGGCATTCATCGAGAGATTCGAGTGTGAAAGCAACTAGCCGGGCAAGGAACTTCTCAGCGAAATAATGTTTGAATTAACCCTCTCATTCTCTTAAATAAGAGTCTGTTTTGGCCATAAAAATTGAACTCATATATTTGTTGTGTTTGTTGCCTTGAGTTATCAACAGAGAGCCAGACTCTTTTGCAGAGCAGCCATAGTCAAGTGTTTGAATTACTTGTTTTAAAGTCTTGTTATTAATATTATATGCCGCACTTGCTTAAAAAATTGGTTATGTTATGGTGTTTGTGCATTAGTTGGCAGTTTGTTAATGCAATTCTCAGATCATTTTCTATAGACTTCTGTTTCACTTATGCATACGCCAGCAAGGATGGCTCGATTCTTAGCATGATTAATATAACTCATTGAGTCAGAAAACTGATATAGATCAGACTTGAAGAATTTAACAGAATGAACAACTTCCAAATTGAAAAGATGATTAAGTTTGTATACTAGTAATTTCGTTGTGCTTCAAATGAGCTCAGTCATATACATTACCTAAAAGTCATAGAATGAGAAATGAAGCACTCTCCATTAGTTGAACTTTGAAATCCAACAAAAATCATCTTCCATTCCTACAGACTGCAACCAAAAGAAGAAAAGGAAGAAGCGTGAACTTTGTACTGCCTAACTTTGTGCAGAAAAATCTTTCTACCGGATAAAATTTTGCCCAACTTTCTGCTACCTGTATGCCTTGATAGTGTCTTTTGTATGGATGTTGGATTGTTTTGGACAATTATACTATTCTTTTAGTTACGCTGTGCATTCTTCTCACAGGCAGTAACCTTTTCTTTTAAGTTTTACGATTCATGATTCCTTACTCGGTGACCTTTAGACTTATTGATGATGAAGCAAAGGATTGGCTAGGCCAGACGTTACATATTTGTCTCCTGAAAACCTTCATATACCAAGAAAAACAAGTTACAAAGGCACTGCCGCCTCCCCAATACTTGAGCATATTTGCTGTTGCTATCTCAACTACTGATAGAAAAACTTGCTTATGTCTCTTTAGTTCAGGGCACTGCATTTGTGCTGCAGAAGAAAATTGAGCCAAGGTAAAGACTATTATCAACCATTTCCATAGGATCGGAAGTCAGACAGGTAAATTAGTTGATTCAATTATTATATGTTGAGAAAATAATTCGTTGCTGATGCAGGTTCCTTCTGCTAATTTAACATGACAATGGACTATGCAGGCCATTGATGAGGGTTTCTCCTTACATCAAAATATAGCTAAAGATGAATTAGAACTCTCAGAGGAAGAATGGCAGATGACAATTGATTTCACACAGGTGGTTTTTCAATTAAAGTAGCATCCACTTTTCCTTTATGTTAATCAGATTTGCCAGACTTAATTCTTTATATCAACTATTTGGGAGATGGCTGTGAAAATAACAGCAGTTTAGTAATATGCCAGGCTCATAGGCTAGACAAATCAAGAACATTCCATAGTAGAAAATCAGCGAGAACAATTGTATGCTAAACAGCCTTGAGGTAGCCACAAATAGGAGGCAAGTTCAGGAGAATCGGCTGAACGCAATTTTGTGTAAGAAAGTTAAACATAGGGATTTTGGCAAGAAAAATATATAACAGAACAATGATTAGTTCAGATGACAAGTAACAACTACTGTATTATCAGAAAAACTGCTGCATACCCTTATAGCTATATTATAACAATTGATGAACGAGTCAAATGACTCAAATCAGCTTTCCAATTCGTGATTTGTACAGCACGTATGGCCCTGATGAAGAAATAAGATGAGATGTCAATGCCACACATTTCGGTTAGAGAGAATATATAGACCTCTTTCAAATTATTTTAGATTTATAGTCTGAAAACTAAGACGTAAAACCATTCAGAGTTGATCAGACTAGATCATACATTGTGACGAATAGTTACAATATGTAACTGAGGGTCAGGGATATTGGCACTTGGCAGTTCCTTGCACTTCCTCCAACTCAGCTCTCTATCTTAATTCTAACTTGTAAAATAAATTATTCCTGTCATCAGTTCTCGAGGAGCATTCTAAGAAGATTCAAGAGGAACCAAAATCTTATAATTTGGGAACCCATTTGCAGGAAATCAGGTGCCAAAACATATGATGTTACAATGAATGATGCAGCCATCATTGGCGGTCCATTCGGATATCCCATAGAGATGAAAAGAAATATTGACTTTCAGTTACTATAAGATATTTTTTTCTTATTTAGACTATATAAAAGATAATTCTGCTACTTAAAAGAAAAAAGATCCCCTACCTCTGAACTAAACAACTTCCAAACCAATTAAATTGTCACTTAACCCAAATAACGGATTTTATAATTAAAAATATCATTTTTGTATTTAAGATATTCAAAAAAAAAAAAAAAAGATCATGTGATATAATTATGTAACTTAAATCCTCGCACTAATAAGTTTAGCATGAAATTTGAGGTGGCTAAGAAATAAATGTCTTACATGCACAACAATAAAACTGGTTTAGTTTGTATTTTTATCCTATCTTTTAAATTTGTGATTATTCTTTTTTTTTTAGTGCATCCCTTGCTTGGTGTCAGAAGTTTTGGTTCAGTGTAAAAAGGAATGCTTCAGTAAAATAAAAAACCTATAGCAGTAAAGGTATTCAATCTCAAAAGGTTTGGAGCTTTAAAGAGCTTTATTGCATAATGCAAAGTGCTAAGGAAAACCAGATATCAAATCTTCTCAAGATAATCACTACTTGCTCAAGCATAAATTCTAAAGGTAGTGATTTTAAAGTTCTTATGTTTGATTTTATGCAAAATGGGAGCATAGAAAGTTGGCTGCATCCAAGTGAAAATTCAACAAAGAAGTTAAACTTCACTCAAAGGCTTAACATCGCTATCAGTGTTGTCATTGCATTGGAGTATCTTCACCACCACTATAAAACACCAATCATTCATTGTGATTTGAAGCCAAACAATGTTCTCTTAAGTAAGGACATGATTGCTCATGTGGGAGATTTTGGTTTGGCCAAGTTCCTTGCAATAGACATACGGAATCCTATTGAAGGGCAGGCCAATTTGATTGCAATCAAGGGTTCCATTGGATATGTTGCACCTGGTAAGAAATTTATTTATGTCTTTAGGCTTTTATTTTAGTATGATGTACTTGACTTGTCAAAAAGAAAATTTTGATTTTGAAAGAAAAATGACTTGTTTTTTATTATCCCCTCATAATATATGTGTAGAATATGGGATGGGGGAGCTGATATCAGCACAGGGAGATATTTACAGTTTCGGAATGCTACTGTTAGAAATGTTGACGGGGAAGAGACCAACTGATGAAATGTTTAAAGATGGTCTAAACATACACAGTTTCTGTACAATGGCATCACCAAACAGAGTGATGGACATTTCAAACTTGCGAATGCTAGTATTGGAAGAAGAACTTCATGATAGAATGAAAGCTAAAATGAGAGATGTTGGAGATAACTTTAATAGGCATAAACCTATACCAAAATCTAAAAACTCATATTAAATCATTAAGAATTGTTACAGAGAAGACATACCTGAATCCATATTGATAAACTTGAAAATGATTGAGTCTTCCACAACCAAATCACCTTAATAAGCTCTATAGTTTTCTTCTTGAATGGGGAAGGAGAAAGAGAGCAAAATATAATGTATATTGATTTGACTTGGGGGTCATAACCCTTTATAGTATTCTTTATATACTAACTTAATTAGGTTCTCATTAACCCTAATTTCATTAGTATTTGATTTTTACACACTTAAGCTCATACCCAATGGATATTTGTAGAGCCTAATTAATAGATAACTTATTTGGCCCTATTAAAATTGATAGCTTATAATATAATTATTATTTAATATGTAAGCCCACAATAAGAAATATTAAAAAATACCCCAACAATCTCCCACTTGGGCTACATATGTTTCTTGAAACAATTATATTATTTATAGTCTTGAGTGCGCACTGAAAAGCTATATGTTCTGAAATATCCCCTTAGTTACAATCTGACCCATCTACTATAATAGTGTGAGATCAAAGCGACCTTTGTTACATATATTCGTAACTAAACCCATCAATAGTCACCATACCAATATATTCAATGACATAGATCAAGTATGGATGTGTAGCATGGAAATTACATGCAATGTGATCTTAAACATGCCTATTTCCAACTGGTCCTACTTTAATCTTTAGTGAGATCAAACACAAATAATATTCAGAGTTTATAAATAAATTATATACTTTATTCTGTAGAAAATAAATATATCCATAACAAAGAACGTAAAATACCAACTTCTACTAAACATGCACATTATCAACTAAAACAACACTCATATAAGTAGTGTGCTCATGAAAGACCTTGGGTGGTAATCCCTTAGTAAGCGGATCCGCAATCATGGAGTGTGTCCCAATATGTTCTATAGTCACCTGATTACTCTGAACTCTTTCTTTAACAACGAGAAACTTGATGTCTATGTGCTTCGACTTTGTAGAGCTTCTGTTGTTATTGGAATATAGCATAGCCGAATTATTGTCACAATATATCTTTAATGTTCTTTCTATACTATTCACAACTCGCAGCCCTATGACAAAATTCCACAGCCATATTCCATGATTAGATGCCTTAAAACAGGCTATAAACTCAGTTGCCATAGTGAAAGAAGCTATGAGTGTCTGCTTAGCACTCTTCCAAGAAATAGCTCCTCCAACTAGCAGGTAAATATAGTCTGACGTAGATCTTTTACTATCTTGGTATCCAGCAAAATCAGAATCAGAATATCCAATGATCTCTAAATGATCTAATCTCCGATAAGTGAGCATATGATCTTTTTTTCTCTGTAAATAACGTATAACCCGTTTGGCTGCTTTCCAATGATCCATCCCTGGGTTACTCAAATATCTGCCCAACATTCCTACTATAAACGCAATATCCGGACGCATGCATACTTGAGCATACATTAGACTTCCTACAGCTAACGCATAAAGAATCTTTTGCATTTCTTTCTGTTCCAACTCATTCTTAGGGCATTGATTGAGACTGAACTTATCTCCTTTAGCTACAAGGGTATCGCCTGGTGCACAACTTTTCATGCCGAATCTATCAAGAACTCTTTCGATATAGCTCTTTTGTGAAAACCCAAGGATACCTCGAGTTCGATCTTGATGTATCTGTATGCCTAATACAAAAGAGGCGTCCCCAAGATCTTTCATCTCAAAATTCTTTGTCAGAAATCTCTTGGTTTCGTGCAATAAGCCTATATCGCTGCTAGCAAGCAGTATGTCATCGACATATAACACCAGAAATATATATTTACTCCCACTAAACTTATGATATATACACTCTTCAACTTTATTTACCTCAAACCCATACGAGATAATAACTTTATGAAATTTGTGATACCATTGACGGGAAGCCTGTTTGAGACCGTAGATGGATTTCTTTAATTTGCAAATCATTTTCTTTGGGAACTAAAGAAACTATATTATATTGGCAAAACAATACAGAAGCATTATGCACAATATATAAGCATTACACTGACAAAACAAAAACTGAATTAACAGCAAGCAAAAGCAATTCAATGACCACCAAAGTCAACCGCATATGACCACAGAAGATGCAACATGCAAATTGCAAGCCAAAGAAAAAAAAAAAAAAGTAAAAGTCATGATTTGCGGCTACTGTCATAGAAAAAAAAAACACAACTTGCAAGCAATTCAATATATATATATATATATATTCATGTCACTGTCATCGTTTTTCAAAAGGAAAAAAAAAAAAAAAACATGATTTGCGGCTACTGGAATTTGTGGCCATTGTTAAATAAAAAAAAAAACATATATATATATATATTTCTATCCTTCAATTGATCTCAAAAGCACACCAAACTAAAAACAAAAAACGTAAAAGTCACCTGAATTCAATATATACACATTTTTCATCATGCTTCCATGACAACAACAATAATCAAATCAATTAATTTCTCAATGATTTAATATGAATTGGCTCTGATATCACTTGTTGGAAATATTAAATTTTGATTTTGAAAGAAAAATGACTCGTTTTTTATTATCCCCTCATAATATATGTGTAGAATATGGGATGAGGGAGCTAATATCAGCACAGGGAGATATTTACAGTTTCGGAATGCTACTGTTAGAAATGTTGACGGGGAAGAGACCAACTGATGAAATGTTTAAAGATGGTCTAAACATCCACAGTTTCTGTACAATGGCATCACCAAACAGAGTGTTGGACATTACAAACTTGCGAATGCTAGTATTGGAAGAAGAAATTCATGATAGAATGAAAGCTAAAATGAGAGAATGCTTGATTTTACTAGTAAGGATCGGAGTTGCTTGTTCAACAGAAACACCAAATGAATGAATGGGGATAAATGACATAGTAGTGGAGTTGAATGCTATCAAGCAAGGTTTTCTTGGTTTGGGCATGCATCGAGGGACTCGTGTAAGGATGCAACTAGCCGGGCAACGAACTTCTCAGCGAAACAATCTTTGAATTAAACCTCTCATTCTCTTAAATAAGAGTCTGTTTTGGCCATAAAAATTGAACTCATATATTTGTTATGTTTATTGCCTTGAGTTATCAATAGAGAGCCAAACTCTTTTGCAGAGCAGCCACAGTTCAAGTGCTTGAATAACTTATTTTAAGGTCTTGTTATTACTATTATATGCTGCACTTGTTCAAAAATTTGGTTATGCTATGTTGTTTGTGCATTAGTTGGCAGTTTGTTAATGCAATTCTCAGATCATTTTCTATAGACTTCTATTGCACTTATGCATACAACAGCAAGGATAGCTCGAGTCTTAGCATGATTAATATAACTCATTTAGTCAGAAAACTGATACAGATCAGACTTGAAGAATTTAATAGAATGAACCACTTCCAAATTGAAAAGATGATTAAGTTTGCACACTAGTAATTTCGTTGTGCTTCAAGTGAGCTCAGTCACATACATTACCTAAAAGTCATAGGAAGAGAAATAAAGTATTTTCCATTAGTTGTACTTTGAAATCCAACAAAAAAACATCTTCCATTCATATAGATTGCAACCAAAAAGAAGAAAACGGAAGTCCATGTTCTTGTCAAAGATCTGGATGTTCACTGAAGAAAATGGAACAAAATACGGGAATATTTTCATGTGTTTGAAAGTTTCATGGTTTAGCAATAAATGGGTTGTTCTACAGAGAAAGAAAGGAAGTTTTGTTGCAAAGTGAATTAGACAGAGTCATGCTATTTATACAATATTAACAACATTCTCACTCAAAGATCTCAACAGCCGGGTAGTTTTTGCTCTTAAAAATGAGACAAACTGCATGCTGAAGTGATGCTACTCTCACTAGCAGAAGTGATGCTGGAAGGTAGCATTTCTGAAGGGCTTATTGAGCAACATTGCAATTGTTTCTGTTAACAGGTTAATTCCTTCTAGCACTTATAATCTAACCACTAACCAGCCTCATAG
Organism: Nephelium lappaceum; assembly: GCA_021234005.1. NCBI lineage: Eukaryota > Viridiplantae > Streptophyta > Magnoliopsida > Sapindales > Sapindaceae > Nephelium > Nephelium lappaceum. The sequence goes on from CM038009.1 coordinate 8,904,073, forward strand.
CTTTTTCCAGTGGAAAATACAAATTCAAGGGAAATCTCCCTTTTGATATAGGTTTCAATTTTAACTACCTCTAATCTAATAACTCGAATTGAGACAGGTAGCATTGCAATCTCATCAACAAATGCCTGATTACTCCAACTAATTTCTCTCATAGATAAAAATTGGAACATGCCATGATTTGGATTCTATACCTTCCTTAACCAACACTACGCAGCCCTTCTGCTTATTAAATAAGCTTTACAAAGCCGATATCTAACAATCCGCAGACATCTAGAAGCATCACTCTCAAGCAAACGCCCATATCGATCCAAACCAACAAATGCTCACCCCTAGGTACAATGATATCGTGTTTGTGCATATACGTATTTGATGGATTATAGCACCATACAGTTGGCTATAAAATTGTGGTACCACCTTTTCTTTATTTTTTTATTGTTTACTTATTTATGGGATAATATATATATATATATATATATAAATATATACACACATCATCTTATATCTAACTCAGTAATATACACTCTTTCTTTTTTTTTTTTTTCTATTACAGTTAAAAAATGTATTGTTCTATCCATTGACATCACTAAGTTACAATCAAATTAAGATAAAAATAATAATAATAATAAAAGAGATATTTTTTATATTAATTTACAATTTCGATTTGAATTTTTTAAGTTACAACTGAAAATACTATTATTTAAACTAAAAGCTTTAACAAAACTACTCTACAAAATTGGTCTAATATTAGAAGCTATCGCAAGGTTTTTGACTCTAGCTAGAAAACAAATTGAAACTAGTAAAACCTTTTGAAAACACTTTTCCGCAAGAATATGATTCATTCTAAATTATATTTTACGAGTTACATTAGAAGCCCTTTTGTATACACGTTTAAAACATCATAAAAAAGTAATTATGTATTATTTAAATAATTATGCATTGTGATTCTAAACAAAATTTCACTGCTTTTTTAACTAATAAAATTTCACATTACGTGATATTGCACACTAAGAACCAACCCACTTTACAACCAAAAGATTAAAACAAGAAAGTACTTTTACATATTTGTTAAAAATTATTCAATTGTAGCATTAACAAAAATTTTAATTTCAAACCATTTTTTTTTTTTAACAAAGATTCAGTCAAGAAGAGTAGGCCAAATTTGACTAAGAAAAGCAACATGAAAATCATGAAACCACCAACTGGACGGCTGAGCTTGAATCAGTCCTATTCAGGGCAATGAATAACACGGCTAAGCAGCGCCGTCAAATTGTAACATGTTTGATTTCTTCCAGGGCAAGGAAATGGAATAATATTCCATCTTTCTTCTGCCAAACACAACCATATGCATCACATTCACAATCAACAAACCGATTCTTATAAGTAATATTTAAGAATCTGGGAAGATAAAATTAATACACCATCAAATAGAATTTTCTTTTTCTCTGCACCGCAACAGCGTTTCAAATAATTTTCAAAGCATAGCGAATTGATAAGTTTGCCAACATTAACAGTTTATGCCATAACTGAAAGTTGAAGAAAAAAAATAAAAACACAGTTTCTAAGGTCAACCGCCCAAATGCAAAGCACAAAAGCAATAAAGTAACATCACGCAACCATCAAAAGTGGCCTCAAAATCACATGTACAGTCGAGATTTAGATGTGCAAGTAAGGGGTTCAAATCAATAGACCTCTTCATTACACAAATGGTATCATGAACCGACTTATCATCGCATCTGATCTGTTAATCATTTAAAGTGCTGAAATTGGAAGTTATTTGCACTATTCTCTATGTATAGATTAGATATTAATCTAAACCAGGGAAAAAGAAATTACACATGTATAAACACAAGTAGCAATTTCAGTCACAGAGCAGTAAGGAAACATGATCTTTAATAGTCTTGAAGTATAATCCTATAATAACTTTATGCTTGTTCATAAACGATGATCAAGAAACATAAGCAAAAGAAGGTAAAGGATGATCGACTGGAAAGAAACTGCACCGCTGGAAAGAAACTAACACATCAAAAGCATAAACTGCCTACCTCAATTTGCAAGGATAAGGCTCTAGAGAGTTTCAATGCCCAATATGAGGATGGCATGGTTGCTCATACAGGTATTTCAGTTCAACCTCCAGCCTTTCCAGCAGCCAACTCCCAGTCTCCCACTAATTTGCATATATCTACTACCAATGTTCAATCAAACACAATGATCCAAATTCATCAGCAATTGCGATATGCCAACTGACAATGACAATGACAAAAAATTGTGGTACCTTCAAAATTTTGCATTATGAAGTCACAATCAATCAACTTTAAATGGCTCTCTTGTAAAAAATAAACAAAAAACAAAAAACTTTAAATGGCTCTCAATTTTTCATTGAACCAGCCAAATGACAAGCAACCAACTCATGACTAATTCTTTGTTCTTTTCATAGGCAGAAAATTATATTAATGATTGACAACAACTTACGAAAGCAAATTTAAAATTAATGCAAAGCTTGTTTCTTGCTTCCAAAGTTACTATAATGTTGAATCGATTCTAATTCAGATTATTGTCCAAGTCTCCACAACTCAATCTATCTCCCATAAGTCTTAAAGCAGTTATCCTCTTAGATAAGAAACACAAGTTCATTAACCAGAAATCATTGAAAGACCAAACCAAGGTGGCAGTCCAGGTTTTTCTAGTCGTACATAATATCAACTGACCAAAATCAATAACTCTGCTTTTATAGCAAGATATATATAGTTGAATTTCTCATGAGAATTACACAAAGAACACTTCTAGTATCCAAAGAAATTATAAGACTAGAATAAACATTATCAAAAAATTAGATAACCAAACATAAAATAAAACACCAGAACTGTCAACCCACTCTGAAGAAAAAAATTCAACAATACAAATACTTAATCCCATAAAAACATAAATTTATTCCAAATTAAAATAAATTAACAATAACCATTGCAAAGAGGTTTAGATAACATTAAGCAAGGGAAATTCAGGTACACCAGTCATTGATTTACCTTGTACATTCAACTGGCTCGTTTCGTTAAGACACAAACATACATATATATGCCTTCAACATAAAACTTGCCTAACTGAAAAAGAAAAGATAAATAAACCCAAAAAAAAAATTGAAAAAGATAAAAAGGAACTAGAGCCTACTCACTACCTAAGTCATACAAGGGCACAGTACGCAGAACCTGCGAATTCTTCCTCTCTTTCCCTGTAAGACAACCAAAAAAAAAGACACAAGCAGTACTAAACCTATATAGACTGCATAGATCCATTAGCTGCACAAAATAGCCCCCAAGTACTACTTATCCACAGAAGAGACTTACATTGTGGCAGGACAATCACTTCAGTCCATGCCGTCAATGCTCTTCTCTACACACATTTCTTCATCTTTGGACTCCTCCTTTTCTGCAACCAAATTGACTTTGTTTAGTTCAATCGCATTCACTGCTTCTTTTGGTTCATCCTTGGACTTAACTTCTGCAACCATTTGCCTATCGACTCCCTCAACATGTCTGCGCTCATCTCTCTCCGCTGACAGACTTTCATCACCTAACTCACTCCTGACAATTTCTTCTTCTTTCTTCACAGGTACACTCTCTTGCATACAAACATCCTCATTGTTCTCTTCCTTATGCTCGCGTACATCAGACCCATTTTCACTCTCATTCTCAGACCCATTCTCCACAACCTCCTCATGCACATCCTCCACACCCACACAACCGTGATGTTGACCACCACTCTGTCTCTCAAGAAACTGCAACCTTCTCCTCAAATCACCCAACTCTCTCTCCATCAAAAACAACCTCTCCTTCAAAGTCAAATTCTCCTCTTCCAGCTGCGCAATATGACTATCCTGATCATCCACTCTATTCTCCAAAACATTATTATACTCCCCACCACCAAGACCCCCACTATAATTTGGATAAATCATCTCGAAACGACTCAAATCATGATCCAACCTCCTCTCAACCTCAACATGCTCCTCCACATCACTCTCACTAGACCCATTCCCCTCATCATCATCATCCTCATGATCATTCCCTGACCTCAACCTAATCAACCCCTTCATCGAACCATACCCATCAACGCCCCACTCCTCCTTTGCCATATCCCCCAACACCTCCCTAGACGGCGAAAATATCGGAGTAGGTAAAACCGCCGGTGTCACAGGACAAGGCGACACCAAAGATGCAATCCCACCTGCCTTCTTCGCCCTAATAATAAACGAAGTCGTATTCCTAGGCGCATAGGGTGCAAACCGGTTATTCCCATTGTTGTTATTAAACTTCTTCTTATTGGGGTAGAACTTCCTCATCTTCTGACGATTCTGCGACTGCAATTCATGCAAGGTAGGCGGATTATACCCAGATTTCCCAATCTGATTATCCATTCTACGCTTATCGTTCGTGATCTTCTTCCCCTTCCAGTTATTATTAGGGTTACCAGTTCTGTTTTTGGAAGAACCAAAATTTCCAATCTTTCCAGGCCAAGATTTGTTATTGTTATTGTTATTACTATTATTAACGTTATTACTACTACTAGTATTGGTGTTGTAGGTCCGATTCAACATCATCAGCGGCTGAGATTGAACCGGCAATTGCTGCGGTGGTGGTGGCTGCTGATTCAAGACCTGAAATTGACGACTACCCAATTCATGAAACTGTCGATTCTTTCGAGTCACGTTATTAAAATTATTATTATCATCATAATAACAATTATTAGAATAATAATAACTATAATAACTAGAACAAGTGCGAGTATTATTATATTGGTGGTTGAAAAATGGGTGATTTATTACCTGTGGAGGAGGATGGGGAAGAGGATTGATCATCTGTTGTTGAGCTTGATTCATCATCATCTGCTGCGTTTGTAAATCGTTCATTCGGTGGCTTTGAAAACCCTAACCCTAATTTTTTTAATTTGTGTTTTTCCTTGTCGTTGAAGATTTTAGATCTGGAAGTCTCTCTCTCTCTCTCTCTGACGTTATTTTTTTTGTTTCGTGCTTTGGTGCGTGAATCGATGGGGATAGAGGACTTATATAGGGAGGGGGTGGATGAGATGGACGGTTAGATTTAAGGGAGTGGGAAATGGAGGGTGAGGATTTAATGTACGTTTTCGCGTTGGGGTCGGGATAGGGTATTGTGAGATTTGGATTCGGTTGAAAGGCAAGTCGGTTTTGGTTGGGTTAATTACTTTTTTTTTTAATTATTAATTTTATATTTAAATATTTGATAGACATGAATAAGTGATTTACAATTAAATTCAAATACAGAATACTGGTACAATTTAGATTTTTTATTTTAAGTTGCAATCCAACTTAATAAATTTGTTGAGATCAAATAGTAATAGTATATTAGGAAAATTTACTTTTATAAATAAAATACAATTGTTTCAATAATAATGAGAAAAACCAAGTACTCTAATCTACACTTGGTGATAGTAGAGAATGAAAACGTAAACAACTATCTATATTTGAAAATGGTGTTTAGATTTTCTAGTTCTTCTACTGTTAAAATCTTCTATTCTTTTCACACATCATCATCCGTTAATAGCAGTGGTCGGGTATTTCCCTTAACCCTAATAGGTCTTGTTCTATTATACTCTGTAGATCCCAACGGTATTTTGTATTTCAAAAAATAAAATAAAAATCACTATTCTTTTCAAGAAAAAAATATAATAGATTTAGGATTTATGTATTTTCCTACCCGGTAGTCCTTAGTATTTATTAAAAAAAAAAAAAAACCTTCTATTATTTTCAAGAAAATAATAGAATAGATTTAGGGTTTATGTATTTTTATTTTGCTATTTCAGTAAGAATTTATTTGTTCCATATTAATTTATTTATTTGTGTTTTTAGAGAACCTTATTCATGTAGGATTTCAATTATGAGGTGTATTCATTCTAGGATTTATTAAAGTTTTCTTTAATGATAGATTTTAATAGAATTTACATATTCTATAGATTTTATATTAATTTTGTTAGAAATCCAATGAAATATTTAGGAGAATAATCACTTTAAAATTCATCCAAATCCATCACTTAGATTAAATTTGTAAAGCCAATAATTTTTTGAATATACTTAGATTTCATATAAATCTAAACTGAATACATCTCAATTTAATTAGATTTCATATAAATATGGATTGAATACATCTAAATTTTAATTAAATTCATTCAAATCTGTATTGAATATACTCAAACTTTTAAAATATTTTAAATTCCAATGAATTCTAAATTAAATACATCTAGTTTACTAGTTCATTACTTTGAGGCTTTATTCAAGAGTTTATTTTTCCATTAGAATGGCATTTAACCAAATGTAAATTAGAACAAAATTTGGTCTTAAATAATCTTATCAACATTGGAGTAAAAAGAAAATTCATAGCATGTAAGAATTATAACTCTAGCATCACAAATGAAAAACAAATATATATATATATATATATATAGAGAGAGAGAGAGAGAGCACAATAATAATAAAACAAATATTGTCTCATCAATTATATATACATATATTTATTTGTTAAATATATGTCACAATGATAATACAAAAGATCGTATAATCACTGAATAATTAATTATGTCAATTAAAAAATATATATTACATAACAAGACAAAACCAAACAAATTAACCGGACAATTTTAAGGAGTTTAAATTAAATTTTAAAAATAAACAAATAAAGGGAACAATATTTTTTAATAAAATTGGAACTTAAATAACAAATTTTAAAAACAAATTGTTATTTAACTTAGAAAATCCATAGTTTTTATGAATATCAAATAATAGATACAACAATATTTTGTATAAATAAAGTTAAAAATAAAAAAAATAAAAAAGACTTGTTGTTTTTCAAAAAGAACATATTCTCCATAAAGTTTCTATAAGACAAAGAAGGGAAAAAAAAATACCTAAAATCTCTTCTCTGTCTGCTATCGGCAAGAGAATCTCATGGTTTACCTAATTTTCCTCAAATATTCTTCATCAAAAGGTGGGTTCACAATAAAACTACAGCTTTATTTTTTTTATTTTTTATTTTTTATTTTTCATTTTGTACAAGTTTGCTGGCATGTATATCTTTGAGTTTATGTCAAGAACATGAACATGATCAGCAATTTCTCTTTCTAAATATATATATATTCATCTAATAATTTTAGATTGCGAAATTTTCTACCACACAAATTACATGCTAACTTAATTTATAAGATGTTTTATCATTATTTGAGAGGTATTATACTCTCTTATTAAGATAAAGAGAGAATTGATTATATATCTACTACAAAGGTTCTCTTAATGTATGCTCTAAAAGTAATTTATAAAAGAAAAAGAAAAAATTATTTCTTTCAAAACATGAGAGTATATGTAATTTTATTTGTAGTTAAGTTTAAGTATTAGAAATCTCTTGGAATAGTATTTGAAAGACAAAATGTTTGATTTAGTGGGGAAAAAAAAGGTTTGATGCTAGCAACTTGAAAAAACCTACCTTGTGAACATCAAAAAAGTTAACAAAAAGCTATAAGGTGAAAATTTGTGGAGAAGGAAATATTTTTGTGGCAGTGAGTGGTTGAGATTTTAAGTCATGTGATATACCTAATTGAAATCCTGTGATATTCTTTTATTGCATTTATTGCCTCACATTTCATTTGGAACCACTGATTCATTTCATTATCTCTTCAGAACACATACAAACTGTTTGTTTAAAAAAAGAAAAAAAAAAACACATACAAACTATTTCTTCTTCTTCTTTTTTTTTTTTTTAAAAAAAAAAAAGGTACATACGAACTATTTCTACAAGTACAATTTAGCCATGTATGTAAATATCTACCACACATCTAGTTAAATCAAGACTTTCTCTTTATCATCACAAGCAATCAATGTATGTAAATATCTACCACACATCTAGTTAAATCAAGACTTTCTCTTTATCATCACAAGCAATCAATCGTCTTCTTAAAGGTTATTTATTTTTATCATTTTTCATTTAATAAGTTCAAATTAAACATATTAAGTAATTTTTATTTATTTTTTTAAAATGATCAAACCACTTAAAATCACTCAAAAATTACTAAAAAAAAAAAACTATAATTTCTTACTTTTAACTAAATATCAAATCACTTAATATTTTTTTAAATATATTATTCCAAATTTATCTTTCCCAAAAAAAAATATTTATAAATTTGTATTAATTTTACATTAAACAGATTCCTTTTAAATATAATTGATGAAATATTGTAATAATTAAAATATATATTATTTTATAATTTCAACTATTGTTGTAATAGTAATTCAATTTTTGTTTAAATATATAAATTTAATCTATTTTACTATAATAATTTATTTATGTATATATAATTTAAAAAATTACTTTATTATAATAATTAATCATATTTTAATTATAAATAAAAATATTATTAATATATACATAATTAGTATTTGTTAAATAATTTATTATAATTGTTTATATTACATTAAATAAACTTACATACCAACTAAAAGTAAAAATATATAAATGTCAATTTATTAATTTTTTGATAATTTTAACTTTAAAAACAAATAAGATTACTATACATTCAAAGGTAAAAAAAAAAAAAAAACATGTTACTCAGATTTCAGATTTCAATTACTGTTTAATCTTCAGTGTTCAACTGTACTATTCAATTTTCAGACAAAAAGACAAACGACCCCATAATTTTATCAATATCAATATGCCCCTCTAAAACACATAAATAGACACGAAATAACACTTTTTCAACATTTCTTCTGAAATTTTAATATTTATCCGACGTCATAACTTCTAACTAAATTGCAAACATAACTTTCTTTATTTTTCAAAATCTCAAAAACATGTTCCAAAAATTACTTGAAATACTCAAATTAATCGTTCAACCAAGACATAAAATATTCAAAACACATGTAGTTACCAAGCACAAGCATAAATACTTATTCAATGTTTTGATTTTGTTTTGTTTAAGAGTTTTGGATTTTTCAATCCACTGGATTTATGCTTGTGCTTGGTAACTCTAAAGATCATGCACATTAAGTCTCAGTATCCTCTTTAAAAAATAAAATATATAAAAAATTTTAAAAAAAATGTTTTATAAAATTGTTTCACGGCTAATACTATAAGACAGATCAATAAAAAAATATCAATTTTTTTCTCTTATATTTCTCATTGATTTTTTTTTTTTTTCCTTATCTTTCTCATTAATCTATCTTACCACATCAATTATGAAACAATCTTATGAAAGATTTTTTTCATAAAAAGTCTACCGAGACTTGATGATATAAACAAGACTCATAAATAAAAGTTTTCTTTTGCAAAAATTTTTTCATTCCTCCACCAATTCACCGAGAAGAATTAAAACTCATTGCCCCTACCTTTTAAGTAAATATTCACATCATCAAAGTGAAACGAATCCTTGCATATATGCGGTTCAATATCCCAACTAGTGGGAATCTAAACCTAGGCATGCTTTTACAAAAGTTTGCCACCATTTGTGAAATTCCTTCTCTCTTTTTTTTTTTTTTCATCCTTTTCTCTCTTTATACTTTTTCTTCTTATCTTTTATGATCTAGAGTCAAGAAAACGCATGAATTTCTCATTAAAAAATGACAAATTTACGAGATGTTACAAAATCCAATTACGGTTTTGTTCCCACCTAACCATGAAGTACCGGTACAACTAATACTAAATAGGCCTGAAATATATTACAACGAGACGTGGACAGACAATAGCTTTGCTCATCAGAGCTATCCGTGTATATAGCAGTCTGGCTTGTAGAATTCGAAAAAAATTGCGTGCTATCGGTAGTCTTCTATGAGATTAGTACTTGTACAACTCTCATTTACAAAGATTGGTACCTAGAAGATATATTTGTTTGTCCATCATATTCCAGTGTTGGGGTTGTTTCCAGCAAGGATAAGAGAGATTTCGAGTCCTCGACTGAAAGCTTGGTTGAACATAAGACGAGTTTGGAATGTGGATACAAATGGGAACCACGAAAAGAACGCAATGGGGATGAAGATAAGCATCCCCATTCCAGCATCATATAGTCGGGCAATTGAACGGACAGATTTCCACAGTCCTATCTTCTTCATCAACGGCTTCCAAGCTGAAGCAATCTGATAATAATGGATACTTTCATGAGAAATATAAATTAAGAAAAAAGTAGCCAATCTACAAAGACATATTTAGTACTTAAAAGTAATCGTTAGACACAAACTGAAGCTTAGCAATAGCTAAAAGTATTTAAGTACTCTTTACAGATTTTATGAAGGATACTGAAGTTGTGTCGTACATATATGCCCTAAAAGTGACCTTCATATCTAGAAAGTTAAAAATGCCAAATTGAAGAATACAATAGATAAATCACACATAGGAGAACTTACGGAAAGAATACCCCAACCAGTGGGTATAAATGCAAGGATGCAAGCAAATATGTCTCCGATTGTCAGATCTGTTAAAATAGTTGCAACAGCCAAACCAGCCAGAAGCAACATCAAGGAGACACCTTGGATGAAGCGCAACAAGAGCTGGAAATTGACTGAGATCTTTTGGCTAAATGTGAACACCTGTTAAACCAGAAAGGTGATGATTTAGATTACAAAGACAGTAGCACAAATCTTAAAAAGTCCAGTATTTGGAGTTTACCTTGAAAAGAACTATCAGCCCAGCAAACACAGCCCAAGACAGGCCGTAGACCTATGCAAATAAATAAACACATTATAGCGACAGCAGTTTATCATTTTATAGTGTGCTCAGTTTACCTTGTTGAAATGGAAGACAACTGAAAATCTCTACAAGAAATATTTTAGAAAGAGAAACAAAAGTAAAAGAAATAACAAGAGGACGAAACTATAATTTTATATATTTCAAATCTTTCAATTTTCTGAAGTCCAATAAGCTTGAATCCATATAAAAAACTATAATTTTATAAAAGAGAACGAAAACAAAGAAATTGTTTATAAACCCTCTTCCCTGGTGAAAATTTCTTAATAAATCTTTTTACAAGTTAACACAAATATGACTATAAATAAAGGAAAAGCTAGGACGTGACTCAAAACTATGTTTATCAAAAATCCGCTCTGCAAATGGATTCCAAACCCCTCTTCCCTAAGCCACTTCACCAACCGAACAAAAGCTCGAGGAACTTCACCCCATACCTCGTGTATACTTCCATAAAGTAAATGATATAACGGGAAAAACACGCATTTCTGCTGTTAATCTTTACAAATTACAAAGCTTATTTTAAAAAATTAAGAAATTTCGATTTTCCTTAAAAATAAATAATGGCACCAAGTTGGAAAAATTGGACTTTGACACCCAAATATGTGTTTATGAAGAACAGAAAAAGGGCATCAATATACGAAGAGTGTTTACCAGCAATGATTTATCATTTCCCTGAACATGTAACTTGTAGACAATGCCATACTGGAAGATGAAAAATCTTAAACTCAACACTGTCTCCGCTATCCTTCCGCCAAAGGTCCGAATATGTGCCTGTAAATGTCATATTTTAGGACCCATTAAGAGTTTAAAAAAAGAAAGCGAGCGAGCGAGAGAGAGAGAGAGAGAGAGAGAGATTAAAAAAACATCATTAACAAAAGTGTGTGACTTACTTCATAACTGATTTGGCCCGTGAAGGACATAAACCAGTCCATAAGGTGGCAATGATGGATAAATTTTTTTCGTGCCAAAAGATACAAATGAAATCTAGATCTAATAAGGGCAAAAGATGATCCACACTCAGAAGTATTACATTTATTATGTTTCTGAACAGACTGAATACTATTATGTGCAGAATTAATCAATGACAGCAGCAGTTGTAAGAACTACTAACACATACTGCTTACACAAGCAAAAATAATTACCCATAAATGACAAACAATCAATCTCCTGAAGGGCCATAGCATCATACAATTACAGCACACATCTACCAATCATCAGAGAATAGAAGCAATACCAATTCTTCATCCCACCATGCTTCCCAACTTTCCGCTCCCTTAACTCCAATCCCACCTCTGTAAAAAAGCCAATTTGTCCATTCTCTGAAGTCCTCCACAATCCTAAAATTACAACACAATGGATTACTCAACAGATGCGCTGAATCCCAGCTGAAAGAAGATAAATAAGGGAGTAGTAATTACTTCTGCCACTCAAATCCAGATGGGTTGAACAAGTAGGGAGCAAAAAGCCAAGAAAAAGCCATAAACCAGCTGCTGATGGAAAGAAGTATATAGGATAGTGCACCACCTTCGTTGTATCCAAATGCCAGAAAGACGATCAACAAAAGCACAACTTCTAGTCTGGAGACAGAAGAGGTTAAATGAGAATAATCATTCCAGTTCAAGAAAAAGGTTCTGCTTGAGTGTGTGTTATTCTAAGAGAGAGAAACGGAAGGAGAGAGCCTCACCCCTTAACAAAATGACTGCGGGAGTAGAGCCTGTAATTCTCAGAAAATTTAATATGGCGGACCACAAATCCCCTACCAGTAGCTTGATACTGAAACAAAAGAGACTTATTATGCTCCACACCTGCAAACATAAATAACCACAGAGAGAGAAAACATACTCTTGCACCACCATGAAGAATAGTCCGACCAAAATAATGTGTTCTCGTGCCCAAAGAAAATGTGAAGAAGACGGAACAAAGCTGAAGCTGCATCGTAATGAAACTGACACAAGCCTGCAGCCAGCATTATTCAGAACAAAGCTGCTTAGGCCTTAGCTACAAAATTTTCAGTGAAATGATAAATAACAACAGAAGGTTGAGTGCTTAATCAGCAGAATGTTAATGTATTAAACAACAAATACCCCATAAAAAGATAAGAATTTCAATAAACTAATATGACTGATAGAACCATAAGAACAATTCTACAAAGAAACCAGATACTTCAAACAATAAATCTAAATGGAAGTAATATCCACAGACCTCAACTACACATATGCAAATAATCTAAATGGAATTTTGCTGAAATACAATCATAATAATGCTGTCAAAGAGTACTACATCCATGTTACACAGAAAGTCATAAAGCATGTGTTTTTCCAAGAGCAAAAGCTCAAAATCTTTCAATATTCATGTTGTTGAGACATTTAGTCCATGCAAGAACAAAGTCTAAGTTGCTAACTTCTAACAGTCAACAACATTTATTGGATTTTCACCTAAGATCCATATTCAATAAGCAGGACAACTATGAAAGTTTATAGTTTAATCACTTCATTTATAACCTTACATTACAGAAAGGTTCTAAGACAAAAGTTGACCCTGGTTATATTCAAATGATGACATAGTTACAACTGGTACACGAATACAGTGATTATATATACACTATGAGAATTCAACATCTATTATAAGGAAAAAAGCTCCAGGCCATCATTCTGCACACAAATCAGAGAAGCAGTATGAGAATTAACAAAGAACATTATTTACCAGTTAAGCAACAAGTTCTTTGAAGGACATTATTTACCAGTCAAGGAACAAGTTCTTTGAAGGAATATACTAACAGAATCCCACCTAGCATCAAAGTGAATTAATTGAGCGTTTTGTGGGCTTCAATCTCAAATAAATTTAAGAATACTTCTGAGTTTATTTACTCAGCTATGTGGAAAGGCTGTTAGTTAAAGATTGTGCTTCTTATAATTTTACTTTCGTATTGCATCATATCTGCTTGGAGGACTGCTTGTCCACAATCTGTATTAGTTCACATTTATTTATTAATAAAATTTCTGTTTCATACCAAAAGGACAAAAAAAATGATTGGATAGAATTCGGGAAAAAGAAAACACCAAGAAAGAATGTGATAATAAGATACTATTAATAAACAGCATATATCCAGGTGTCTCTCAAAATTAAGCTGATACACTTGCAATGTCAAACTCAGAGTTCTCAAGCTCTTATCGATGGTTGGTAAATTTTTAAAAGATATATGACATAAACATGTACTATATAAATATATAAATTGGAAACAAAAAGCACATCATCTCATTTACAAGAATAAATAACATAAATATAAACAAAGGCACTTTGGACAAGTAATTACCCTGAGGAAACCTTGTTCTAAGATGAAACCCAAAACCATGGGCACAGCAGTGAAAACACCAATCTGAATGAGAAACTGAGTATTCAAAGCAGCGCTCAGAGCAGTGTTCTGTGTTATCTGAGCTCTCACTTGAAGGGTTTCACCAACTCCAGATAGCGCCTGAAACCATGTTTTATCTGCCCCAAATAAGTAGCCTAAAATGGCTTCAACACACACACATGCAGAGTGCAAGAGCTACAATCCAAGCACAGATCCAGGACAGGGTGGAAAAACTACATAACTTGTCTATCTCAACACCTAAATAAAGCGTCATATCATTGTGAGGCAAGAAGCAACTTAATACCATCAAACATTTACATGCTTTATAATAAGAGCAGAGGACTTGCATAAATCTCTATAATCAGAAATAGTGTTAATGGATTTCATGCAAAGGAATAAGCTTGATAAGTTAACACAGGAATAATGAATTAAAAACCATTAAAATAATTAGTTAATGTGATGCAAATCAAATTACTAAATTCAATAACTATGCATGCATAATAAGTCTAACAAATGTGACGAATAAAGATCAGTCTTACCAAATAGATCTTCCCATAGAGGAAAACATATACAGTCAGCACTGTTAACTGCACCACAGAAAGAAAACAAGTACATTCAGAGATCAAATAAGCAGGCCTCAATGTTACAACAGCACCAAGTTGCATAGTGAAAGGTGAATTAAAAAGCACGCTGATCATGGGTGATTATCTTGAAATGATATTTAAATAAACAATGCAAACACAGACACGATCGAAGTAACTAATCAACTGATCCAGGCAAGCATCAACAAAGCAAGATATATTATAAGGATCAAAAAAATAAAAGGTCAAAAATTAATATCCAAGAAAATAAAACTAGGTATTCACACAATTAGATTGTATGCTAAAATATCCCAGTAGTAGTATGCTAGTCAGAACTTAAAAATTGAATATCTTTTTCCTCAAAATTTTGATCAATCTATAATAAATTCTAACCCTTCAATTTCTTCAATAATACGATGAACTGATCTTAGCAATGGTTGTTTATCGTAGTAGACACATACCATTGTACAAAAATAGTATCCAACAGTTGTAAAGTAGAATGACATCATTCGAAAGAAATCGAAGAGCTGCCCAAGCCTATATACATCCCGACTAAGAACCTGTTCACCATTACCACCTGCAACCTTCCCTTCAAATACAGCAATCTGATTGAGTCCCACATCTCGTCCTTTGCCAACCTGTAAATTTAAATCAGTAAATTTTCATCCTGGCAACGCATGAAATGAGAGAAGGAGAGGGCATACCTGAATGTACTCATGATGGGTAACATTCCCTTGCCGCAGAGTTGAATTGAACCCTAAAAGTGAACTCATAACCTTAATAATTAGAAGATAACACAAAACAGTTCACAAAAACCTCAGCATAGTTGATAAATGGTGATACAAGCAACTGAAACATGTTAACTTCTCCCTCCCAAGGTCTTTCAATTGCAAGTAGCGATAATGATCAAATATAGCGAAGAAGAACACAAAACTAAAAAGTCTAATGCATACATTTGTAAGATCATACATAAACACCTTAAAGGATAAGAAGAATAAAAATACTTTTCCAGCTTTATATACAATGCTCAGTGAGTAGTGATGTCCTGCTAAGAAAGTATGACACATTCGCTCTGGAAAGTGGCAGCCCAAGATCCTCAGTGTCCTGCTATCTTCATCAATAACCTTTGTACTCTCTTTCTTACTTTATGCCTACTCTGTTACAACTCCAAATTGTAACCCAGCCTCATGGTTTCATCTATAATCTGAACTTTAGCTGCTTATTATCCACAAATCTTACTTTGCTACTCATTCAGCCCTTCCAAATCCCTATTCCCTATGCTTTCTGGCTTCAAATTAAATCTTGCATTCAAATTGGATCTTGCAGTCAGATCTGCTTTTATTGCTTAAGGTTTAATTATTCCTCCTATAAAAATGCTCAAACAAGAGTCAAACACCTTTCATGTTCTAAATGGAATCTCATAATCAAGCCTACCAAGCAAAATCAATGTACAGGGATTGCCTCACCTAAACTTCATAAATCAATAGATTGCAAGGCTATCCCTTTCAAAGGAAAAGCCTAGGCATTGTTTGACCGTAAGTCCACAACCATTTAAAACCAGTCCATTAGCTAACTTCAAATTATAATAGATGCATGACATGATTTTGTATAATTAAAGTCAATTACGAAGACATACAGAACCAACAAAGTGATAAAGTTTCATCAAGAAACTTATGGTACTAACTATGAAGTCATAATTAACCTTTTATAAGTTGGAAAAATCATATTATTTTAGGGAAACCAACTGATAATTCTCAGCAAAAGTATTCAATAATTTAACCAAATGCTTCTGCTCCATTTCTGCTTCCTCTTAAATCAATATATCCTAGGAACAATTAGCATATCAAAGATATATCATGTTGTCACCAGCAGTAGATAGGGTAGAATGAGCACATTAACAGAAGCCAACAAACCCATTATAACTACATCATATCAAGTGAAACAGAGTTACCTGCATAGATATCTTCACTGATGTTGATGACACGAGAGGCCTTGCTGATACCACCCCGTGTTATATGAAAAACTCTATCGAAAACATCTGGATGACCATAATGCATACGGACCCTGACCAACATATATATGCCAACTTTAATGGAATAGAATTTTAACCTTAACCAGCTAACCACTCTCTTAGTATTAACAAAATGGACTTACTTTAATGGAGTTGCCAGAACACGCTGACCTAGGGTTACAAAACTGGTTTCCTGGTTGGACATGAAGGATGCTAGAGAAGACACACTGCATACCATTAAAGATAATGACATGAGGTAAAGATGACACAATCAGTTCAAGAGAAACATAAGAAATAAATAGCAATCAGCAGACATACCTTCCAGTGAAAACATGCTCCCGAACACCAAGAATGGTAGGAGGACGAATACCGTGATCACAATGAAACTCTTCAAGAAGATTTCTCATCTTCAATGCTTCCTCAAAATAATTGTCCTAAATTATAAAAGAAAATAAAATGAGCAAATTTACAGCCAAGTGAACTGAAAAACAAAGTGCACCAGTGCCATCAGTTTATGATGCAGCAAGAACCTCAGAATAAGCATGAAGATTGGAGAGAAAAAAGAGAGTAAATTATACGAGAGACTCAACAAGTGAATAAAATACTTTTAGATTGAACAATACTTGTAAAAATTTAAAAATTGCTAAAAATGAGAGACCATAAAATTATTCAAGTTCCAATGCAATGCATGTATGCATGTGTTCAAGTTCGGAAATGAGCCTGTAGCAGGTCCACAAGCCAACTGTTAAGAGTGTTCCATAAAACAAGCTTCTAAGGACATTTAAGTGACATATGTAGTCACTGTAAGAGGTAAAAAAGTAAACATCACATCGGTACCAAAAGATAGAAATTTATGTTGATTACTATCATACTTCATCCATCATTTCAATATGACAAGAGTGAGCGTGGGGAAAGGTTTCAGTCTGAACCAGGACAGGTGGAAGGCTGGGTTGGAAGACAAGCAATCAACAATGCAAATAAACTAAAGCCAGTACAAGCTGATAACAGCAAAACAAATAAAACACAGTACAAAATTCGTTTCTGAGCCAAGGACACCCGGATGCCAAAATGGAACCTGAAAACATTTCTTCAAACTAAACCATCCAAAAGAACATGAATCCCAGCAGTTCAAACTAAACAATTACAAATAGAAATATCCACCAGAATACTGCTAGCTGCCTAAATAATGCCCGGGTCTTGCTCACGTGAGAAACTTCATCCCATTGCCTCCCAATCAAGGTGTTTATGGAATTGAGTTGAAAGTCAAGAACTCAAAGAATTGATATCCCATCCAAAAAGGTTTGGCCAAGAGTAAAAAGCTTACCTGGTTCATATCAATTGTTTGAATTGCATTTCCACGAGTAAATACAACTGCATGATTTTGATTCTCTGGTTTTCCTTCACCAAGTTTTGGATTTCCAGGCAATTTTATGGAGTAGATTTCCTGCAAAACCAGAGATAACGTTTTTCATTTTGAAATACAAAAAATAAATTAATTAATTAATCAAATAACTTACTTAAAAGTCAGAAAAGAGTAAATATTCACCGAGCCAAAACATGATCCACAAAAATCAATATAGATGAAATTCCCTTTTTGTGAGTGATAAACCAACAGAATTTTATCTACCATGAAGATCAATAGTCCACAAAAACTTCATGAAAGTGACCAAAAACATCAAGACAACACATTTATCCAACACCACCTTTAAAAAATAAATTTAGAAACTAAAACCCATAATGGAACAAGGAAATGACCAATCTCCCACAGGAAATGGCAATCCTCCTCTTAACATCACAAAAGTTTATTCTAGCCCTCTCCATTTAGTTATACGATAGCTCTAATCTCTTTTGATAGGAAATAGAGACTTTATTTAGTAGTAAATAAAGAAGTTACAATTGTGAACCAGAAGTTCACCAAAACTTCAAACAAACACAAGAACAAACTACAAGATTGAAAAAAACAATTAACAAACAGTCTTCCAACCAAGCATTATGAAAAATAAAGAAAAGTCATTAAACTCTTCACTAGTAGAAGCTCAAAGAGAAGCCAAATATTACGCTTTATCCCCTAAAAATTCTCTTCATTTCTTTCTTTCCAAATAACCCATAAAATGACAAAAATTCCACAATAACAATAGCTCTAATTTCACAAGACCAAAAGATCTCCATTTGTTAAGAAATTTTGTTCACAAGAAAACAACATTGTAAGGCATGTATTGGTGAATACTGCAACTTTCGCCATATATAATTGAGATTTTTCTTTTGTTTTTGAGAAACAAAAACTATATTTGAATATAAAGAAAAGGAGTACAAAAGTGAATCAATAGTTCACCAAAACAATGAACTAAACAAAAACAAAATAGAAAAAACCTAATTAATGAACAATAGTCTTCCAATCAAGTATAATGAGAAATAAAGAATTGTCTTTAAAATCTTCACTGGTAGATGTCCATAGAGAAGGCAAATAATAAGTTTTATCCCCTAAAAAACTCTCCTCTTCAACTCCATCAAACAGTCTTTTGGTTCTTTCTTCCCAAATAACCCATAAAATGGCAAAAACTCCACAATACCAAAATTCCACATCTCTGACTTCAGAAAGAACAGCAAATTACAAATGTCAAAATATAGAACCAGAAACAGCCTGCAAACCTACAAACATTCAACTGCTAGCTTTATAGAACTAGAAAAAGGCTAGAGAGCATAATTATTGAAGGAAAATAGATATAATGAGTAAACCTTATCTTTCCCATTGATATCAGCCTTCACAAGCTTGGAGTAGAAATCTGTATGCACTTTACCATCCCTCAATGTTTCAACTTCATCAATGAATGCAACACGTAGAGCTTCATTTCTGTCAATATAGGTAAAAATCAAGATATTATATAACAATGATATAACTACAGAAATAGGCAAAGCACCTTCAGTAGATAATATTATTAACTCTAGAAATACTTCAACAAGTAAATCTAAAGACACAATAAAATAAAACTATCCTACTTTCTCTCCTATTGTTTCTTAGTCACTTCTTAAAAATCACAAAGAGGATATCCAGACTGGACTGTGTAAGCACGAGTTGCTGCTGCAGGTACCAGGAATATTTTCAGTTCCATTATTCATTTGATGGCACAAAATCCATCACTGGCTTGCTAAAATTGGGAAAAGGGATCAAGAAGAAATCCAACAACTCACCTTTGCATCAGCGATGCAATATCAGCAGCTTCAAGTTTACCTTCCTCCTTCTGTTTTCCATAAATTTGACAAGTAACTACATATGTAAACTTCAGATCTGCTTGAGCCCTTGCTTCAGGAGATAACTCAAAGCCTTGAGTATTAGTTGCATCATTACGACGAACTGCAGCTTCCATATCTGACATTGTCACACACAATGAGATGACTAGTAGTGCAAGAAATGAAAAGGTGATAATGGTTGAATGTGCTAACCTCCTGTCATTAGTCTTTCCAAGTAGGATTGAAGCATAAGAGCTTTCCTATAATACATCATCCCCCGAACTACAAATCACAATGTATATAGTTTAGCAAAATAATCATCAATTTATAGAGAACCCTTCATAAATGTAGACAGATAAATGACATTACATGAATTATAGTGAATTTGTTATTAAAGCAACAATAAGAAGAGAAGTCAGTACATCACAAATCTACAATTTATAGAAGTTTCATTTCCGACAAGGAAACAGCAAAGGCAAGGAAAAACTTATATATACTGCCTCCCTATCAAACCATTTTCCTTATCCAGTCAGGGAAAAAATTACATTTCAGAAACACAATACAGTAGATTTTGGGCAAGAGTATGCAGCTCCTCCATATAAATTTCAGGATGAATTTATATGAGAGGGAGAACCAAGAACATACAGCCATTTCAACAAAGTTAAATTTCTTTTCATTTGACAAGATGAGGAAGGATACAAGAATATGGAATCTTGAGCCTAATAGAAACTTTTCAAGTAAATCCTATTTCTTGTGGTTAATTGATTATACATCATTCAATGAATTCAAGCCCCCGTTTCGAATGATTTGGAAATCTAAAGTTCCAGCTAAGATTTAAACCTTTGTTTGGGCTTTAGCTCAAGAAAAAATAAATACCAACAATGTAATTTAAAGACAAACTTAATATTTGCCTTTCTCTTTGTTGCATTTTGTATAAAAGGAGTGGGGATACATTGATCTTCTTCTTCTACTTCTTTTTTTTTTTTTTTTTTTCCTCTTTCCATTTTAACATTGCATCTATACTTCGGGTAGAAATGATCAAGGAAGCTTAAAATATGTGAATAGCTCCAGCTTCATATGGCTGATTGCTAATGGAGAATCTCCATGCCTTTAGAATGGGAGATAAAGCTATGGAAATGTGCTGTTCTTGCATTGTTAAGGGTAATTTGGCAAGAAGAAATAGTAGAATCTTTGAAGAAAGACAAGAAAAAGACATTAATTTAATGAGATCGAATTGGATTCTTGGCTTCACTTTGGGCTTCTGTCTCCTAGGAATCACAGGATACTTCATTTTCCTTAATCTTTATAAATTAGGAAGTGGTTTTCGGGTAGCTTTGTATTCGACACTTTTCACAAGAGATACATTTCTTGACGATTTTTGTGTTTAAGGCAAAGATCATACAAGTTCATACATGTCATTTTGACAGTCGACAAAAGATTTGAGATGTGGAAATCTTATTCACTTTTGTATCTACTTCAAAAAATAATTCGAGTTTTCTGTCAAAATAAATAAATAAATATAAACAAAGAAGCACAAAGCAGTAAAATCTGACACTGCAAGCAAAACTCATAGCTCATTCCCATTATATCAGAAAAAATACTTACTGCTAGTGATGTTTCTGAATACTAACAAGGGAGAGAAATTCATTTAAATTATAGAAAAAGAAACGAATGACAGAATGGTCAAAGGACAAGACCCACAAAATAGAATGTAAAAATACACAAAAAACAGTCCACTAGAAAATCATATTTGAGCAAAACCAACAAATAGCAATGCTATTAGATCAGCAGGACCATGAGAAGGAAATGACCCAGCAGTCTGACAATATATATATATGTATAGTAATGTTAGATTTCCCAAAAATTTTGCCTATTCATGCCCAAATGACATGGCATATGAGTTGTCAAGATCTTATAAATCATAAAATAATTTTTGGAAAGCCTAACATTACTCATATATATATATATATATAGTTGGAGGAAGTCTTCAGTATCTATCATATGAAAATCATATATATATAGTTTGAGGAAGTCTTCAGTATCTATCGTAGGAAAATCATGTATGGCACTAATTTAGGAAGGAAAATAGTTGACCTTGTATTAACTAGGCAATTCTCTGCTTTAGCTAGATGACTGATTGAGCAATTAGTGGGTGATTGATTGTATTGATTTAAAATTCCTATTCTTTGTACAGTGGTATTGGGCTATAAATAACCTAACAATTTCTATTGTATAAGACCGATTTCTCTCAATAAGATTCGGAATATATTTTTCCACAACATGTATATATGTGCGTGCGTGTGTTTGTATGTATGTATGTATGAATGAATGAATGAAACTAAAAACATAGCATTAATGAACAAAGATGTGCATGGATACGTTGTGCAAGGGGAAATCTTTTCCAGCAAAATAATTGTTTCACAATCAAAGAAGTCATCAACAACAACAAATTGAAGAACTAATTCAGGTAATCTGAAAATGAAGGAAAAGAAGTATATTTATAGATAAATGTTATAGTAGCAAGGCTCAGATAACCACAAACAACTAGGGAAAGAGATTAGAATTTACAGCCTTTAATGATATGGCTCAAACAAGTGGAACAATTAAGAGTATCCAAATGTCCGCCCCTATCATGCAATATTCATATAATATGGACTCAACAATGAAGCACAAGATTATAAAACTATAATATTATTAATAATGATAATTTGATGCACCAAAGACCATTATGGCGTTGTTTTGTTGAAATGGCCAAGCAAGGATTGCATTTTAAAGATTAAACCAAGACACAATAGAGCAGATCAAATATATACCCGTTCTGGCTAATGTTTGTCCACGATAAGATGCCCAAAACCGAAGTTCAAGTATATCATTTGAGTTCTCAAAAAGTTCTGAGTCCGAAGAATTTTCATCGCGGCCAATCCGAGCAAGGAAGTTTCTCCACTCATCTGCAATAATATATAACTAACGTTAATAAAATAAAACACATTAACGAACCCAGCTTAAGGACCACAAGTAACCTAGAGTTCACACAGCAAACAAAAAAATTATAGCTAACTAAAAATAGTATAACATAAAAGAAGAGAAGCCCTTGCACCAAGTTCTTTTAATTATAGCATCTGAAAATCAATTCCACCATTAATATGGTTATGCTGTACCTTAAAACTGCATTTTTAGCGTATAGAAAGCAATATAGTAACAAAAGGACAACCACCACTCCCCTCCCAGAATAAATATAGTAACTTTAGTATATGCACGCATAAAAAGGGACAAAAACCGAAATTGTTCAAACTCTTAACAACTAAGGTGCTCTAAACAATAGACAGCGGTACCAACAAATTCACTGACATTAAATGATTCGCTTCCTAACATGACAGATACCAGGATTTCTCCAATCAATCTCAAAATCTATAACTGCATATAAATTCTGTCCACAGAACTACATCTCTCCAATTTCAGACCTATAATTCGTCATCAATAGTTCCCAAAATTTTAATTACAAGAATATGGTAGTTACCAGCACTCTGGACCCTATCCAACGTGCAGGTTAATGCTACTGTGATGTAGGACAAGAATTCCTAATTCCTCATTAGTTTAGAAATCTTATTCCTTGTTAGTTTAGGATCATTAAGTCTTTTAGTTCTGATTTAATTTTAAAGTTAAGATTCCTATTTCTACTAAGAGTAGGATTAGAGTATTATAAATAGGCTTATATTGTTTATGTTTTGAAAGTTATTCAATATTATTTTCAACATTGAAACTTGAGAGTTTTCTATCGTTACTTAAATTTATTCGTTTCGTACCGAAGCAAATCTTCCGCTGCACCAAAATTGGTATCAGAGCGTGGTTTGCCCTCGGCTGATGGCTGAAGCTGGTTCAAGTGGACAACGAACCCCTGACAATGAACGGCGGTTTGCGAATGTTGAGCAATGACTCAACGGAATCGAAGAAACACTTTGAAGTCTTCAGCAGACTCTTGCTGTGTTGACTTTCAAAGGAAGACAAGTTGCCGGCGAGCGTCAACCTGACCTAACAGGAGATCGGACGGCGACGACCGGCGACCACGCCGGAGATCACTGCAGACGGCGAGGAGGCCGGAATCCAGACGATCAAGACCCGCGTGATCCAGATCTAGCTTTAGGACCCGCGCGCGACCCGGATCCGCGAAGAAGCCTTGCGCGACCCGTTTTCCAACTGGACCCGCAGCCCTACCGCCCACATGGCCCTCGATCGGCGTACCCACCAGGCCGGCGAGGTCCTCCCGACGATTTCCTTGCAGATCCCAACCCCTACAATCCCAATGCATATACACCCATGACCCGAGACGCCAAGATCCACGAAACCCGACACAGATCGGGCCCGAACAAGGCTGGAACGGCGTCGATAGAGGCCGGCGACCCCAGATCGGCAACGACGGAGGTTGGCACAATGACGGAAGGGGCAGAATCGAAGAGATCCAACCATACCCACACCGACCCGACCGACCCGACCCGATTCATGTGTACCAAAAGGGTAATCGAGCTGTTTTCGGATGGTACGATACCCAAGGAGACCGTCAAGCAGTCCATAGACGCGGTGAGAGGAGATTTGCACCCATTGGAGGCTTTGGTGATTCTTCAGAGGAAGAGGACAATGTCAATCTAGCCGACAACGCTTACAGGAACGCTCGATATCGCCAAGAACGGCAAGATTACAAGATGAAAATGGATTTGCCCACATTTGATGGCCGGTTACACATTGAAGATTTTCTTGATTGGGTATATAATGTCGAACAATTTTTTAACTATTCAGAAATCCCAGAGGAGCAATAAGTTAAGACAGTGGCATATAAGTTAAAAGGAGGAGCTGCAGCATGGTGGGAACAATTGCAGTTCAATCGTCAAAGGCAAGAAAAATAACGTGTTCAAACATAGGCAAAGATGAAACGATTGCTTAAACAAAGATTTCTTCCTCCTGATTATGAGCAATTCCTATATCAACAATTTCAGAATTGTCGACAGTTGAATAGGAAAGTTACAGAGTACACTGAAGAGTTCTATCAACTAAGTGCTAGGTGTAATCTATTGGAAACTATGGATCAGCAAGTTGCTAGATATATCGGAGGCTTGAATTTGGCTATTCAGGATAAGTTGACACTCCATAGTATCTCGACATTATCTGATGCAGTTAATTTGGCTATGAAGGTTGAGGCTCAATTGAATAGACCAGCGACTCGGAATCCAAACAATTTTCGAAGGCCTACCCCAAATACTTCATCCAATCAAAGAACAACTGGTAGCGGTGAAAACAACTCTAAATCCAATCCTGCAACCCAAACTTTAGGACAGGAGCAGAATACTAGTACTGCATCTAACAAGACCACTGTTCCGCGTCGACAGCAAAATCGGACTAATTCAAATCCATATACTCGACCGAATTTGGGAAAATGTTTTAGATGCAATCAACCTGGTCATCTCTCAAACAATTGTCCTAATCGAAGATCTGTTAACTTTGTCGAAGAAAATGAGATAGTGGATGGTGGCATGGAAGATCTAGAAGTTGAAGATGACACTGATGAAGGAGTCGAATATGCTAAAGGGGATGAAGGGAAAGCAGTTGTTTGTATGCTCCAACGACTCTTGTTAGCACCTAAAAGGATCGATGAGTCACAACGCCACAGAATCTTTCGTACTCGATGTACTACTAATACTAAAGTCTACAATGTTATTATTGATAGTGGGAGTAGTGACAATGTGGTGTCCAGGGCATTAGTTAAGGCGTTGAACCTGAAAACTGAGAAGCATCCTTACCCCTACAAGATTACATGGATAAAAAAGGGTCCTGAAGTTCAGGTTACAGAAGTTTGCAAAGTTCCCCTATCCATTGGAAAATATTACAAGGATAAAGATTTCTAAACTAATGAGGAATTAGGAATTCTTGTCCTACATCATACTGCTAACAGGCCAAAAATATTCCACCATCAACAAAAAATATTGATCTTCACATATTTGCTATTAAATATTTATCTTTACACTCCAAATGTAGAATAAAATCACATGCAAAATGGAATAAAACAAGAGAATGTCTTAAAAAATAAAGTTTTTGCCAAAATTTATTAACTTCTAGGAATTTCCAGTTGAAGTGTCATTTGAGCAGTTACTTTACCCAATCATTCCCAATTGTAAATTTATATAAAATTATTTCAACTTATAACACATTTGCATCAAATATGCAGGCAGCATATCTCCAACTTATTCAAGGTTCACGAAGAGTGAAGCTGTCTAAACTATAAGACACAGATATGATGGTCATCACTGAAAAGACATCCTTCTTTATTCTAAAGATATTTTAGATTTATTGTTCATATCACACAGCCTAACAGAGAGACATGTATACTGGTTAGAAATTTTGGCTCAATTAATCCTTGTCTAGGTTCTATTTTGTTCCAGGCTATTTTTGGTTTGTGTACTTCTTGTTCACTTTGTTTTCTTTTTCTTCTCTCTAAAATAAAAAATAAAAAATAAAAAAATAAAAATTATGAACCTCGGAACGGACAAAATAGAAGGATCCCAACAGATGGAACCCACATGACATGAAAGAGAACAAAATGAACTTTGGCTCGGCAACAACTGACAGCCATAATATTATACCCTGAGTGCACATATAGACCCCCTTTTTTAAAAAAATATAGACCTTTTTTTAATAGGAGCACATATAGACATGTTAACTCACTACATCTTCACTGGCAAATTAATCCAGAAGTTCAGTTTCACCCCAACAGGCTAAACACATACAAAACAAACTGCAACTTTAAATGCAAGTACAGTCAACATAATAAAGTGATGATTACCTGGATAAATTTTCTGGAGGTAAAACAAAGTAGAAATTCCATCTTCATTTTTCTTTAAAAGTTCAGGCATACTATAAAGCACAGTCTCAGAATAATAAGGAGTGAACACGCTGCATACACACGAAAAAAAAAATGATGATGCTAAAGTGATCATTGACATGCAGAATACCTCTAAAATTAAAACAAATAGATGATGAAAAGGGTATAACCTGAAGGACAACATCTCACGGACTGGCCTGGCAGCAGGCATTCCCATGAAGAGGGAATTTGTGAAGAACTCCAGTCTACGCCTTGCCTCAAGATTTTTGGGCACATTTGAGGCAGAATCTTTGATAGTTAACAATGAATACAATCTTTTGACTTGTGCGACCTGCAAGTCCTCCAAAGTTACCTGATCTTGTATAGGATACGGAGCATAATGTAATAGTAAAAGCTTAAACATGGTAAACAAGTCAAGTCCTAACACACCAGCTCAGCATCTTTAGGCCATTTCAAGTTTGAAAATAGACGACCTACTTTCCTTGCTCTTAACAACAAATCCCATGTGTCATAGTTTTGCCTGCAAGATACATGCAAAATGACATATTTTAGAGAGAAAACCCAAGAGATGTATCCCATGCATAAGCAAAGAGTAGCAGCTACCAGACCTCATGTCAACAGAAAGGACATCATGGTGCACAACATCAAATAGATCTTGAACAGCTTTAATTGCACCCTGTTCAAGCTCTGGTGTTTCTGCCTTTTTCTGACATAAACCACCAACAACAAAAACATTATTCAGCAATCATGGAGCACGCAACAAAAGAAAGAAACAGAGATCATTATAGCACGAATATCATTGGCAGACCACAGATGATGTAAAAATTAACATGCACATTTCCTTCTTATAATCCTGAAATCAAAAACCAATGTCCCCATCCATATAAGGTTTGCTTAAGCCACTTTGTTGTCTTCAAAAATCTTCCAACTAAAAATTTAGCTCATTTTAATTCTGAGCAAACTGTCCAAAAGAACACATTGATTGACAAAAGACTCCATCAGGAAAAAGAAAAGGAAAATATGAATATCACAGACAAAACAGTAAAGAAAAAATATAAGTAAATTATACAAACCATAATTACACCCAGAAAAAAAAATGGAAAGGAATTATTTACAAAATATATATAAAAACAACTTATAAACATAAACAACAAATTAACTACAGTGATAATATAGAAAAAAGAGAATAAAAGGTTAAAAAAAAAAAAATAAAGAATAAAAGGTTAAAATAAGAGAATAGAAAAAAACGAACCAGAATACCCATGAGTGCAATTACTCTTGAAATAACCAGTGGAAGCTTCTTCAGCTGAAAACCAACATGAATGCTACTCTTACCAATATAGCCTTGAATGTCTTCATATATCCTATCAACCCTGAAAGCACAGTAGATATTTAAAACACATGTTTGTGATACCCATATTAGATTCCAAGAGAATCTCTATATCTTAACAAAACCATACCACAGCTTTCCTTCGCTGTCCAATATCTCAGTTAGGATAAATCTAAGGGTGTGGTAGCATTCTTCAACTGCATACTTCATATATTCATCCCTAGAAATCCTTTCCCAAAGCTCTTCTTGAGAATCTTTATTTTCCACAGCAATATCTCTAGCCAAAATTATCTGCAACAGAAGTTAAAACAATATATTCTATCAAATTCAAAATTAAATGAATAAACACTTAAAATAGATTTTTACAAACACAAAATAAATAAAAAAAATATAATGTTTGGAAAACTCAAATGACCTTGCTAGCAAGAAGAAAAAGGGGCCATTGAACCAGCGATAGACTCCCAGAATTTTTTGGCATCAGAAGCAACTCCATTTCCCTGGAAAAAGCAAAAAATGGAAACAAAATAAGAAAATCTACATCTCTCCATAGTATAGTACGTTCAAACATAAATGGCTGCTATCCAAACAGTAGCAACAACTTCAGAAGTTTCAGCACTTACAGGCTAGTGATGTAATCTTCTTCCCGAAGATTTCTAATAATTTCATTCCAAAAGGGAGAGAATCGTGCGGCATCAACCTTTTTATTCTCTACAACCTTCACATACAAAACTCATCTAAATTTATTATGTTCTCAAGAATGAGACAGACCAAGAAGAACCAAATACAACAGCCATTTGGATTAAGTAGTGATAGAAGGAATATGAAGCAAAACTTTAACTTAAAGATGTATTCTGGCACCATGGCACAGCAATCATTTTAATACTTGATAAATGGGGACCGGTATTTACATTTCAACACATTTTTTCAAACTGATTATTCTCTTTACCAGCCAGCAACAAATTCAACCATTCCACAATTCCAAAAAATTAAGGAAATTAATGTATTTTACAGGAAATTAATATTGTAAATGACTAACCGGACTAGATACATGGGTGGCAGTCCTGCAAAAGAGAGAAAATGCATTCAGATGGAAGCAAAAAAAGAGGAAAGCGAAAAAATGCCACATATATAAAATTAAAACAATCAATATCATCGACAAAAGCTTGCACTACATTTAAAAAATAAAAATTAAAATAATAAAAATTAAAAAATTAAAAAAATTAAAAATTAAAAATTAGAAAAAGAAAGAAAGAAAGAAAGAAAGAAAAGCCCACCTATCCGGAAGAGGAACATGTAGAGTGTCCATAAAAGCCTTCGGGAATTGCTCAAAAAGTCTGTGAACAGCTTCCAAAGATCTAATCTGGAAATGATTCATAGAAGTGAAAATTTAAGAAACAATCCAGCCAAAAACCCAAATAAATTCAGACAGGTGCTTTTTAAAAACATAAAAATCTGCCAATGAGCTTTGCTCGGCATAGCAAAATAATGACTAGAAATTAGCCTTCAAAAAAACCAAAAAAAAAACACTAGCCTCAACACCTCAGGACCTACAAACAGAATATGACAACCAATTACCTCTCCAAGACGATCTCTTGCCCCAAGCAAGAACCCACAAATAGAAGATACAATGGTGTAGAACACATGGATGTCTAACAAATATATCTGCAAAAGAGAAACAGAGAGATCAAAAAGAAACAAAAAATAAATAAATTATTCAGCATGAATAAATTATTCAGGATTATGAAATTAAAATATCCACGTGCTTCAAGACTTTGAGTTTAACTACCATTTCATGAAGTAACTACTCCAAGTCTAGTGATGAAAAAGCTTTACTCAAAAGTTTTCTCGTTCAATGGTCAACATTATCTGCTTATATTTTTTGAAGTTCAAAAAAATTACTTGTTCCAGTCTTCCACTATTCCCCAAAGTGCCACTGATTCTACGAGAGTTATGCTTCTTCAGTGAATTTGCTATATAAGACTCCATATCTAGAACTTGCCCAACACCATAATAATTTTACTTTTGGACAGAGAAAGAGGGGCTAAGAGTACAGAAGAGACAACACCATAAGTGCTGACAGTGGATATAAGTCCATCGTCACTCTACTGCACTCAAATCTATCCGTGTGCATCACCATTTGCTAAAAGACATGACTTAAAGGATTTCAGAATTATACAACTTTTGTTAAATGATGGATGGGAAAAGCAACATATTGCATGTAAAAGAACCACCGTACGAAGAAACAAACTAGTATTAACTAGTATCAAGATATTTTCCAGAAGTGCTCAAGCAATGTAATCCAAATTTGATTAGTTCAACATTTCAAGAACCAATACATACCAAAGGAAAAAAAAAAAAATCAACTGAACTTGCACACACACACACAAAAAAAGAGCAAAATTGGATAACTAAAATTCGTTTGCTCCCGCCCTCCCTACTTCACACAGAAAGAGAGAGAGAGAGAGAGGATTCCTAACTTACAGCGATTACTGGGGCCCATAAACTAGCAACTGCCAGAGCATTATGATTATCTGCAAGCACAGACAGGTTATCACAAGCAGATAAGAGTTGCAGCAATAGAATTAAATTGAACTTAAAGGAATATTCAAACATTCTTTAAGATTAACACATACATATATATATATAAAGTATTTCACCATATCAACAGTTTCACAGGTATTATATCACATTTGAACAAAAAATAAAAGTAGAATAATATTACCAGTGAACTAGTAGATCAACATACTTTTAAGACATGCAAATGTAGTACCATGCATATGTGTAAATACATAATATTGATCAGGTACATAGCTTACTTTTAGATACAAAATCATGCCAAGAATATTGCATAGGACCCGAATTAATTACGAACTTTGTTGGCTCCGCCAATGGCTTAATCTGAAAAAACCAATATTGAGAACATTTGAAGGGAAAAAAAAAAGAGATAAAGAAGAAACAAAACAAAAAGACCTGAGATGAACGTCATAACAGTGAAATAAACAACACAAACCTGGAGAAAATAGGCAAATGCAAACTTCCCACCCAAGACAACAAGCCAAAAAAGCATATACCTGCATCATTAAGAGATATACTATATCTTTTAGGGGGACAATACAAACTGCCAACAGAAGCATTTGCAATATGCACACTCTTCTTTCTCAGAGAAAATAAAAAGACCAATAACCAAATAATCTGTTCAGTATAGATGACAGTAATATTGCAGGTCTACCCTCAATTTAAACAGTGTGCATCATTTTTTTTAAATAATAATAATATATCTCCAATTCTGCTCTCTAGTATGGCAAGGGAGCTGTTTCTTTTTGCTTAACTTGCTTGTTGCTGTACCACAATCAAAATACAACTTCTGAAATTTTGCGGCTCAAATTCAGACAGATGGCATATTGTCTCCCCTACTTACCTCTCTCCCCTTTTTTTTTTCCAGTAAACCCATCCCAATCCCTCTTGGATGGAAACCAAGCCCCTTCCCAACCCTAGCACGAGTGCATTGGAAGCCAAGAACTCTTAGTTAACCATAAAAGACATTAGCAGTTGAACTAACTAGCACCACCACCTATTTTTCTTGCTTGATAATTCACTTTAGTTTTCCAGCAACAGAAGAAATCCATAATAAACAACATAATAATTTCATCCTAATTTGCCATAAGATATACAAATTGAGGACAATGGAAAGAACAGGGATCAGACTTTACTTGATGAAGTCAGTACTTCTTTCATACATGCCCCGTCCAACATAGTGCCGTTCCTTCAATGAAGAAAAGCAAACAATACAATAAACCAAAAGCCGAAAATACATTAACACAACCAAACGCAAGAAACACAAAACACAAAACCCTTATGGAACCCAAGAACATAAAAAGATGGAAACCTGGCGCATCCACTTGATAAATTGCATTAAAGGCCAACGATCACATTGATCAACCAGTCGGTGGCAGGCAGGAATGTGCATCAGAAAACTAAGAAAAAACTGGACACCAGCATAGATGGCTATAACGATCACATACAATCTAAAAACAATCGAACTTCCATTTGGTATACCACTCTCCTGCATACCTTTTCTGTATCAGAAACATACAAAAAGAAGGTACTTGATTAACAAATAGAGCTGTAAGCAAAGTTAAACAAGAACACCATGCAAAAAACAAAGCTATGTAAGAAAAGTTCAACAGAACGACAAGACATACACATAAAGGAAAGTTATGAACACTGAAGCAGCACTAAACCAAATAAATCGAAGATAAATTCGAGAAACTGCTAGACGTCGTGTTGTCGAGTAGGCACCATACATCATAAAAACATCCAGCACACCTATCAAGAAACAAGCACTTCAGCAATTGAAGAATATATTCCAGCAGCACACAATGATGACGTTGTTGACATTAGTCAAATATCATACTTACATGGTGCAGTACTCAATTACTTAAAAAGGAAAAAAAAATTAATAAGTAACAGAACTTTCATATTGTAACTAAATGCAATAAAGGACCCTACTCTCAACAAACTTCATCACAACATATGTAGGGCCAAGGCTCAGTACTCCCCTTAAAGTCTTCTGATTAAGATTTCCATTGTTGAAAGCAATGATGGTGAGCCCCTGCAAAGCAAAATAATAATAATAATAATAATGATAAATCAGATCAACACAGTACAATAATACATATTATTCATAAATAATACAGAGCTTTATATGCTAATACAAAATAAATGACACCAAAATTTTAGCTGCTTCAAGTGATCCACAGTTCAACCAATATACAATTAGGGGGAAAAAGAAAAGAAAAAGAACAATAAGCAATATAAGGGACATCAATAAATTAAAAAAGATCTCCAATGAACTCATCATCCTTTTGCTCATTGCAGGAAGGGGGAAACATTACGACAACAGGAGACCACTTGCTTGGCCAAAAAAAGATAATAAAAATAGATAAATAAATAAACAAACAAAAGAAACAAGTTTCATTGACAAATAAGGAAGAAGCAAGAAAACACAACACTATCTCAACAATCAAGGAATTCCATTATTGCAGAATTACAATTGCCAGTACAAGCAACTGAGATAGAAGCAAACCTGAAACATCAAAACCAAAAATATCCAAAGACGGTGGAAACTATGATAAAGATGAAGAAACGTCCGATGCTCAACAAACGAAGTCTTCCCCCGGCGTTTACCACGATCAGCACTAAGAAAATTCTGTAAGATATAGGAAAATAATATTGAGAAAAAACAAGCAAGAGAACAACAGAAACATTCAAGATGGCCAGAAACAAAAATAAATAAGTAAATAAAATAAAATAAAATAAATTTCAAAGTAAACAGTGAGAAACTAAACATTACTTCTTTTTTATAGAAAACAAAAACTTTATTTCCAAAAAAAATTAAAAAATGAAATAAAATAAAATAAGATATACAAATGTGAATCAGGAGTCCACCAAAACAACAAACAACCACAAGAACAAGAAACTAAATCTAAAAAATCACTCAACGGATAACAGACTTCCAATCTAGAAAAATAAAAAATAAAGAATAATCTTTAAAGTCTTCGCTAGTAGAAGCCCAAAAAAAGGCCAAATAACAAGCTTTATCTCAAAGAAAATTCTCCTCCTCTTCAACATTTTCAAAAATTCTTTTGTTTCTCTCTTCTCAAATGACCCATAGGATGGCAAAAACTCCACTAATACCAAAGAGTACTTGCTTTCTTTCCTCCACCAAGAATTTTATAATCCTCCAAAAAGAAGGAAAATAAAGATTTAGGAGCAACTCACTTCAATCCAGCCAAAGAAAACAACTTACACCAAAAATTAGCCGCTGCAAGATGATTATGATTTTCCCCAAACCTCTTGCACATGAGACACCAAGAGGGAAAAAAATAAGACTAGGAAATCTTTCCTGGAGAACATCACAAGTATTTAATTTCCTATAAGCGATAAGCCAAATTAAGAACTTGACCTTATTCGAAACCTTTGACATCCAAATAAGATTAGCAAGATCAAACCTTGAATGAGAATCCTCTTGAATCAACCAATCAAAAAAAGATTTGCAGGAAAAAGATCCCTTGGCATTCAACTTCCAAATCCTCCTATCTTCCAATCCCATATTGAGAGGAACACTATCAATTAAAGAGATAAAAGAAGAAAATTCTTCAATCTTCCTATAATTCAAATCTTCCTAAAATCAAAAGACCATCCTGAAGATTGAAAAGAAATATCCATTCTATTTAAAATTGGACTTAGAGAGGAAACAAGTTTATATAACCTCTGGAACTTCGAGCATAGAGGCTTAGAATCCAGCCAACGATACTGCAAATTCTATGAGATGCAATGTAATTTATGGCAACAAGGTACATTTCCATTCTATGACAGACAATTTTCTTTTCAGGTCAAAGAAGACAATGCTAAAGGTCAGAAAGAAAAACAATTCAATTGCATAATACGTTGGTACTCCACCGTACAGTAAGTTTTCGCTCATTCTCAAAGAAGCCAATGCAAAACCACAACAACATAACTTTCTACATTTTTATTTCTGATCAGAAACTATACCATAAGGTTTTCTTGTCATTATCTCAAAA
Source organism: Nephelium lappaceum (assembly GCA_021234005.1). Lineage (NCBI taxonomy): Eukaryota > Viridiplantae > Streptophyta > Magnoliopsida > Sapindales > Sapindaceae > Nephelium > Nephelium lappaceum. Next base: position 8,938,769 of record CM038009.1, read on the forward strand.
ATGCAAAATTCTTAACTATAGCAAACTTTGAAAGGCATTGTACAAATCCATGCAGATATAGCAAGCATCTAACAACGAATTAATATGAAATCAAAAACAAAATAACCAAATTGCAATAATGAAACACAGATACACAATAGTTACAGAGATACAAACCTTTGAACTTGGTTTTGGTTTAAGAAAAAATGACGAAGTTGTACGCCACGGCCAACTAAGGTTAAAACAATGAAGTGACCTGGACAAAACAAAAAAAAAAAAAAAAGGTTCAGCAATTAAGATAGCATAAACTTATTTAACAAATAAAGTCTTATAAATATTACCAAAAATATTCATTAAAGTCATCATAATTTCTCCATGCAGAATGAGGAGCTCGGCCATTATTATTATTTGCTGCTTCCTGCATGTTTTTGCAAGTCAAATATGTTTCAAATAAATGTTAAATGCAAAAAAAAAAAAAAAAAAAAAAAAAGACATTTGTTGGAAATAAGATTTGACAAAATCTTTTGATTATGGGAAGGAGATGTTTTAGGAATTAATTTCACTAATTTCCTAATTAATCTTTCTATACATAGAAGATTTAATTAGCCTAATTTAATGTAATTAGCCTAATATAGTCCTAGAAGTTAGCTTGTTAGTTCCTATTTAACCAAAGTGTAAACATTAGAATGTAATATACAATACTCAATTCTTATTCTTGAAAATCTTCATGGTATCAGAGTCTGGTTCCAACTCTGAAACCTAGGCAGTTTTTTTTCTTTCTTGTCTCCTTCATTCTACTATGGCCAATACTGAGAATTCCTCCAGTCAGTCCGACAACCACACCATCCGAATCTCTACAATAAAACTCAATGGGGATAATTTTCATCGCTGGTCGCTGTCAGTACGTATGTATATACGGGGACGTGGGAAGATCGGATATTTGACTGGAACTAAGAAGGAACCAGATGCAAAAGACCCCCAATATGCGACCTGGGATGCTGAAAACTCCATGGTGATGGCGTGGCTCATCAACTCGATGGAAGAAGACATCAGCTTGAATTATTTGGGGTATCCTACAGCCAAGGCGATGTGGGATAACCTCACTGAGATGTACTCAAATCTGGGCAACCAATCTCAGATTTATGAGTTACAACTGAAGATTGGAGAATTGAGACAGGGAGCAGAGACTGTTACTAAGTATTTCTTTGCCCTAAAAAGATTGTGACAAGAACTAGACCTATACCGTGACTATACATGGAAGGATCCAACAGATAGAGCACATTATCAGAAGGAAGTTGAGAACACCAGGGTGTTTCGATTCCTAGCAGGTTTGAATGTGGAATTTGATGATGTAAGAGGCCGGATCATAGGACGACAGCCTCTTCCACCTCTTAATGAGGTCTTTGCAGAAGTGAGAAGGGAGGAAAGTCGAAGGACAGTCATGTTAGGAAAAAAGGAAACAGTGGTTAGTACTGTGGAGAACTCAGCATTAATTTCTCAAGATAATATTGCATATAAGGCTTTTACTCGTAAGCCTGAAGAGAAGAAAAAAGTCTAGGTGCGACCACTGTCATCGCCCCCGTCACACCAAAGAAACATGCTGAAAGATACATGACAGACCTGATAACTGGAAGCCACGAGACAGACCTCCCTCTAGTGCAAATTCTGCCGAACAAGTCAGCCTCACCCAGGAGCAAATTGATCAACTTCTGAAATTGGTTAACCCTTCATCCATACCCAGTTGTTCTCTTGCTCACACAGGTAACCTCTCCACTAGTTTTTTAACTCATCAAAATCATACACCCTGGGTCATTGATTCGGGTGCGTCTGATCACATGACAAGTATATCATCTATGTTCCAAAATTACAGTCCTTACCCAGGTAACCAGAAAGTAAGAATAGCAGACGGGAGTCTGTCTCCTATTGCTGGCAAAGGTTCTGTAAAAATTTCAGACAACATAACTTTAGAATCTGTTTTACATGTTCCCCACCTATCTTGTAATTTGCTATCTGTGAGTAGGATATCTAAGGATTCTGATTGTTCTATTCTTTTTACATCAAACAAATGTGTTTTTCAGGACAGGAACTTGGGGAAGGTGATTGGCAGTGCTAGAGAAGAAAATGGTCTCTATTATTTTGAAGACAGTTTGAATAAGCCAGCTCTAGGTTTATCATGTGATGTAAGGTCTCTTTCTGTTAAAGAACAAATAATGACCTGGCATTATAGGTTAGGACATCCTAATTTTCCTTATTTAAAGCATTTATTTCCTAATTTGTTTCGAAGGTTGTCAAGTAATCAATTTCAATGTGATATTTGTTCTTTCTCTAAGAGTACTCGACAACAACATATTCCTAAACCTTATAGGGCTTCAAAACCCTTCTATTTAACTCATAGCGATGTATAGGGGCCTTGTAAAACCTCAACCTTGTCTAAAAAAAACTGGTTTGTAACGTTTATTGATGACCATACAAGGCTACGTTAGGTGTACTTAATGAAACAAAAATCTGAAGTTCAAAACTTGTTTAAAATATTCTATAATCTTGTTGAAACACGAATTTCACACAAAAATCAGTATTTTACGAACTGACAATGGCAAAGAATATTTTAACCAACATTTAGGACAATTTTTAAATGATAAAGGCATCCAACATCAGTCCACTTGTCCCAATACACCCCAACAAAATGGGGTTGCGGAAAGGAAAAACAGACATCTTCTTGAGGTTAGTAGGGCACTCATGCTAGCTATTAATGTGCCCCAATATTTATGGGGGGATGCAGTACTAACTGCTGCCTATTTAATTAATAGGATTCCATCGAGAGTTTTGCATCATAAGACTCCATTACATTGCTTGAAAGTGTCATTTCCAGAAAATAGACTCACGTTTGACCTACCTCTTAAAGTTTTTGGGTGTACTGCCTTTATACATGTTCCAGATATATTCAGATCAAAGCTAGACCCTAAAGCTGAAAAAGGTGTGTTTATTGGCTATGCTAGTAACCAAAAAGGATACAAGATTTTTAATCCTAAAACCAAGAAAGTTCAGGTCAGTATGAATGTCATATTTCATGAAAAAACACCTTTTTTTGATAAATCTCATCTTCAGGGGGAGAAAAAGTGTGAAAATGAAGATGAGGTTCCTGTTTTTAAAGAAAAAACTGGCGTTTCTGGTGTTGTATCAGAATTCTTCTTTCCGAATAGCCTTAGAGAGTCAGCTCCCACTGAAAAGGAAACCGAACCAACTCCTATTGAACCAGACCAAAATGTAACCATTTCAGGGGGAGAACTATCATCACAGGATCAACACTTAGTTGTAGGAAATCAACCTACAACGGAGCTACAAGTTTATACAAGGAAAAAATTTTAAGATAATAGAGCTCATCAATCTGCTCAAGGCCAATCAACTGCCTCAATTGATCCTGCTCCAGTCCAGCCCCTTTCAGGTAATACCCAAACTTCTATGAACTCGACTCCTATGTTGTCAATTTCTAATCCATCTAGCTCTAATCCAGTCCCTATAGAGTCAGGTTCCTCTCGTGACACTGAACACAACACCAGAACAGATTATTCAGACCTTGATATTCCAATTGCACTTAGGAAAGGTACTCGATCTTGTACCAATCACTCAATAGCCAGATATCTATCCTACCATAGATTATCTAGTGACCACAAAGCTTTCACCTCAAAGATCTCTCACCTTACAATTCCTAGAAACATACAAGAAGCCCTAGACTGCCCTAACTGGAAAATAGCTGTTATGGATGAAATGAGTGCACTAATCAAAAACAGGACTTGGAAGGTGTTGAGTTGCCTAGAGGGAAAAAAATATTGGGCTGTAAGTGGGTGTTTACCATCAAATGTAAGGCTGATGGGTCTATAGAAAGGTATAAAGCTCGTTTGGTAGCTAAGGGGTTCACTCAAACTCATGGCCTTGATTACCAAGAAACCTTTGCACCGGTGGCTAAGGTAAATTCCATACGCATCCTACTCTCATTGGTTGCGAACCTTGGCTGGCCTTTATATCAATTAGATGTAAAAAAATGCCTTTTTAAATGGATATCTTGATGAAGAGGTATTTATGGAACCTCCTCCAGGTTTTGAGCAGCTGGTTGGTAAAGGAAAAGTTTGCAAGTTAATTAAGTCCATATATGGACTCAAACAATCACCACGGGCGTGGTTTGAGAGATTTGGGGAGGTTGTAAAGAAGTTAGGGTTTAGCCAAAGTCAAGGAGATCATACATTGTTCACTAAGCACTCTAATGAAGGAAGAATAGCAGTGCTAATTGTTTATGTAGATGATATCATCCTAACAGGTGATGATTGCCATGAAATTGAAAAATTAAAGAGACTATTAGATCTTGAATTTGAAGTTAAAGATTTAGGAGAAGCTAAATATTTCTTAGGGATGGAGTTGGCAAGATCTAAACAAGGAATCTTTGTGTGTCAAAGAAAATATGTGTTAGATCTTTGGGGGAAACAGGTACGCTTGGATGTAGAACTGCTGAGACACCTATGGAACAAAATCTGAAACTTTATGCAGCTAACCCTGAAAAACAGGTGGACAAAGAGAAATATCAAAAGCTAGTGGGAAAACTCATCTACCTAGCTCATACTCGACCAGACATCACCTTTGCTGTTGGTGTAGTAAGTCAATTTATGCATGCACCGGGTCAGGAACACTATGAGGCAGTATTGAGGATTCTTAGGTATCTAAAGAGGACTCCAGGGAAAGGCCTATTCTTTGCTAACAATGGACATTTTTAGGTTGAGATCTACACAGATGCAGACTAGGCTGGAAGCATCACAGACAGGAGATCAACATTCGGTTATTGCTCCTTTGTGTGTGGAAATCTAGTAACTTGGCGTAGCAAAAAACAAAGTGTGGTAGCTAGAAGTAGTGCTGAAGCAGAATACAGAGCAACTGCCCTAGGAATCAGTGAAAGACTATGGATTAAGAGGATACTTGAAGACCTGAAGATTCAAACTACCTGTCCAATAAAATTGTACTGAAACAACAAATCAGCTATTGCCATAGCGCACAATCCAGTTCTACATGATAGAACCAAACATGTGGAAATTGACAAACATTTTATTAAAGAAAAGATAGACAGTGGACAGATCTGTATGCCTTATCTACCTACCTCAGAACAGTTAGCAGACATTCTCACAAAGAGTCTCCCTAGAAGGCAATTTGATGACTTAGTATCCAAGCTAGCCATGAAAGATATTTTTGAGCCAGCTTGAGGGGGAGTGTTGGAAATAAGAGTTGACAAAATCTTTTGATTATGGGAAGGAGATGTTTTAGGAATTAATTTCATTAATTTCCTAATTAATCTTTCTATACATAGAAGATTCAATTAGCCTAATTTTATGTAATTAGCCTAATATAGTCCTACAAGTTAGCTTGTTAGTTCCTATTTAACCAAAGTGTAAACATTAGAATGTAATATACAATACTCAATTCTTATTCTTGAAAATCTTCAACATTAATATGTACAAGATTGTCGCTGTCACATAAAAATCACAACCTTTTTTCTTAACACTAACACCTTATGAGGTCAAAGGACTACCCGGGCCTATCAAGATGGATCGTTAATAGTACAATCCAGATGACTACTTTCACAACCAGGGGATAACAACTCCCCTATCAAGAGGAAAATACTCCCCACACCTTGTGTTTTTAATAGAACAAAAATGAACTAAAAACCTTAACCTCTTAAGGTGAAGAGGGGATACTCATCCATTTGGACCACTCCAAACAAGGGGTGGTGTGCATTGCAACCTTCTACCAGACTCCAATTACATTAAATAAATGTCTCTCTACCAACACAAAGTCATTGCTATCCGCTACAGTACAGTTGTTACAAGTAAAATTATTGCAATTATCTTTTAATAAAAAATTGTTACAATGAGTCATTAATTATAACTTTTTAGAGGACTCCCGTTATGCCGAATGAGTGTCCTGCTACTCGTGCAAAGTTGCTTGTTATTTCTATGATTAACTTGTAATAATCCATGACTTGGTGGTTATTCATTGATAGCTGTCAGATTCATCCAACAACTAAGATTTTAGATCTAGACAGACTTAAAGTCAAAACTTTTTTCACTAGATAAGGACTTAGTGGTTATTATCTACGCATCTGTTCCAATGTCAAATTGCTACCACTGCATTATAAATTCCAGCCATCTATGGGATACACCAAATGTGCGTTTGATTACCCAAGCATAATCAATTGTTACCTACTAATATTAATTTTGGCAACACCTTCCCAAATAGCAGAAGTTTCAGATAAATTTAAAAATGAAAAAAGGGAGGGTTCCAATGAAACTCATTTTCCAAAAATTAAAAGGAGGGTTCCAATGAACAAGTTGAGTCCACCTGTTTTGATTAGACCTCAAGGGAGGTAATAATTTTTCCTTCTTTCTTTTAAGTGTTTGGCGCCACATCACACGGCAGTCAATTACATTAGGCCAAAAATTTTAGAAAAAAATGCTTCCTAGTAACGGAGACCCAAGCCAAGAGATGAGATAAATCTTATTTAAAAGTACAGCTCATAAACAAAATTAAAACAAGAACAACATGGCCTAAAACACATTGATAATGGACAGAATATTCAAAAAATCTTCTGACTTTCTTTGTTTACCAAACTCTTAGCTGTAGCTACTATTGAACCTCACCCCCTTAGCAGCTAAGAAACACGAGTAGAATATCCCAAGTATGTTGTTCAATTTGAACTTCTACACTCTACATTATACTTTTGAAAGCATCTAATATTTTTAAATATTTTCCAATGAAAGAATCTTCTAAGAAAACAAACTAACAGCTAATCATCTCAGTCAAAATGCAGGGTATTATTATTCATTACAGTTCACTGGACCAATACACAACTCAAGAACTTATCGCTCCAACTGCAAGCGAAAATAAGACACTCGAACAGTCATATAGTTCCATAATGACAAGTTTTGATCAAAAACTTTTGACAGCGAATACTTCTTCAATAAATTGAATATATAAAATATAATTTTATTACTACTTGTGGAATTCAACTCCAGATACCCAACCCAAAATTATATATCTGACTTGAAGAAAACCTAGACTACCAACAGCTACAGGTAGCAAAAAGACTACAGCCAACAGTTACAGAAAGTTAATGTAGATGAGATACTCTTCACCAAATTTCAAAATCATTTAAGTAGGTTCACAAATTGAACTGAGTAAATTAGCTTTTATTAGGAAATGATGTACAAAAGCATGCCATTTGTATGTACAGAGACATACCGCAGCAACCACCTCATACAGAGGAGTGATAACTTTATCAAGGAATGAGGCACGGTCACCATTCTCAAAACTGCAACTATTGGCTCGCCGTGCAACCGGCTGCCTTAAAATTTCATCCATTTCCCTTGCCATCTGTAATTAAAACAAAGCAGAAAACAGGAACCCCACATCATAATGAAATATGTAGCACAAGCATTCTGGACAGCATAGTGAAATAGAGAACAAATTCCTTATCAACAAGAGCATTCACACCATTACCATTAAGGGGAAGTAAAAGAGTTTGATCGCAACAATTATATGGGCTAGCCAGGACACAAGAAATGCATATTTAAAACAAGAACCAGAACCATGCTCATAACAAGCTAAGCATGAAAGTCAATTTGAAATATGCTTTACCAATTAACTTACATGATGAAATATGTAGCACAAGCATTCTGGAAGGAATCTAACATTTGAAGCTTCACCCCATATCAAGAAATATAAAGATACAAATAGTACTTTCTTTTCCTTGTCAACATCCTCCAAACTGCACATGACAGTTAGTAATATTATGCTGTAAATAATATACAAGCCGACGAACCACAAAGTGTCAGAAAGAACTCAAGAGTCCAAACCTGCTCCAAACAGGTTGAATGCACAAGTAGTTACACCATTTAATGTAGTTATCAAGGGACTTCACAAACACCCTATGCACAGCAGCCTCATCCAATTTCTAGAACAAAATAAAAAGTAGGTTGAGGTCATAAATTATTCAAACACTCGGCATGAAATAGCATGTAATGACTAACAAGAAGCAAAAAAGTGAATCTAGAAAATATTAATACCACTTCATATCATTCCCATTTTTTTTCATTTTGCAAGAGAGCAAGTATTCTTGTGTAAATCAATAAGATGTACATAAAGGTGAGCAAGCAGTCCACAGGGAGAAAACGAAAAAAGATATAGGGTCAATGCCTCAAATGAGACTGGAACAAAATAACATAAAAAATTAACAAACAAAACCTTCCAATCAAATCTAAACGTCTATCTCAAGACAATCAGAAGAATTATTGCTTTAAATATAAAAGCCAAATATTTTTTACTATTTTATTTGGATAAAAACATATTGACTTTATCATATTGTTATAAAATAAACAGTTATTTTTGATAACTTATACAGGCATTAAGTTTTGCCCCATTAAACAAATAGCCACTGAATTTTGTATAATGGTACAATATTACACGAAGAACTGTTACAAACTCCAACTGTAGAAAATTTTACAACAAATTTTGCAACAAAGTAAACTAAAAAGGCTTAGAAACTCTGCTGAGGTCTACACTTGGCATCTGTAAACGGGCAACAGATCCATAAATATATTCTTATGTAATGTGAAAAGATCTGGAAAGAAAAGGAGGGGGGGGAAAGAAGAAAATGGTACTATCTCCTACTCATAATAAAATTTCGGCCCCACATCCAGTATGGTATCAAATTATAAACAATGAAGCAAAGTCATAACCAAATATATACAGCATACCGGTTCAGGTTCTTCCGGAATACGAAGTCGAGATTGCTCATTTATGAGGAGGAGAACTATGTGTTCACGCTGGTTGGAAACATTGTCTTTCTGAAACCATAAAGCTTGTAAGTTAGACACAAGAAAATAAATCTTATGACCAGGTTAGCAGCCATATATTGCTGTAAGTTTAAGGAAAAGTTATGCAAAGCAGTTCAAATCAAGCTACAAAAAGAAACACAATCATAAAATAAAAAGGTATAGACTGATATCAGTGAAAACAAAGAAAGTTAAGAACAAACAAATTAAACATGATACCTTCAATATCCATGAAAAATAAAACATTCAAGACATTCAAGTACCCTCCATAAAATACCAGATGAAATACCTGTTGAGTTCTCACCTTTTCCTTAAAAAAAAGGGGCCCTCAAAAAGTACAGTCGTACAGGAATATAAATTTTTTTTAACAGAAACACATCTTGCCACTCTGATAAAACAGTATTTACCAGTAAGTGGTCCTCAACAATAAAAGGAAGAAAACAGAATTAACTGTAATGAAATAAGCCCGTACCTTTTGAGGTATCAGAACTAAAATTGAACAAAGTTTAGTCACAAAATTCAAAAGTAAAATTTTCCAGCATTTTAGAAAGTTTCCCATCAAATTTAACACCTTAACAACAGGTATCGATGATTATAATCATAAAACATGAAGAAAAAACAAGAACCAATAGCTTAATAGGAATCAAGCACAAGATTGAAGCAATGACGATCCAAAATCAAACATGCACAGAAGAAAGTTCACAAACCAGGTCAAAAGGAGAACAAACCTGAAACCCAAAAACATAATGCAGAAAATCAAGCATATCAGTACTTCTTGTAGAAGGTACAGAAAAATCTGCTGGCAAATCTGATGGCAATCTTGGCAAGCCTCTGAAATAGTTCAAAGCTGAAACAGCAGCTTTAACCTGACCATGAACTCTAGCCACATGAGAACACTAGAAGTAACTAAAAATGAACCCAAAACCTAACAAAGGAAACTAACCTCAGGGAAGGACAAGATAGCATTTGATACAGTAGGCGCATCCAGTGGAATTATGTTATAAGCAATTAGGTCTTCTGTCATAGCTGCATCTGATTCAATCACTTGTTTCAACTGCAGAAAACAAAACAGAAATGACATGTTATAGCATCTGTTCTGATACACATATATATACACATACATATATATATTCTTATGCAACAAAAGGACATCCTACATTAAAAATTAATATAATTTGAACGGTCTGACCATTTATTTTTATCTTGTCAAAAACAAAAAAGCAGGAAAATACAGGGGGAAGGTGAACAAAGAAGCCCACAAACAAGACCAATAGAAAAGCTAAGACGTCCAACAGAGGAGACAGAAAGACCTACTAACATAATAGTCCATCAAAAATTTAGAGCAAACAAGAATCAGAACCGATGCTCAAAATGCAATTGCTGCCCTTTAACTAGACAAAAAGTTCAATATACAGTAAAACAGTTGGATCGCTCTCCACACTTCACCTCTACTTCCCAACACTGAAATACTATCAGCATTATGAATCAGATGCCATAGAAAAAGCTAATTAAAATGTACGCTATAAGAAAAGCATAATGAAAAGATTATCAACCTCTTCTGGGATTTCCTTAGTCAGCTGCTCGAGCACCATCCCTAAAACTTTTAAAGTTCCGAAAACTCTTTTCCTCTTCACTGTTTTTCGCTCCAACCTATAATTGACAAATAATAAGACCATAATTGCTTTCAAAAACAAGAAAAAAATAATATGTCCTTACAATATGGTAAATAATGATCTGTAAAACAAAAAAGTCACACATGTTCACTCAGAAAGAAAAAAGAACCAAACAGAAACAATGCAGGCTATATAGTTCAGAAAACAAAATCAACTTAACCTCAATAGTCAACGCATATACTGGATTCACCCAAAATCCCCTGCCCCACTGATCCAATATAATTTGCTTAATCACTTCAGTAATTACTAATAAGAACATTCTATTAGCAAGATAATCACACATTAATTGAGTAATTTTCTAATACAATCTATTAGATACTAAGAAATCCTTTTAAATATTTCTAACAGTATTACAAAGAAAATATGGCCCAAATATCCTTCATTGTTCCAGCAAAAATAGAACTCATCGCGATCAGATCATCTAGTTATAACAAAGGTTTGGTGATATTATGGGTCCAGGCATAGGATACCAATACACAAAGTTGGGTATATTGAACAAAAGTCTGGTTTCACAACACCAACGTAACAAATAAAGTTAAACTCAAGTTATCTTCAAAAGTCCGGAACATACTTTTTAAAAATGAATATAATACTTTTGATTCCAAGCATAAAGATTATGTACAGTATTTAGTACTATCATCCCTTAAACTTTGCAAGTAGAGTTTGGTCCTTTCAGCTGAAATAGAATTAACAGCAAAATTAAATGGCACAACCCCATAAAATCGGTTAGATATAAAAGAAAACCCTAGGTTTGGACATGTCACATGTTCAAACTTTCACAATTGACACTTTTACTTTATCCAAAAAGATGTTCAATTTTTTTTATAGGAAAAAGAAAATAAACTAAAAAAGAAGAAACAGAGCTACTTGTGATCCACAGGTCCACTACAGCAAAACATAAAGGGAAAAAAGTTCAACTACAAAACCTACTGAACTGTACAAAAGGAAAAAAGAAAACTATATATCTCCCTTCACTGTTTTCTCCTTGAAGAAACATAAAGAGAACCACTCATTTATGTCACAACTACTTGCCAATTGTTAGAAACAAACTTCAAGGTTATTATATTTTTAATCAGAAATTGAAATTGCATGGTTTATACCTTGTAAAAGATTGTCCAACTGGTGTGAAATGATGACAAATACTGACTAAAAATTTAACCCAACAAAATTTCACATCTCTTACATACAAGACCCTAATTTGGAGCTTGATGAACAAACAGAACTTGGGAAATATTTAATATAAATAATAAAATAAAATAACAATATCCCCAGTGATACTTCTCCCTAAATACAATTATAGAAACCTAGGAGAGTAATGCAGTGACAGAAACTAAATTCCAATTCACTTTTTGCTATGTCTCTTTTCTCTTTTGGTTTAATTAAAAAGACTCATTGCTATCCAAAAAACTAAAGAAAGTAATAAATGCAAAACCAAGTTAAAGAATCATGTTCCTTTTATAGATACGTACTCGCCAAGGTTTCCACTGAAAGTAGCTGACTCCCTCAACTTCATTTCTTCTTCTCGTAGCTTGTCTACATTGTTCTTCTCTCTATACCGTTTGTAGAACTCCTGCAAACGAGCAATATCTTGACTTCTGTCTATTGTTCCTCCCTCTCTCTTCGCTAGCTTTTGCTGAATATTTGATAAGGGTCAAGAAAGACGCATCTTAGTAAAATCAATATACATATATAAACATATAACTTGATACAGCTGGCTCGTATGGAAAATTAAAAAACTAAAATAGCCAAGTCAAAATGCACAAAGCAAAACCAACCATCAAATATATCCAGCTCAACACATCTAAGAACATGACTGATGTTCACAAAGCACACCTACCCACTAATAAACAGATCAATGCGCGCTCCTTAGTACATATAAAATCAGAATAACTTGAGTTTATTTGGACAAATTTTAAAAGTAACAAATATCTAAAATATTAGGACTTAAAAACTTACAACATTGTAACAATATATTAAGCAGATATATAGAACTACTGAAAAGAACAAACTACAAACAGATGAATAAAACCTTCATGGAAGTGCCTGCAACAAACGTTATTATCTGAACACTGAAACCAAGATTTGTGGCACTAAACTTATACCAAGAGGTTTTTTTTTTAATCAAGGTTATACCTTGATAACAGACATTAAACCAGTCTTGAATTGTAAAACACCTCTTCCCTTCGCTGTTAGGATCCAGATTTTGAGCAAGTGAATAAGCATGTTCACACACTGCAAGAGAACAACAAAAGTTAAACAGTTTCAAGCATATGGAATCATGAGATGCAAGCTATAGCACTAAAAAACTATTGTCGAGTACTTTCCTAATAGCTTACGTTTTTGGATCTAACAACAACTAACATAGTATCAAAACTAACTTTAAAAAAAATAAAATAAAATAAAAAGCATGGATTCAAATCTTCCATCATGATAGTTCCAAAAAATTTAAAAAAAAAAATCTTCCCCCATGATTATATTTAAATTTGTAATGTGTTTATGTTAGGGCTTGTGCCACATTGAAAACCCGTTGATTTAGCATGTGTGGATTGTATTAGAGTGCTTAAATACTATATATAGGTCATTTCCTAAAAGCTTAAACTTTTGGGTAAAGTAATTAGTAACAATGTATATGGTAAAATTCATTCAACATAACAACATTCTTCCAGATAGATTCACAAAGATACTAGTTCAGCTTTGTTTGTTGCCTCAAGTGGAACACTTACATTGGTCTAGCTATTTTACGATCAAAGAGCCAATTAAAAAACCAAATTCACCTCTTACTATTGTAGTTAAGGTCGCATAAGCAATCACTATCAAGTATTCACCAACTATAAGTAATTTGCAAATTAAAACAAAGAATAGAAAAGTGCTTACATATTCTAGAAACATTGGGATCTTCATCTTGAATTTCATCAGCAGCTCTTAGAATTGCATCTATATCCCTATTGTTTTCAAGTGAAGAAGGAACATTTCCAGCAATGCCACCAGCCGGACCATATGCATTTGTCCCAATTCTTTCCCTCCGTAATGCAGCCCGTACTAACCGCTCCCATAGATCCTCCACTCGAGACATTTTCTAAATAAAATACAAGTAAAAAAAATTCAACAGAAAAATCAAGAGCTCATATTCAGTAAAAAGGCAAAAACAAAAATACAGAATAATGTTATTGCACCACAAAGTCACTCACAGTCACTGATTTTAAAACAAACAAATGCACCCGATTATACAAGTTTATCTATCCCACAAAAAATAGTGACTTCAGCATTAACAAAATTTCAAACCTAAATTCAGGTTTGCAGATAAAATTTAAGATTGATAACTGGCCCTTGCTTTTTAAATCAATAATAAAACTGCCTGTTTCAGGCTCATGTTTCTTTCATTACGGATCATAACTAGTTATGCTCTTCAGGTGATTCGGAAACCAAATCCGTATCATTTAAAACAACAAATTTATAATCTCTAAGACTTGTATACATCTCAACATAAATAAAAACCCCAGGCTAAAAACATTTACAAAAAGAGATTGAACAAAGATAAAATCAGTGCAAAAGTTCACTGCAACATAGTTAAGTTCAAACATCCAATATGCACATATAGTTAACAAAACAAAACCCATACCACGAAAACACTTGTTTTGCTGCATATAAAACATAAATTGAAAACAACAACAGAGTTTCAGTTCAAAAATCGAACAATGATGCAAATTAAAAATACGAACAGATCTTCTCAACACAACAAATCTGTATACTGCAGTGCTGTTATTGCCTTCTCTAGCTGATAAAAATCTACACCAAAATCTTCAAATAAATTGAAAATTAAAGCGTGCGCTATCTAAAACCCTAGACAATCAAAATCAATAAACGAACACTTAGAGATCGTAACTTCGTTTTCCCTTCTGTTTTCTCGTCCCACGAGCGAAATTGAAGAACAAACACAAAAAGAAGACGAAAAGGTGAATCGAAACCGATCGAAAAGGGAAATGGCGAACCTGGTGAGAATGAAAACGCGTAAGTTCAGAGACTGAGTCGAAAGCAAGCTGACTCGGTCATGAACTCGTCGATTCAACAAAAAGCAGCTCTGTTTTTGTATGTGTGTGTGTTTGGAGAGACGAGAAAGACAGAGAGATGGCCTTTTTTTTTTTTTTTGGTTTTAAAAGCGTATTAAACAATTGAAACGGAGAAGAAAAGGAAGAGAAAGAGGAAAAAGGTGGCAGAAATCTAGTCGATGATGATGACCGGTTTGTTACCGGGTGTAGCCGGTCGTGTTGCGGTACGCGATGTTTGATTTGTGTTACGCGGTTAAGATTTGTGAGACTTTTCACCACGTGAAAGAAGAGACAATTTCAGGTTTGGCCCATTAGAAAACAAAAATATTGTTTTTAGCAACCATTTTACAAAAATTCGTTTTTAACCTCTCAAACAAACTAATTTCTTCCTATACCCAAGTTACCCAAATTGCCCCTTAGTCAAATATTCTTTCCAAACTCAGATGAAATGTCAACAATACCCTCAAGCCTCCATAACCACTACTCTTCTTCTTTTCCTACGGTTTTAGGCTTCTTCTTTTCCATCCCATTTTCGATTCCCTCATCATTATTGTTTGTGCACCCATTCAACATTTTTGAATCCAAAAAACACACATTCAATCAAGCTTCATTCTCTCTAACAACAACCCTCACATTCAACATTTTTCTCCAAGTTTAAAGGTATGTGATTGTTGTTGGTTGTTTTTGAAATTTTTTGTTGATAATGCTTAGTTGAAAGCCTTAAAAGTGATTTATGGTTGTGATTTTATCATATATAAGTGTGATCTGCAAGAAACTAAAGGAAATCAAAGAGCCCGAAAGTTCTGGTATTGGAACCGGGTTTTATGGGGGTATAAAACCCGGTTCCGGGTTTTATAATTTTTTTTTTCAATTTTTTTTTTTGTTGAGGAAGTTTGGTATTGATAGTTAGAGTTATATACAATAAGATTTAATTAGATTTTAATGGATTTGGTTGGTTTTGGCTTGAAAACTCGGTTGCGGGTTTTATTGTATATTAAAACTCGATTTTGTTTATGATTTTATTTATTTAATTTAGCAAATAATATTTAAAAAATATTGAATTAACCTTAAGTAATACAATGTTTGATAATAATTTAATTACATTTGAAACTTTTAATAAATATAGTTTTTTTTTTTGTTTTTCGTACAAAACAATTGGTTATTGAATATTATGAGAGTATGGATGAGACTAATTTATTTCAATTTTACAGAAATGAGTGAAGTGACAATAATAATCAGATGCAACGGAGAGTGGAATGGTAATAATTATGTTGGGGGTGAGGCGTTCATGATGGGGGCCCCGACGAATGTCAATTTATCTCGTTTGGTGGACTTTGTTTACATAGTGACTGGCATTGATAGAAGAATATGGGACATCCGTTTGTATTATTTACTCGGAGTTAGGGGAATGCCCGTAGTTAAGATACCTATCACGACCGATCTTAGTGTCCGGGGTGTAATTTCGGACAACAAAGCTGATTATAGAGAGATTTATGTTGATAAGAATATAAGAGATTCTGTAGTTATCAATCCTACTGTCCCTCCACATACCACCACCCCAATACAAGACGTAGGGCGTGTAGAGAGAGATGACGATAGATTTGTAAGTCCGGCTACGGCTGAATATCAAAATTGTTTTGCTTCCTATAGCGATAGTAATCAAGTTTCAGCTTCTGTCGCTGCATTTACATCCACAGAAAGTCCAATGTGCCACATTGATTATGATAGAAATGATGGTGATGATGAAGATCGGGACACAGATAATGATCGTGATGAGACATCAGAAAATGGAGATGATGACGATGAAACCTGCAGATGATGATGATGATGGAGAGAATGTGGAGTATCCAGAAGTTAGATTTTCTGGTTCACAGTTTGAAACCAACCCTTCACAACCATACTGGATTGTTCCCGGTACAGAGGACTGCGAAATTGAGACTACTTCAACCGCTATGTCGACTTTCATCCAACGTGATACATTATATCAAGGTGCATTTTTTGATAGTAAACATGAATTGAATGTGGCTGTTGGAAAAAGTGTTCTTAATTCAAGATTTGAACATAAGGTTAGACGTTCGTGCACGGTTCGATATGAGGCCAGGTGCAAGGATTTAACCTGCAGCTTTGAGGTTCGTGCAAGATGCAGAAATGGTGGTTCGATGTGGTATGTATACAAGTATGTACCGGAACACATATGTTGTCATGACGCTTTTGAGGCACATAGGCGAAGTGTGAAGACTGTTGTCATAGCAACATTGTATCAAAAAAAGGTGGGACTTGATAGTATTACCCCTCAGGTTTTGATTGCAGATATGTTGGAGCAATATGGTGTGCAGATTATATACACTAAAGCTTGGAGGTCGTTACAATATGCAAAGAAACTATCATATGGGAAAGCGGATGAGTCATTTCAACAGCTTCCTCGGTACTTTCATATGTTAAAAAAAACAAACTCTGGTACAGTAACGACAATTAGGACGGATGAAAACAACCGGTTCTTGTATTCATTCGTTGCACTTGGATCCTCAATTGAGGGTTTTCGATCTTACATCAGACCAGTTATTGCTGTTGATGCTACCCATTTGAAAGGTGAATATAAAGGGGTGATTTTTGTAGCTGCAGCCAAAGATGGAGAGGAGATGATTTATCCTATTGCTTTTGGATTTGGCGATGGAGAGTCGAACAGTTCATGGACTTGGTTCTTAAGTAAATTACGAAAAATTATTGGTGGAACGCATCATTTGCCATCAGATTTGATTATCGTCTCCGATCGTCATAAAAGTATTGCGAATGCGATGAGCATCGTTTTTCCTGAAGTCCCACATGTGTTCTGTTTCTTCCATTTGAAGCAAAACCTAAAGCAACAATGTAGAAAACAAGTAGATGTTTTGGATATGTTTTACGTTGCAGCATATGGTCATGATAGGGAAGAATGTGAAAGATATTTAGAACAAATTGGACGGGTATGTCCAAAATTACATGAAAAATTGGTTAATATTGGGATGGCAAAGTGGTCACGTGCATATTCTCCAAAAAGAAGATATGGCATGATGACTACTAACATTGCAGAATCACTCAACAAATGCATGATGAAAGCACGTCGATTGCCAATAACAAGTGCACATGAATTTCTGAGACATATGTTACAGAGATGGTACAACGATAGACGTGTTCATGCTGAGAAACTCAAATCGTCAGTGACCAAAACTGTGGAGGATCATGTCAACTCGATGGACTTATCTGTCAACGAGTGGCACGGTATCTGCCATTCAAGAACTAACCAATTTTGAAGTTGCACATGAATCAGGCTATGGGTTTGTTCAGCCTTTTCAGCGGTCATGCAGTTACAATCGTTGGGACCTAGATCAGTTGTCATGTCATCATGCAATTGTTGTTGCCAGATATCGTTATTGTACTTTGTTATTTTTCATTATTTAATATAATATAGTAACACTCTACCTTTGTCATACATATCAGGTTCACTGGTGTTCACTATTATACACTTTGTCATGATTATTATAGCAAAGAATGGCTTAAAGCATCATATACACGTCCGATCAATCATGTCC
Source organism: Nephelium lappaceum (assembly GCA_021234005.1). NCBI lineage: Eukaryota > Viridiplantae > Streptophyta > Magnoliopsida > Sapindales > Sapindaceae > Nephelium > Nephelium lappaceum. The sequence continues at coordinate 8,956,906 of CM038009.1, forward strand.
CTAGGCCAAAAGATTGGCATGTTCTTGCGGAAGTAAAAAGTATGATTGTATTACCACCCGAAGGAAAACGACAAGCAGGTAGACCCAAAGAGACGCGAATTCCTTCAACTGGAGAAAGTCGTAGGAAGAAAAAATGTGGAAAATATGGTGAAATGGGACACAACCGGCTTCGTTGCCCTAACCCCCCCTATATCAGGCATCGGAGGGACGAGTGGAAAAGGTGCTGGGAGCAAGCGCTGAAGCTACTGGAGGTGCTACGTCGTCTGCCGCTGTTATGGGACCTGTTAGGACCTCTCGAAAATGTGGTCTTTGTGGTGCGACTGGACACACGCGACGTCGATGTGATCAATGGTTTCCTATTCCACCCTCAACGGATGATGAAAATGATGGTAATGATTTACAATGAATATATTGTTTCAAATGTTCATTTATTATTTTCTTCGCTTATTTTCTTCTTATATGTATTGTATTGGAGAACTTTGAACATGATGGTTGGTATGTAATGCAAATGTTATGAAACCCGGATAATCAAAAGAGGTATTTTTGTAAACAAAAGTTTTAGTTAAAAATTACTATAAGCACTTGCTGAGCTTTCATAGTTTATAGTTGTCTTATTTTGTTTTAAAAACCGCCTCAGGTGTTGGCGTGGGAGATGGAGAAGGGATAGCTCCTCCAGAAGTATAGGTGAGCGTGACACAACAATGCTGTCATATAATTCATATTTTGCATATTTTGTAGCTTAAAGAAAAAGGATCGTAAATCGATTCTTTTGAGTTGTGACTGAGTGGTTCATGAAGTTAAAGTTTAGTTTTTAAACCATTGTGGAAGGTTGTGAATGAATTGCTTTTTAAATTCATGTTTTTGTTTTTGATGAAATAGATAAAAGATTGAAAATCTGATTTAATATGCTTGTTTGTGGTAAAGAAGTTGAGTGGTGATTGAGAAATATTTTAGAAGTGTGAATTTCTCTTTTACAGGTTTTGCAAATGTCAAAAATGCAGCTGTTATGCTGCTGGATTTTAGTTTGAAAAAAAGTGAGATTTGGATTTTAAAATGAAATTGAAATTTTAGTTTTAAAACGAAACTTACCCAACTAGTTTGGACATTAGAAAGGAAAAATTCAATTAAAAGTGTGGGACAAAATTGATTGAACAAAACTGAGTTATAATGCCTATTATAACCCATTTGATATATATCTCCATATTTTTGGTGTTTTTGTTTTTTTTTTTTTTTTTGTGTGTTGAAAGGCTCCAAATTATGTTCAAATGTCTTTGATTTCATCAATTTAACTTAGTTGGACATATAACTTCTAAAATTTGGCGAAATCATCACATTCTAATATAATGTGGTTTAATGTTACTATACAAGGGATTGTACAATATTCCTTTGATTTCATTGAATACATTGTATTTTATGAAATATTAGTCTAAATTTGAATATTACCTTGAAGTATTTTTTGGAAGTTTTGGATATTAGAAGGGAAAAATTCAATTAAAAGGGTGGGATAAAATTAATTTAACAAACCCGGGTTAAAATACCCCTCATAACCCGGAACCGGGTTAAATGGGGCATTATAACCCAAAACCGGGTTATAATGCCCATTATAACCCATTTGATATATTTCTCCATATTTTTGGTGTTTTTGTTTTTTTTTTTTTTGTATTCAAAGGCTCCAAATTATGTTCAAATGTCTTTGATTTCATCAATTTAACTTAATTGGACATATAACTTCTAAAATTTGGCGAAATCATCATATTCTAATATAATGTGGTTTAATGTTACTATATAAGGGATTGTACAATATTCCTTTGATTTCATTGAATACATTGTATTTTATGAAATATTAGTCTAAATTTGAATATTACCTTAAAGTATTTTTTGGAAGTTTTGGATATTAGAAGGGAAAAATTCAATTAAAAGGGTGGGATAAAATTAATTTAACAAAACCGGGTTAAAATACCCCTCATAACCCGGAACCGGGTTAAATGGGGCATTATAACCCGGAACCGGGTTATAATGGCCATTATAACCCGGTTCCGGGTTATAATGGCCATTATAACCCATTTGATATATCTCTTCATATTTTTAGTGTTTTTGTTTTTTTTTGTGTGTTCAAAGGCTCTAAATTATATCCAAATATTTTGATTTCATCAATTTAACTTAATTGGACATATAACTAATAAAATTTGGCGAAATCGTCACATTCTAGTATGTTAGTCTTAATGTTATTATATAAGGAATTGTAAAATATTCCTTTGATTTCATTGAATATATTGTATTGTACGAAATGTTAGTCTAAATTTGAATATTATCTTAAAGTATTTTTGGGAAGTTTTGGATATTAGAAGGGAAAAATTCAATTAAAAGTGTTGGATAAAATTCAATTAAAAATTGTAGGATAAAATTCAATGAAAACCGGGTTATATAATAGGTATTATATTATATTTGAACCGGATTATAATGAACCAAGTTATATTTAATATAAACCCGGATTCGGGTCAAACTTACTAGAACTCGGATCGGGATTAAATGATCCATTATAACCCGAACCGGGTTATAATGGGTAATATAACCCGGATGCGGGTTATCTTACCCATTATAACCCGGTTCGGGTTATAATGGGTATTATGTTTAATAATTGATTTCAAACTTTATAAACAATTATTTTTTCCTTAAAAAACATGTAATCTTGAACTACTCCACAAGAGGAATCACTTAATAAATATCATTTCATTTATTAATTATCACTTAATTTTTGATTTTGAGTTTTTGAATTAATTGAAGCACTTAATAAAAAGTGAATAATAAAAATGATTGATTGAAATTTTTATTTGATTAATGGAATCACTTAATAATTATCATTTCATTGATTAATGGATTCGTAATTTTTAATTTTCAGTGTTTGAATTAATGGAAGCATTTAATACTGAATGATTGATTGAAATTTTTATTTGATTAATGGAATCACTTAATAATTATCATTTCATTGATTAATTATCACTTAATTGTTATTAACTTGTTAAGTATTTTATTTTTCGTTTACAATGCATAATAATCTAAATGATTGATTGAAATTACATCAATTTATTTATATTTTATACAAATGATAATAATCATTCAAACACAACATTTCCCTTCTCATCTAATATCCACCGTCCATAATCGTCAATTACATATTGTGCTGTGGAATACGTATATATATCATACGCCATATCCTTCCTTATTCTAATGGCATCCTCCTTCGTTTGGTGCGACTTCCATTCATGATCCAAAGACTTGATAAGATCGTGGATAAACATCGCACAATACGCTCCACAATTGTTGCTGCATAAATATGAAGACAGGTTAGATGATTATTAAAAGTGAATAATATTCGGACTATGTTTTAAACAAAAGTGAAATCTACCCGTCAACTTGCTGAGGCACATTTTCCATATTGACACGTGCCACGTCCCATCTATTTTCCACAGGTGGTGTAGGTCCTTCGCTTTGCTCATAAAATCCAAGCGACCGTAAGATGACCTGGCATAAAAAATGCAAGCGGCTGCAAGACCTGCCCCCATTGCTCAAAGTTTACTGCTTGCATAGAATCATACACCACTATCTTCTCCTCCCTCAGGCACACCTTACAAACGACCCAATGCATCTGAGATAAACAACAAGGGAGTAGCACCTACATTTTCAAAACGTTAATCGTATAAGACCAATGTGAAGGATAAATTAAATAAAAATTAATAATATACGCATAATGCAAAAATTATTAATTCTCCAATCAAACTTACATTTTCTGCAGATTTCCAAGACATTTTACTGTCAGCCAGGCCGATAGCACAACTCAGCCAGGAATTCGGGACAACAGCTGTCAACGGATCAAACTCTTTATTCAGTGCGGTGTATTCAGCATTGAAAACGCGCACTATGTCTGCCTGTAATCATTAAAATTAAACATGTTATTTTCAAATAAATTAAATTAATTAAATAAACACGATCTCAACCTGTAACAATTAAATTGTAAATACTTACAAAAAAGTTTGTCCCTGTGGACTGCGTATCTACAATCAGTTGCCTCGTCCCACCACCCGCAAACTTTTGCTTTTTTCCTAAGGCAACTCAAATACGCATCAATATGAATCCCCGTCAACCTCTCATTCATATTTTCGATAGTACGAAGCATATCCGGGGTGCATGGCACCGGATATCCATCAATAGTGCGCCTGAAAAAAAAAAAAAAAAAAGAATTAGACTATATTTTATTACATTAGTAATCAAATTAAGATAATGTAATATTATTTTTTATTCATACCGGAGATTCAAATAAGCAGCTTTGTACTCCGTGTAGACATCGGGTACAGTCTTCGCCACCTGCTCTGCCATATCCTCCATCACCCGCTCCACCATTTTCTTTGATTCTTTCTTTTTCTTTTTCGGGGGTATGGGATCTGTGTATGGCGTCCTACAAGATGCTGATGGCTTAATTTTTCGCTTGCATCGCTCATGGATAAGCCCTCCCTGTAATTTAAAGCAACTCACAATTGTAAATTAGATTTTTAAACTTAATACGTAAGATTATAATGTAAAATAAATACAAAATATACCTGAACATCACCGATGTTTATATCTCTCACCGAGTCATGGATGTGATGATCCCTCTCAGCTCCTGAGTCATGCATATGGATAGTCGGGTCCTGATCAGCGATGCTATGATCCCTCCCTAATCCAGAGTCATGGATAGGGTCAGCAATATGAGGATCCCTCACTGATCCTGAATCATGGACATGCAGGTCATGATCCTGGTCCCGAATAGAGCTCTCAGCAGCATCATCATCCATACGCCCACTAATCTGTAAATGGTCTTCAACTCTTTGCAATCTCTTATCCAATTTTTCCAACATCCTGTTCTGTGATTGCTGCAACCCGACTATATGCTCCAATAGCTTCAGTATCTTGCCCACATTTGCCTGCTGAGGCACCTACATAAATAAAAAATATATAATTATATATAATTTAAACAAAATGTAAAATATAAATAAAATATAAATTATATGTTTATATATAAATGATATAAATTATTATATACACTTAATGTAAAATATAAATCAAATATGAATTATTTTTATATTTAAAAAAAATTATATCATTTATATATAAATATAAAAACTATATATTTATATATAAATGATATAAATTATTATATACACCTAATGTAAAATATAAATTATTTTTATATTTATATCATTTATATATAAATATAAAAACTATATATTTATATATAAATGATATAAATTATTATATACACCTAATGTAAAATATAAATTATTTTTATATTTATATCATTTATATATAAATAGAAAAAACTATATATTTATATATAAATGATATAAATTATTATATACACCTAATGTAAAATATAAATCAAATATAAATTATTTAAAATCAAATTCATACTCGAGGGTGAGATGGTCTAGCGGGCGAACTGCTCCCCGGTCGTACATCATGCACACTTTTCGTTCTCAGCTCCCTCTCTTCATCCTTATCCTCTCCCTCCTCCTCCTCCTTCTCTTTCTCCTCCTCCTCCCTATTTAACATATTCTCACTCACTGTCTGCTCATCATCATCATCACCCTCATCATCTTCACCCCCTCCACCGCCACTTTTCCACACTTTCTCTCCAACCAAATGCTTGGCGTTGAAGGACCTCCAATAATCTATCTCTCTCTCATCATCAGTGGGCACAAGAATCTTCTTCGATGCAATACACTACAATACATGTATATAAATATAGTTAGTATATTAAACGCAAATGTAGTAAACAAATTAAAAAAATTTATATTAATGTAGACACTTACAAAGTGAAGCTCATTCCTCCAATTATTTGTATCCTTTCTAATCCGCTTATTACAATGCCAATTCCTAAACCTTGGCAAATCCACATCGCCTGGTATTCTGTTCCCTACTTTATTGTCTAAGTATGGGAACATTTCAACAAGCCACCACTGTAATGCATATTAAACAAAAAGAAATATATATCATTACAATAAAAAAATAAATATATATTTAAACAATTTTTTGTTAATTAAATTTGTGAAAGTTTAAAAAGCCAACAAACAAAAAAAAAGTGTTGCTTTGACATGGTGGGTAAGTTAAATTGAATGCCTAATTTTTTTTCCAACTTTTTAGTTAATTAATTTGTTTAACATGAATAATATTATTGATTTTTCTTGTTTAATATTTTAATGATAAAATACATTAAAGTTTGACATTGGTATAATATTTTAACAATGTTTAAGAGTGATCTTTAATTAGCACTTCCTCTCACATAACAAAAGCGTTTGCGCATTTTCATTCTCTTAATGGTGACTTTTTAAAAATTCTACTAAATACATTTTTTTAAACTTTATTTGAGTAATTCATTTCGAAATAAATAATTGAACTAATGTTTTAGTTATGCAAACAAATTAAGAACCATGAATAAATATATATTTAAACAATTTTCATTCATAATAATAATGAGCATATAGTAAGTGTTGTACCTGAAATGCCCAAACAAATCCGTATAGATTAATCGTCCTTCCGTGGATAAGGTGTTCCTCAGTAATCACCTGTCTGAGGTGATGGAGAAGTATACTATATGTCAATGTACCCCACGGGAACGCATTCCACACTTCTACATCCTCTATCATGACCCACAACGCCTTATCCACCCCTTGACGCTCATCTAAACCATAAAATAACTGGAAAGCAATGACTAAATTAGCCAACTTCAAAGTGTCATCAACATCTAAATTCGCCCGTGACTTGATCATTAGTACAATAGCTTTCACTGATGGTGGACTTCCTTTGAACAATCTCCACAAAAGACTTTTTTTATCATTTTGTCGTGCCTTTATCGTATTTACATCGATTCGCCCGAATTGCAGCCCTGTTACCAATAAAAATTCCTGCTTTCCAAATCTATATGGTCGCCCTCCAATTTCAAACCACATCTCATCAGGGCTAGCACGAGGGATTTCTAACTCCCTAGCAAGAATAGTTGAAATCAAAGGGCAAACCAACAACTGATTATGAGATATTTCCATAAAATGTCTAAATGAAGTCATGCCCAAAAATTGCTTCAGGAGTTCTTTTTTTTCAAGAGCTGCTTTTAGACCAGCAATCTCTTTGAAGCTGCAATGTGTACTCAATGACATATCATCGGGAATAACCTGTGAACTCCATTTATAAAGAACCTGCATCTATACAAAACAAAAAAAATAATTGTAATAACATTAATTTAATTGACTATTTACTTTAAAATAACACTTAATTATTATTTTTTTGTCCTATTTTCATTAATTTATAAATCTAATTTTAATTAACAAATTAAATTAACATATTAAATTAACATATTACAATTACATTAAATCAAATTTAAAATTTAATTAATTAATTCTTCTTATTTTTATTTTTGTTAATTTTAATTTTTATTAATCACATTTATTTCATATTTTTATTTTAATTATTGGAATAATAGATTACATTTCATTTATTTCTAACTTTATTAAATTTTATAATTTATTAAACTTATTTCAAAAACCAATAATAATTATATATTTATTAAATAAAAAAAAAAACTGGGTTTAATTGTGTATTAAACCCGGTTTTGCACAAAACCGGGTTTAATGGATCCGGTTCCGGGTTTAATGCACCAATTAAATCCGGTTTTAACCCAAAACGGGGTTTAATGCATCAATTAAACCCGGTTTTGGGCTAAAACCGGGTTTAATTGATGCATTAAACCCGGTTTTGTGCAAAACCCAACCTCATTGTCTTCTTCACAAAACCAAACCTCCATTTTCATGTGTTATCCACCAAAATCCAACCAAAACTAATCTAATCTAATCATACTAAACTAATCCAACATCCATAACACAAACAAACTAAATCAACACTCACAAATTTCACATATAGAACTCAAACTATCAAATGGAGTTTGTCACTTACCGTCGGTAATGGAGGAGGTCGGTGAAGGTCCGAAATGGTGAGACAAGGCTGGCGATGGGCGGTCGGGCGTGATGGTTGGGCGATCGGCAAGACGCTCGCGGGTTGGGCGTGGGCGGTCGAGCGATCGGGCGATCGGCAAGGTTGGAGGAGATCCCAAGGCTTCGATGGGTGAAGACTCTCACCGACGGTTGGAGGACGTCGGCCAAGGTGCGAAACGGAGAGACAAGGCGGCTCGCGGTCGGGCTTGGGCTGTCGGCCGATCGGCAAGGTTGCAGGTCGGGCGTGGGTGCTCGGCGGAAACCGGGTTGCGATGTTGATTTGAAACCGGTTGCTTTTGCTTTGGATGATTTTGCTTTGGATTTGTTTGGTTGACCGGTTGTTGTGCTTTGGATTTGTTGTTGTTGTGCCATTTCAATAGATGGGGGCAGTTTTGTAATTTTGTGTTGATTTTTTGTTTTGAATTTTAGAAAAACAAGAGTGGTGTATGGTTAGGGGTAAAATGGGTAACTTGGGTATAGGAAGATATTAGTTTGTTTGAGAGGTTAAAATTGAATTTTTATAATTTGGTGATCATATCTGAATTTTCAGTTTTCTGATTTGTTATTTTTGGTATTTTTCACGTGAAAGAACGGCCACTTGTTATGAATATTTTGAAAATTAAAAATAAATTTAAAAAAAAAAAAGGACCTTAGCGATGAAGTCAGAATAATTAGTTATTAGGTTTTAATGTTACAATCGGGCTTCAGACACGAATCTCGTAATCTATGACTACGAAACCTCAGTGAATGGACCTTTAGAAGCACTTTATTGATTGTTTAATTTTCATAATTATGATTTTTATATTTCAAAAAAAATAATTATGATTTTTATATCAAGTAGTGTATATATTTTGAGTAGATGGCACTTAGCGTCGTTGGTTTAAGTGTCAACAATTTCATACCTTTAATATGATTCTACACCTGAAAATAATAATATCCCCCACCTATTTGTGTGGACTAGCCTCCCACCCTCGTGTGGACGGATCTTTCCCTTTTGGGAGTAACACACCGGGCCGCGCCACTAATATTCTCATTCTGGTTGGTTCCGATAATCTCTTTGGCCAATCCCAATCCTTAAAAATATATATATTTTTTTATGCTTTGCAAATAGATATATATATATATATATATTGATAACAGCTTTACAATTTAAAATATTAATCAATTCTGTTCAAAAATAATAATAAAATAAAATAAAATACTAATCTATTAGGTGTTGGCACCGAACTTTTTATCATGTGAAAGAGCTGGACTTGTTCATACCATGAGACCTAAAATATTATGTAGCAATTCCAATTATCTATATTTTAATTTCATTCAAATTTAGGTCACAGATTAGTTGTACATGCTGCAAGATTAGTTATTTTTGCAAGGTGTGTTAATCTAGACTTTTAGTGACATTTATAGATTTTTTTTAAGTGAATTACTTGTACAGAGTTCATGTATTTTCATTGATTTTTATAAACTTTATAAAATTATGAAAGACTTTTATAGATTTTGATTTCAAAATACTTCATAAACTGCTTAAAAAAAATAAAAACTTCATCAATATTGATAAGCTTTAATTGACTTCTAAAATAAAAATATATTCTTTTGACATGCTAATGCAAATTATACACTTTTTAAGTTATATTTTTCATCTCAAAGAAAATATTTTCTTTTACAAAAATCAAGCTAGTTATATATATATATATATATATATATATGGTTATTAGTCAAAATCTAACATATTATTAAAAAAGGCAAAGGCAAACAAAGAAGGTGAAGGCAAAAAGCCAAATCAAAACAAAGAACAAATATTAAAATTTTACAACCAGGCCATGGGAAAGGAAAGACAACAGAAGATTCGGTCAAAACCAACTTTTTGCAAATCAAACCTATAGCAGACCTTATTAAAAACCTTATGGGAAAAATCCAATGGGAAAAAAGCGACAAGAAAAAAGGGTATCCACCTCCTAAGACCAATACTAACTAAATCGCTAACAACGTTTGCCAAGAAAATCATTAGAGAGAACGAGACCCAAAAAATTTGAAGTCGTCCACCATCGAGTAGAGCAAACAAAAGAAGAAGAACGAGAAGTTAAAGCATTAGCAACAAAATTTTTCTCATGATAAATATGAGCCACCATGAAGTTCATATCTTATAAAGAAGAAAGACACCTCTCCCAAGCTAAATGCCATCGCTAGGGAACCTTAGAAAAGCAGGCAAGAATAATAAAAATAACACAAGCAGAATTACTCTCCAACTAAAGCTTCTTCTAGTGACTAAGTCCAAGCATACTGGATAACATGAATAACAATCGTCAATTCCACCTCAAAAGCACAATCAATCTCTAAATGAATAGTAAAAGCACTCTTGAAAAAACTAAGACAAGTCCGAAAAACTCCAACACAACCAACCAAACTAGGAGCCTTAAAGGCAGAACCATCGTTATTGACCTTAAGCTAACTCGAATGAAGATGAGCCCAAACAACCATTGTAATGCGGGAAGCCTTAAAAGGATAAGTTAGAACATGGAGCTTACATAGAGCTAAAAGATCATTCATCATCCATTGAATTCCACAAAACCTCATAACTGAGAGATTCTACCTTTTGAATAGAACACCAAAACAAAGGAAAAGGTACCACTAAAGAAACGACACTTACCTTCGAAAGTAGCATTATTCCGTGTAAGTCAAATAATTTTAAAAATTGCAATGATATCAACCATCCAAAAATTCTAAAGTTAAGAACAAAAATGAGTAGATATAGCAACTTACCACAAATCCATAACAGTTCTAAATAAAGAAATAGCATGACCAAACATAGATGATAAGGAATGTCAAAAAACTACCGCAAAAGGACAGATGAAAATCATATGTTCCAAACTCTCCTCAGCAAACCAACACAAAAGACAACAGAAAAGGAATATAAATCCACGACGTTAAAGAGCCAAATCAGTAGATAATCTATCATACATAACCCTCCAAGCTAGCATAGATCTTGAAGGAGAAATAAAAATAGCTCAAACATGCTTTGACTAGTAAAGGTAGGAACGCAATGATGCTAAGGAAGTATAAACACCAGTAGTGGTCACTTTTTCATCTGTGAAAAACATCCAAACTCTTAAATCAAAAGAAGTGTCAATAACCATCCACTCTTATCATCAATTAGATTCGGATGAGACATACAAACAGAAGGAGGAAAATGCCAAATGTCATTGTAGTATACATCTTCAATATGAGTCGAAAGAAGAAGCTCCAAAAGAGACAAGTCAAAAGTCTCATCCACAAGAGGCCCATCTATCCAATTGTCCAACCTAGTAAAAATTATGATATTTTACATATAGGGGAAATTACCCACAGCCTACTTGTAAATTTCATATTTACAGGCATATATAACTTCTTAATTTTTTTACAATGACCTCCCCTGACTAACGGATTGACTGGATTTGACCGTTAAATAATCTTTTTGACCATTTAAAATGTGTTAAACGACGAAATTACCCTTGAGAACTATCAAATTGTCATAGATTGATTTCGTAGCCAAATGAAATTACCAATATACCCTTGAAATCATATTCAACCAAAATCATCTTTAATCCCAGAAAACCTCTACTGAAAATCATCTTCAATCTCTCCTCCCTCTCATCTTCAACCAAAATTATCATCAATCCAGCAAAATCATCAACATCAATCATCAACCCAAATTTATCATTATCAATCAATCAACAAAAATCAGTGTTCAATCACAAAAAATTCCCTAAAACAACCAATAATCAACCCCAAAACAATAAAAAACAACCCAACTGATTCAAACCCAACCCAGGACCTTCAAACTGATTCGAAGAGGATTTGAACCCAACCAAAACCCAGTTCTGGGTTCAAAGGGTTCGAATCCTGTTCGAACCTAGTTCTGGGTTCCAAGGATTCGAACCCAGATCTGGGTTCGATTAGAAGAAGAAGAAGAATAAGAAGAAGAAGAAGAAGAAGAAGAAGAAGAAGAAGAAGAAGAAGAAGAAGAAGAAGAAGAAGAAGAAGAGAGAAGAGAGAGACAGTGACCAGTTAGAAGAAGAAGAAGAAGAGAGAAAGGAGAGAGACGATGAAGAATAGAGAGAGAAATGAGAGAAATGAGAGAAATGTGTTTTTATTTTAAATCATTTTTTAAATTTATTTTTTTTCTCAAACTAATCTCCACCATCCATCTTTAGATGGATGGTGGAGATCTAATTAAAAAATATTTTAATTAAATTTTTAATTTTTTTTTAAATTAATCTCTATCGTCCATTTTCAAATGGACGGTAGAGATCTGATTAAATTTATTTAAAGTTTTTAAAATTTATTTTAAAAGAAAATTAAAAAAATAAATTTGTTGGGGGGTAATTTCGTCTTTTAACACCTTTTAAACGGTCAAAGAGATTATTTAACGATCAAATCCAGTCAATCCGTTAGTCAGGGGAGGTCATTGTAAAAAAATTAAAAAGTGATATACGCCTGTAAATATGAAATTTACAGGTAGGCTGTGGGTAATTTCCCCTTTTACGTATATCAAAATTGATTAGTATACATCTCAAAAAAAAATAATAAAAATAAAAAATTGATTAGTACACTAGCTATTAGTAAGTAAAAGTTCAAAAAATTCATCAAGTATGCCATGAGAATAAAAGGGGAAAAACAAAAATCACATATACAAATATAATTAAACAAGCAAATTTAAAAGTTAAAAATTATTTCATATATAATTTATGTTTTACTTAACATACAATTTATATTTTGATCATTTTGCTACAATATCTTTTTTCACTTTTTAAAACAAAGTGATTTTGAAATAAATTTACCAACTTCTTATCTAATTTTCTCATATGTATATCATGTCATAATCAAAGTGAGAAGTGAACATTTTGGAAGAATTAAATTTTTGTTCCTATATTATTTAAAAATTTTACTTTTTAAATACAAATTCACTTTTGACTCTTGTGGTCATATAGGTTTTAAAAATGGATCATTTGACTCTCGTGGCTACATAAGTTTTGAAAATGGATCATTCTAGGGGGATATATTTAATCTAAAGTTTATTGCACGTTGATAAATATATATATATTTATATATTTCAATAATAAATTTTAGTAAAATTCATATATTCTATTGACTTCATATTGATTTTATTAGAATTCTTTAGGAAATCGAATGAAACTTGAGAAAAATCATAAGATTTATTATAAACTTTTTTCTCAATTAAAATCATTTTATAATCCATCCAAATCCATCACTTGAATCAAATATGTAAAGTCAATGACTTGTTTAATACACCAAGATTATATTAGATTCCATACTAATCTAAATTGAATACATCTAAATTTTAATGAATCTTATACAAATTTAGATTAAATATTATGTTTACTTGAGGGATTAAGAAATGAAGATAAAGAATGTGTATGATTGTTGGTATTTATTTGCCCTAAATTAATCCATAATGGGAATAAAAAATATAAGTTGCACATAAATTTGGGTTGTGGAATGAGAATACTATTCCCTCCCGTCCCCCTTAAGATTCTCATTCTCATTCATTTTTAAATATTAAAAAGTCTTTTATACCCTTATATAAAAGCCAAAAAAAAAAAAAAAAAGGAAATAACAAAGTGATAAAAATATATTTTATATTTATTAATGGTGAAGTAAATAACATTAACTTATTAGTAGAAAACAATTATTATTATTAAAAAATAGTTTAATACGCATAATATTATTATATAAAAATACATATTTCTTGATGACAAAGAAAAACCATAATTTTCTTTTAAATATGCTAAAAAAAATACATATTTTTAATCAAAAACATTTTTGTAACTTTAAAACAATTCATTCCGATTCCAATTGAAAGTAAACATTTCAAAAGAAATACTGTTGATTCTAATTACAATTTCTGCAATTGAATGAAACAACTTATTCTAATTTTGATACTTCAATCCAATTCTAGACAAATCCGATTCCAGACCATTTCGATTACGTGCAAGTAAATGCACATTTCAATTAAATCTATTCAAATCAGAATTGAATACACCCAAACTTTTAAAATATTTCAAATTCCAATTATTGCTAGATTGATTACACCCCTTTTAGTCCCTTTAACTGAAAATTTGATGATCAACATTAACAAAAATATGAGGAAAGACCATTTCACCCTTAAACAACTAAAACTACCATTTTACCGTTATGAAAGTCAGTAAAATTGAAAAAAGAAAAAAAAAATTCAGATCACCACGATCCATAACAACTTGATGGATGGTGGAAATTTAATTAATGTAAATTAAAAAATACATTAAAATTTACAAAAGTTGATCTCCACTATCCATCTAATAATTAGATGGATAGTGGAGATCAAAACATAGAAAACTTTTAAAAACAAAGAATACACAAAATTGGTTATATTGAACACAATTATGGTTTCCCAAAACCAATGTAACGACAAAAGTTAATATCAAGTTATCTGCAAAAGTCTGGAACATACTTTTTTAACACGATTATAATACAAATATCATAAGTGGGAAAGAACTTATTTGGGGGGAGGGGGTGGGGGGAGTTGGGTTTGTATTAGAAAAATTATGTACGAAGTACTTAGTACTATCATCTCCTAAACTTTGCAAATAGAGTCTAGTCCTTTCAGCTGAAATAGAATTAACAGCAAAATTAAATGGCGCAACCCCATGAAATCGGTTAGATATATAGGAAACTCCCTAGGCTTGGACATGTCACATGTTCAAACTTTCACAATTGACACCTTTACTTTCTCCAAAAAGATGTTAAATTTTTTTAATAGGAAACAAAAATAAACTTAAAAAGAAGAAACAGAGCTACTTGTGATCCACAGGTCCACTCTAGCAAAACATTAAGGAAAAAAAGTTCAACTACACAAACCTACAGAATTGTACAAAACGAAAAAAGAAAACTATATATCTCCCTAGTCCATTAAATTCATATAAAACTATCCACATTTTATGTTTTAGGATAAAAATGAGACTTGAACCATTGATCTCTTAGAATCAAGAGAAATGTTCAACTACTCCTGCGTATTTTAAAGGACTTAATGATAATTTAGGATAGATTGTTTCTCACATTTATAATCTTTTATTATCATATTTTAGAACAATCTTCCAATATCATTCGATATTTTATTAGAATTAATTCCATAAAGCATATATTTTAAAATAATAGCTTATGAATATAATAATAATGAAAATGAGTTATTATAAAAATAGTGAAATTTTCTTTTAAAAAATAGTGAAATTTAAATTTTAATAAAATATAAAATATAATAAAAAATTATAGGAAAAAAAAAAAAAGAATGGAGGAGGTTGACCCTCTTCCATTTTCTTGCATCAGGAGGTCGACGACCTCCTACAATAGGGTGGAAGTCATCGGTGGCCTCCATACACATACAAGGGTGCGACCTCCTCTCTAAATTGAATGGGAGGTGCAGTCTCCTCCCTTCAAATGACAACATATCGTGTCTATAATATATTTGTTTAGTTTCAACCCTAAACCCTAGAAACCCTAGAATAAAAAGGGTGATTGGCCCTTTTTAACTGATTTTTGTTCTATTTTATTATCATTATTTTTTCAACGTTATGAATGATTTCTATGTTAGTTTTAACTATCATTAGCATAGTTCGTTTTTGTTATTGAATTTTGAATTAATATATGATTTCTTCTATTTCTAGGCATGAAGAATTTGGATTCATTTTAAAATAAATAATCAAGAGTGCGATTTATTAAAAGATAGTATGGCCACTGCCCGATGAAGTTTAGTATTGTGTCACCTAAAGTTAGATGTTTTTAGACTGAGAAATCCTGAAATGAATGCAAAAATTAATTCAGGCAAACCTACTAGTCAAAAAGAAAAAGAACAACCAGCTTGACTCCGGCGTCTGCTATTAGATCTGGTTATCGTGAGGATACTAGACAGCCAACAAATATGACTTCATTAATCTGATTAGTTGCTGTGTCTTTTCCTGCTATGGGGTGTCATAAATCAGAATCAGCAGCACTGAAAGAACCTAAAGAACTTTATTTTTTTTTTAATAAAAATTATATTTAATGTACTTTGCAAGAGAGTTTTTCAGTGTATTAAAGTGAACCTGAAATATAGAATGAAAATTGATTGAAAAAAATATTAATTATAACTTGATTACATTTTAATATTTTAGTATCCAAATGTTTATATAAATAATACAACTAGAGGGGCAGGCAGGACCTCCAGCCAAAATAATTACCAAAAATGCTGCTCCCAACTCATCCATGTTCATCACAAACAGCCTACAATATACATGAATTATAAACAAGTCTGTTGAATGACAGGTGGACTGACAAATAAGCATAATAAATACTGCTCTTGCTATTACTCCTTGTTACGGGAAGAGCGGTCTTTCCGTTGCCCGCCAAGAATGCGAGAAATCTGCAGACCTCTGCTGAATGCTTGGTTGAAGAGCATACGAGTTTGGAATTCTGAGACGAATGGGAACCAGGCAAGGAACGCAACTGGGGTGAATAAAAGCAATCCCATTACAATCTCATAGCCACGAGCAAGTGTCCGAACTGATGGCCAGAACCCAGCTCGGTGAACAAGTGGCTTCAATGCTTGCGCAATCTGAAGAAATAAAAATGAGAATTAGCATCGTGAGTTAGTACTTGCTACACAAAGAGATAATATAGTTAAGAAGAGAGCCTTATGTGAGTTTAACAACTAAGTATTTTGATATAAATATGCATTTATGCAACTCATGGAGGATAAGCACAAAACCATTCAGGAAGTGAAAAGCTGAATTGAGTCCAAGATAAGTGTTTATAGCCCAGTTATATCCAACTGTTTATTTGTTTTGTTGGTTTGATACAGAAAATTAATAGAAATTAAAGCTAAAAAAGGAAAACCAGATGTGTGCAGCTGGCTTTGTTTAAGGGTTACTAATTATTAACATTCATGTTTAAGCGAGCTAGTAATGAGATCTAGTACAATCCAATCAACATAAAACTGACAAAAGTACGCAAAGTGCGAAGAAATCACCAAAACAATTACTTACCAGCAGCATTCCCCATCCAGTGGGCATGAAAGCCAGAATACAGACAATAATGTCTTGTGGGGTCATATGTGGAAGTGCAATCAAAGTAACCAGAATGGCAACAAAAGTCAAGAATATCAATCCCTTGATTAGCCGAAACATGAGTTGGAAATTTGCACTGAACCTTCGCCTTCCAACAGATACACACTGGAGAAGGAGAAGACATATTCATTAAACCATATAGAAGTTTTAGTCATTCATTTTAATTAATAAGAGATGCAACAGTCCAAGTCCAACTACTTAATTGTGACTTGTATGTCCAAGTAAGGCAGTAACTCAAAAGCATTTTGCATATTCTTTATCCTGTGCTTTTTTTTAAAAAAAAAAATTTACATCCGTCTCAATTGAAGGTGGCAAAATTTACTTTCACATAACACACCCGATGGATCTCAGTTGCCCAATCACTTGATCATCAAACAGTGAGGATCTCAAATTTACTAGCAAGTTCTCCCTTCATAAATATTTTGCATGCAAGCAGTAATCACTAAGCATGCTTTTGGAACATGACTAATATTATATGAAATCTAATAACTCACCTTCATCACAGACAAAACGAGAAAGATCACTAGCCATGATATGCCATATACCTGTGACCAAACAAAAGAAAATGATGTTAATTATGGTATTTCCATCTGCAAGATAAAAGCTAAATAGAAGTGAAGAGGGTATCAGTGGAGTTAAGGATATACCAGAAAACTTCTAGTGTGCTTTGTAATTTTCAAATGATACACAAGCCCATACTGGTAGATAAAGAATCTTAAAGCTAACACTATCTCGGCTACGATACCACGCTTTCCAGAATGACGAAGATGTTCTTGTTCCTCTTCCCACCATGATTCCCAGCTTTTTTCTGGTAGTACACCTATACCCCCACGATTATTTATCCACTTATTCCAATCAGTCCAATCATCAACAATCTTTTGCCACTCAAAACCAGATGGGTTGAACAAAAATGGAGCAAAGAGCCAAGTGCCCACCATAAACCACATTGATACTGTGATGAAGATATAGGCAAGTGCTCCTCTGTATGATTGTCCAAAGATTTGGTACACAATAAGCAGGATCATCATCTCGATACCCTTGACAAAGTGGCTTCGTGAGTATAGCCTGTAGTTATCAGCAAATTTGGCATGGAAGACAACAAATCCTCGACCTGTAGGCCTATACTTAGCACCTCCATGAAGTAAGGTCCTTCCATAATAATGAGTCTTTGTTCCAAGAGAGAAGGTGAAAAATACTGGTGCCAGTTGTAATTGCATCAGAACAAATTCGCTTAGAGCAGTCCGAAAACCTCTTTCCAAACCAATCTCCATCAACATAGGCAAGGCCATCAAAAATCCAATTTGGACAAAAGATTGAGAAGCTAGAGCCACTTGAAGAGACTTATTGTCTCGAATTGCCGGTTCTTTACTCAACCCTTCTTCAAGTCCACTCAGAACAAGATAGAGTCGGCCATACAGGAAAACATACACAGTGAGCACAGTAATCTGCCAAAGAAAATAAAAAGATGGTCTCAATCTTCGTGACTACAAAACATCTTCAAACTTAGAAGAACAAGTGTAACATACCAAAGTACTGAAGTAAAATCCAACAGTGGTGAAATAGCAAGACAGCATTCGGAAAAAGTCAAACCGATGTCCAAGCCGGTATATATCTCGACTTAATGTCTGTTCTCCATTGCCATTAGCTATTTTGGCCTCAAACATAGAAATCTGATTGAGACCCACATCCCTACCCTTCCCAACTTGTGTGTATTCATGATGAGTAACATTGCCTTCACGAAGTGTAGAATTGAAGCCTACACTCAACCAAACAAGAAGTAGCAGTAAGGGCCAGTATCATCTACAAAACCACAAGACAGGAAGAGAAATGCATTACAGATATCAGCATACCAGCAAATATGTCTTCACTCAAATTGATAACCTTGGATGCTTTACTGACACCTCCTCTGGTAAGGTGAAAGAGCCTATCGAAGACATCTGGATGACCATAATGGAACCGAACCCTAGATGTAAGCAGAAACAGAGATATAGTCAAACTTTAGTCAAACAAACGTAATGAAAAAAATTGACCGGAGGAAGCATCTATTAAAAGATGACTGAAGGAAGTACTTAGAAATAAACTGGCCTAGAGAATCCTACCATATGACAACACAGTATTGTTATATGTTTCGGCCATCAAAATTTTTTTATCATGTCGGAGAAACATTTGATTTATGCAAACTATCAAAGACTCAATGCTAAAATATGATCTTTTATTTGTCATCTCTTTTTGAGTTATCAAATGTTAAAAGCGGAGTATTACCAAGATGAAGTATTACAGCTGAGCTATTAAACATTGTTCAAGAGAGTATAGACATACTTGGAAAGTATTTTAATCACTGTCTGTAGTTTAACATAGTTCTTTATTAATTGACAACATAATTTTTATAGTAAGCACATAAATTTTCTAGTGGACTAACTCATAAAGCATAAAATGTTTGTGATAAGATACTCATCGACTGTAATTCACAAACGTGAATTATATATATACAAACATTAATACAGGAAGTTGTAAATCAGTAGAGCAGATGGTTCAATTATAAACAACTCCAAAAAACATTTGAGCTTCAAATCTTTAGCTCAAAGACCTTCATTTCAAATACTTTATTTAAGTTGTACAAAATTCCATTTACGTCTAGTTTTTCAATAAAGTTGGCCACCCAATTTCTCTTAAAAGTGGTTGAAAACTAAACCATCATAACACAAACAAGAATTAAACGTTCATAACTTAGTGTTTTCTCTTCGGGTTTGTCTTACCTCTTTTGGTGCTTTGAAAATGCCTTGTTTCAACATGCTAATTAAAAATAAACGATAGGAGAGTTTTAAAACATCGATAACTTACTTAAGAGGATTGGCTAACAGTCTCTGACCAATAGTTACAAAACTGGTCTCCTGATTAGACATGAACCAAGCAAGAGAAGAAACACTGCAAAAGTAGTAAAAAAACTGTTAAGAATCATCATAAACTAGGACAGAAATTTACAATCTTAATGAGAAGAAAATGATTATACCTTCCAGTAAATATATGCTCTCTAAGTCCAAGAATAGTAGGGTGCCTCACACCATCATGCTTTTTAAGGAATTCTTGCAGCAAATTCCTCATTTTCAAAGCTTCTTCCATGTAATTATCCTATAAAAATCAACACCTCAAAAGAATGACTATGCTACGAGAAGGAAGGTTTTTATGGTCAGAGGCCACAAAAAGGAATATATTATGATATTTATTTGGATACAGCATTTCTTCTGATAGGAAGTTGCATTGTAACAATTACCATACCTGGTTCATATCTATTGTTTGCAACCCCTCTCCTCGTGTGAATATGATAGCATGGTTTTGGTTTTCTGGCTTTCCCTCTCCCAACATAGCAGGTCCCGGAAGTTTTATTTTATAGATAACCTGTGTACAGACACAAGATGACAATGGAAAAAGGTATGACTATGATGTTTCTAAATTCATACATGACAAAGCCGAGGAACTAAAAATTTATCTAAAACAAAGCAAAAAAAAAAAAAAAAGAAATCACTAACTAATGAAATTCTTGGCATAAATTTTAGAAAATCCTCAGAAACTACAGAAGGATTAAACCAATTGTTCAACGCTTCAATCTGTAAGTTATGATTCCATCAGAGACATGTCAGTGTAGTGCCCAGAGAATCAATTCTGTATTTGATCCTACCCCTTCAAGCTCAAATGTCAAGTAACATTTAAATAATTTGGCTATTATTCTGGCTTGAGCAGATAATGGCATGTATGGTGTAGGGTGTCTAAATCAGCATCATTGCCAATAATATAATGCATGATTTCTCCAGCATTGACCAAGATGTGCAGCACAATAAGCAAGGGTTAAGCATAATTGTGTTGTCATCAAAACAGAAATTTGCACCTTCTTAATTATTTAAGAAAGTGTAGTAAATGTTCAATTATCTGTTTGTTTAAAGCAAGTCAGCTTGTGACTAGCTTTTCAAGGCAGCGTGATAGACAGTTTTCATCAGCAATTCCAAGAACCTATCTAAAAAAAATACGAAATTTCATAAAATCATTGCTAAATGGCTTCATCATGCACACAGTTAACATCTGGAATGTTTTTCTAACATTCGGAATTTCGGATTACAGTTACACATTAGTTTAAGATTTACCTGATCCAAATTTTGTACTGGCTCCGAAGAATCAATTGACTTAGGCACAGCCTTCACAAGAGCAGAGTAATAAACCTTTTGGTTGATCTTTTTTGTTCTGTCTTTGCTAGGTTCCTCAACCTCATCAATATATGCTACACGAAGTGAAGGGTATCTACCAATTTAAAGTGTATTAATCAGTCAAGCATAATTGTCATTTGTGATTCAAGGAGACATTAAACCCAAATATACAAATCAATCATGAACCACACAATGTCAGCCAACTCAAAGTACATAAACCAATAAAAAGTACTCCAATTAGAGTTTCAACAAGAAAGTGATTGTAACACATACGTGGTCATCAGCCTCAGAATGTCTTGTGCACGAGAATCACCAGATCGCTTGTGAATACCATATTGTTGGCATGAAACCACATATGTAAATTTCATATCAGCAACTGCTTGACACTGTGTCAACAATGACCTCTCCCCTTTGTTATCTTCTGTGTTTAATTCTACAGCCTTGTAGCCTTCCATCAAATCTAAGCAGGTATTGTAATGAAACCAAACAACAAAAACATCAATTTTTTTACTGATTAACGATAATTTGTTGGAAAAAATGAAAGATTATGTATATATATATATATTACAATGCAAGAATGAGCAAAAATTCTCTGTTCTTCCAGTTGAGAGCAGATACCTTCATGTTTGGCCATATCAAGAAAAGCCTGAAGCTCCAAAGCTTTCCGATAGTACATCATACCTCTTACTGAAATTTGTAATAAGTTTTAGAGTAAAGAACCACGTTGTGAAGTAAAACCTGGTGTGGTACAAGTCTGCATATAGAAAGGTTAAACACAGAAAGAGGCAGAGAAACGATACCAGTTCTGGTTAAAGTTTGGCCCCTATATGATGCCCATATTCGAAGTTTTTCTTCTAATTCATCAGAATCTTTCAGCTCTTCTTCATTAGAGCGCTCTACCCGCTCAAGGAAGTTCTTCCATTCATCTGCATGATGTTGAAAGGTGAAATGGAGCCCACGGCAGATAAAATGTTCAAGGCAATTAGAACACATAAATTGCATAAATACATTGAAGCAACAGATGGGAGCAAAAGATAAACCTGGAAAGATCTTTTGCAGATAAAAGAGGATTGAAACACCATCTTCATTTGGCTCTTCCAAATTATGCAAGGAGAAGAGAACATCCTCTGTGTAGTAGGGAGTTAAAACACTACCAAAAAGGTTATTACGTCAGAAATCCATGCAATAATTTAATCTGACTTCTACTGGAAAAAACTATAGTGCATTATCGGGCTAGTGACACTGTAATATGAAGCCTATGTCATGAGTCCAATTTTCACACACATTAATGTGGGAAGTTTGACAAATCTGTAAATAGTTTGGCTTCTCATCAATATGGATTTGATATTTTAAAAAAGAAAATCTGAAAATCCCAGAGTTTATTCTAATGTACAACATTCTATAATATTTTGTTGATCTTTGTTTTTTTTTTTTTTTTTTCGGAACATTGTTGTATTCATTTCTCTTTTTTTTTTTTTAAATTATGGCAAGGATGGGTAGATGATGAGGGCACTAAGGAGGTGCCAACTTAGTCAGTATGTCCTGGTGCACCAACCGATACCTGTCACCCGCAACTTTAACAAAAACAGTACTGAATGACAGATACAAAAAGAAACTGCAATTAAATGCACAATACATATGCCATAAGCATCACAAAAAACTAAAGATAAGATATATATAATATATCATAACTTCATAAAGGATATACATACTACTCCATATTAAGGACATATTAGTGCATACTTTGTAATTCTCAGTCAATGATGTACAGGAGAAATATGTCCATCACCAGTAATTCAAAAGGATATAATTTTTCCAAAAATAGTTTAGTATACCTTTGCTACATTCCCTCAATATTTGGACTTTAACATCTAGTCCCTACAATAACATAAATCATGCACACACAATGTTTTAAAACGCAGTCGGAGGCGCCACCTCAAGGCATGCCTCGAACTCCTCAAGGCCGAAGGCGCCCCGAGCCCGCACCATATTGGTGGCCGCCTCACCTGCTTGAGGCAGTCACCACGTCTGCCTCAGCCAAAAAATTCATTTTTTAACAATGTGGAAATATCTGGACTGATTTAATACAATTAATTAGGAGGAAGTTTAGAAATTATCAATAATGAAATAGTTTACCTTATTCCTATGTTATAGGGATTATGATTTGTACATCTTTCTTTCCTTAGAACTTGTTGGACACTTTTATATATAGACAATTAATTAGGCGGAAGTTTACGAATTATCAATAATGAAATAGTTGACCTAGTTCCTATGTTATAGGGATTATGATTTGTACATATTTCTTTCCTTAGAACTTGTTGTACACTTTTTTATATATAAGCTTGTCAACTGCTGTATTATGATTATGAATGAATATATAAACATATTATTCTCCCTCACTTTTGTTTTCAAACAATTTTTTTTTTGAAAAAACCTAGGCCTATTTAAATAGAAAGAACAATCCGTCCTTTCTAAAACATAAGGACATAGGGGCCCGACTACCCTTTCACTCTCTTCTCTTTTTCATTTTCAACCCTAAACCCTAGAAACCCTAGAATAAAAAGGGCAATCGGCCCTTTTTTGCTGATTTTTGTTCTATTTTGTTTGATACTTACATTTCTAACATTGGTTATTATTATTTTTTCAATGCTATGGATGATTTCTATGCTAGGGTTTTTTTTTTTTTTTTTTTTAATTTTAATTTTGACATTTCAAATTGAGGTGGCCGCCCCCGCCCCGCCTCGCCTCACCTTTCGAGTTTTAAAACCTTGCACACACACAAACAACCACGTCCCCACCCCATGCACCTACTTGTGCATAATGACAATTGTCATTTTATAAGATTTACTCTTTCAAGTCATATCATTAAGCTTACATTATGCTGATGAAAGTTAGGACCCCAATCTAAATCTTGTTCATGTGAAAATGATGGGTGCTTCACAAGAGAACTAATAGCGTGCACTATTAAAAAAGGCAACAAAAAAGAACTGCCCTCAGATCTACTACAAAAGAAAAAAAAAGTAAAACTTGGTTGGATTGTTTGACACATGGAGATGTGTCACCAATCATGATAAAAAAGCAAAGCCATGCCAAAGTGAATCAGAAGAAAGCTTACGAGAAAGAAAGCATGTTGCGAACTTTAGGTGCAGTGGGCATGTCCATGAACAAGGAATTTGAGAAGAAAGAAATGCGTCTTCTAGCTTCTAAGTTGGATGGCACATCCATAGCAGATTCCTTTGTAGTAAGCAATAGATAAAGTCGTTTGATCTGGCACAAACAAAGTGGTATAGAGAAGATGACAGTGAATTTAAGTTGTATACTGCATCTATAATTGTGGAAGCTAATGAGGACCCAACCTTCTCTTTCCAAGCTTCTGATGGTTCAATTGGAAACCTTATAGCTCCAGGAGAAGCAAATAGTTGCTCTCCAAGAGGCACCTTATCTTCATACGCAGATACACCATGAGTTGAGTCGACCAAACTATTCAATACAAAGATAAATTCATAAGAGGGGAATTTGAATATAGAGGTTCTTAAGGAGACAATCAGGTTGCAAAGTCGCACCTAGATATTTGATCCTCCATCATTATATCCCTCGTTGCAACCTCCAGCATGTCCTGGAAAAGAATTACAACAGAATCCCTGTCGTCTGCTTTATTTTCCATCTGCAGGTATCAAACCAATTAATTTAGGAATCTGCATCATACCCAGTTTAATTGAGACTAAAACATTTCCACGCTAGTAATACGTCAATTTACCAAATATATGATTAGTTTCACGAAGTGGTCATAGAGGTTGGGAAGAGCACTCATTTTGTATTCAATAATTACATCACCAGTTCCTATATGTTTGTCAACTTCAGAAAATATGTACTCTATAACCCTGAATAAAACACATCATCACAAACATAAATATGAATTGGGTCCAAAAATGGTACACATGAACTCACATCAATCTCATCTAATAAAAGTGCATCATGGTAAATTAAATCATAACTTACTGTTTTTCACGATTTCCCTGAACCAAGGAATTGATGATGTTCCTAAATGAAGCATAGCATTCCCTAACCGCACAGGACATATAATTGTCATCTTCAATTCTTTTTTTCAGCTCTTTATCTTTGCCATTGCTGTCCTTGGCCATGTCTAATGCTATTGGGATCTACAAAGCAGAAAACAAGTTAATATCTAGACGAGTTTTAAAACTTAAGTTTCAAACAAAGTATAGCACGACAAACTTTGCTAGCAAGTAAAAACGGAGGCCACTGAATAAGGTCCAAATCACGATCAGCCCAATAAGGAACAAGCAACAAGTCCATTTCCCTAAAAATAGAAAAGATATCGAGCTCAGTACAAGACATTAGAAACATCATAAATAAGATTCATATGTACACAAAACAAAAACTGTTAAGAGAAAATGACAAGATTTGTGGCAAAAATTATGTTTTCTATATAGCAACACCACATACCTGTTGCTTATAAGATCTTCCTCTCTGAAACTACTAATAATTATGTTCCACAATTGAGCAAATCTTGCAGCCTCTTTTTCTTTATTTGATGGGATCTGCAACAATCACCAGATGTGCACATTTGAGGCACGGACTCTTCAACAAACTGTGAAAACGAAATTATGAAGCAATCATAAATTCCAGTACAATATGTCGCAAAAGTTTAACCTCAGCGAAGTTGCGAGACAAAGTGGCCCTCAATCCTTTCTTCTTTGGCTCACTCCTCTCCTCTGGAATTAAACAGGCATTGAAAGCACCAGGCAGCGATTCAAAACGAGATCTCAACATTCCTAATGTCCGAATCTGTAAAGAAAAATATAAGTTAGATCAACAACACCTAGATACTCAAGAAGATAAAACAACTGAACATATGCCACTGCATAGGTTTGTTAAGAAACATAACAAGGGGACAAGGTGGGAGGAAACTTCTTTTTTGGGATTTCATCAATGATAAGATGCACACACTTCTATATATATCCATTGCGCAACTAAGGAAAGCATACTTAATCAGAACAAATAGTAACATGCATAGTTGCATACAAACATCACAAAATACATTTTGAAATATATCTAGTGCAAAGATAAGTTAAGTCTGTGACTTATTGACTGGAAAGAAAGAAATATAAAATAGAGAGAACAAGAAACATGAATGCAGAACTCCATATAGAATTTAGTGACTCAATCGAGTTCCACAAACCTCTCCAAGGCGACGAAATGCACCATAAATGCCTCCAAATAAAGTTGAGAATATAGCATACCATATCTGGGCATCCATAAAATAAACCTAGAAACAAAAACGTGCAAAATAAGTTACACCATACCAGCAGAATCAAACAGATGCATGACACAAAACAAGCATGACTTGTATGCATGACTCATACAAGGATAATTGGAGCCCACAGAGCAATCACAACACCAATATTGTTCTTCGCTGCAAAGCAAACAAGAAAATTATAAATAACCCCACTCTTACGCACAGATGAGATATATAAGTAGATCATGTATCACCATGTTCATTACCACGAGGGAAGAATTCATGCCAATGGAAATTAGTTATCTGAACACTCATGACACTTTTTGTTGGACCCACTAAAGGTTTTATCTGCAAACCGAAACAGAATTAGTACAATAGTAAAAAAGAATTAATCTCATTCTATAACAGCATAAAGTTGATTTTTTTTTTTTTACAGCACTTCTTTTAAACAAAATCAATACTTAGCCAAACAAATAATTTTGGGGCACCTTAGAGTAATCATCACTGCCTCAACCATAGTCCTGTTTGGTCTTAGTATGATACTATGATTGTCGAATGCATATATAGTCCTGTTTGGTCTTAGTATGGTATTATGATTGTTGAATGCATATATAGTCCTGTTCAGTCTTAGTATGATACTATGATTGTTGAATGCATATATAGTTTTGGGTTATCTGTTTATTGATTACCAACAGTATGAAGGAATGAAAATTTATATGATGAATGAAAAACAAACCTCAATATAGTAACTAAATGCCAACTTTGTAACTATTAGAAGAACCCAAAACAGTGTATACCTGAAAGTTCAAAGAAAAGAAAAAATATAATCACATTACATGCAGCTAACAATTATTTTGAAGAAACAGACCAATTGTTGGAACTTTAATTTCTTACTTGAAGAGTGAAAATGCGCTTTCATGCATTCCCCTCCCAACATAGAGCCGAGGCTGCAAGGTGCAAGGCATACTTACTTATAAATGAACCAAAGACAAACAATAAACACTGTTCTTATTTAGTCCAAATATCCACAACAAGATGCTAGCCTAATCATATCAAATGTAATAGATTATTAACAAGAAAGCCTTCAAACCTGTGACCACCACATCATAAGCATTACGATTCTGTAGTGTGATCTCTCCAGGAATCGGCGGACAAAGGGGAACAGAAACAAAACAGCAGCTAGCATATTTGGTGACAGATAGATTACAACAGCCAGTACAAACAAGGAGGGTGAATTTGCACCATTGCCAAACCAACTTTTGATGGTCTGCGCAATTCCTGGAGGATTCTCCCATGTATAGGCATATGTTACTGGTAACACTATCACCCAAGCAGCAGCTGAAACAACCTTTAAAATGTATCTCAACTTTACATGAAATGACATGCTCTGCTGTGCTTTCCAACTAAGGATTACATCAAGAACAGCTGCATAATGTACAATAAAAATCATCATATAACTTCTATTAAAGAGAAATCCAGTACAGTAAAGAAGTGGCAAAACTCTTTACAATAAATATCTTCATATAACTTCTATTAAAGAGAAATCCAGTACAGTAAAGAGTTTTGCCACTTACACTTGCATTTATAAAAATCGGCCAATGGCAAAATAATAAATAAAAAAACAAAACACAAAAGACAGATGCAAGTTTTCAAACTAATGGTCACAGCAAAAGGTATTTCAAGAATTTCATCAAAAATCAAGTCTATAAGTGAAATTGCAATGGCCAGAAGATCACACCATATGAGAAATTAAGAATACAGAGTTGCACTCAAATCACAGCCAAATGAAGCACGAACATTACTAGCAATGATTGTAGCCAACCATATGGCTTCAATTACCAGATAAACATATAAAAAACTGCCACCTAAAATCTATAAAATGAAAATATAACCAATGGAAAAACAGAAACTAAGAAGCAAAGCCGGATTCAGAGATATTTCATAAAGTCACTCACAGATAAAAGTTTCACACCTTATTAAACAGCAAATATACAATTAAAATAAATCCCATTGCCAGATGATCATAGCTTATTACAACTTTAAAAGATCCATATATCATCGCCACCAATGAAAGGCAAAACAAAAAGGCATAAACATTATGGGTATCAATTATAACCAAGCACAAGGTAACAAAAATAAAATTAAGTCCAAGCTTGAAATCCAGGCAGTTCAAATAGGCTCCTAAAATTGCACAAAAATCAAAAGGAAAGGGATATCCCACAAGAGCAAACGTAATTGCAAAATTAAAATAATATAATATGAAATATTTCAGATGTCAGAACTAAGGTATACCATTGTCACCTAATTCTCACCTAATTCTCATTTCAGATGTGAGAACAAGGTCAAGTTTCTAGTGTGGCTTATGGTTCATGGGAAACTAAGTAAGTGTGATGTCATTCAAAAAAGATTTCCTATTATCTGTCTTTCTCCCTTTCGGTGTGTCATGTGCAAGAGTTGGGGGGAAATTTTGGATCATCTCTTTCTTCATTGCCCAGTGGTTGGCTTGTTATGGAACAAATTGTTTTGTTTAATTGGTTTGAAGTGGGCCGCTCCTAAATCCTTATATTTTTTTTTAATGGAAGATTTTAAAGTCTTAGGAGGAGGAAAGAAGGCTAGTATACTTTGGTATTATTGAGTCTTCGCTATTTTTTGGGTTATTTGGGAGGAAAGAAATAGAAGAATTTTTGATAAAGTCAAAGAGGAAAACAACTTTTTAGGGGATAAAGCGTATTATTTATCTTCCTTTTAGGCATCTTCTAGTGAAGATTTCAAAGATTTACCATTATTTCTTATTATGGTAGATTGGAAGGCTGCAGTTCGTTGATTGTTTATTCCGATCTTGCTTTCAGTTTTAGTCTTTGTTTGTTTGTTTTTCGGTGGACTAATAGTTCACTTTTGTAACTTTTTTCTTTTTATCAATAAAGTCTTTGTTTCCTATCAAAAAAAAAAAACAACTACGTGATAGAACTGCAAACAAAATCCCAATTGGGAAAATATTCAGAACCATAATTGGTGCAATTCAAATCTAAAACTATGCACACCTCTCAACAAGATGCTCCACACAGGTAAATTATCAAGTATATCTCCATATAAACATATCCTAGGAAGATTTTGATTACATTTAGAGTGAAGAAGATTAATTTATAATTAATTACAGGCTATATCGGTACGATGATATGATAACAACTCAAAAACATGAAACTGAGATTTAAAAGCTTTTACTACCTTGACCAAGCTTCAGTATTGCAGCAGTTATGAAGACACTCAATACTTTTTTGAATACATCACCATCAAAAATCGCAGTTGGTTCTCCTGAACCATTCCAAGCGACTATAATCATAACCTTGCATGAAACAGGTATCATCAGCAATGAGTTGTATGACCAAATACAGGAAAGAAAAGTATGGGGTAAATCATACCCAAGAAAGGAGTCAGAGATACCTGTAAGCATAATATAAAGAAACTCCACATCCGATCAAAGCTTCTGAACATATGCCAGAATGAACGTATTTCTACAAAATTAACTTTTCCCATCCATCGATCACTAGAAACAGGCTTGCTGTTATCCTGAACATAATGAGATCCACCACAGTATTATGCTTGATTGATGGGAAGTATTTACTTCAAATTAAATCACGTGAGAACCTCACATAAAGTAACTTTGAATACTTAGTAAAAGGGAAATTTCCAATTACTTCCCCCATGGTTTTACACTGTTAAACTGTCACCCATCATAACCTTACCACCATGCATATTTGAATTCCATTTGCACATTATTCCGTGATCAGACAAATTAAAAAATGCAGAGGGCCACTTCTACTCCTTTTTTTCATATTTAAGTAAAACTAAACCTTTTATACAAGTCATGGAAGTGCATGTCATTCTACAAGCTGAAAACCACCCAAGAGTATCTCACACATACTTAATACATAGCTGTAGTAGCTTCAAGTATCTGTGTAACCCGAATGCATTTAAAGACAATACCATGAAAAACTTTCAGAACAGGAAAAAATTATTAACAATCACTAATTACCCCATTTTTCTCAAAGTTGAGTTGGTCAGCAGGCAGACAAAAGAAATCAGCATCTGCACGCATTGGCCAACCTAACCGAAAACAATCAACTGACCTGTAGTTGAAAATAATACATCAATCCCTAAACATACATTTAATGAAAAAAGAGAATACAATAAACAACAGTCTAATACCAGAAGTATTCATTTAAATCGTCATAATTTCTCCATTGAGAATGTTTTGATCTCCCTCGTTTGCTTCTTTCAGATTCCTGTCAAGCAACCAATTGTAAAGATATTTTTCCAACAACTATTCAGAAGGAAATAGAATAATATATAATAACACCATAAATCGAAATAAGTATCTAACATCCTACCCTTGCAATCACTTCATAGATAGGGGTAACAACTTTCGTCAAGAAAGCTTCCTCTTCACCTCCATAGGCTGGCTTGACATTCTCTCCAGTCATGGGACTAACATTTCCAGCTAGCATCCCATACAATTCAAATGCCATCTACAATAAGCAAAGCATACAAGCAGCACATAGATTGTCCATTAGAAAACTTATTTGGAGATGACCCTAATAATGCGTCAATAGCACCAAAACAACATTATCACCAATCTGCTACCTTTGGCCCTCTGTTAGTTAAAACATCAGCATATATATCATCTTTATAGAACTTTTCTACTACAATCAATCACTAATAGATTTTGTTTGGTAAGAAATAGGATATGATATTGAAAACAGAAGAACAAGTACAAAAGTGAACCAGAGGTCCACGGAAAGACTGAGAAACCAGCCTGCTGAGATAACAAAGATGACCCAGCACAAAAACAGAAAACCCCCAACCTATTGAATTACAGCTAACCAATTATGTATAATTGAAATTGTTGTAATAGAGGCCCAAAAAGAACCCCAAAACCTAACTTTCTCCCACAACTCCCCTCTAAAATCCTAAAAAATTCTCTTGTTCCTCTGTTTCCAACCCAAAACCTAACTTTCTCCCACAACTCCCCTCTAAAATCCTAAAAAAATTCTCCTGTTTCTCTGTTTCCAAATCAACCAAAAAACAGCCATTTTAGTGCAATCCCAGAGCACTTTCCCCTTTCAACCCCCACCCAACTTAGGTCCTTTCTCTGCTAACCAGGAAGTGCAGGTTCTATGATAATAGCTCCTACAGCTCCTCAAGTTTACCATAAGTTTGAGCTTGTTCCACAGGGCCTTCACTACCAGACAATGGAACAAAAGATGATTCAGTGATTCCTCTTCCCCTTTGCACAAAATACAGCAGTTAGGGGAATTACTCCACCTGGAATTTTCTTTTGCAGGGGGTCCGCTGTGTTTACTCTTCCCCATGCCACTATAATCAATCACTAATAGATAATTACTCAAGCTTAATTAACAGCTATAATTAGTTTCATCAATACTCCGAATAAACAGCGTTACCATTAAAATAATAAGGAGCCAATTTAATAATTGAGGTTGTAGAAATTAGAAAATACATTATAAACAAAGCATGACCTATGACACATGGCCAACACAGGTTCATACCAGTATAAAATGGCATGTGGATGTCACTAACTAGATCTTGCACAATTAAACTAATTAATACCAAACGCGATTAGAAGCAATATAATCATTTTAGTAAAAACATCCTCCAGCAATTATTAGAAAAAACTGGTGTATAATAAGAAGATGAGACAATTGGAAGACATACATGATGATAAATGTAGCAAAGACATTCCGGCATGAATCTCAGGTTTGCAGCTTCCCCCCATATTAGAAGATACAGACCCATGTACAGTAACTTACGCTGTTGCACTTCCTGTTGTATGGTCGGTAACCTGCAGGTTTTGAGCCAAGGGAAGATCAAAATAGCACAATAATTACACATGAAACCTCTTTTTACCATGGACCAATGACAACCAATAGGTTCTTAAACCTCAAAATCATATCCCATCAAATTTCTTCAGCTTAACATCATGTCAAATACCTTGTATTCATTTTGAAATTAGCTTAATTGAGACTCATATTCAGAAAAAAAATTATACCACCTAAAATCAACACTATATATGAAGCCAAGAATCATCAAGAAACTACATGAGGAGACTTACCAAAGACTACTTTTCCTGTCCAAGTACTTGCACCATTTTTTGTAATTTTTGAAAAGTTTCTTCATCACTTCTGTCAGTGCTCGATCATCCAACTAAACAAATACATGAACAAGGATATCAAAAAAATATGAAAGAGGTATAACTAATTTAGTTAAAGAGAATTAAAGATTAGATTAAATTTCTTTGTGTTTGAATCCTTGTGCGGTTGTGCTCATTTAATGAAGTTTGACCATGCATGTGAGGGGGGCATAGTACAATTCAAATACTATAGCTGCCTCATTCATATCAAAATAAGTTTTTTAGCATTTATAGTTCCTCAATAAACTTCAATAAAATCAAATGGCCTAACAGATTTCCAATTAAAAAGCTAAGTGACCACATATATACACAGCATGTCTTAACTCAGGCATATGAAACAAATCAGTGGAGTTCTATTAAACGTAAAAAAATGGGAGTCATTTATAGATTTAGCAATGATTTAACCAACACCAAGTGAAACTTAATATATGAACAAGATATCTGAGATAGAAACATCAACTAGAAACAAGTATCTTAGAATCAAACCGACTTAATAAAAACTCTCCTCAACGGTGATTGCCCAAGAAACGTCTGAAACATTATTGGCCATCCCTCATCAAGCAAAAAATCATTTTACAAGACATGTTAGCATGCAAAACAACCTTAGTATTATTAAAAAATAATACACATTTGCCAGGTCTGTTTAGGGCATGAGGTGCAGACTATTTCAGCTAAAGGTTGCCTCAACTGATCGAGCACAATGCACAGGTGTAGAACTACACAAGCCTGGGGCCTAGGTCACCTCATTCACAAGTATGAATCTTACACATTATTTAGAAAGAAAATTTTAATAAGACATTAGAACTTCAATATCATATAATGTGCATTGTGCAAGAAATAAAAGGGCAAGAGTACTAAGCACCATTCACTGTTTCCACGAACACAGTAACCAAAGACACAGAACATTACCCTAATACTATTTTTCTTAAATATGAGAAACAGAAAAATTTTTGTTAAAAAGGAATGTAAAAACAAAAGAGAGCATGATGACCACTAAAAATTGGAATTAAAATCCCCTAAAGGCTCGTAAGAAAAAACCTTGGGTTGTTGTTGATCAGGCTTTGGAAACTGTCGTATGTGCACATTTGCAAGTAATAAGATGAGGTGTTCCCTTTGATTTGCCACATTATCTTTCTGCATAGAATTGAAAGTGATGATAAGCATAGCTAGCTGCATAGTAGGGGAAAAAAAGGAATTGGCTCTAGGCCATATTGTTCTTTTTTATTAATTTCACCTGAAAACCAAACATCTCCTGAAGCCAATCTAGAATATCTTCATCCTTTTTTTTCTTGTGGTCCTTGGGCCATGGAAGGCCCCTGGTGTTACGAAGGGCAACAACAGCTGCTATAATCTGCAGAGTATTATTTATAATAATGGTACTTCGGTAAACCAAGCAAAGGCTAAAAGTGGAGGATGAGACAAGATGAAAGGTGGAAACAAACCTCAGGATATCTCATAATTGCCTGGTTTGCACTATCCGGATCCAAAGGAAGGATATTGAAAGGGACGTAGATCTGAGTCTTTTCTGCAACCTTATCTTGGGCCTCCAAAATCTGTAAAATTGGCAATCATACATACTTCTATCTGTCATTTAACTATAATCAAGCATACTCAAAATGTATTTTAAGTTCCTAACATTAAGGGTATGTCATGTCATGTGGTTTTACCTCACGATCAACTTCCATAGACTCAGTCAAATTAACAGCTTTTAGGACCTCAAAGAGAACATTAGCAGTTTGGTATGCCTTTGTGAGCTGTGCACTGGGCATAAACCAGAGAAATTGTTATCAATACAGCAACAAGAATAGCGCTTGTGATCCTATCACATAAGGGATTATCATGTAGAAAATAATTTATATGCCATATGAGTTATAACTCACCGATCAGCTTTATCAGCAGCATTTTGCAAGGCTTGGATATATTTTTTGTAATAATGCTGATAGAAACTCTGCATTTCACGTGCATCACTTTTTCTCCCTCTTCTAGTTAATGTTGGATCATTCTCCTACAAACAGCAAAAAGATTCACATTTTCTTTCAAGCATATATTTAACACATAGGAAGTGTTTTGGTTCAATGGATCAAATTTGCATATGTATCAAGCCTTGTAGAGTACAACACAGATTTGAAATATTATATTCAAGTCAGTTACATAGCCCCCATAAAACTTTAGCCCTAACACGTCTCAGTCACTCCATCAGCAAAATTAACTTGTTGAGACCCATCAACCTGATGCTAACATCCAGCCCGCTTGACTGAATACATAACTTCAGTTAATTAAGTGTGGCCAAGCATGATATGTTGGTTTTCTAGTTTTAATTACAGTTAATGTTTATCACTCTTCAATGTACATAATATTAATTGCTTTTATCTCTTCAGCTCAGAAAGTTAAATGCAATTTTTTTTTTACATGTTTAACTTAGAATTAGTGCACATATACACAAATAGCCTACTAGATTAATTTTAAGCAAAGTGTAACATCCAACATCGCAATTCAATTTGGAAAATAGCACATTTCTTTTGTCCGCAAATCATTGTCAAACTAGTAGTGATTTTGGGCAGATCCACTCCATGTTCAAAACACTAAGCAATGTGAATTTGATAGTAGATTAGATCTACAAAATTCTTCTCAACACTGTATTGCAAGTCCATTTCTCAGTAGCTTATAAAGAGCATCTATTAGATACATTCAATCATTGCTAAGGGTAACAAGGAAACCAATTACAAGGCACCCAACATGATAATACATACCTTTTCAAGACGTTGAAGGAGGGCAGTTTTAAATTGGCGAACACCTCGTCCACTAGAAGTGGGATCCAGCCTATGAGCTTTCTCGAAGGCATAGAAACGGCCTACATTCAGAGCCACAACATGTGTGTTGCACTATTAGAATCAAAATACACATAGAAATGTACTGCAATGATTTTCAAAGAATGAGAAGGTCTATGATATTTCCCAAGAGCAACTACACAATGAAGCATATGCAACTTATTTGAACAAACTGCATTGGTGTTTTCATTCCACAAATCCACTTCCGCAATGCAGTGTTCTACTGAGCACGCTAGTATGCAGACACTCAAGATGCACCAAAATCCAGACCTGCTCATGCAATGAAGTTTTGGTACAAAGGCATAGTGCAAGCACAAGTGTATGCCAAGAAGGTTAAGCAACATAATTTATATAGAAGACAATTAAAAGAAACAAACAAAAAGAACTCAGGCACACATAATGAATACTTGCATACACAAAAATCAAAGTTTTGTTTAGCTTTCCAATATCATATGGACATGTAGACGCTAACCAAACTTAGCAGACAAAATCCACAGTGAATGAGTTCTATGAGCTAGAGGCCCCCGAAAAACATACAAGATTAAAACCCAATTAAAAAAATATAAAAAAATAAAAAGATAAACTTCATAATCCAGCTGAACTTACAGAGGTAGGCAACTCTTGGGTTGCTGGATTCGACTTCATTAGCCACACGGAGAATTGGTGCGATCTCAACAAGCGATGAAGGCACAACCTCACTATCAAACATAGACTCCCCAAGATTCCCCGCTGTCTGTGTCCGTGTGATCCGCCTACTCACAGGCGGTTGTGGGGAGGGCTGATCAGCCCCTCCTCCACCTCCTCTTGACGACGACATCTTCCTTCTACCAAAACAATCTCAGAATCCAAACACCCCCCAACACCACCAATTTCCCTACAAAAATTCCAATCCAAGAATCACAATCCAAACCCTCTAACAACACACACACACACACACACACACATACAAAATACCTCCAAAAAAAAAAAAAAAAAACTCAAGCATCACAAACTCTCCAAGATTCAAGTCCAGTGAACAACAACTTGAACAATTAACAAACACACACACACACAACCAACACACTGTAAACAGATACATCACCAGCAAATACAAACCATTCACATTACCATTAACATTACACTAAAAAACAAAAAAAAAAAAAAATCTCAACTTTCATGCCAAAAAATAAAAAAATCCAACTGATACACTAAACCAAACCGAAAAATCAAAATCAAAACATTTCATTTCCAAAAAAAAAAAAAAAAATCAAAATCAAAACTTTACTTCAAGAAACTAAAACCAAGTACAGAAAAACAAACACAATTACCAAATGATTCGAACAAGCACTTCTTTAAGGTTCTAAATGCCACCACATCTGCACAACAAATCCAGCAAACGTTTCAAAAAAATCGTAAAAAAACAACTTTTTTAAAAAAAAAAAAAAGAATGCAGAGAGAGAGAGAGAGAGCGCTACTTACAGAGTGTAGTGAGAGAATGGAAACCCTAAAAGTGTAGAGAGAGAGAGAGAGTGCTGCAAGTTTAAGCTACTTCGCGTGAAAGGAAGAGAGAGAGAGTAGTGAAGAAGATGGAGCTTAGAGTGGAAGAGAACTGACCTGTGTTTTTTACTTGAGGTCTTTGGCTTTTTGGAAAGAGGCTTCGATATCTGAATATTAACGACATTGCCACTCTTGGAAAACTTTTGTTCCTTTTTGCGGTAAATTCATCTGATTTTGGTAATTTTTGAGTTTGAAAGAGTCGGTTGTTCCTTTGCGATGGTGCATGGGTTTTTCCTTTTCAGTAGATTTTGTTTGTATTCACTTATGGATTTTTTATATCAAGAAATTTCTTAAATAATATTAAGAAGTAAGATTCAAATTTAATTTCATGAAAAATAGGAAACTTAACATTTTAAATAACATGTATTGTATTAATTTATAGATACTGAACAAATATTTTTTATTTTTATCTTAAAGAACTTTCTTTGTATATTTTAGGAAAAAGTTAAATGTCTTCCAATACCATGATACATTATTCACTTTACTTTCATTATGAGATGGTAAATTTTTCTGTATAATATAATTGGGATGAAAGATACATATTTAATAAGTTTATACATTTCTTCTTGATTTGATGGCTATTATTTAAAAATATATCATTTAATTTTAACATATGTTAAAAGAACTAATAAAAATATTCTATATTTTTTTTATGAACATAACAATAAATTATTCAGGTTTTTAATCTTTACCATATCCATTGAATAGTTATCTATCAATATTATAAAATAAATATAAAAACCTCAACAGCGAATATACTTTTTCAAAAGAAATCTTTGTCTTCTTACATTAAAGTGATGTAGACCCAACCCATACACGCAGAAAGGGAGAGTCGTTGATTCACTACTCCGGAATGGTAAATATCCACGTGTTTGAGCGGCAGGTTTTTGTCAATTCATGTCTCCAGAGCCACTGGCCAGCTGAGGGCATTTTTGTCCTCTTGGTTCGAATTTGAAAAAAGTAAAAAGATTCTAAAAGATGCAAAGCTACGTTACGTTATTGATAACCAAGAAAAGAAGCCGTTTTCGGTGACACAATTGGTCCATTTTACCCCCACCAAAACTCATTCAATTCCGCACCACCAACCATGCTTATCTTTAAAAACCCGAGGTTAGAATGGTAAATTCAGCTCGAGGGCGGTGCCCCTACTGTTTAGAATTTGGCACCAACCGTGGGTGATCGGGTATTTGGTGGTAATGTCAGGGGCAATTTGGACTTTACACAGGACGACGATGCTGGGATTACGGGAATGATCTGTCGGTTTTGTTTTGTCCGAAATTACTTTTTCTTTATAGTTATGGTTGGAGCCCACGATGGCGACTGACTAGGCGCCAGAGAGGTGGGGGCCACTGTTGGTGACGTGGCGGTCTCATCTGCGGCTTTCAAAGCTTTTTGGCCATTTTAAGTGGCCCTTTATTGGAATAATTTTTTTTATTATTAATTTATGTTAATTAATAAACATAATTTCAGTTTTTTAATTATGGGATTCAAAAATGTTTTGAAAAATTATAGATTTAAAATATTTGTTAAATGTTTGTGTTGTGTTTTGCAAGTCATTACTTTTTTTTTATTTATTGATAATAGACTATAATATTATTAAGATCAATTGATATCAAATTTTAAAACACAGTTCGAGTTTCTATCCCAAAAATGAAAAAGTGCAACTTATATACAATGAGAAAAGTACCCACAAATTAAAGGGAATGGGTGAGCCTTGAACCCAATACATAGGCATGGGTGAGAGGCTATATTACCACTCCAACACCCTTACTTTACACGTAAACCATTGCCTTTTAAAATCACAATATAACATATTCGTCACATATTCCACCATTAGCATTTTACAAATGTGAATGTAGGATTTACTCTTTCTTATAAATAGTGATGAACATATTCCAACAATTTGATCTATTTAATATCAACTATTGATAAATTCAACAAATCTATGTTTTGTTGGTATTAGAAAAAAACTATGCATATTCTTTGCAATAATATAATCCTTATCATCTAAGAACTTCTGTCATTAAAGCGAATCAAGAAAGGTGTGTACATATATATATAGTGTTATGGGAATTATTAAATATTAATTATTGAATTATTATTCAAGGAATTGTTAAAAATCCAAGGTTTAAAAATTAAAATAAATTAAATAAAATATTAAAAGAAAATAAATTTCTCTTAACCATCCTCTTAATTAAACAATCATGTAACTTAAAAAAAAAAAAAACCATAATTCATATACAGTAGTTTAATTTACAATATAGTAGAAAATAATTGTAATGTAAATGGAGACTAGTCCTAAGAGCATCTCCAATAAAAGGTTTCTATTTGTTTGGATTTCTTGTCTCATAGGGTGAATGGATAATGAATGTAAAAAACTCTCACAAACGCAATCATCTAACCAAAATATGGAGATGATTTGGCAAATTTCTTTTAGAGAACATGGAGAGAAACTCTAATAGAAACGCTGACCAAGATTTCTAACCAATTAAAAGATATGAAGATTTATCTCACCCTTCCTCATTTTAATTGTAAAATAAAAAGAAGAGAGAGAAATACACAAATTTTATTTTGATTGGTTAAATATTGATATATATTTTTTGCTTTTAATAATTACGTTTGAGAAAATATTATACATTTTTATGATTTTTTTCGAAGTGAATCCATATTAAAAAAGTTGTTGATACGTCATAAATATAATCTCAAAAATATATAGTAGCATAGGATATGCTCTAAAATATCTAATAACATAACATATGCAAATAAGTTATCACATTGGAAGAAATCTTATTTTTTAAAATGTTGCCTTTTTATAACATTAAAATGTAAACCAACGTTCCCAAATCAAGATGTGATTATGCTATGATCCAAAGACTTCTTATTTAATAATAAAATATCCAATGATTTTAGTAATTGTTATCTACATTTTTGACATTCTATGTTGATTTATCTATCATATGTCCATAAGGAAAAGAAGCTTCTATCCATTTTATTTTGAATTTTTTCAGAAATCAGACCAAATGTCTTTCCTTTAATTATAGCTTCTATTTATTTCACCAAATGTTATTAAACTAAAAAGAAAAATTACGACACACCATTTACTAGTGCAGTTAGTTGAATATCTTCCCACCTCATATGAGATTGGGGGTTCAATTCCTACTAATGAATGTTGTCACTGGTGTGGATAGTCTTCTCTCTGGCTAATTGAGTAGTTAGTTTCTTTTTTCTAAAAGTAGTTATTCAGACCATTTTAATAATATATAATCTCAACAGGTTTCGATAGTTCTCTGACTCATAAGATGTCAATTTAAATATATATATATATACTTCTATATTCTTATAAGTAAAATTTATGGCAACTTTTAGTCAAATAATTATATATTTATCATTTCACATGTATAATAGAGTTTAAATCTCCCATTTACTTATACAATTGCAAGGGTAAAAATATATATATATTTCTATATTATTATAAATACATTTTATGGCATTAAATTCTAAACATTATATATATCTCATATCAACTTTTGGTCAAATAATTACATAATTGTCATTTCACATATATAATAGGGTTTAAGTCTCCCATTTACACACAGAATAGCAAAGTTTGAGAAAATCGCTGCATTGCATTGTTGAGAAAAGGTTGTACTCGTATTGGTTTTTTGTGGAAAAAATATTCAATATATATTTTTTTAAATACCATCTATGAAACATTGTATTATTGAGATTGTTATTCGGATTGTGGTTGTGTTGTTTATTTGTGTTAAAAATATACGATACATAATGTTTTAAATATCATCTATAATGCAATGACTCGAAAGTTGAAACTAAGATATTTTAATAAGCATTTTCTTTCTCTAAGCTACATATGTAGGACAATATACTATCCATCATTTTTAGATAAAATATTTCTTACCAAATTCCTCCAAAGAGCTTTTTTTTTTCTTTCTCTCTCTCTCTAACATTCAAATGGTAATA
The DNA here is from genome assembly GCA_021234005.1 of Nephelium lappaceum. NCBI lineage: Eukaryota > Viridiplantae > Streptophyta > Magnoliopsida > Sapindales > Sapindaceae > Nephelium > Nephelium lappaceum. Next base: position 8,998,061 of record CM038009.1, read on the forward strand.
GTAAATGATGGATAAAGAAGGGCTTCAATGAAATAATGTATTGAAAAAGGCCAATGAGCCTTTTCCCTTTTTTCCATCATTTCCTTTGGGAGGACCATATCTCCTTTGCAAATTGTCTGTTGTAGCCTACACAAGTAAAAATGAGGCTTTGCCTACTTTTGCTAGTCTTAGATACATCTAGTTTTTTTAAAAGGGTAACAAATTTCAAAATAATAATAAAAAAAAAAATTAGTCAATTATTTGGCTTGAAGTTTGACCGAATAATTTTTCTTTTGAAAGAAGAGTTAGAAGTTTGCCAACACCCGACGAGATTAAACATTATTTGATTTGTATATTTACTCTTATAAGTGGAAAATGACTGCTCTTATAATAGAAAAAGAAAAATACCACATGAGTTATAATGTAAGCATTTGGTGAGATTCAGTCTCCAACCTCTTAAAAGATGGGAAAATAAACAATCATTTGTGATAAAAATTTTCTCTTACTTATAAAATTTTTGTGCTTAGCATAATAAATCTGATAACAGCTATCATAAAAAATTATTATTTATTACCGCGCAAGGTGATTTGATGGATAACCGTGCTTATTTAACTTAATAATGATACAAGGTTGCATTGCCCATCATAAGTAATATGTTAAAAAGAAAAAACAAAAAACTTTGATTTACTATTTAATTTTTTTAATTTATATAACTTTTTAGTGCAATACATTACTTTTAATGTTTTGTGATTGACATCAAACCAAAAAATAATCATAATCCTTAACTAAAATGCATTGCTGATAAGCAAATTTGGTTGATTTTTAAAATTTTAAAATCTCTATGAAAGTTTAACATTGTTCTCAATCGAAAAATTATTAAAACCTGAAATTCTTGATTTCAAATGTGTTTGTATACAAGTGATTAAGAGGAAGTGGAGAAGACTAGTTATTCAACTAAATGAGAAAGCTTTTTCATAAGTATAAAAGCAACTACAAACATGATTGTTTAGGAGTAACCTGTTTTATGATATACTTAAGGGATATTATGAAAAACCGTCCTGAAAAGCAAAATAATCAACAATTACATCCGATTTTATTTTATTTTTTGTTAGGTGAACAACACCGCCGCATGGTCACACCCCACCTCCCCCCCCCTTTGGCCCCCCCTGGACCTTTGATTTTCTGTACTAAATGTAACATTTTCTGTCCAAAATTGTGAATGACCAAAATACCCTCATTACGATCCTATAAAATTCCTATTATACCTTTCAAATTTATGAAATGACTAAAAATCATTTAAATTATTAATTAATTAAAATATTAAATAAAAAATAACAACGTTTAAAAAATAAAAAAAATAACACATTTTTTAAAAAAAAAAAAAAAAACACCTAAACCTTATTCCCTTCCATCTTTTTCCACTCTATCTTCTTCTTCTTCTGCTCTTCTTCTTCTTCTTCTTCATCTAGAACTCTTCTTCTTTGGATTCGAATCGAATCCAGAAGTGGGTTCCAATGAACCTAGTTTCTCGAATCGAATGGAACCCAAAATTGGGTTCAAATGAACCCAGAAACTGAGTTTAATTCGAATCCAAAAACAAGGTTTGTTAGTATCGACTTCTAGATTCGATTCTAACCTAGTTCTAGGTTTGATTCGAACCCAGAAGTGGGTTCCAATGAACCCAGTTTATGGGTTCGATTCGAACCTAGTTTTGGGTTCGAGAACTAGGTTGATTGTGGGTTTCTGTTTTTTTTTTTTTTTGGTTGATAGGATTTTGATGTTTTTTTTATTGTTTTGGTATTTTGAGATTGATATTTGTGATATGTTTGTGATGTTGGTTCCATCGAGTTTGGGTGATGTTTATGATGTGTTTTGTGTTTAGGATTTTAGGATTGATGTGTTGAATTGATGAAGAGATGATAATTTTTGGTTTAAGGGATGATAAGTCTGCATTTTTGGTATTGGATTTTTAAGGAAAAGATTTTTTTTTTTTTTTTTAATTTTCAGTTTTCAAAGGATTTTTTTTTTTAATTTTTTTTTAATTTTTTAACAATTTTCCTCATTTTTAAATTTTAATTATTTTATTAGATTACTATTTTACCCTCAAATATTAACACCGATTGGTTTTTTTAAACAGTAGAGTACAGTTTACCTAATAAAAAAAAGGTTTAATTCTCGATTATTTTACTTTTTAGGGGAGTTTTTCGTTATGTCCATATGCTTAATGACAATATTAATGTGTGTGTGTGTGTTAAAGCTGATTTTTTACAAATTACATTGGTGTAATTTGTTTTTTAAATTATCTGTATAAAGAATTTATTAATTGCCCAAAAAATATACTATTACTGTTACGAAAAACCTTTTGTTTACAAGCGATATTGTCAAGCACAAACAAAATTTTAGTGAAAACTGATTCTTAAAGTTATTATTTCCTTCTTGTAATTAATGACAATAGAATATATTATCACCTAATAAGTGCAAATCCTGGTAGTGGCAGTAGGGAGTATATCAGTTTCAGTTGCTGTTTTAGAAAAGGACAAGCTATCAATTTGAACTACCATTTAGTAAAATATTCAATTAAAGGTTTTTCTCTGTTTTTTTTTTGATATACAGTTGAAGATTTATTTTAAGTCAAATAAGATGGCATTTTTTATTAAAGTTAACATTAATGTCACGTCTCAACAAATACACTCATGCAGGTATACTGTTGATTATATCCAACGTGTCTCCATCACATAATAGAAGTACTGATAACGATGCAATTCCTACTCTTATCCTAAATTCTTTACTCTAATTTCTATGTCCAATTACCAAAATTAGACGCAAAGCTGTAAAATGTTTACGAAAGTTGTATTTAGGATTTGTTTGGTACATGAGATTTGGGGTAGAATTGAAATTCATTTTTTTCCATTCTCCCACATTCGATGTTGAGAGCCAGTGATGGGAATGAAATTTTTTATTCTCAACCCTCTTTCATTCTCATTCAACTTGAAAAATGAAATCTCAAGTTGAACTATGACTTTCCAAATTTTCAAGTTCATGAGATTCCCTTTTTTATTTTTTATTTTTACTTTTTCATTTCATCCTCTCTCTATGAAGTCACAAACTTTATCTCTCTCTCATCTCCACCGCACCGACCCACCACCACCACAAACCACTCTTTATCTTTCTCATCTCCTCCTCAATCCAAACAAATTAGCAACGACAATAACTTCTATACCTTTTTTTTTTTGTCCTTTTAAGCCGGGATGTGCTCTGGGTGTCTGGTTTTGGGTTCAATGAACCTGGAACCCAACGAACCTAGAACCAGATGGTTCTAGATTCGATAATGAACCAAAAACCATTAAGTTTTGGATTCAATCAAAACCTCTATCCTGATTTTTTTTTTTTGTCTTTTTTTTTTCCTCCATGTTTTAATGTTTTGATGTTGTTGATGATGTTGTTACGATGGAAGATGATGATATTGATGCGTTGAATTGATGATATTGATGAACTGTATTTACTGATGTTGAATTGTGGAAGATGTTGATGAATTGAATTGATGATGAAATGATGAACTGTGGTTTTTTTATTTTTTTTTTCAAATTTTTTATAAAATTAATTTTATTCCAATTCAATCCTAACCTACATCAAACATGATATAATATAATTTTTACTTCAATCTCAAATTTTATCAAACATGAGATAATGATTTTTCAATCAAATTCAATTCAATCTATTATAATCTAATATATTATATTTCATTCAAATCCTACGTGCTAAATGAAACCTTAGTGTATAATTCATGCATATGTAGTAAATTTCACAAGTTGTATTTAGTGTACAATTCGTGTTTATGTTAAATAGACTTCACAAATTTTGGCCTAAGTAGCTCACACAATAAGACATCTAAATTAAGGATGGGAACAGATTGGCTCAGATCCGGGTCGACCTACCTTAAACCTGACTATGAAATTTGAGAGGTGCCTCAAGCCCAACCCATGCCCCCAAACATATTGCTATTTTTCACCCCAAACCCAAACCCAAACCCAAACCCAAGCCCAATTGGAAATGCTTGCCCTGAACCCGACTTATTGACTAGATTTGATTTTTAACTAATAATATGATTCATAAAAAAAAAAAAAAAACAAATATACAAACAAAAGAAAAACACACATTTAAACTTTCAATAATTCAATTTAATTACAATATAACATCACATCTATATAATTATGAATATAAAATTCATAAAATACACAAATCTTTTAAATACAAATACAAAAGGTTTGTTACATTACAAATGTTTTATTATAAACATCAAAAGACTTGCTATATTCATGATAAAGTTTTATTACACAATCCAAAATATTACTATTACATAGCCATTAAGGATGACCCCGAAATTTTTTAGGGGTGCTTTCAACCTGACCCATGGCCAAACGGTCAACTACTTCCTACTCTAACCCATCCCAAATAAATTAGGTTCCCCCGGACTTGAATTGAATCAGGTACTTTTGCAACCCCTAATCTAAATAGACCGTGTGCCAAGCATCTAAATCACACGCTACTCATCAAAATTACATGCAAGTTAGGATATCTAGGCATCATTATATATATATATATATAATTTGTTTCTTTCCATCTATTCCCAAAGTTCAAAAAGACGTGATGTGGTACAATACAGGCATCCTACCATGGAACGACAAGGTTACTCGATACGATTGGTACAAGCATATTGATTGAAAATGGTTAAAAAAACCTACTAATTTTTTAATATTTATTTATTAAAAACGTTATTTATTTATATTTTTTAAATTTTTAATATTTATTTTGTATTTCATAATATTTATTTTTTATTCTATTTAAATTTTATGATTTTTTTTAAATATTTACTTAATTGTATTAAATATATAAATGTTAATTTTGATTTTTAAGGGTAATACAATAAATTCACTAAAAATAATATAAAAACATAAAAACGTATCTCTCTCTACCCTTTGTATCCTTTTCCCTTTCTCTTTCACCGACTTCCTTCTCTCTCCAATCTCCTCTTTTTCTCATTCACTCACTATTAAAACTCAAAAGCGCGAAATAAAGTTCCAAATTTCAAATGACAAGAGACAAACAAGAGTTACAAAAGAAAGAAAGCACCGTTCTAGAGAGAGAAAGCACCAGTCAAAAGATAAATTGTCAAAAAGAGAGGAAAAATCATCGAAAATCTTTTGCTCATGAGAAGAGAAGTCGCCGACAAAAAGAGAGAAGTCGCCGACAAAAAGAGAGAAGTGTCGATTTGAGAGAGAGACTGTCGATCGAGGGATGTTTAAATCAAATTTTTTTTTAATATACCTAACCCGACTGTATATGGGTATATATGACCGTATCAGTATGACACCACCATATACGATCGTCAAGTATGCATTAGACAACCAAAAATAGGTTCACCTCAAATACGACCATACGGATACGTTCGAAGCCAATACGCCCATACGGCTGTATCAAACCATATTTACCTATTCCCAAACTTTTTCAGTTTAAAACAGGTCATACATTTGAATTATACTCACATTATGATGAAAATAAATAAATTTGTTAAATTTATATGGTTGGTTAAAAGAAACAAATTAATTTGTTATAAGCTTTCAAAAAGAAAAATATAATATATTGCTTTGTCATTGATTTAGATACCTAGTACAACATTTATAATCACAATAATTAATTAATTATAGCTAGCACAGCAGGATATTATGTCACGACTGAGTCCATGGGGAAACATGGAAGCGCTTAAAGCCCGGTATACAAGTGACACTTCCCTATAACTCGAGTAGTTGAAAATTAATTTATTAAAAAAAAAAAAAAAAAACTCAAGAATACTCAGAAAGTGATTTAAGTTCCTAACATTAATTAAGGGCATGTCATATTGTCCTACCTCACGATCAACTTCCATAGACTCAGTCAAATTAACAGCTTTTAGAACCTCAACGAGAACATTAGCAGTTTGGTATGCCTTGGTGAGCTGTGCGGTATAAACCAGAGAAATTGTCATCAAATACAGCAACAAGAATAGTGCTAGTGATCCTAGCACGTAAAGGATTATCATGTAGAAAATAATTTATAAGCCATATGAGTTGTAACTCACTGATCAGCTTTATCAGCAGTATTTTGCAAGGCTTGGATATATTTTTTGTAATAATGTTAACAGAAACTCTGCATTTCACGTGCATCACTTTTTCTCCCTCTTCTAGTTAATGTTGGATCATTCTCCTACAAACAGCAAAAAGATTCACATTTTCTTTCAAGCATATATTTAACACATAGGAAGTGTTTTGGTTAAACGGATCAAATTTGTATATAATCAAGCCTCGTAATTCAAGTCAGTTACATAGCACCCATAACACTTTAGCCTAACCGCGTCTCAGTCACTCCATCAGCAAAATTAACGTGTTGAGACCCATCAACCTGATACTAATATCCAGCCAGCTTGACTAAATACATAACTTCAGCTGCTTAGGTGTGCCCAAGCAAGATATGTTCATTTTCTAGTTAATGTTTATCACTCTTCAATGTACATAATATTAATTGCTTTTATCTTTCTTGCTCAGAAAGTTAAATGCAATTTTTTTTACATGCGTAACTTAGAATTAGAGCGCGCACAACAAATCGCCTACTAGTTTAATTTTAAGCAAAGTGTAACATCCAACAAGTCCATTTTTCAGTAGCTTATAAAGAGCATCTATCAGATACATTCAATCATTGATAAGGGTAACAGGGAAGCCAATTACAAGGCACCCAACATGATAATGCATACCTTTTCAAGACGTTGAAGGAGGGCAGTTTTAAATTGGTAAACACCTCGTCCACTAGAAATGGGATCCAGCCTATGAGCTTTCTCTAAGGCATAGAAACGGCCTACATTCAGAGCCACAACATGCGTGTTGCACTATTAGAATCAAGATACACAGAGAAATGTACTGCAATGATTTTCAAGAATGAGCAGGTCTATGATATTTCCCAAGACCAACTATACACATATGCAACTTATTTGAACAAACTGCATTGGTGTTTGCTATTCCACAGATCCACTTCCGCAATGCAGTGTTCTACTGAGCACGCTAGCCTGCAGACACTCAAGATGCACCAAAATCCAGACCTGACCATACAATGAAGTTTTGGTACAAAGGCACAGTGCATGCACAAGTGTATGTCAAGAAAGTCAAGCAACATAATTTATATAGAAGACACTTAGAAGAAAAAAATAAAAAGAACTCAAGCACACATAATGAATACTTGCATGCACAAAAATCATTTTGTTTAGTACTCCAATATCATATGGACATGTAGACGCTAACCAAACTTGGTAGACAAAATCCAAAGTGAATGAGTTCTATGAACCAGAGCCACCCCAAAAGCATACAAGATTAAAACCCAATTTAAAAAAAGATAATAAAAGAAAAAAGATAAACTTCATAATCCAGCTGAACTTACAGAGGTAAGCAACTCTTGGATTGCTGGATTCGACTTCATTAGCCACACGGAGAATTGGTGCAATCTCAACAAGCGATGAAGGCACAACCTCACTATCAAACAGACTCCCCGAGATTCCCCACTGTCTGTGTCTGTGTCTGTGTCTGCGTGATCCACCTTGTCAGAGGTGGTTGTGGGGAGGGCAGATAAGCCCCTCCTCCACCTCCTCTTGAGGACAACATCTTCTACCAAAACAATCTCAGAGTCCAAACAGCCCCCAACACCACCACTTTCCCTACAAAAATTCCCATCCAAAAATCACAATCCAAACCCTCTAACAACAAACACACACACACACACACATACCAAATACCTCAAAAAAGCACTCAGCATCACAAACTCTCCAAGATTCAAGTCCAGTGAACAAAAACATGAACAATTAACAAACACACACACACAACCAACACAATGTAAACAGATACATAAGCAGCAAATACAAACGATTCACATTACCCCTAACATTACACAAAAAAAAAAATAAATCTCAACTTCCATACAAAAAAGGAAAAAAAAAATCCAACTCATACACTAAATTAAACCCAAAATTTAAACCAAGAAATAAAAATCAAAACTCTACTTAAGTAGAGCAAAACAAACCTAATTACCAGGTGATCCGAACAAGCACTTCTTTAATACCACTACATCTGCAACAACAAATCCACCAAAAACTTCAAAAAAATCACTTTTAAAAAAAAAGAATGTAGAGAGAGAGAGAGAGAGAGAGAGAGAGAGCTACTCATAGCGAGCGTAGTGAGAGAATGGAAACCCTAAAAGCAAAGAGAGAGAGAAAGTGCTGCAACTGACTTGTTTTTTACTTCAGGTCATGGCTTTTGGAAAGAGGCTTCGATATTTGAATGTTAACGACATTTCTACACCTGGAAAATTTTTGTTTGTTTTGGTAAATTAGTCTGATTTTCGTAATTTAAAGGTTATAAGGATGTGTTTGGATATATTTTTAAAACGAAAAACATGTTTTAAAAATGACGAAAAATATATTTTAAAAATGATGTTTTTAAAAACGATAATATATTTGATAGTATTTTTTAAAATACATTTTGAAAATAAAAAATAATAAAAAATTGTTTGATGTCATTTTTAAAAATAGATAAAGTTTGAAAATATATTTAGATAAAAATTATTTTTAAAAATGACGATATGACTATTAGATATCAGTATTTTTACTTTTTTGAGTTTTACTATGTAAAAGAAAATTGTTTTTGAAAATGCTAGGAAATGAAAAAAAATCAATTTTTACTTTTACCTTAAATTTTATTATTCATTTTCGAAAACATGTTTTTCATTTTCAAAAATATATTTCCGAAAATGATTGACAAACACATTTTCGAGTGTTTTTGACTTTTAAAAATGAAAAATAGTTTTTAAAAATTGTGTGAAACACCACTTAAGTGTAGTTTTTTTTTTTTTTTTTTTTAAATTTATGCAATTGATCTAAGAGACTATCAAGGTCAACCGGAATGAGACACTAATAGCTTGACCATAATAACTACTCTCATATGAAAAAGATCAACCCACACAAATGGAGGGAAACACATGGGTGAGGAAGCTATGTACACAAATTGGTATGAGATATTGTCATTGGATGTATAACCCACACCAAAAGGCATGGGGGTTGTAGCTTTTAACCAAAGACACCAACAGCCAACCATGTATAGGTGCTTTCTTTGTGATGATGTATGTTATTTATATTTTTTTTTTCCTTCTTACTAGATTTTGTTTTTATTCACTCCTTAAGTTTTACTATGGATTTTCTATACCAAGAAATTTCTTAAATAATATTGAGGAGTGAGATTCAAATTTAATTTCATAAAAAATAAAAATTAACATGTATCACATTATTTTATAAATACTGAACAAATGTTTTTTATTTTTCTCTTAAAGAACCTTTTTTTTTTTTAAACCACTCTTCTCTTTACCTTTCATGTCAAAATCCTAAACTAGTACAACCTCTTCTTTGACACCCTCTTTCGTCTCTCTCCTTTCAATGTGTCGTTTTACATCTACGGTAAGCGAGCCCAAATTGAACCGAAATCGAACAAGAAGAGGTTCAATCGAGGTCGAACCTCCATTGAACTGAATATAAAAGAGAAGGACAAAATTTGCTAACATCTTGAGGGTGGTCAATTTAGGTGTCCTCCATTGATGATGGTTGTGTTGTTTGGTGTGTTTTTGTGGTTGGTGATTTTAGACTTTGACATTTTTTATTATGTTATTTTTTTTGAATTTTTGGTTTTTAAATAATGATTTTTTTCTTTTTTTTTGAGTTATAATTATATATTTAATAATTTAATTTATTACAATGATTTCTATCACAATTCTTTTTTTTTTAATGTTTAATTTTTTAGATTTATTGAAATGACAAAGATAACCCTCCTTTGTAATGGTTGACTAACAATTAACTAACGATAGGAACTAAAATGATGTATATTCAAAACGTGAGGGATCACGAGGGCATAAACGCATTTGTAGTTAGAAAAGAGAAATTTTTAAAAAATATAAGGATCAAAACAAAATTTATCCAAATTATATTGTAAACAAAATTTACTGTTACTATGGTCTGAATCCTTAGAAGTGGTCACTGGACCTGGGCCCTCAAGACTTGAAAAAGATTTGGGCTCAATTTGAGGCTCATGGATTCCCTTTTTTTTACAAGACTAAAGCATGAACCCCACAAGGTCTGCTTCAAAAAGTAAAAACAGACCTGCACACATATGAACTGCATGTGCTTGTTAGACAGTGACTTGTAAACTCCCTCTCTGCAGTTGTTTATTTCGGTGTGCACATATAAGAACCATTTTGGTTACTGAGTGTTATATTTTTATTCTGTAGAGAACATTGGTTGAGATGAAACAAATGTCATCACATGCAACTGTGGACTCCTTAAGGTTCTGTGGGGGTTTTACATGTCAAATATGTTGCAGGAAATATATTTTGCTCCATGTGGAATCCTTTTATCTTGAAAAATATTTTATAGTCCTGTGTTCCTTCTAAGATAAGATTCCCAGACAGTAAATTGGAAACGTTTACCTTGTATTTACTTTCGTTTCACAATTGTTTTATTTATTGAATGTCAAACGGATACATACTTATACCGAAATCTTGATACTTAAAAATATGTAAATAGTCGTGAATTTTATTAAATATTTAATATTGACTAAAACCTAAATTTAAATAACATATTTATTTTTACCCTATATCTCTAATTTTGTTTGTTTATTGAAGATAAAATTATCAAAAAATAATTAAATTGATATTTGTGCTTTTTTTACTATTAATTTGTATTTTTATTGAATATGATCCAAACAACTAGGAAAAAAGTTAACAAATTTTACATCATTTTTGTGCAAATATGGAAAAAATTTATTCATAATTAAGATATAATAAAAAAAGCAACATATAAATGGTTTCCATATCGTTCATAAAACAAAATGAAACTTCAAAAATCTATATTGAAATGTTAATAATTTTGTTACTTCCATTTTTTTTTAAAAGTATTATATTATAACAAAAACAATTTGTACAACATATTATTTTTGGGGTGATGGATTTGGAAGAAAATACTTTTAAAAATAATTAAATGACTTTAAATTAAGTGAAAAGTCAGGATCTCTTACTTTTTTATTTCACTTTTATTTTTGGTGCTTTTAGTTTGTTTGAACACTTAAAAATAACAACTTAATCCAATGTAGATTCGTTAATTTACAAACTGTGAAGTCAAATTAATACGTTTTTATTGAGATTATAAAAAATCTAAACAAGAGATTTTAAATTTATTTTATGAAAAAGTTTATTATTAAAAGTAAAATGATCTTATCTTTTTCATAAAGCATATGTCTCGAATATTATTGGTACATACGTTACTTATGGCATGTGACTTGTGTTGCATTTTGATAACTGATTCTAATTCTTCCTTTTCATTTATTATTACATTTAATTAAATTTAGGTTGTATCTACATATAGAAGTATATTTACTGTATTTATGCCAAACATTAAATATAAATATCTGTAAGCAATTACAATTAACTCTACATTATTATCTTTTTTTTTTTTTAAAGACTAAATTGTTGTTATGTTTTTTGAATTTTGGACAACTCAATCTTACAACAAATAGATCAATCATAGAGTACCCTAAATTTGACCATAAAATTAAAAATATATTTTAATTATCTATTGATTAACATATTATTATTTTTATAATCCTCACTTAACATAAAAAGATATATAAGCTTATGATTCTTAAAAAAAAAAAAGAAAAAAGATATAAGCTGTTGGAACTTACGATGTACATCATTTATATTTTAGAGTTCGTTAAGACAACGTATAACTTCGCGGCAAATTTGAATGAAAACGTCTAAAAAAGTTAACGTTAAATTATAACATTCCCTAGCTCCATAAAACTGCTATAATATATGGTTTTTCGCAACTTAAAAGTTTTGTCTAGAGAATTATTTTTCAGTTTGAGAATATTATTCTGCAGTATTAAATAAAAAAAAAATTATGTAGTGTTTCATCCTATCTTACTTTATAAGAATAGGCACTTTACTTATATTCGCAACATAAGGAGAGTTTCACCTCTCTTAACATTATAAATAAAAATTTATTGCCAATCATTCCAAATCTCAAAACAAACTCTTTTCAATATCAGGGTTACATCTTCTTCATTTCTCTCTCTTATGGTTTCATTGAGTTTCATATCAATTATGAAACAATATGGTGTTATATTGTTTGTTAATAGGAGAGAAACATATCATACTATCATTGAGAGTAGTCACTGTGTACTGTGATTTTAGCATGATCAGATCAACATCTTACCAGAGTTTTCAGATCAATGGCAGTAACCAACCCGTTGATCTTCACATATATGGATGCAGCTGGCTCTTGCACTCTACGGTTCAACAAACTAGATCTCGTATCTTTGGAACCAGATCTGGATCTTCACATATCTGGAACCGAACTGCAAGATCTTCACATCCATGGAGCAAAGCAATCTACTAGATCTTCACAATCTGTGGCAGCAACCAACCAGATCTTCTCATCTGTTGCAGATACTATAATGTGACCCTCTATGTAGGACAGCCAGCAAAACCATATATATTTTCTTGATCTGGGCGCTGGTAGTGACCTCACATGGCTAGCCCCAATGTGATGCACACAACACTCTTCGGCGCCCGCGGTCGCTTTTATTTGGATGTTGGTGCAAGTCAATCTTCTCCACATGGGGTCTTGTGCTGCTTGAACCGATATCTTCTCAATTTAATACGTATGGCTCTCTTGGTGAAGGGAGGACCATCTCAGTGTGGCAATTGGACAAAGTAACACCTTGTATGGATTTGCCCCACGAAGGTATAGGTTACCTTCCGGCTCCTTCTCGGCCAGCAAGTTCATCACATCGACGGCGTAGTAACCAACTGGATCTTCTCATCTATGGCATTAATCAACCGGATCTCACATTCATGGCAGCAACCTACCCCATTTTAACATTCAGGTTCGAGCCTTATCTTTTCCAATAATAATAGCTTCAGTGTATCGAGCGGCATGCACCATGCATACATCCTGTTGTGATCTTTGCACATGAAACAATGATTTGTATCTTTTTTTTTTTTTAATAAAAAAAAATTGATACTATCTAATTACATTTTAAAATTTTCAGAGATGAATGATGTTTGGGAAAATATAAGAAATATGTTGAAAACAAAAATTTAGGGCATCTTTGGTTTCATTGTATAAAATAGTGTTTTCAAAACTTCCACTAAAAATGATAATAAAACTTTTTGATCTATATAATATTGGATTTTTTTTTTTAAAAGAAATGTGTTGATAATGCTTGTTAAAAATAATTTTTCTAGATAAAATTTTCCAACTTGACTCATGGCTGACTGAAGACAGTTTGTCTTTTATTTTGAAAAATTTTATTCAAGGTTGTCTCAATCAAGACCTAATATGGAGATGGAAAAATACACCATTTCATTTTATTTACGTTTTATCTCTGTCAATGTAGGTGACAATCTTTGTGTGAATTTCTACTAAGACAAGTATTAAGTCTCCTAGACTGAGATGAAAATTTGCAAGATGATTTTGTTATGGTTAGTATTATTCTGCCTTGCCTGGGTGTTATCATAATTTTCTCTGCATAAATTATATGGTTTAGTGAAAATCTTGTTCTCTTAGATTTTGCTTTCGATGTCTGCAGGGTGATATATTAAGCCAACACTCATTGTTGAAGTAACATATTGAGGATCATGTTGTTAAACCACATTTCATTGCTTTTCTAGTCTAAGAGAGTTTTGACAACTAAAAGCAACAAAACTTCACATTGTACATGCTGCATGCAAGTGTCTATTCACATAATTTATTGCAAAAATTTAGTTGTTAGACAAACACCAATATCAAGGAACCATTGAAGGATCATAAAGTACCTTTACAAGATGTTTTTGATTTGGTGTGGGAAGAATGTAAGGAGAAACAGAAAGCATTTCATTTTCCACTCAAACAGAATTAATGCTTCCTTTTCTCTTCGTTGCGACTTTATATAGTGGCTGCCTCTTGTTGTTATTGACGATCAAGTTTTAGGAGAATACGTTCCCATCAAATATGCATATTATTAATGGCCTGGTTGCTGTGGCATAATGAAAGGCAGTCAACTTTTATATCCTTGTATACTTTCCATTGTGAAAATATCTATGTTTGTTTGTCTGGATTTACACATACAACGCCATATATATATTGGGATCAAATATTGATTAGTGTATCATGTGCAATGATGGATCATTATGCTGATCACTCTTCTTTTCCTCTTGTAGGAGTACAATGACACTGTGTTAATTGCTTAGGCCATAATTACCAACCGTGCTAGGTATGATGTCCGGCCTTCCTTGTAAAATTCATTTCTGTTGCATGAGCATCGGAAAACTGAAATTTCATCACCCTTTCATGTGTTTTTTACAAATTTCAAGTAATAGTTTCTACTTTTTATTTTCTATCACAAGTTTTCCTTTTGCAATCTTGGTTTGACGTGAAAATGTATTCTCTTTTTATACATTCTTATTTTTTGGACAGCACAACGAATTCGTTAGTGTTCAAAAGTACTATATGATTCCAATTTTCGTTTAGATTCTCGAAACAGAGAAGCAAATGAATATCCGAATTGGATGAGTTTGATATAATTTATTTCACTTGCAAAATAAATGTCATATCATTTGTTGGGATAAAGTTGAAATATGAATTAAAATGTCTAGCATTATTAAAGAAAAAAATTCATTTTTACCAAAAACTGTAGATATTTGATGTTGTAATTATTATATTAAACTACCTCCTCTCATATAAATTTTTAGGCCTATCACTAGAGAATTTAAATTTAAAATCTCAGTTTCATTAAGAAGTATGGTAACTAATCAACTGTGCCTATGACTAAAGTCATGATAAAATCTTCATCTCCAATTTAGAACATTACATTACATTTAAAAATATATATATAAGTATTATTATACCATCCAAATATATAATGTGGTAAATTGGTTTATAACATAACATCATAATCATCATAATACCCGTTTTGACATATTTTGTTAAATAAAAAATTTTGATTCTTATGAATAATTATGTAGTTATGATTCTACGTGCAATTACCAAATTTAGTTGATCATTTTGGCACTTCCGTGAAAATAGCCCCGACGAGGGAGAAAAATCAATTTACTATTAAATAAAAACCTTTACAATCAGAAAACAATTTTTAACAGTGTTGAACATTTTTTTTTAGTTACAGTGTACTTATTTTAAAACCAAACCCTTTTTTTTTTTTTTTAAGCACACACCATTGTTTTCTATCTTTGATCTTACCTCAATATAATTATTATATATTATTATAAGTTTATAATTATTATATTATTTCCTCAATAAAAACCTTTACAATCACAATTAGAAAAAAAAAAACCCTTTACAGTCACAATATAATTATTATATATTATTACAAGTTTATTATGTTCAAATTATATTATAGAGTATAATATTATTCAAAACGATATTATATGATCATTGACAGTAATATTATCTTATGATATTACATTCAATAATCCCATTAAAATAGATGGGATCTGGCTAGTATATTATAACATTAATGATTATTAATATTTTTTTTTTGAAAACAACATTAATGATTATTATTAAAATATTTATTACAAACGTTAAGTACTATTATTATTGTTATGATTATGATTATTATTATTATTATAAGGGAGAATTTCATTTTGGTCTCTATATTTTTAAAAAACTTATCGTTTTTAAATGCGAATTTGTTTACAGCGTTTGTGGTTCCTTACATTTAAAAAACTCATCAAATTAGTTCCTCTAACGTGTTTTTTTACGATCAACATCAACAGAAAATAGTAAAAGACTATTTTGCCCTTAACTTACGCGTTTAATTATTGTTTATATTTAATTTTTTTTTAAAAGAATTCCATCTGACATTTGTCCTTGCATCAGTAATTCATGTTAAAAGACAAAACTACCCCCATATATGTAACATTTGACCATCTGTTGATTGACGATGGAGACTAATTTGATGAGTTTTTAAAATATTCGGGATCATGAATGCTATAAACGGATTCACATTTAAAAACAAGAACTTTTTAAAAAATATAGGGATCAAAATAAAGTTTTCCCTTATTATAATATTCTAGATTAATTTGATAATATTTTACGATATTAGTTGTATCTATTAATATTATTTTGATATACATGATTTGATCCATCTATAAATTAATATAATAATTTATAATATAATATACATAATTATAAAATCATAATATAATAATTTATAATATAATATACATAATTATAAAATCATAATATTATAAATTAATATATTATAATACTAATATAGTATTATCTTTATGATAAAAGTTATATAATATTAATATAATAATAATTTTTTTTTTTTTTAATATGGAAATTTATTAACCATTCCAAATTTTCGAACAACAAAGATATAGACATTAAGGACCGAATCAAATTTGGGACAATAATAGAACACTCCACCAATACCAAATTCAACCTCAAATATGAAGAAACTTGGATGGCCAGATTCTCTCATGATTGAAGTTACGAATCAACAGCTTAAAGATTTAGGAAATGGAGATAAGGCCTCAATTGCCAAACTCTTTGAACTAGGTTTAGTCACGACCTTAACCGATTTTTTTGTTTAGTTGATTGTTGAAAATATGAGTTCATCTTTTTTTTCTTTGTTTTTTTAATTATTGTTTATTTTTTGTAATAAAAGCATTATCTTTTGCAGTGGGATTGCACAAAATTTTGTCATGGCTTGAAGCAGAAGGTGCTGTTGTGCAAATTAATGTTGTGAAAGTGGTAGCAAATCTTGCTGTTGAAGGTGCCTTTCTACTTGACTGTACTAGTCATCCAAATACTGCCAGTTTTTAGTATCACCTTCTTAAATAATGAGAATTTGAAAATGCCTCTAACTTCACAATCTTTTATGTTTTTCAAGTTTTTGTCAGCTGCAGTACCTACTAATGTTATTGAAACAATGGGACTTGGACAGCAGTTAGTTCAACATTTCTTATCATATAGTTCATGTGTATTTCTTCTTTGATGTGCAGAATCAAACCGGGTGAAGATCGTAGAAGCCGATGGTCTTACGTCCTAGCTTGTTGACATTGCTTAGAACATCTAAGGATGAAACCATATATAGAGAAAATCGAAAAGAAAAAGAAACCATACATAGAGTTGCAGCTGGTGCAATAGCAAATCTTACAATGAATGGTATTAATTCATTCACTTTGTTGTTTGTTATATATGTTGTCAATGACAGCGGCAAATGCTGAGGATCCTTAAAACCTTTGAATGGTTGCTGGAGCCATAGCTAATTTTTGTGGCAATGGTAAACTGCTTGATTTTAACTTAATCGTTGCTGGTTTTCAATGTTAGAACTGTGGTAATCTATTCAAGGCCATGATTTGGTTTTATAGAATGCTAACAATGAAGCCTTAACAATCCGGCGCCAAATAGAACTTGCTATCTGCCACTTAGCACAACATGGTAAGTTTGCCTCTCTAAAACATTTTGAATTAACTATTTTCCCATTTAATGTCGTTATTAGAAGACTTACTTTCCTGTTTCAGAAGTGAATGCCAAAGATATGATTAGCGGTGGAGCCTTGTGGGAGCTGGTTCGCATACCACGGGAATGTTCTCGAGAAAACATACAAAATCTTGCACATCGAACCCTAACTTCCGGCCTTGCTTTCCGAGCTAAACTTAAGTGGCTACAGATAGAATGTTAAATGGGTGGAATATCCTACTTGCACTAAAAGTTTAGGATAAAATTATCATCAAATGAGGTTTAAGATTATCATCAAATGACATGAATGATTATAATCATTTAGAGAAATCATGTAATTCTAATGAGCCTTTAATTTATTTATTATAGACGGTTATATATATATATATATAATCGTTATTCCAAATATCATAATTAATACAGTGTTATATCTATATTATGTTATTAATCGTTTGAAAGTTAGTAGCATTTATAATCTCATGGATTACAATATTATATCAGACATATACAGTTGTACCAAAAGCTGTCACTACTTAGGATAGCCAGTTGCAACTGGCAGAAGCAACCAGCAGTTAGATGCCAAGTTCATTTAAATGGTGCAATAAATCGATGCATTTTGAAACGTTACGAAAAACACTGGTTGCGACTGTCGATTGCAACCAGCAGCCACAACCAGTGGCAGAAGGCAAAATCGTCAAGTCACTCCTAATTTGTGCCCTAATTCAAGGATGCTATAAATAGGTCAGTCTTCACTAGTTTTGAGGGTTTTTTAGGTGGCAAAGGATGGAGCCCTAGTGCTCTTCCTTCAATCTTGATGGTCAATTATTCCTCCACCTCTATTCACCTTCAAAACCACAACACCAACATCCTTACCCATTTTCTAGAAAGAAGGCATTGCAAAGGAGAACAAGAGGCTAAGGCTCGAGCCCGAGAGAGGAGAGCTCCCTAGGTTCAAACTGTTGAGAACTTCTAGGGAGATTCATGAGTTGTAGTTTTAACTTCTCTTTTGTAATTGTTTTCATTTCCATTGTCATGCAAATACTGTGTATACATATATTTTGGGGTTATTATCATTTTATCCTCGAAATTCAAAATAATATCAAACTATCGGTTTTGAAAATATTAGTTAAAAAGGTTTAATCGTCAATTGAAACAATAAATTAGTCAATAAAGTAACGGTTTTGTGAATTTTAAGGGTATAATTGTCAATATTTTTATATATCTGAATTGAGGGACAACTGGACTGAATTAAAAAATTAAATAAAAATAAAAAAAATTCATAAAAAAATTGAAAAACTAAATAAAAATAAAAAACCATACTATTTCTCTCTCTCCCCCTCTCTATTTTCTTCTTCCCAACCATTTCAATCTCTCTCTTTCTCTGCTCTCTATCAACTCGAATCTTACCCATAAAGACCCAAGCTCGTCTATTGGATTTGGTTTCTATAGAAACAAAATTGATGGTCACAATTCTTCATCTTTCGTGGTTTCTTCGACCATGAGCTATTCAAAAAGATGGTGATAGAAGTGGTGATGGTGGTTTTCGAGGCGAAACAATATTGCAGCGGAGATCTCGAATCGGCTGAGTCAGACATCGAGTTTGAAAGGAAAATTAGAGCAGAGATTGATGAAGCATATGGTGGAGAACCCGACGAAAATCAAGAATGAATATGGTAGAGAACCCGATGGTGATGGTTGAGTTGTTTATTTAATTTATTTAATTTTTATTTAAATTTTATTTATTTAACTTTTTAATTTTTTAAAATTAATCTCCAACGTCCATCTTAAAATGGATGGTGGAGATCTAATGAATTTTTTTATTTAATTTTTATTTAAATTTAATTAATTCATTTTTATTTAAATTTAATTTATTTAGTTCTTATTTAATTTTTTATTTATTTTTTCAAATGCACAAGAGTATTTTGACCTTTTAGTGTTTTTGTCACAAAACCACTAAAAATATTGGTGAAAACCATTTTTAGCTGACGACGAGGGTTTTGGCTAATATTTTTAAAAGTTAGGATAAACTGAGGTTATTTTCTATTTCAAGGGTCTTTTTAGATTTTTTCCTATATTTTATGTTGGGATGATGATTGATGTTAATTAAATTAAATGAATTTGGTTATTATTGCTCATGTATGTTGAGTAGGGATTTTAGTATCTAATGCTTGCATGATTGACCACCATATGCATGATTTGAAATTGTATGTGGAAGCTGAGAGGAAAAGCACACAATATGTTCAATAAAATGTCTACCGTACCCTAGTTTCATAGAGGAATATAAGTCCGCCCGTGTGATATCTATGTAGACCATGAGTTGCTTAAGGTGACAGATGAGCATCCTCATCAACATAGACCAATTCTCTTGAGTGTTGCATTGAACATACTTTCATTTAACAACACCAAACTTTTTATTGCTCATGCATATTGAGTAGGGATTTTAGTATGCAATGCTTGTATGTGAATGGCCACCATATGCATGATTTGAAATTGTATGTGGAAACTAAGAGGAAAAACACATAACATGTTCGATAAAATGTCTACCGTACCCTAGTTTTAGAGAGGAATATGAGTCTGCCCATATGATATCCGGGTAGACCATGAGTTGCTTAAGGTGACAGACGAGCATTCTCATCAATATAGACCAATTCTCTTAAGTAGTACATTATTTGAGCTTAATGAGCTATTGTCTACTCGATAGCCATCAAAAGTTTGGTGTCGTTAAATGAAAGTATGTTCAATGCAACACTTGAGAGAGATGTATTGAGAGAGTTAATGATAAACTAGTAACTACGCCACCAATAGAACTTTAATGCTATGATGATTAATTTCTATAATTAAAAAGAATTTGAAATCATAGCATTATATTTTTTACTTTTATCATCTATGGCTAGTTTGATAATTGATCCACACATCTCTGTGGAGATGATACTTCATTCACTTTGTATTACTTGTCACGATCTCGTACATTTGCGAGTTAGCAATAAGACGAGATCAACCCCCATATCTAACTATAGATAATTGAATCTCTAATATTACACACACAGGCACAAACACAGACACACACACACAGACACACACACACACACACACACTTATAAATGGGTGTATAAATCCTATTTATGAGTGGATTGAGTACTATCGGCATTAGAATGAGTGCTTATAGTGATGAATGTATTTTTAAAGTTTAAACATTGGTGAACTTATTAAAAGAGTGTGTAAATAATATTTATGGGCTGGGTGACAATATCACCACCCTTTTGAATTAAGTTAAAAGCTAGGATATCTTACTTTTTTCATATCAATTTTTTTGGGTGCTTTTAATTTGTTTGAACACTTAAAAACAACAATAATAAATCTAATATAGATTCATTAAGTGGAAAAAGCAAAAACCCCTTAATTTAGTTAACTACAAAGTCAAATTAATATGCTTTTATTGAGATTAGAAGATATCGAAACAAGATACTTCAGTATATATACGTTACTTATGGCATGTGACTCGTGTTGCATTTTGATAACTGATTCTATTCTTCCTTTTCATTTATTATTACATTTAATTAAATTTAGGTTTTATCTATATATAGAAGTATATTTACTGTATTTGTGCCAAACATTAAATATAAATATCTGTAAGCAATTACAATTAACTCTACATTGTTATCTTATTATATATTTTGAATTGTGGACAACTCAGTCTTATACCAAATAGACCAATCATAGAGCACCCTAATTTTGACCATAAAAATATGTTTTAATTATCTATTGTTTAATATATTATTATTTCTATAAGACTCTCTTAACATAAAAAGATATATAAGCTTATGGAACTTGCAGTGTTTATCGTTAAAATTTTAGAGTTCGTTAAGATACCCTAAAATTTCGCGGCAAATTTAAATGAAGACGTCTAAAAAAATTAACTTTAAATCACAACATTTCCTCCATAAAATTGCTATAATACATGGTTTTTTATAATTTAAAATTTTTATTTAGAGAATTATCATTCAGTCTGATAATATCTCACAGTATTAAATAAAAAAAATTTATGTAGTGTTCCATCCTATCTTATAAGAATAGGCTCTTTACTTATATTTGCAACATAAGGAGAGTTTCACCCTTCTTAACATTATAAATAAAATTCATTGCCAATCATTCCAAATCTCAAAACAAACTCTTTTTTGCTATCAAAAGGAGAGAAAAAAAAAAAAAAAACCAACAAACAATCTCTTTTCAATATCAGGGCTACATCTTCTTCATTTCTCTCTCTTATGGTTTCACTGAGTTTCATACCAATTATGAAACAGTATGGTGTTATATTGTTTGTTAATAGGAGAGAGACATATCATACTATCATTGAGAGTAGTCACTGTGTATTGTGATTTTAGCATGATCGGATCAACATCTTACCAGAGTTTTCAGATCAATGGTAGTAACCAACCAGTTGATCTTCACATATATGGATGCAGCTGGCTCTTCCATTCTATGGTTCAACAAACTAGATCTCGTATCTTTGGAACCAGATCTAGATCTTCATATATCTGGAACCGAAATGCAAGATCTTCACATCTATGGAGCAAGGCAACCTACTAGATCTTCACAACTGTGGCAGCAACCAAGCAGATCTTCTCATCTGTTGCAGATACTATAATGTGACCATCTATGTAGGACAGCCAGCAAAAACCATATATATTTTCTTGGTCTGGGCACTGGTAGTCACCTCACATGGCTAGCTCCAATGTGATGCACCCAACACTTTTCGGCACCCGCAGTTGCTTTTATTTGGATGTTGGTGCAATTCAATCTTCTCCACATGGGGTCTTGTGCTGCTTCAACCGATATCCGGTGTCTACTCAACTTAATACGTATGGCTCTCTTGGTGAAGGGAGGACCATCTCAGTGTGGCAATTGGACAAAGTAACACCTTGTATGGATTTGCCCCACGAAGGTATAGGTTAGCTCCCAGCTCCATCTCGGCCAGCAAGTTCATCACATCTACGGCGCATGCAGTAACCAACTGGATCTTCTCATCTATGGCATCAACCAACCGGATCTCACATTCATGGCAGCAACTTACCCCATTTTAACATTCAGGTTCGAGCCTTATCTTTTCCAATAATAATAGCTTCAGTGTATCGAGGGGCATGCACCATACATCCTGTTGTGATCTTGGCACATGAAACAATGATTTGTATTTTTTTTTAAATAATTGATACTATCTAATTACATTTTAAAATTTTCAGAGATGAATGATGTTTGGGAAAATATAAGAAATATGTTGAAAACAAAAATTTAGGGTGCCTTTGGATTCATTGTATAAAATAGTGTTTTCAAAACTCACCAAAAATGATAATGAAACTTTTGATCCATAATATTGGTTTTTAAAAACCAAAAAAAAAAAAAAAAAGATGTTGATAATGCTTGTTAAAAATAATTTTTCTAGACAAAATTTTCCAACTTGACTCCATGGCTGATTGAAGACAGTTTGTCTTTTATCTTGAAAAATTTTATTCAAGGTCATCTCAATCAAGACCTAATATGGAGATGGAAAAATACACCATTTCATTTTATTTACGTTTTCTCTCTGTCAATGTAGGTGACAATCTTTGTATGAATTTCTACTAAGACAAGTATCAACTCTCCTAGACTGAGATGAAAATTTGCAAGATGATTTTGTTATCTTTAGTATTATTCAGCCTTGCCCGGGTGTTATCATAACTTTCTCTGCATAAATTATATGGTTTTGTGAAAATCTAGATCCCTTGGATTTTGCTTTAGATGTCTGCAGGGTGATACAGTAAGCCAACACTCATTGTTGAAGTAACATATTAAGGATCATGTTGTTAAACCACATTTCATTGCTTTTATATTCTAAGAGTTTTGACAACTAAAGGCAACAAAACTCTACATTGTACATGCCGCATGTAAGTGTCTATTCACATAATCTATTGCAAAAATTTAGTTGTCAGACAAACACCAATATTGAAGGAAACCATTGAAGGATCATAAAGTACCTTTACAAGATGTTTTTGATTTGGTGTGGGAAGAATGTAAGGAGAAACAGAAAGCATTTTATTTTCCACTCAAAGAGAATTAATGCTTCCTTTTCTCTTCGTTGCGACTCTATATAGTGGCTGCCTCTTGTTGTTATTGACGTTCAAGTTTTAGGAGAATACGTTGTCATCAAATATGCATATTATTAATGGCCTGTTTGCTATGACATAATGAAAGGCAGTCAACTTTTAGGTCCTTGTATACTTTCCAATGTGAAAATATCTATGTTTGTGTGTCTGGATTTATACATACAACGCTATATATATATATATATATATTGGGATCAAATATTGATTAGTATATTATGTGCAATGGATCATTTTGCTGATCACTCTTCTTTTCCTCTTGTAGGAGTACAATGACACTTTGTTAATTGCTTAGGCCATATTTACCAACCGTGCTAGGTATGATGTCCGGTCTTCCTTGTAAAATTCATTTCTGTTGCATGAGCATCAGATGAGAAAACTGAAATTTTATCACACTTTCAAGTGTTTTCTTTTTGCAATCTTGGTTTGGCTTGAAAATGTATTCTCTCTTTATACATTCTTATTTTTTGGACAGCACAACGAATTCGTTAGTAGACAAGTTCAACACTATATAATTCCAATTTTCGTTTAGATTCTCAAAACAAAGAAGAAACAGGTCAATATCCGAATTGGACGAGTTCGATATAATTTATTTCACTTGCAAGATAAATGCTATGTCATTTATTGGGATTAAGTTGATATATGAATTGAAATGTCTCGTATTATTAAAGAAAAAATCATTTTTACCAAAAACAATAGATTTTTGATGTTGTAATTAGTATATTAAACTAACTCTTCTCATATAAATTTCTAGATCTATCACTAGCGAATTTGAATTTAAAATCTTAGTTTCAATAAGAAGTATGGTAACTAATCAACTATGCCTATGACTACAATCATGATAAAATCTTCATCTCCAATTTAGAACATTACATTTAAAAATATATATAAAAGCCATCAAATATATATATATATATATATGTAAAAGTATTATTATATCATCCAAATATATAATGTGATAAATTGATTTATAACATAATATTATAATCATCATAATACCCGTCTTGACATATTTTGTTAAATAAAAAAAGTTTGATTCTTATAAATTTGTGTAGGGACGATTCTAGGTGCAATTACCAAATTTATTTGATCATTTTGGCACTTCCGTTAAAATAACCCCAACAGGGGGGAAAAATCAATTAAATATTAAATAAAAACCTTTACAATCAGAAAACAATTTTTAACAGTGTTGAACTTTTTTTCTTTTAGTTACAGTGTTGAACTTATTTTAAAACCAAACCCTTTTTTTCTTTTTTGAGCACACACCATTGTTTTCTATTTTTGGTCTTACCTCAATATAATTATTATATATTATTATAAGTTTATAATTATTATATTATTACCTCAATAAAAACCTTTACAATCACAGTTTCAAAAAAAAAAAAAAAAAAAACCTTTACAATCACAATATAATTATTATATATTATCATAAGTTTATTATCTGCAAATTATATTATAGAATATGATACTATTCAAAACGATATTATATGATCATAATTGACCGTAATGTTCTCCTATCATATTACATTCAACAATCCTATTAAAATACATGGGATAGTTTAATATATTATAACATTAATGATTATTATTATTTTTTCTTGAAAACAACATTAATGATTGTTATTGAAATATTTATTACAAATGTTAAGTATTATTATTATTATTATTATTATATTCTAGCTTAATTTAATAATATTTTTTTATATTAATTGTATCTATTAATATTATTTTGATATACATGATTTGATCCATCTATAAATTAATATAATAATTTATAATATAATATACGTAATTATAAAATCATAATATTATAAATTAATATATTATATTACCAATATAATATTATGTTTATGATAAAAATTATACAATATTAATATAATAATTATTTTTTTGAAAATCTGAAAATTTATTAACCATTCCAAATTTGGGAACAACAAAGATATGGACATTAAGTACGTAATCAAATTTGAGACAACAACAGAAGACTCCACCTATACCAAATTCAACCTCAAATATGAAGAAACTTGGATGGCCAGATGCTCTCATGACTGAAGTTAGGAATCAATAACTTAAAGATTCAGGAAATGAAGATAAGGCCTCGATTGCCAAACTCTTTGAACTAGGTTTAGTTAGGGCCTTAACTGATTTTTTTCTTTAGCTGATTGTTGAAAATATAAGTTTATCTATTTTTTTATTATTTATTTTTTTGTAATAAAAGCATTATTTTTTATAGTGGGATTGCACAAAACTTTGTTATGGCTTGAAGCAGAAGATACTGATGTGCAAATTAATGCTGTGAAAGTGGTAACAAATCCTATTGTTGAAGATGTGTCTCGAATATTATTAGAGCATCTCCAATGTAAAAATGGATTGTGGGAAAATAAAATGACACATAGGACAAATAGACATTTTGTTAAAATAAGTTTCTCAAATGCAACTATTTACTCTCCATTATGAAGCTGATGTGGCAAAAAAAAAGTAGACATTATTAACATGACCCTCTACTTTTAGAAGGTTGGTTAGACATCAATTTATTGCTAACTAATCAAGTTAATTTTCTACATCAACCTACTATCTTTTGCATTTTTCCTCTCTAACCCCTCCTCTACAACCATTTATTGCTTATGATTAATAATTAAAAAAGTTTTGTGGTTAAAATATATATATATATATATATATATAAACACCTCATTAAATTGTACATTTTAAGGGAAAGCATTAGAGAATACTTTTGAATTTGATTGTCTATCAAGTCATATTTATACCATGTAGGAAACACATTTCTTTAACATTGATGATATGATAACTTTTTCTAAAGTGCAATCCAGTTTTACATTAGAGATGCTCTTAGTATGGCTGTCACTCATGTTGGATTTTTAGAAGTAATTTATTCTTCCTTTTCATTTATTATTGCATTTAATTAAATTTAGGTTTTATCAATATATAGAAGTATATTTATTGTATTTGTGCCTAATATTAAATATAAATATCTGTAAGCAAAAGTACAATACAATGGACTCTATGGTCATCTTATTTTTTGAATTGTGGACAACTCAGTCTGATGCCAAATGGACCAATCATAGAGTATGCCTATAATTTGACCACAAAAATATTTTCTAGTTACCTATTGATTAACATATTATTATTTTTATAATATTCTCTTAAGGTAAAAAGATATATAACGTTATTTTCTTTATTCTTTTTCTTTTTCTTTTTTTTTATTAGAATAAAGATATATAAGCTTATGGAACTTACAATGTATATCATTAAAATTTTAGAGATCGTGAAGATAGACACAAATACTAAAAATTTACTTCTTTATATAGATTAAGCCTAAATTTAATTAAATGTAATAATATATGAAAAGAAATAATACAATCACTTCTCCAAGTGCAACATAAGTGAAATTGCCATAAGTAATGTATATAACAATAATATTCCATATGCATCTTTTATGAAAAAGATTAGATTGTTTTACTTTTATTAAACATTTTCATGGAATAAATCTAAAAAAATCTTGTTTAGATTTCCTATAATCTCAATAAAAGCATATTAATTTGACTTTGTAGTTAGTAAATTAAGGGGTTTTTTTTTTCATTTTCTACTTAAGGAATCTACATTGGATTTATTAAGTTGTTATTTTTAAGTGTTCAAACAAATTAAAAGAACTAAAAACAAGCGATAAAAACGTAGGAAATCCCGACTTTTCATTTAATTCAATATCACTTGAGATTTTTTAAAATGATTTTCTTCCAAATCTATCATCCCAGGAGTAATATATTTCCAATTTAATCCTAATAACATATTGCACAAGTTGTCTTTGTTATTTCCAATACAATTAACTCTTCATTGTCATCTTATTTTTTGAATTGTGGACAACT
This sequence comes from Nephelium lappaceum, assembly GCA_021234005.1. Lineage (NCBI taxonomy): Eukaryota > Viridiplantae > Streptophyta > Magnoliopsida > Sapindales > Sapindaceae > Nephelium > Nephelium lappaceum. Next base: position 9,025,645 of record CM038009.1, read on the forward strand.
CAGTCTTATGCCAAATGGACCAATAAAAGAGTATGCCTATAATTTTTAAGTTTAATTTTTAATTTTTAAATTAAATCTCCACCATCCATCACAAGTTGATAGATGGTGGAGATTTAATTTTTTTATTTTATTTTCTTAAATTTTATATAAATTTTGCTAACATAATTTAATTTAATATTTGATAAAAGACAATGGTATTTTCGACATATTAATCATTCCGTTACGTATGACAGTTAATAATTTGGTCAAATGGACCAAGGTGAATTTTCTGAAACTTAAAGGACCATGAACTTTATTTCACCAATAGTTGGTAAAAAAAATATTCTCTCAAACACTAAGGACCCATTTGAACTCACAAAGTGACATAGAAACGGTTTTCGTATTGTTTATAAAAAAAAAAAAAAAATTCAAAATTTGGTGTTGAAATGTTAATGATTTCGCTAATTTCAAGTTACTTTTTACAAAAATTAGGGTATTAAGGTTTTTTTTTTTTTTTTGTCATAACGAAAACAACTTGTACAACATGTTATTAGGATTAAATTGGAAATATATTATTTTTGGAATGACAGATTTGAAAAAAAAAAATAATTTTGAAAATAATCAAGTGATTTTGAATTAAGTAAACAGTTAGAATTTCTTACTTTTTTAATCTTACTTTTTTTGTTATTTTTAATTTGTTTAAACACTTTAAAATAACAACTTAATAAGTTCAATGTAGATTGTTAAGTGGAAAAAGCAAAAACCTCTTACTTTAACTAACAATGAAGTCAAATTAGAGGGTTGTATTCAAACTAAAATTCATTAAAATTTAAAATATTTTAAAATTTTGGGTATGTCAAATTTAGATTTGAATGAATTTCATTCATATCTTAGTGTATTTAATTTAGATTTATATGAAATCTAATAAAATTTAGTTGTATTAAATTCAAATTTGTATAGAATTCAATAAAATTTAGATATATTTAAAAAAGTTATCAATTTCACAGATTTCGTTTAAATGATAAATTTGGATAAATTTTAAAGTATTTTTATGAAAAAAACAAATTATAACAATTTTACCATTTTCCTTAAGATTGCATTGGAATTCTTAAAAAATTTTAACAAAATTAATATGGAGTATATATAATCTCTCAATTCCACAAAATCTATAATTTAAAAAAAAAAAATCCATCAAAAGTTTAATTCTATTCTTCCTTTCCATTTATTATTACATTTAGTTAAATTTGAGAAGTAATTCTATTCTTCCTTTCCATTTATTATTGCATTTAATTTAATTTAAGTTTTATCTATCTATATATAGGGGTATATTTAGTGCTGTATTTGTGCCTAACATCAAAATAAATATCTGGAAGCAAAAGTACGTACAATACAATTAACTCTAGACAGTCATCTTATCTTTTGAATTGTGGACAACATTAGTTTTATGCCAGATGGACTAATCATAAAGTACTCATATAATTTGATCATAAAAATATATTCAATTAATTAACAAATTAACATAATATTCAAATTTGCCGCGAAGTCTTATGGAGCTTACAATGTATTTTAAAGTTCGTTAAGATAACCTGTAATTTTTGCAGCAAATTTGAATGAAAACGTCTCAAAAAATTAATATTAACATTACAACCTTCCCCCCATAAAATGTTTTGTTTTGATGCATCGAATATAACATGGTAGAAGAAAATTAAAAAATATATATATATATATTATTAAAGAAAAAAATTGTGTGTGGTGTTCCATCCTAACGTATAAGAATACGCATTCTAATTATATTTGCAATATAAGAAGAGTATCAACTTTCTTAACATTATAAATATGACTTCTTTGCCATGTCATTTCATATCTCTTAAAAAAAAATAAAAATCCTTTTCAATATTAGGGCTACATCTTCTTCATTTTTCTCTCTTATGGTTTCATTGAGTTTCATATCAATTATGAAACAATATGGTGTTATACCATTAACAGGAGAGAAACACATCATGCCATCATTGAGAGCAGTCATGGTGTATTTTGATTTTGGCATGATCAGATCGACAACCTACCAGAATTTTCAGATCAATGGCAGTAACCAACCAGTTGATCTGCACATATATGGATGCAACCGGATCTTCACATCTACGGTTGTAACAAACTAGATCTGTAGCTTTTTGAACCAGATCCGGATCTTCACATATCTGGAACCGAACTGCCAGATATTCGCATCCAGGGCAGCAACCTAGTAGGTCTTCACATATGTGGAAGCAACAAACCACATAAAAGACCTACAGCAATCTTCACCACATGGGGTCTTGTGCTGCTTGAACTGATGTCTAGTGGCTTCTCAGTTCAATACGTATGGCTCTCTTCGTGAAGGGAACATCTCAGTGTGGGAATTGGATAAGGTAACACCTTATATGGATTTGCCGGACGAAGGTATAGGTTAGCTCCCCGCTCCATCTCGGCCAGCAAGTTCATCACATCTATGGCAGTCAGCAACTGGATCTTCACATCTATGGCAGTAACCAACCGGATCTCACATTCATGGCAGTAACCTACCTGATTTTAACATTCAGGTTTGAGCTTTATCTTTTCCAATAATAATAGCTTTAGTCTATCGAAAGGCATGCACCATACATCCTGTTGTGATCTTGTCACATGAAATATTATGCTAGATTTGTATCTTTTCTCTCTCTCTCTCTCTCTCTCTCTTTTTTTTTTTTTTTTTTTTTTTGTTTTTCTGGTTGGTTAATTGATACTACCTGACATTTTGAAATTTTTTGAGATGAATGATGTTTGGAAAATATAAGTAATATGTTAAAAACAAAAATTTAGGTGCCTTTGGATTCATGGTATGAAAAAAGTGTTTTCCCAACTGTCACAAAAAATGATAATGAAACTTTTGATCTATAATATTGTTTTTTAAAAGCCCAAAAAAAAAGTTGATAATGCTTGTTTAAAAAAATTTTTCTAGACAAACTTTTCCAACCTGACTCCATGGCTGACTGGATACAGGCATACAGTTTGTCTTGCCTTTATCTTGAAAAATTTTATTGGAGGTCGTCTCAATCAAGACCTAACATGGAGATGGAAAAATACACCATTTCATTTTATTTACATTTTCTCTCTTTGAATGCAGGTGAAAATCTTTGTATGAATTCTCTGCTAATACAAGTATCAGGTCTCCTTGTTTCAAAAAAAAAAGAAAAGAAAGTATTAGGTCTCCCGGACTGAGATGATTGCCAGCAATCAAATCAGAAAATTTGCAAGATGATTTCGTTATGGTTAGTATTATTCTGCCTTGCCTGGGTGTTATCATAACTTTCTCTGCATAAATTATGCATATGGATTTGTGAAGATCTTGCATAGATTTTGCTCTAGATGTCTGCAGGTGATACATCAAGCCAACACTCATTGTTGAAGTAACATATTAAGGATCATGTTGTTAAACCACATTTCATTGCTTTTCTAGTGTAAGAGAGTTTTGACAACTAAAAGCAACAAAACTTACACTGTACATGCTGCATATAAGTGTTTGTTCACATAACCTATCAACGTGTATTGCAAAAATTTAGTTGTCAGACAAACACTAATATCAAGAAACCATCGAAGGATCATAAAGTACTTTTACAAGATGTTTTTGATTTTGGTGTGGGAAGAATGTAAGGAGAAACATAAAGCATTTCATTTTCCACTCAAACATGATTAATCCTTCCTCTTCTCTTCATTGCGACTTTAGTGGCTGCGTCTTGTTATTATTGAAGTTCAAGTTTTAGGAGAATACGTTGCATATCACTAATGGCCTGTTTGCTATGGCTTCATGAAAGGCAGTCAACTTTTAGGTCCTTGTATACTTTCCATTGTCAAAACATCTATGTTTGTCTGGATTTATACATACAAAGCTATATATCTACTGCAATCCAATATTGATTAGTATGTAATTATCTACAATGATGGGTCATTATGCTCACCCTTCTTTTTCTCCTGTAGGAGTACAATGAAACTTTGTTAATTACTTAGGCCATGTTCACCAACCGTGCTAGGTATGATGTCCGGTCTTCCTTGTAAAATTTATTTTTTTTGCATAAGCATCGGATGAGAAAACTGAAATTTTTTCACCCTTTGATGTGTTTTTGACAAATTTCAAGTAATTGTTTTTATTTTTTATTTTATGTCACAGGTTTTCTTTTTCGAATCTTGATTTGGTGTGGAAATGTATTCTCCTTTTTTACGTTCTTATTTTTTGACAGCACAACACGAATTCACTAGTGGACAAGTTCAACACTACATATGATGGTTATAGTGGGCGGGCGGAGTACCTTTTGTCTTACTGCTAGTGCTTGTTAGACAGCGACTTGTAAACTCCCTCTCTGCAGTTGTTTATTCCAGTTTGCACATATAAGAGCCATATTGCCGGGACCCTAGCAATGGAAAGAAATAGAAATCTACAAGATTTTTCTTTATTTTTCCCTTTATTCATTGCCTATGCTACTGCTTGTTTTTATTAGTTGTCCCGTGTTGGAAAATGATGGCCCTTATGCCTTGTGTGCTGAGGGCCTGGAGGCTCAAGCATACACGTTATCCATTTTGGCAACTGTTATTATTTTTAATCTGTAGAGAACATTGGAGCAAATGTCATCCACATGCAGCTATGCATCCCAAAAGTTCTATGGGGTTTCACATGGTTTTGGATGCCAAACATGCTGCAGGATTGAAAAATCATGTTTGCGGAAATATGTTGACACCATATTTGAAATACTCCATCTTGAAAAATATTTTACGGTTTTATTGAAAATTGATCCTTTTCGAAACTTCTTCAAGTTGAAAAATAATTCAAAATTGATCTGCAAAAGTAACTACTTTAAAGAGGTAAAAGGACAGTAGTGTCTTTATAAAATTACAAGTTTAAAAAATTTCAAACCTAAATGAATAGTCTCAAACTCTCAAGCACGTTACTCTCAAATGGCAATCACTTCTCTCAAACGACAAAACTAAGAAGAAGCCGATGAGGATAGCTGACATGGATGACTTGAACGACCAACGAGGACAACGTGTACATTCCAATTTTTGTTTAGATTCTCAAAACAGAGAAGAAGCATGCCAATATCCGAATTGAATGGGTCTGGTATAATTTATTTCACTTGCAAAATACTTGTTATATCATTTGTTAGGATAAAGTTCATATATGCATTGGAATGTCTAGTGTGTATATATATATATATTATATATTGAAAAGGAATGTCTAGTATTAATTACTAAAGAAAAAAATTCATATTTTCGAAAACTATAGATTTTTGATGTTATAATTATTATTTTAAACTAACTCCTTACATATAAATTTCTAGGCTTGTCACTAGGGAATTTTAATTTAAAATCTCAGTTCCATTGAGAAGAATGGTGACTAATCAACTATGCCTATAACTATAATCTTGATAAAATCTTCATCTCCATTTTAGAACATTACATTACATTTAATATATATACATATAAGTAACATTATACCGTCCAAATAATATGATAAATTGATTTATAACATAACATCAGAATCATCATGACACTAGTCTTGACACATTTTGTTAAATAAAGAAGTTTGATTCTTATAAATAATTGTGCAGTGATGATTCTAGGTGCAATTAATTGCCACATTTATTTTTAGGAAAAATCTCAAAAAACAACATGACGTTTGAAACATTATCTTTTTACCCACAAATATTTTATTTTTATCCAAAATCCAACAAAAGTTAATTTTAACATAATAGTTTTAGAAAAGTTAAAAATACATTTTTGCCCTAAAAATTTTTATTAAGAAACATAACAATCATAATATAATAATTTAAAATGAGAAAATTATAAATTAATAAAAATTGATCTCCACCATCCATCTATCATAGATGGACGATGCAGATCAACCCATCAAATTAAAATATAAAAACAAAATTGATAAAAAGAAAACATATATATTTATAAAAATAAAATAATAATAATAATCATCATCATCTGAAAACCTAGATTTTTTCTGGGTTTCTAGTTGCTAAAACCCAGTGAGATTGGAATCCCAAAGATCTGGATTTCTAATACTGGAAACCCAAAAGATCACACTAGAAACCCAGAAAAATGGCTTTCTAGCAACTGAAAACCCAAAATTTCAGGGTTTCTAAATGGTTGGAAACCACCACCATCATCAATCATTAATCCCACCCAAAAAAATTCATTAACTCAATCATCAATCATCAAACACCAAACTACCAAACACTAAACCCACCCATCAATCATCAACCACCAAACACCAAACCCACCCATCAATCATCACCTACCAAACACCAAACCACTAGGTTTGCTGTTGAATCCACAACGCCGCCACCATCATCATCGACCGGAGAAGAAACTGTAGAGAGAGAGAGAAAGAGAGAGAGAGAGGTAGATGAGAGGCCGAGGGGGGAACCTGAGTCTCCAATGGTGGACGAGATTCAGGTCTCTACAGTGGAGACCCAGATATCGTTGCCGAGATGTTCGCCACCATCATCACCAATCCGAGATAAAGAAAGATAAATAACGGTACTAGCTGGAGATAAAGAGAGAAGTGGAAGAGAGGAGAGAATTGTGAGAGAAAAAATATTTATATATATTTTTTATTTTTTATTTTTTATAACTTTATATTAATATTATTTATTATGATTTTTATATTTTAATTAATTATTCATTGCTTTTTCTCCCTGAAGTTAAATAGTCAACCACATCAACCTAATGGAATTCATGACTATCAAAGACATTGTTGTCTTTTCATATGCCTCGAGAGGGGGATTTTGGATATTTATGTTAATATCAAGTTATATTTCGAATAAATATGAAACAGTGAATTATAAAATAGACATATTCTCATACGTTAAGTTATGTTTTGGGATTTTTTCTTATTTTTATCATTTTGGCACTTTCGCGAAAATAACCCCAACAGAAAAAAAAATAATAATAATAAAATCAATTAGAAACTAAATAAAAACCCTTACAATCACAAAACAATTTTTAACAGTTTTGAACTTATTTAAAACCACACTGTTGTTTTTTTTTCTTCTTTATTTTTAAGCACACATCATTGTTTTCTATATATATATATATATATTATCTTACCTCAATTATCTCAACATAAATTTAAAAAAAAAAAAAGAAATTTGATATAAAAGTGGTTTTTACAAATAATTGTGCATTAACTTATGAACACAACTTATAAGTATTGATTCCTTTGGCATTCACTTTTGATCTCTTATTGATAAAAACATACGAATTTGACTATTTTACTGGTTGGATAAAATTACTCATCAATAATAATTTTTGGATTGATTGTAAAAGTGGTTATTAAATTATTAAAGTATATCTAAAAGTCGTTATTGATGAATAACCTTACTTAACCAGTAAAATAATCATACTCAAAACGTAAGTAATCTCTTTCTATCCTCCAAAATAACTATCCAAACCATATTAGTATTTAATTTCATCATGTAAATCCGTTGCTTGTTTCAAATGCCGATTTCATAAAAATAAATAAATAAATAAAAACAACAATCCTTATCCCTTCTGGCACTGTCATGGATAAAAAAACAACCCAACAGCCAACCAAGTAAGTTCAATGAAACTGAGGAACATGAGACAAAATGTGCACATTTGGGCGGCAGTTGAAACAGTTGCATGACACATTCAAATTAAAAAATAAAAAATCAAAATAAAAAAACCCACAAAGACAAAGTCACACGAAACTAAACTGAAGTGTCTAGTTCCACAGAATTAAAAAGATTTTGTCAGTTATTATTTGTCCTTTTTTCCCCCCCAATACCTTCACTGTTGCCTAGTGTTACGCTCTCCATTTTTGTCATTCATCTTTCCCTCTGTTTATTTTTTTGTTTTCTAGCTTATGCTTTGTTTTTGCAGTCCTTCACTTTTTACAAACACAAACATCTTTTCGATGGCTTGTCCTCTTCAATCATCATCTCTAAGATTCCTCTTTAATATTCCTTCATTCTATTCTTGTCTACCTAATCATCCTCCAAGCTCAATTAAGAAAAGAAAAAAAAAATAATTAAATCAATATAAAAGGACCCTTATGATCTGGTATCTGCAACAAACTAGTCTTCTTGACTTGGTTGTGTGATGACAAAATCAAAGCTTGAAGGTGAGAGCTTTTGGTTTCTCCTGTTGTGTTATGTTCTCGTATGCACGTATATGTGCTCAATCCATCAAATCACAACTTTTTTATGTTTGTCTTGTTTGGTTTCATGTAGTTTTGAATTGGTAAAGTAAGTTTCAATTGAGTGGAAATTATTTTTCTCATATAGTTATATAGTTCAACTTTTTTTCTTTCAATGCTAAATTATAAACTTCAGAGTCAGGTTCTTGACAATCATGCAATGGATGAAATTGATAGAGGTAATGGAGATAGCTATATCTCACTCCTTTTTTTTTTTTTTTTTTTTGGCTCTAGATTGATGTATTTTATTGCTAAATATGTTTTCTTAGACTGTGAGTAGTTGTTGATCAGAGAGACTAGGCACTAAAAAATCAGTTGTTCAATCAAATATTATATCTGCTTTGTAATTGTGGGAATTTAAGTGAAGACTTTTTGTTGGATTGTTTAATTGTATCATTGACTCATTGTTAATAGAAAATGGCATTTCTTAAGTGAAATTTGGTTTTGATTGTAAGTTTTTAGTTTTCCACTAAATTGATTTGGGTACTATTTGACATGAAATCAAGCCCTTTTCTCCTTGAACTTTTGTGGTAAAAATGTCTGGCTTTTTGTTTCTTTATTAGTATTATTATCAATCTGATTGAGGGCAAGAGAAGAATTGATTTCAATTTGAGGATATATAACTTTGTACTGACTTTTAGTCGCTTGATTTCTTTGCAGCTGGATTCACAGTGTAGAGGAAGACTATAACATTGGCACGAATGGCTTCGTCTTTAGAGGAGCTTCTTGCAGAGGAAGGATTTCGGGGAAGAAGTTCACGGGCAAGCTCACGACCTTCCTTCAGAGAAGAAATTTTGTCTTTGCCTCTTTCGCGTTTTAGAGACCAAAGCCGAAGAGCTTCGTTTTCAAGCAACAGAGGCAGGACCGAGAGGGTAAGGTCTAATGTATCTGAATATACTTTCAGAGGTGAATTGCCAAGAACTGGTAGTAGTATTGCTGGTAGAGGACCAAGAGATAGTCTTATTAGAGAGAAGGTAGATGGAGGATCAATGAAAGAACTTAGGGGAAGCCTTGCAGGGAGAGGCTTTTATGGTGAGCAAGATTTTCAGGGAAATGATGAGATAGTTGAGGTTGGTGTGGGAGGAAGTGAGAGAACAGAGAATATATATTCTGATGAAGTGAATATCTTGGAAATGAAGGAAACACATTCGAAAGCAATTGTGGTAAAAGAGAGATACAAAGGGAGGCCTGCAGAGGATATAAAGGCAGGTCGCAGGCAAAGTAGCAGTTTTAACGAACATCTGCTTCGAGGTGATAACAAAAGGAACAGAATGAAACGAACTGACTCTGATCATGACAGATCGTATAGAGGTTCGTGGAATAGGAAACAAATTGAAGATAATCCTCCTGTTTCTGAGCCTGCTCTTGATGAAGCTGCTGTTCAAGCTATGATCTCTATCCTGACTGGTTATATCAAACGTTTTCTCAAAGACGAGGATCTTCGAACCAGCCTTCACCATACATGTTTCTCTTCCCTTAATAACAGTGAACTTGGGGAAGAAAACAACAATGAGAGCAAGGTCATAGCCAGCCTTAAACAAGCAATTGAAACTGTAGAAAGAGCTGCTGAGGAGTCTGCAAATGCAAAAGAATTGAAAAAGGCTTCGCTGCAGCTTAGTTTGATGACAGGGCTGAATTCAAATGATTTGAAGGATGGTTTTACATCTGGTGTTCCCAATTCGAAGCTTTCAGCCTGTGCTCATCTCTACCTAGGTGTGATTTATAAGCTGCAAAAGAAAGACAGGATTTCGGCTAAGCATCTTTTACAAGTGTTTTGTGATTCACCATTCTTGGCACGAACAGCTTTGCTACCTGAACTTTGGGACTCTTTGTTTTCTCCACATCTTTCGCATTTAGAGGTGTGGTATAATCAGGAAGCTGATTCTTTAACAGGCGAACCAAGCAGGCCAAGGAAACTGAAGCTTCTTGAGAAAGTGTACAATGAAATTCTGGATTCTGGAACTTTTCAGTTTGCAGTTTACTACAAGGATTGGCTCACGGAGGGGGTTGAAGCTCCTTCTGTCCCTTCTATTCAAATTCCATCAGTGTCCGTTTGTATACTTCAGAAAAAAGGTTCACAACATAGTCATTCCTCAGAGCTAGCTAGTCCTGCTAGTCCCTTCTCACCACAGCCAATGGTCAGTAAAATGCTATACGATTCTGTGTTTGGACGACTAAGTAAACCCAGAGCTGATGATGCTGAAGATGATGGGGAAACAGAATACTACGAGAATTATACTAGAAGCTCTGATGGTTCTGTGGTTGAAGTTAAACATGCATTAACATGCACCTCTAGTATTGTTAAATGTACAAGTCAAGATATTGAAGAAGGTTCTGCTAGGAGTGCCCAAGATGATGTATGCCATACGATAAGGACTTTTACTGAATCGTTTTTTCCAAATCTTACATATACTTTTGTTTTATTTTGTTCATTGTATTTTCTGCTAGATCTAATATCAATGGATTCTCATACTTCACACACCAAACCAAAGTATGGACTTAAACTTCACTAAAATCTTTTAGCTAGGCTCACTAATATAAAATTTTCTGCAGGGGGATGGACTCTTATTGACAGCAGAGGACGAGGGGATGTCTCCTGCAGCCAGTATTATGCCAGAAAGAGAGATCGAAGATGTCAGCCAAAAAAGTAAAGGAGAAGCTCTCTGTGAATCTCCATGTAGAAAAGCAAATGAGCTTACTCTCAAAAGACTAGCTAAATCTGTCTTTGAAGGGCAACAAGCTGAGGGTGCTATTAATCTCACCGTTTCTAGTCTTCCAAGTACTAGTGAGATGCCATTTCAAGATTCTTCGGTAAATAAGGTTTTATCATCAACAATAGTTTATGTTGTTAGTCCTCTCATATTGCCTTCATTAATTTAGTTTGTTTTCAACTGCAGCCGATGAAAGGGAAGCCTGTTTTCGAAGGTGAGGAATAGAGAACATGTTAAGTGTGTATTTACCTTTGGATTTTAAGATTTTATTCTATTACTCAGATCTAGATTTTCCTGGTGCAGAGTTACATGCAAGCTACGAATACTTCAATGAAGGATCTTTCTTCACAAGCATTCCTCAGGACTTCGTATGCCCCCTGATTGGACAACTGTTTGAAGACCCTGTGACCCTGGAAACTGGTCAAACTTTTGAGCGAGAGGCCATCAAGGAATGGATGGATAAGGGAAACACAACATGTCCTGTAACTGGAAAAGCTTTGGAATGTCTTACTGTGCCAGTTACCAACTTTATTTTGAAGCGTATTATTGATGGTTGGAAATCTGAAAACTTCAGACAGCTATTGGCGTTTGCCTCTCAGGTAGTTGAGAATTCAGACGGAGATGGTCTAACAAACCGGGATGAATTAGCTATATATATATTAGGGCAACTATTTGCTGCTTTCAGTCAGCAAGATAGAACTACAAATGCAAAGCAACTTATCTCTCTTGGAGGGCTGCGATTTTTCATTCGAAGGTTCGAATTTGGAAAGTTAGATGAGAAGACACATGCAGCAGCCCTCTTGTCCAGTTGTATAGAAGCTGATGCAGGTTGCAGAAATCAGATATCAAAATGTATTAATAAACGGTCTCTCCTTGAGCTACTTCATAGCAAGCAAGTTAAGTCAAGAACACATGCAGTGTCATTGCTGACTGAGTTGATTTGCTTTAGCAGGTTTGCTTTATTTAATATATACATGCCAACCAAGTAATTATTTAAACATGTGAATAGGTACAATGCTAATAATTGGAGGAACTAGTGGTGGCAACAAGTAATTACAAGTTCGTAGGCGTGCACACTATTCATTTAAACATGAGTGTCTGCCAATGCATGTTGAAAGTAATTCTGGAGCTGAGACCAGTCTTCCCTCACACTGATTCTGTTATTTGGCCATTGCAGGTGGAGAGACGTTGCATTACTTTTAAGTGGCCTCCAAAATGAAGAGATATTGAACGCGATGCATGTTCTACTCCTTTATCTTCAGAGTTCTCCACCTGAAAAAAGACCCCTGCTTTCTATACTTCTGTTACACTTAGATTTTGTGGTATGCTTGTTCAATATGCATTTAATGTTTTTTACATAGTTCACCAATTTTAATTTTGGTTTCTCCAGTTCTTATTACTGTCATGTCATAGTCTTTGGTCCCTTTTTTTTTCTGCAGAGTTCCACTTGATAACTATAACCATGAGTTTGCTGTATCAAAATGTTGCAGGTGGAGCCTAAAAAATACAGCATATATAGAGAGGCAGCTGTTGATGCCATTGCAGTTGGCCTGGATGAAAGCTTAACAGATGAGAAGGTTCGCGAACAATGTTGCAGAGCACTTCTTATCTTGGGAGGCCGTTTTTCTTTCCCTGGAGAATTGATGACTGAGAGTTGGATCCTGAAGCAAGCAGGATTTGATGATGGTTATGAAGTGAATACTCTGGAAAATAAAGAAAATTATCTTCTGGTTGATGATTCTGTAACATTGGTAGGTTCAATTTCTGTTCTGCATTCGCCTCTGTATGTTGTGTGTTTGTGTCTGTCTGTCTGCTGTCTGTCTCTTCTGTTAGCTGTAATTGTGTTGTAAATTGTTGTATTGATTGCAGTTTCTTTTTAATGCTTTGATTCAACATAGTTTCTAGTTAGAGTTCTTTAAGTTTACAATAGATACAAATTTCCATAAATCTTGATCACCAAATATAGTTCATGTTGAAATATTAATGCTTATCTTTTTACTTCTCCAAAACGTTTTCAGGATTTGCATGCAATGAATGCTGATTTATTAACCAAGTAAAATACTATTTGACAATATGGATGAGTAGAACATTCAGCAGCAACTTAACAAATCTGTCTGATATGGGATTTGAATTCCATACTGGCATGATATGTACTAATATTTCAAAAATCTATTGATATGTGGTAAACTTAACAAATAAATGAATAAAAATATTTATTTTTTATTTTTTTCTCTCTCACATTTAAACATCGGTATATATCAGATCAGCACTGGAAAGTAGTGATTCGGCATGTGATTTCTTAATTATTACTCTCTTATGACCTTCTAGCCACATGTTTACTTTTCTCCATAAATGACTGCACATGTTTCATTCCAAAAATATATACTGAAGCCTAATTATATATTATGTAGGATGAAGAAGAACACGCCTGTGAAGAAGAGTGGTTGAGTAATGTATCAGCGTCACTGCTTGGTAGCAGGAAAAGGTCATTTTTAGAGACTCTTTCCAAAATTTTAGGGTCTGGAGATGGGGAATTGGTGAGGGTTTGCCTAACAACCGCGGCATGGTTGAGCCGTGCACTTTCTTTAATACCTGAGGTGGAGTTGCAGATGTCTGACTGCTCAGCCCTCATCTCTGTGCTGAAAGAAATCCTTGGAAACAACAGTGAACAGCTTCTCCATAAGATTCTAGCTTCAATGTCTTTACTCAATTTCAGCAAAATCCCAGGTCAGCAATTTTTGTTTCTTACAATACAAGTTATTTGTATTTGAGGCATGCAGTTATTTCTTCCAATGCAAGTTATAAATGATATTTGTAACATATGAACCATGATCATACATACGTATATATGTATATACATGCAAAACTTGGTAAATGATAATTTTCTGCTTAAATTTGTCAAGTTGGAGCACTGAATAGATGAAATTTGCTATTCTGTGGCAGAATGCAGGGTGCTCTTGATGACAAACGTAGACGACATCAAGGTTCCTTTACAGAGCCTCGCTGAAGTAACATCGACAGCCAAACTGTTATACACGTTCGTTTCCATGGAAGATGTGTAATTTAAATGTAAAGCAACAAAGCTGTCCTCTTTCAAACTATACACTGTGCACTCATTAACAACTCCTAGCTGATAATATGTGCATCATTTCCCAAAATGGTTACCATCTTGTCTACAATTTTGAAGATTCGAAATGAGTGGTTGATATTTATTGTCCATTCTAAGGAGAAGCTGGAAATACTACCTGTATATTTTTTCTTGGTTTAATACTACCTGTATATATTTTTTCTTGGAAATACTACCTGTATATTTTTTTTCTTGGTTTAATACAAACATAATACTTAACAACATTACATTGTTGATCATTTAAAAGTTTTGTTTGGTTAGAAATATTCAAGGCCTTGGACTTAGGCAGCAAGTGAACATGTATTCAACAACAATCTGTACATAAACACTCTTTTTTCTTTATCTGCTTTCAATCTTTTTGATAGATGATCGTAAATTACATAAGTTGGAAGGAGAAAAGCGACATCGCCATGCTTGAAACATTTTGATTTGGATCAACACAAATCCAGAATAAACAACAAAATTCTTAGCAAAATAGTATTAAATTTGTAATGAAAGTTAAATAATTGGAATACATTATCTCAAAAAGAAAAACAAAATTGAATTCATTTCCAATGTTAATTTGAGCCAGTGTCTATTTCAATTAGTTATCTTCCTCTTTTTCGATTTCTTTGGACGTGATTCTGCATTTCTCTTTGACACATTTGTAGGCTTTTGATGTACATCTTTCTTTGATGAGTGTTTAGTTTTCTGATTCTTAGGTGGTTCTTGACAAGCCACCAGATTTGCATTTTCATCATCATCAGAGGGGAGGGCATCACAGTCGGTCATAAGCTCATCTTCATCGGAACTTAGTACCAAGTCCTCCACAACATCTTCCTCCAAAGCTATCTCCTGCTTTTGCCGCGCCTTTTTCTTTTTTTTGTTCTCCTCTTTAGGAGCCTTATCCCTTTAGAACCAATACAGTTTTGGATAATTAGCCACAATCCAACAGCAAAGCGCAGGACTGAAGGAAGAAAATAAACACAGAGAGAAGGATAGTAGTAAAACCAATAACCATACTTTGAATCACTTCCAGGCAACCAGGACGAACTGAAAACAGTGGCACCTTGCTCGTTCCTGGTATCATCATCGTCTTCATCACTGGCAGCTATAGATTTGTCTCCAAATATCGAAGAGTTCTCGCCCACAAGAACACTGAAATAACAGGCGCACAATAAAGAAACAAACCTTGATAGGAAAACATATATATATACATAAAAGATAACAAGCAACAAGCTTATAAACCTGGATTCCTTTAAAGAGTGATTTCTTTGTTGTGCTCTCTGGCGAAGAGTAGCAATATATCGTGACAGAGGGCTCGCCCCTGCCTTTTTCTCATCCTATGATGAAATAAAATCCATGTCAGGTCCTATAACTGATATCAACTACCAGCTAGCTAGAAAGAAATACACAAAATTAGAAATTAAAAAAATTCTATGACAACAGTTAAAGAAAAGAAGTTGTTCCTCAGTTGGCTCAACTTTAATCAATTAGCTTCTGTGTCACTCTCCAATTTCACCCATCTTTTGACCACATAAATAAAATAGTATTCTCCAAGTATAAGCATGTTAAAAATTATGTTTTAGAACAGCTAGTTTTACCATCAATACTATAATTATTCTAATTAATTTCCACAAACTTAACACAATAGAAAAATAGTACTGAAAAAATTTTCAGTACAAAACAAAGAAAGAACGTTGAAGTACTGACCTGGAGAAAAAATGACGCCGCAGGATCATTTGGTTGAAAAGTGATCAACTTACGCCTTTCATTCGTAAAATTGGAATTAGCCTCAATCTGGAAAGTACGAGAGTTAAAATATAAACAGTACACAGACAAGCTTTAATACATGCAAAAAGGTTTTCTTGTAAAAGACAAAACTAAATGAATGGCAATTTTTTTCCTTTAAATAGATTCCCACAAATCCACTTTTACTCTCCCAGGCACATCTAATCACTGCTCTAAAGATTATACCTGACGAATAAGATGCCTCATTTCTTTTCGAAATCTTTCAGCTTTGGTAGACTCGCAAAAACTACGTAATCGCACAGCAGGAATAAAGGACAACTCAAAGAAAGCAATAGAATAGCTCCATTGTGATAAATGTTCGGCAACCTCTTCAACAACGGAATACACACATGCCTCCTGAAATGCTCGCGTCTTCACGGTAAGCTTGCCTACCTGCCATAGAAAATTTCCCAAAATTCACATAAGGTAAACAATATTATTCACAGAAGCAGGAGGTTGGTCTAGAAAATACCTTAAGAACTGTGTGAAGATCAACAGCTTTGCCAACACCTCCAGTGGGGGGCCTATTCAATTCTTTCATCTCAAGCATGTCCAAAAGGAGCATAGAAACTGGAATAAAAGTATTGGTAGAAGCCGCAATTCTATTAAGCATTCTCACACACCTTAATCTAAGGGGAAAATACCGAGCAGTTGGAACAAGACGAGCAACCCCAGAAATTATCTGAGTCAATGGATATGCAAGGGGCCTGAAATCTGCTTCTGCGCTATAAGCACATATAGCTCCTGTCCAAAGCTCAAGACAGTTGATGAATTTCCACTCATAAACCTTTCGAAATGCTTCCTACAACAATGATAGAGAAAAGGAGACTCAAGTACACTATCGTACTCAAGGAAACCAGTAGCACAGGAATGCTCATATATTATTTCATCAGGATAAAATGGCTAAGAATCTAGCTACTTTTGAAACATTGTTTCAAGGGCTAATAAACTAAGGTTGTTAACGTTGCAGACTTAAAACAATAAAAGTTGAAAGAGTTGCAAGAGCTAAAAAATGATAAGAATATTTCTTTATCAAAAAAGCATTTCTCTATTAAAGAATAGATGAAAAGCACATAATTTAAACCCATATCAGATTATTTAGATTTATAAAGTACTCATGGAACAAAGAAACCCTGAAGCTAGAGTTAATAGAAAAGAAAACGAAAGAGAAGGAAACAGATACCTTAGTTTTCACATTAAATGCATCGCGCAAAATCATTGCCAGCTGCCGGATGAAAACAAAGGCATGTTGATATGCAGTTGGAAGGTCCACCCCAAGAAGTTCTACAACACAGTTACTAAGAAACTGGATATGTTGTAATTTTGCTGCATTTACGAAGTGGCAGTTCAAAATGTAGGCTTTGTATATTCCTTTGAAGCAGTCATCTAAACAATCAGATCCAAGCCGGATGCATAAATCTCTCAAAAATAGAAAAGAGACAACAGGTAGGGCTCCTCCTCCTGTGCCCCAAAAGTGAAGTACGACCTAAAATGTCAAAAGCAAAACATCTCTCGTTTAGCAATTACAGAAAAGGAAAACTTGCTAGCAGAATAATGATAAAATACGGAAATCACTATCAACATTCATGAGGCATGCATATTAAAAAAGGAAGGCATAATCAGGACATCCCAGTCAGGCATACTATCTTTCATGTCACACAAACTAATAGTCTTCACCTATCGCTGAGTTCAAATATAAACATAAGCCCTTCAAATTGATAAATTGAACCCTAAGTATCATATAAGGTGGAAAGACCCAAATACAATGTAAGGAGCCATCTCATATTTATACTTGACCTATGTAAGATGCCAACACCCTCACCATTACATGTGGCCCCTCTTATACAGCCCATACACATGGTGTGTATCGTGTCATCTGCATGTGGTATGTTGTAAGCAAATGAAAATTTTTCCTCTTCTTTTTAGTGATATTAGACAATGTAATACCATGCCAAAACATGCATGTGTTCATACATGTTAGTTTAGAATATTCATTAGACTAGTTCATAAAGAACCCACAGAATTTGCACACTATAACAACAAAGAAAAAATTGAATGACCTGAAAATGATTTATTCTTATGTGCATACCTTAATGTACTTCCTCAAAAGGCTAGGAAAAGCAGCCAATAATACTGATGAAAATTTCAGGCGCCGTAAAGTAAATGATATCATTTCCGTGTCAGTCATTTGATTCAAGACATGCAGGGAATTTGCAAGATATGACTTGACTAAATGATTGTATTTCTTCCATTGTTTTGTGTGCATCAGTTCTATTATTGTCTCTTTCTTTCCACCAGACAAAGGAAGTTTCAACAACTTTCGAAGAATTCCATCCATTTCAATCAGAGAAAATAACATAATTTTATTAAAGACACTACTGGACATGATACTAAACTTTGTTGCTGTGCCATCTGCAGCATCATCACCATAATGGCAGGCACTCCTAAAAGCTTTCATCAGATGGCGAACTGCACCTAATTGTCCATTTTCCCTAATTGAATTACACCAAGAATCAACCATCGTATTAGTTATAACATTATTTGATGGTTTCCCTTCAACATCTTCCACATCCTGCCCAAGAATTTCCTCATCTACTTGCATATCTGCATCTTCCACATCAGTCTCAACATCATCCTGCATAAAATCGTAACATCTTTGATGGGGCCATCAATTCAGCTGACATTATAAGCATCAGAAACTCAATTCTTATACTTACATTAATATCCTCATCATCAAATTCTAGAAGCTCCTTGTCATGTTCTTTCAAAAACTCGTAGAATTCAGGGTCCTACAAAACACAGTTTGGATAAATTCAATATTAATGGCAGCTTCACAGATAAAAATTTGACAAATCAATTAATAATTCCAGTAACGTGATATTTCAACTTTTAATCTTGATTATTGTTTTTACTAATAATTGTATTAGATAACAAAGCCATGCCCATCACTGCGATTTAACTTACAAATTAGATTATCCATCAGCAATCAACATAACCGTAATGGATTCAATTTTATTGCAAACCCCATTTCAACAATTTTCCAGGACTTGCAGCTGACATTATAAAAATTTTTACCAGTTATAAAGCTAATGATTGTTATTCAAATAATGGTGGTACAATGACACCAACCAAAAACATAAATTATTCTTTAAATACAACATTAAATGACCTTCAACAAACTCAAGTCAACTAACCTTTGTCTTAACTAACTAAGGTTGACTGCATAATTCTTCAATTCTATCTACTAAATAAACTGTATTCAGCAAACTGCTTGAAAAGGTACTAGCAATTATAATGCCACATATACTAAGCAGGAAACGTGCATCAAATGGCAACGGTAGAAAGAGCCAGGAAGCTTGTTAGACACTATGAATAAAATTAAATATACCTAGAGCACATAATAAACGCAATTATCAAACTCAAGAAACCCAACCATAAAGCATTGTAAACATTTCAACAAGACTCCACATATGAACTCAATCATTCATTGCTAGTAACACATCAAGAAAAAAATTAATCAAAAATCTAATAACTCTTCATAAAAATACATGGAATAAAATCTCTAACCTTTTCCTGAAGCCTTTCTAATTGCTCCTTATGCTCTTTTGCTACCTTACGAGGTTTAGAGGCTGGTCTACTTGTGTTGTCTCCATCCTCCATCTCGTCACTTATTTCAGGGTCTAAACTCCGTGCTGAGGTAACCAAGAAAATAGAATTTAGAAAACCATTCCGAACATGTAAAACCAAAAATGCAAGTGCGTACGAAAACTACAAACCGTCAAGCAACAAAAGCCAGATAAATAAAAACCACGTAAAAGAA
Source organism: Nephelium lappaceum (assembly GCA_021234005.1). Lineage (NCBI taxonomy): Eukaryota > Viridiplantae > Streptophyta > Magnoliopsida > Sapindales > Sapindaceae > Nephelium > Nephelium lappaceum. The sequence continues at coordinate 9,045,285 of CM038009.1, forward strand.
AAAAACCTTTCTTTTTGGCACCCATGTTGATATGTAAATACAAATGAAACAACAGTCGGGTGTGTCGAGGTCAAGTGAGGACACAGAGTGTGCTCTTGGTTGAAATTACAACAATATTTCTAGCAGATACACATCTCCAATGTTCCAATTCATCAAAAGTAATAACTGCAAAAGGAAAGATGAACTCGAATGATCAATTACGAATAGTTTGTATCATACAAACAATCCATTCATCCAACAAATTAAAATGAACTCACAGAATACAAGAGCAATAAAAACTTTAAAAAAAAAAAAAATCTTTCTTTTTTACCTTTTTTTTTTCTGCTTTTTCTCAGCAGCCAAACAGCAACTAACAAGCCATAAAATTCAAAACCACCGCCTACCCAGTATAAGAATCAATCTATTGAACAAACCCATCAACCAACACAATTCAAATCAAAACAAAAAGCAAGCCATACAAACACAATCAAGGATGGAAAAAAATAAAAATTCGAACTTTAAATTAAATAGAAAGGTATTAAAAAAAAAAAAAAAAGTGGACCTGAGGGAGAAGAGAACGTTCAAGAGAGATTAAACGTTTTGAATATTGTGGGAATTAAAACAGTGAACAAGAACAAGAAGCGAACCGTCAGGTAGCTGTGCAGAAGGAGGAGGAGAGAACAAAAACCCCTAAGTAGGACTTTGAGGTTTTGACTTCTTTTGACTTTTTGAGCTCTAAGCCCACTGCCTTCTGGCGTTGGGCCGGTTGCGCCCATCTCAATTATATTCCAAGGGATTACTTGAAATCCCCGGATGTAAGACTTCGTAAGTACATACGGAAATAAGTTTATGTTTTATTGACAAGAAGCCCCATTCCATCAGTCAAAATTCATTACTTCAAGCGGTTGATCATGATTTTTGGTTGCCCCTTAATATTTGTAAGTAAAAAATTTTTTAAAAAATATAAGAATTTAAAAAGTAGAAATATTAAAGAAATATAGTTTTATAAAAATAAAGTTCATCTCCACCGTCTATCGTAAGGATGGATAGTGACGATGGAGATGAAATTAAAGAAAAGTATATTAAGAAGTATAAAAAACAAAGAGAATAAAAAAAAAAAAAAAAAGAAAAAGAATCCTTCAACTTCAACAATCATCATCTTTAACAGTTCATCTGGAACACCAATCTTGATTTCAAATGTTCATCTTCAACACCAAGTTCATCTTCAATGAGTTTGTATGTAGAAATATTTGTATATATGGGAGGACTTGTTGATGATCATGACAAGAGAGTGGCTCTCACCTTTAAGCATGAGTGTTTTGTTTTCAAATTGTGATTGTTTTATTTGTACTGTTTTATTTGTACTCGTCTACATACATTTGTTGCCAACGAGAGATTTGGAATAGCTCTATTAAGTGTTAAGTGTTAAAGCGAAAGTCCTACTTATAGTATATGGATAACAGTAATCCTAAAAGATAATGAATGAAAGTTCTTGATCATTTTGTGATGTGAAAGTTTTGAAAATTTTGATATTGAATGTTTTGCTTATTGTCTCATCATTATGTATAAAGTTTAATTGTTGTGTTTATGCATTTTGTTTACACGAAAACAAGCTTCCTTTCAAAGTTTTAATAAAACTCTCGCTATAATTTATCGCGATTCTTATATATTTGAGGTTTAGATTTAAGGTTGTAACAGAATTTGGCATTTCCATGGACTCTTCCAAGTCACTTGGTTATATTTACACTATCGGATTTGATTATAGGCATTTAAGTTTGATGATTGGAAAAACTTTGATTCGAGATTTTTTTTTCTCGTTATTACTGGAACTGATCCGGGAGACTATTAGGATCAACTAAGATGAGACACTAATGACGCGGCCCGACAAGCTGCTCCCATATTGGAGAGATCGACCCACACGGAGACAAGAGAGCGGCCTACACAAATTGGGGACTGAAAGGGAAAGGGATGGGTTGGGGAGAGAGGGATTGTTATTTTTGGATATAGAACTCATGTCATGAGTATAGGGGCTGTGGCTTTTTGCTAGAGGGGCCAATAGCCATCTACTTGATTAGTTGTTTGAGTATAGAGTTTTGTTATTGAAATATTTGGTTATAATCCCCAACCATCTACTTAATTCAGTTGTTTTAGCATCAAGTTTTGTTGTTGAAATATTTGGTTATAATCAAGGATGTAATCAGAATTCTACACCAAGGTAGACTATAATAAAATTTTTAAATGAATTTCAATGGTATTAAAATATATTATAAATTAAAAAACATAAGTAGATCTAATTAAATGAGATATAATCAATTTTACCCCTTAAAATTCATATTATAAATAAGTATGTTAACAAAAATAAAAATAAAAAGATTGAACAAAATCTCAAAGAAATATGAAATGTAAGTAAAATCAAATATAAATTTCAAGCTATGCATTTAAAAATATTTAAATGATCAAATTTATCAAATATGAATTATAACATAATAATGCTATGATGTCAACAATCCTTTTTAAAATATACACAATCTAAATTTTGATAATAATAAACTATCATGCTTCAAATTAAAGAGTGCATTAGGAAGAAAACTAAGATATTAAATGCAAATAATATATTTTGCAGCTAATATTATGATTAAAAAAAAAGAGTAAAATATGAAAAACTTAAATAAAATTTCATATCTAATATATGAAATAAAGTTATTACATATATAATATTTAAATAGAAATATAAATATAAACAAGAAAATTCATGCAATAGGTTTAAAAAGAATATGTTTTTACTTTGGTATCACAAAAATTAATAAACGGTATATATTAATAAAATTTTTAAGTAAATATAATTATGTCATTTTTTTTTCAAGGTGGGCTAGCCTACCTTAGGGTGAGCCAAGGTGGGCTTGAGCATACCCTAGCCCATACGGTGCTACATCCTTGATTATAACGATAGAATTTATTAGAGATTTATTCGAGTAAATTTATTTGTTCATTATTTGATATATATTTTGAAAGTTAGTTCACATCTTGACCTAGGGATTGAGATGTGATATATTCAATCTAAAGTTGTTAGAATTTAAACGAAAATTTAAAAGTATGGTGCAAGCAGTTGAGATTTTTAGAGAGTTCATAAAAAATTGGGCATAGTTCATCTATATTTATATAAATTCCATTAAAATCTAATTGTATTTAATTAAAACTTTTAAAAGTTAAGATAAATTAGTAAATAAAAAAAAAAGGAAAAAAAAACCAAGACAAATTTAAATGTATGAAAAAGTAATTGACTTTACAGTGTTTGCTTAATTGACAAAATTTGATTGATTTTAAAATTAAATTAATGAATAAAAAATTCATAATAAATCTTATCATATTCCCTCTAATTTCATATAATATTGGATAAAAATCAATATAAATTTATGGGATTTATAGATTAAAAAAAAAAATCCACTGAACTTCAATAAAATTATTTTTTAATTGTGAATTTTGATATCCAAATTGCATATGGAATTATTATTTCCGTCCCAACAATCATACAATCACGTATAGATAGATTTCTTTAGGTATTGTGAAAATAGAATGTGTTGGATTGTAAATATAGATACTCAAACTATCCATATGATATTGTCTAGTCCATTTCTAATCGATTGCTGATTTGATCAATGCCATGCTCGAATTTCTTCTCTAGTCATTCTTCTATGGATCACCCTAACATCCAATTTGAGACTGCTAGCAAGTATACCATGCTCAAATTTCTTTTGCAGTCATTCTTCAATGGATCACCGTAACATCCAATTTGAGACTACAAACAAAAAAAGTGACTTTCGACAAAGAAGAGTCTTTTTTTTCCTAAAATAAAAAAGTCTAAAAAAACTAATGATAATTTAATGGTGTGGCTGAGAAACAGAGAAGACCCAGAGAGGAAGATACCGCGGAAGACGAAGAGACATTCCAAGCTGGCCACGAAAATCAAGGCAAAAGGCTAAACCGGTCAGGTGAGAGTCACGTGATTAACCAATCCACATGCCCTCCAATAATTCTCTCTGCCATCGGTACCTTATTTTGTCCATAGAATCCTTGACTCTCATGAGTAATGATTTTTAACTCAATGTTTTATTTATTACACATATTACATATTATTACAGGAATACATATGCAATCGGATATTTTAGATATATCCACTGGGATATGGTCTGGACTCTTTAGATCGAGAGAATAGATTCCCAAGGAGAAAAGATGACCTCACATATCGAGGAGAAATGTAAATAATCGAAAAACAGTAGAAATTGTGATTGTTTGACAGTGATTTGATAAGGTTTTACAGATGACTTGTTAACAAATATATTACAATCTAAACTATTTATAGTTTAAGTGAAGCCACTCTAACAATCTAATCTATTTATAGTCTGAGTGAAGCCACTCCAACTAATTACATGAAAAAAGTGGGAAAGCTAACAACTCCTAACAACTTTCTGCCACCTCAGCTAACTAATTGACAGAGATCAATTGATTATTCGATGATCAAGTTACACCATGAATTGCAGCTCTATTGATGCTAGCTAGATACATCAGCATAGTAGTACACTCTCCAATATTTCCTGAAGTGGTTCTAGTGCATGAATTACTAACACTGAGAGGAAAACTAATGGCTATAAAAGTGGTTGCGGTGAGTCGGCCTTGGCACACTCACTATAAGAGTGGTTATAGTGAGTCGACCTTGACACATTAGTGCATCAAGGTGGCCTGTCTTTTTACATAGGTATTGGGCCTTTACTTGAACTTTAACTCAATTTTATCATATAAACAAAATGAATAATGCTATTTTTCCTCAAAATTAATCCAAAAATTTAGTCTAAATGATATGACAAGCTTATTTATAACCATTACATTAATTTTGAGATAATGTATTCATGATACGATATTTATACATAAGTTTATAACATCATTTAGGTAATGAATTTGGATAAATTTTTGGATAGAGTAACATTACTCAAATAAAATTACACATGTTTTTTTTAAAAAAAAAAAAATTAAATTATACATATATTTACTCAAAAAAAAAAATGCATGCCCATTTTTGGTACTTGATTTGAATGTCGAATTCTATTCAAAATTATTGATCTATATCGTTTGATTTTTATTTTTTTTTCTCATGAGTGATTATATATATGATATCGGTTGATATATAAACAAGTAAAACTTAAAATTTCTCTTCATCTTATGTTTTATATTAATATTTTATGATATATTATTTGATTTCACAGTGTAACAATCAATTACTGTAATTTATTTTTTAAACTGTAATAAATTTGGTCGATGGGTACATGTTATAATATTATTTGAATTTACAATTTTATTGAGTGTAATGAGTTTATTATTGGACCACTTCAACTTGGATTGTTAGCATGATCTCTTAGGAATTGATTAAGAGGATTATATTGTTTGTCTCACAAGAGTTGTAACATACAACAAAATATTTTTTTATAGAAAATGTACGTATGTTCGTACATATATATATATAAGAAATAATTTTTATTTTAATGTGGAGATAGCAATTTAAATTTGAAACGTTAATTTTGTTGAGTAGTGTGATTATCAACCATTATATACAAAAGAAATACTTTATGGGCTCTTTACAAATAATTTGTCCAAGATATGTAATTATCAATTAAGAATAATAGTTATTTTCGAGAACTATGCCTATTAATTGTTTTATTATTATTATTATTGTTTTCTCAGAATGTGTGCTATTAATTGGTATAAGCATATTTTCATAGAATATATATATACACACATATTTGTGTGTGGGGTAATTTGACACTACCTCTCTTGATTAAATATACATATGCAATATGAAAATTCATTCTTATACCATCAAAAAATGTTTAATTAAGAGTTGTTGATAGTATGTGCAGTCAGAAATTTACTTCTACAACACTAAGAGGTATTTGATTCTACAATACTAGGAGAAACTCTTAATATATATTGGTAAATACATATAATGAGATTCAAATCCATAATACTAATGTGAAGAAAAATGCATCATCATTTGAACTATGGGCGAATGTACGGTAAATATGTTTAATTCAATCTAAACAATGATGTCAAGCCATCTATTAATATGCAAACTTTGGCATCATTGAGTGCCAGGTTCAAACACTCACCAGACCACTATTTAGTGGCAGTTTTCCTCCAGCTATATGTGGATTGCTCTCTCATTTTTTATGGATTGACCCCTCTTGTTCATGGGAGCTGATCCTCGAACCGCGCTACAACGCTTATTACTGTTGGTTTCGGTTATACTCTAGGCCGGTCCTAATCATCAAAAAATAATAATAATTAATTAATGATCCTCTTTATACAATAATTTTGGCAGCTCGTATTTCAGCCAAGGAGATAGTTAACAATTTCAATTACATTACAAGATATTACATATTTAAATCTTGCGTCAAAATTTTTAAATTTTGTTAAGATACTTTCTCGTTTGATTCTCCATTATAGGTAGATCTACAGAAATTAAGATAATTTTTGAGTTATATAACTTATAAATCATGACATTCATGCTCGAAAATTTAGTTATAAAACTTCATCTAACAAAATTGTGATTGCATGAAATAAAGTGTGCAGCGGCTCGGATCTTCAAACTCACGAATGGTCACGCATTCTCGTTGATGTTGAAAAGAATTTAAGGGTTGAACAACCACCAGTGACACAACTGTCACCTTTGGATGAGCTTGATTAATTAATTCCTCAATTTAATGTGACATTCACTCTGAATAAAAATGCTCTTTTGATAGTCTCTAGATATTAAATTAAATGTTTATACAGACAAATAATAGTATTACAGAATTTCTTTCTTATCTAAATGAGGTTAAATCTAAAATTCTTATACTTACAAATGGTAAGATGGGGCGTTTGGTGATGTGGCTCAATGGTAGAGTCACTGAACATCCATGCCTTGTTTCTAAGGTCATAGGTTTGAAATACACATCTTCTCACCACACATTCATTTTCAGATTGTTTCTTCTTCCCATATGGGTGCCTTCGCCTCTCCACTTTTTAAGAGCTCTAGTTTTAGACCGTGCTTCGGTGTTCCAATCAAAAAAGTCCTACAGATGATTATTATACATGTACCATGTAATTGTAATAGGCTTATCATTAAAGAGGGGGTCAAGTGAGAGAAGAAAGAAAAGGGAAAAGGGAGCGAGTTGGAAAGGTATGGTTGAAGTTGAAGGCAACCAAAGCAAGTAGGAAGAAGGACGACAAGTGGAGAACACGGAGGCAAGTAACATGAATCAACAACACAACGTTTTTCCATTACGTGAATCATGCCAAGGGGCCCTATTTTGACTTATCACTTCCCTCTAAAGTCGCCCTTTTTCCCTCCTCTATTTTCATTAATGCACCATTCACTTTCATGCATAAAGCAAGTTTTTTTCCTTTTTCCAAATCGACCGCCACAAATCAATGACTTTCTGTTTTTTTTTTCATCTATCAATTTTAATGATTATTTATGTACACAATAGAGTAATGTATAATTAGGATTATTTATGATTTGTAAAGTATTCGGCCAAGGTGTACTAGAGTTGATAGCTACTTGTGCTAGAATTGATAACTACTAGTTTTAATACATTTGAATGACTTATTGAGTTATTGGAAGGCTAGAATAACCATAGAAATTGAAAAAAATGAATTAGGATTTATATGGATGTCGTACGGACGAAAACAAAGATATTACGTGCAAGCTGTCTTGATTTTCATTTTATGTGTTTGGGATGGTTTAGCATGATTTTATGCATGTTTTGCCTATACGATTGACTATGGTGTTGTCTTGACTTGAAATATATAAAGTTTTAGTTGATTAGATTAGTATAATACAATAAGCCTGTAGATAGTCAAACATATTTATTAAGTCTTAATAAATCCATGAATAAATTGCATGATTGGTTTAACAATTAATACATTGCCTTTTTTCTTTTTAGACAAATGATACATTGGTTTTGATTCAATGAATACAATTACAAAGAATTTATTTAACATTGAGTAGGTATGTACAATAAATTTTATTTTTGGTTTGTTAAACTTACCTTTATTTATTGATGCATCTTTAATTGCTTCGGTTGATTTCTTGAAATTATTACAGTTAAACTTCTAGAGTGTAAGTGTGAGAGGTTCCCTGTTGAACCAACCTCATATTGTCAACGTAATGAACCTTGAATTGGTCAATTGTATACATTTAATCTCAATTAATTGGATGAGTGAAATGTATGTTTAAAATTAGAGAAAATAGTACATGCTAAATAATTTAATAAATATTAATTTATAAATAAATTGATATATTGATGAATAAATAGATTAAAAAAACATTATTAATTTTTAGAGGATATGTGTGTATATATACATATATATATATATTTGAAAGGATTAATAGAGGTTATATTGCGCCTTCAATTTGACTTGTATAATATATAAATGAAAGCATATAAATTTAATTTTAAAATGTAACTGCCCATTATGAGTAGTACTGTATATATATGGAATCAAGTCCTGTAAAGAGAAAAAAATCTGAATTGAATGGTAGAAATTCATTGTAGGGATTCAAAATATTGCATGAAAAAAACAAAACTTTTAATAATACCTCGACTATGCAATATCTATATAAACGAACGTCTTTTCCTAATTTCATGTTGAATTTCGAAATATATTTTCACACATCATTGCTATTAGAAAGATTTGCAAAGTCATCCATAAAGTTTAACTTTTGTAAGAGAAGAAAAAAAAAAAAAAAAAACCAACAACCCTATAATTTGAGTTTTCTAAGAACCTTCTTCTTATTACATAAAAAAGATTGCTTATAATTTTAAATATAAAAGGTTTAAAGGAAGACATTAGAGAATTGTTGTTTTTTTTTTTTTTTTTCCTTTTTTAAATTATTTTTTTGGCAATTTTTCATATTATATACAAAAATCAAAATATATTGAAAATTCTTCTTTTGTTACTAACCAATTATATTAATAGCATAAACCTGATTTGCATGGCTAGTGGCGTGCATACGTTGAACCAATTGTTCAAGTTAATGTGTTACAAGCATAGTTCGTTACTAATCACATCACTTTAATCTCAATTTGTGTCGACTTGTATTCGATAACTTTTATATCAGAATTGGACATAAATGAATAGATCGGTCCATATCAGATAATATTTAAGAGGAATTAAATCCATTGGTTATACACATTTTCATGAATAACTGCAATCCAACACACAAATGTCAAGATTTCCTAATTATTATTTTTTTCAAAAAAGATAAAACTTATCAAATACCATCCGACAGAGTGAACTTGTCGTGCTCAAGCAAGATCAAGACCGTTCCTTTACGCTCACTCGAAGCAGAGACATCAGACCAGGCAACACTGGCTCGTGTGAGTCAAATCCAGACTGTCCATCCTTCCAGGTCTGTACAAGCGAAGGCAAAGGATCCACTTTGCACTATCAAGCCACTAAGATTATGACACGTGGCAAACAAAACAAGTGGGGGACCCCACCACCAAAACCCAAAGTGGCTATATAAACACCAAGGGTTGGCCTACCCAAAACACCAGCAGAAGAAAGGCAGAGTCTCGCAGTCTCTACAGGGAAAACGAGGGAACGAGAAACCAGCGGCAGTGCTTCCAGGTAAAAGCGCTTGTCTCCCCCAACTACTTTTCATTTTTCATTTTTCCTTTTCTATTGAAATGAAAAATAAAGCTACTTTTCATTTTCATTATCATTTTCATTTTTTCTATCGGGCACATGAATGCATACAAGCAGGCCTGCTTCTTGATAGATCTCTGTACAGACGCGTCATGACATATCGATTTTTACGGCGCAACGAAACGTTTCGTTGAACGTCTCTACTTCTTCTCATTAACGGCTGTTTCTGTTTTTTCTTTTGTTAATATTATTTATTTATTCATATCTCCATTGGAGTGCTACAGTATTTCATTTAATTTACTCCTTTTCTTCTGATTCCGCCCTCATTTTCGAGATATACTGTGTGTGTTTTTTTTTTAAAAATATTTAGATTCAACTAATATTAACGGCTAGTTTAATCTATATATTAATGATGAATAATAAATTTAGTTGTAGTTATTATCTTCTTTGGTCTACACATACGTCGCCATGATTGTATCAAATTTAGTTGCTTTTGCTTTAGTTTAGTGTACCCTCACATTAATAATCATTTTCTTTTTCCATTAAATAGGTTCTAATATTTTATTAATTTTATTATGTATTGAAAAATAAAAATTATATAAACTTTAGGTGCCTACATCTAAATTTTATTCAAAACTTTGAATATTCAATCATTAATTCGTGTATTATAACTTCTTTTTGTCATTTCTATCTGTATATATATATATAATGTTTTGATTAGTACGTTCTAACTTTTAAATTATTAAGATTATTAATTTTAATTATTTATTATATTTAAATTAAATAGTAAAATAAATTATTTTAAAAAAAATATATAATGAATGGTTGAGATCATTCATCATAATAATTTATAACTTTTGACGTTTACTGTATACTGTTGGTTTGCTATGTTACCAGTACTTTAATGGTGGGGACCATTTACATAGATATTGAAAATGATTAAATTGGATTTACTTATATAATTTTAATATTAATAATTAATTCGATAATATTAATTTATAAATAAATTAGCAAACCCCAATTAGTTAATATGAATTTTGTTAATTTGATAGAAATATTTGTTTTTTCATTTTTTAATTTTTGCTTCAAATATATATATTTTTTTAAATATTTGCTTCAAATAAATTGTTGAGCTCTTTATGTTAGTTATGATGTCTCCCCGGACTACGTGCAGTTCTGGTATTGTTTTTGATACTTTTATTTGTTTTTTTTTTACCTCGAAAACAACGTGGTTTTATTAGTTAATTATACCTTGCTTTATTTATTCCATATTGCTTTTCAGTGTATTTATTTATTTTTATATCTTTTTTTTCTCGTTGAGAATTATTTTTATATCTCATTGGACACAAACTACACAACCATTTGGAAATCCCGTTGACATTATATTCATGTTTAATTTTTGGTTCACATTCTAATCATGTTTAAACGAAATAGTACTTCTTCCAAACGTGTTTGATTGATACTTCTGATTTCCTTCATGACATTTGACAGCAAACTACTTTGATTTAAATGAATGTTGACTAGGTGCCTTGATCCCATTAACAGTTTCTGTTAAAGAGTCTACGTGTGAAATGATATGCTCTGTTTGTATTAGAAGAAAAGATGTGACTCCAAGTTGCTGTGCCAAGATAGCACAGTACACCTGCACTCATGTGTGAGAGAACATGTTCGAGTGTTGTCTATAGTATGCAGATAATTTTTGCTAGAGCCATTTTATGTGAATAGATAAATTATGAAAAAGCCTCTTTAAGAGTGATAAGTATAATTTTTCTCTTAAATAAAGATCTGTTATCTAAACTGCATCATAATATTCATTATAGTGTTCATGATAAATATAATTAAGTTAAAAAAAAATGTGTTATGTACTTTATTTCAAATCTTTATCATAATAAGTCAATAAATTTTAAATGAGATGGTTGTACAATATTGTTGTATTAGGTGGGTCTTGTCTATAAAAAAGTATATTCGGATTTTATTCCCATACTGTAAAAGTTGTTATTAATGAATAATTTTATTCAATCAATAAAGTAATCAAATTAATATTTTAATGGTTATAGTTTAAAACAATGTAATTACTTTGTCTTATGTGGCAAGGAGTGGGTCTAAAGATGTTTATCACCTACTTGCACACTTGCCCACATGACAAAAATGTGTCCGCATCAGTTCCCACCAGGACTATTCACACAAATTTTGTATAAACAAGATTGATGTGTTCAAGCGATACAATTTTCATGCCTTGTTTCATGAATTATACAACTGATGTATAATGTCACTTTTTCAACTAAAAGAAGTGATGTTTATGTATTAATTGCCCTTTAAGCTTGAGCAAAGCTTTGTCATGTTTCTTATAATTCTTGTCATTTTTGTTGATGTTTTGAACGTGTGAAATTTTCAAGGTACTGGACAAGGAATATGCTAGTTTTTAGTTTGTACTTCTAGTCTTTTCCTCCTTCATTTTCAATTTTCTATAGTAGTCAATGTTTTCCTTCTTTTGTTTTAGAGTAAATAATTCTGTTTTTTATTTGAAATATTTTTTGTTTTGCTCAATCTTGTGTTACTTACTTCTATAGCTAGGATATTTCAAGAAGCGACATCCAGATTAAATATTTGGAGATTCATGCACGTATTGATTTCTTTTATAACATTTAACTTATCAACTCATCGATGTTATTGAAACAGTTCTGTAACCATGTAACAAAGTGCAATCAAAAGTCATTTAATATCACTGCTAGAATGGTCCCTATACCCTATAACATTATTATACCACGTCATATCGTACAAGTTTTTATGGCTAGCCAAGGGGTGTTGTCATAACTAAGATGGGTTTCTGCCTTTCTGGTGAGGACAGATCTCTGCGAGGTGTTCAAATATACTGGACCCCTCTAGGATCTGCTAGTGAATGACAATATTTTTTTCTAGCCCCACAATTTGCTTTTCTAATTTTGAATGGACCCCTCACGTTTGGTATTATTTGTTAGACCTTTATTATGGGCAAATTCCAATATCGTGGGCATTTACCTTGAATTTCTGCAAGACTTGGCTGTATAATAAAAAAAATGTCTTTCAATCACCAGGACAAGTCATCTGATAGTCTTTTTTTATAGCAGTTAAAAAAGGCTTTAAATACTACATGTTTTTGAGCAGAATTGAGGTGTACCATAGCTTTTCTTCGTTATAAGAACTAATTATGGCTTCACTTGGTTTTCAAGTTGCTAAATGGAATTGTAACTTTAGAGCTTGAGTGGAAAGAGAAGCTTCCTAGTTTGGTTCTAGATTCTCTTGCTGATATCTTGTAAAATGTAGGTTTTCAATAATGTTGGCCTTTTTTATCATTGTGATTTGGTGTTTATGGCTGTTACCCCTTTTTTGCTGATAGTGACTGAGGATAACTTATCTTATCAACTGCAAGCACTCATCTTCTATTTGCCGTTTTATCACTCTGATTGGTATTTCATGGTTGTAGTTCATTCAAAAGTTTTACGAGTTGACATTATCTCATTTTTCTTTGTCTGCTACATTAATAGACAAAGCCATTATACAGGGCTCACATTATTGCAATATTGTAAATGTATGGTTGCAATTTAATGGTAACCGTTGTTTTTGGCCTGTCATTGATTATTTGAGATTCTATATACATCTTTTACAATCTTGCTTTCCACAGAGAGGCATACAAGAACAATGGGAGCTGGTGGTCGGATGATGTCAGTTCCCAGCAGCAAGATTGAAGAGAAGGGAAATGCTCTCCAACGAGTGCCTCACACAAAGCCTCCATTCACTCGCAGCCAAATTAAGAAGGCCATTCCTCCCCACTGCTTCCAGCGCTCCCTAGTTCGCTCATTCTCCTATGCTGTTTATGACCTTTGCTTGGCCTTCCTCTTCTACTACATTGCTACCAATTACTTCCACCTCCTCCCATCTCCATACGCATACATTGCTTGGCCCATTTATTGGATCTTCCAAGGTTGCATTCTCACTGGTGTTTGGGTCATTGCTCATGAATGTGGCCACCATGCCTTCAGTGATCACCAATGGGTTGATGACTTGGTTGGTTTGATCCTCCACTCAGCCCTTTTGGTCCCCTACTTCTCATGGAAGTACAGTCACCGACGCCACCACTCCAACACAGGTTCTCTTGAGCGTGATGAAGTGTTTGTCCCCAAGACCAAGGCTGGGATTGCATGGTTTTCAAAATACTTGAACAACCCACCAGGCCGGGCAGTCACCCTTGTATTCACACTCACTCTTGGCTGGCCCTTATACTTGGCCTTCAATGTTTCAGGCCGTCCCTATGATCGCTTTGCCTGCCATTACGATCCCTATGGCCCCATCTACTCTGACCGCGAGAGGCTTCAAATATTCATTTCTGATGCAGGCATCTTCGCAGCACTTTACGTGCTTTACAACCTTGCCATTGCAAAAGGGCTCGCATGGCTTGTGTGTGTCTATGGGGTACCGTTGCTTATTGTTAATGGCTTCCTCGTGTTGATCACATACTTGCAGCACACTCATCCATCGCTGCCACATTATGACTCATCCGAATGGGATTGGCTAAAGGGAGCTCTTGCAACCGTGGACAGAGACTACGGTGTGTTGAACAAGGTTTTCCATAACATCACAGACACACATGTAGCTCACCACCTCTTCTTCACCATGCCACATTATCACGCGATGGAGGCTACTAACGCGATTAAGCCGATTTTGGGCGAGTATTACCAGTTTGATGGTACCCCATTTTACAAGGCGATATGGAGGGAGGCAAAGGAGTGTCTTTATGTGGAGCCAGATGAGAGTTCTCCAACCAAAGGCGTTTTCTGGTACCGCAACAAGTTTTGATTATGTCTACAGCTTGTGGTTGAAAAAAGATTATTGAAGTCATGGTAGTACTCTGTGGTAGTAGTCTGAGGCAAATTAAGCAGTGCCTGTAGTGTGTCAAATTTGCTGGATTTTGTGGTGAAATTTGTTGTTGGGGAGTCAAGGACCCCCTGTACTGTGTTAGACTTGAAGAACTTTAACTAAGTGTCTGTTTGGTAAAAACCTCTTCTTAATTAGCAAGGTAGATTGAATGTCAGCTTTAATGATTGGTAAGATTTCTATATGGATGGAACTTCTCTTCACATAATCTCAGCCTTTATAATGAACACAATTTGGCTTGCACAATTTTCTTATTGTTGAGCTTAGTACAAGTTTTCTAGTTTTGGACTGAGCTTAAACATACAAAACTCATGTGAAATGATGTGGTATGTAAGAGTAGGAAGGGCAATTTTCATCATCCATTGGTATAATACACGTCCCTGATGGGTGGATACGGATTTATTGCTATTCGGATATGTGGATTTACGTAGGGAATGAACGGAGTATGGATATTCATGCCCAACTTGTTTACCCGCTTAAATTGAGTATATGGTAGAGTATACTTGTATTCAATACAATGACCTCAGAGGTGGAACTATAAATATGATCAACTTAATCATAAAAAAAAAACACTTGCGCTGTTTATTTATTTATTGGTTGGTTGTTTTGTATTGTAGTTAAAGCGTGTATTCTGAGGGTTAAGGTTCATTATGTCTCTCTGTCTACGTATAAATTTTGTTTTCAATAAATGAATTTTTCTCGTACTACCGAGGTTTGCTTAAAAAATATTTTATGCCTTTATTTTAGTCCATCCTAATAGAAATTTTTAGTTATGCCGCTGAATGACCTCAACAAACCATCATGACAGAGCCATGATTTATATTTTGGGGGTGCAAACCAAAAACAGATATCATTGAAAAACTAAGTTATTGAAAAAAAATATGTAATGCTACCATTTATTAGTTTTATTACATGAAATAAAATAATGATTAAAGTATATTACCTTTATGAATCAAAATAGATTTCATCGAGCTTTAAACATATTTTAAAATACCATTACAAATTAATATATTTAAATCGCAAGTACTTATATACTTTCTAATAATTTAATTTTATAGTATTTATATCAAACTGAATTAACTCAAATGATGTGTTACATGATTTATCGTTACCATATAAATCATGGATGAAAGGTGAATAACATGTCAAAGACAAATTTCTTATATGCCATTTGTGTTGAATTTTGGATCAATTTTACCCATAAGAAACCCAAATGTTTTGACAATGGCATATCATTTCATTTGAGGTGGATAAATTTGGCTCAAAATTAAACCAAAATAATGTAGTAAGTGATTTGTCCTTTTCATATAAATTATTAATGATGCAGTGAATGACATGTCATAGAAAAATCACTTGTAATATTATTTAAGTTAAAATTTGGACAAATTTTGTAAAAAAAAAAAAAAAAAAATTGAATATAAATGTTGTGACAAGTGATCTGTCCGTATCATATAAATATTCGATGTTATAATAAACGGCATGTCAAAACAAATTAATTGTCATATTATAAGTTGAAATTTAAGTAAATTTTATTTAAAATAAATTAAAATGACATGATAAGTGACTTTATTATATAAATTAGTGCTGATACAATGAATGAAATGTTAAAAACAAATCAGTTATCATATCATTGAAGTTGAATTTTTGAGCAACTTTTGTCCAAAAATAAACTTAAATGAAGGGGCAATTAATTTGTTAGTGTCATATAAATCATAGATGATGTCCTGAAAGATATGTCAAAGACAAATTATTGGCCATATAATTTAATTTGAAATTTGACAAAATTGGCCCAAAAATTAACCTAAATGATATGTCAAATGATTTGTGAATGTCATATAAATTATGATATAATGTGATGCATATGTCAAAGACAAATTATTTGCATATCATTTGGATGGGACACATTTTACCTAAAACTAAACTTAAATGATGTTACAATTGCATACCATTTGAGTTGAAATTTGGGCAAATTTTGTTGGAAAATAAACCTAAATGGTATGACAAATAATTTGTCTTTGCCACATAAATCATAGATATAATATAATGAATGACATGTTAAAGACAAAGTATTGTCAAAATAATTTGTGTTGAAATTTGGATAAATTTGGCTTAAAAATAAGGGCAATTGGCCAAATTCCTATGATATAGGTATTATTGTTCCCATATGAAACTTTTACTCGTAATTGCACAAAGTTTCCTTACCGTTTATGGTCAACAGTTAAATTAAGTTGATCGTCGACCATTTAATTCATGTGAAAATTCAAAATTACCCCTACTTTGACTTTAATACTTTATTTTATTATTCTTAAATAATTCATTTATTAAGTATATATAATCATTAAGCAAAATTAATCATTCATTGTCTAAAAGGGATAATCCTAATATCCCTTTGTTGTTTGACATAATTGTTAATTAACCAATGTAATTTATAGAACCCTCATTTTACCCTTTTACATGCACCATGATGAAAAAAATCAAGGTGTTTTTTGGTTTTTTTTTTTTTTTAAACTACAAGGGTTTTTTGGATATTTTCTTAAATTGTAAGTAATAATTTGTTTATTTTATTAAACGATAGAGGGTTCTTAGTAATTTTTAAATTAGTAGTGGATTTTGGTTATTAAACCAAACTATAAGAGGGAAACAAGATTATCCCTTATCTAAACATGAAAAATCAGAGAGGAAATTCTTTCTATGATCAGAAGCTCAGTTCTTCCACCATCAATATCAGTCATTTAATCAAATTCAAGGAGCAAAAACCATAAATCAATATAATCAAGTCCATTAAGAAACAAGAGAAAAGGAAAAATCAAACAAAATCATAAAAATCTCTAAACAGCTTTTCTTCAATCGATCACATATTTTCTTCTTCAATCTATACCTAACTTAAACTTATAAATCAATTAAAAAAAAAAAAATCACACACACACATATATATATACAGGTCTCCTTGGGTATTTCTAAGGTATCGATACACTTGATAAAAAAATAAATGATTGTATTTTAAAATTGTTGATTGTAATTCATTATATCTTTATTATATATAATTATAACTAAACAAATTATATCATATTTGCAATAATCAACAGGTAGAATCATATTTAGTGATTGTAATTAAACATGTTGTAATTAGATATAATAATGATATAATAAATTATAATCAACAATTTTAAAATATAATTACTTTTTTTTTTATCAAATGTGCCCCAGATGTATTTTAGAATATGTAATATATATATACATATATATATTATTTATTTATTTATTGGGAATGATTGAGCTTTGGGACTCGGGCTCATTGAGACCAAATTTTTTTTTTCTTTCATTATTTTATTTTTGAATTTTGAATTTAAATTTAAATTTAAAAACAATAAAAAAAATCTAATATATCTCAAAAAGATTGGGTTTTGGGAGTCCAAAATAATTTTTTCTTTCATTAATTTTTTAAATTTTTTTATTTTAAATTTAAATTTTTATCTGAAAAATTGTTACACTGATTCAATAGAATACAATTCTTCTGAAATGGCATAGCAATGCCGATATATATAGAAGTTTTGATCCTAATTGATTGCTTTTTTTCTTCTAAATTCTTATGTTTTGCTTTTCCACACTATACAAATTGATTCAAAAAGAAAATTTATTTTGGTTTGGTTTGTTCGGGCGGTTCTTCATTCAATACCAGAACATATGAAATTAGATAGTTGAATTTTGAAAGACAACCATCAATTGTGTTTTAATTTTTCAACACCAAGGAAGAGGTGAAAATCTCTCTTAGGATGTTGCAAATTTTGTTATTTCTTTGGCTGTTTGATTAACACAATATTTATTATTTTTTTTTTTTATAAAAAAAATTATTTGTTTTGTTTCTACAAATTAGTTGCTCATATATTGATTGTTTGTCCGACAAACATTTGGGCAAATTTCACTTAAAGTAAATCTACAATGTAATAACAAGTGATTTGTTCCCACCATAATCATTGGCCATGAATGCCATGCTAAAGATAACACTTGTTATATCATTAAAATTGAAATTTGAGCGAATTTTATTCAAAAAATAAACCTAAATTATGTGAAAAATGATTTATCCTTATCATGTATATTATTGATGATGCAATGAATGATACTTTAGAGACAAATCACTTGCTCTATCATTTAAGTTAGAATTTGGACAAAATTTGCCAAAAGATAAATCTAAATGTTCTTTTGTTTTCTTTTTACTTAGATAAATCCAAATGTTGTGATAAATGATTTGTCCTTATCATAGAAATCACGAATGATGTAATGAATGACATTTCAAAAACAAATCACTTGTCAATTTGCTAAATTATTTCAGTTCAGTTTGTTGAAAAATCATGCCAAATGATATGTGGCATATGACTTGTATTTACCATATAAACCAAGGATGATATGGTCAATGACATGTCAAAGATATATCATTTATCAATTGAAATTGAATTTTGAGCAAAATTTACCAAAAAATTAACTAAATGATGTGAGAAGTAAGGTGTACAAATTATGTAATGAATGACATATCATAGACAAACTATTTATATTTATTGAGGCTAAATTGTGACTAAAATTTATGCGAAAATAATCAATTTAAATAATACGGCAAATTATTTGTCATTACTTTTATAATCATGGATATGATACAATGAATGATATATTAAAAGATAAATCATCAACCCTATCATTTGGTTTGAACTTTGGAGTTAATTAATTTTGGCTAAAAAAAAAATAATAATAACTAAATTTGGGTTAATTTTTGTCAAATTTTTTGAATTGTGAAGAGTAAAATAAAATAAAATAAATTTCCTCCAAATAATATGCCAGTTAAAAACATATTTTTTCCCAATTTAAAATACACCGAATTATATTTTTATATTTTTATTTATTCTCAATGATATTAGATTAAGAGCAACATAATTTCTATTCGAAAGGAATGATTATATAATTGCATTGAATCATTGATAAATAACAGTAAGGATAAATAAATGTCAGGAGCAGAGCTAGGTTGAAATCAGAGGACAATTTTTGTTTCTATCCATTTTATTTTAACAAATAGGCCTAATTTATTAAAACTTCATTCCAAATTTTGTCCCCCTACACTTGACAACCTTTTTAGCATGGTCTGCCAGTAACTGGTTCCACGTTGTAAGAGGTGTAAACAACTTTCACGATATGATCCGACAGAATTTGCTCCAAATGATATACCTATTTGAAAAAAAAAAAAATGGATGAAATAATCATACATATATATGCTGTATTAGGTTAAAGAAACTATGGGCAGACACAAAACAACACACACGAGAGAGTCTCCTCTCGTTAACCCAACTGAGTGCGCATCAAAATAATCCGTTGATATGCTTTATAGTATCATTAAATTTTGCGGGTTCTACTAACATGTCTTTATAAAGAACTTAAATGAAGTACAATTTTTATTCTTTCCAAAGACAAGAGTTTGAATAAAATTTGATAATCTGCTGAGATCAATTATTGATAGTGCAATTCGAATAATTATTTCCAAAACCACGTGAAAACAACAAAATCACCTCACATCTTGTATTTTAATAGAATTAGGGTGAGACTTGAAAAACTCCTAACCTCTTAGGCCCCATTTGGTGTGTAGAATTTGGATGTGATAGAATTGGATTGAATTGGATGAGATACGATTAGATGAGATTGAATGAGATTGAATATGTATTGCAATATGTTAAGTGCATCTGAGATTAAATTGGATTAGATTAGATTTGACTAAATTAATATAATATTAAATTAAATTAAATTTTAAATAAAAATATTTTAATTAATTTTAAATATATTTAATGAACATAATAAATAATAAAAACAGAAATTAATTAAATATAATATATTTTTAAATTAATATTAAAAGGTTTTACTTTATAAAACTAAGTTAAAGGTATGTGAATCATATATTTCGCAGAGCATCGTTTTACCAAGGTTGTATATCTTTTTTCAACCTACTTAAATTTAAACCATTGGACCCGACGTTTTTACTTTATAAAATTATCTTCAATAAATTTATAATTTTAAATATATTTAATATTATAATTATTAATTTATTTATATTCATAAAAAAATATTGAATAAACATAAAAGAAAAGCAAAGCAAGCAGGATTTGCGAAACCCACCAATATTGGTGGGATTAAAAAATCTTGCTCGTGTAGGATTTTTGAGTGGGACCCATTTGGGTTTGGGAATGGAGGCTGAATTCTTTTTCATCATCAGCCAAAACGCTGGCTTTTGTGGGATGGGTAATTTCTAATCTCGTCCCAGAAAATATCGGAACCATCAAATAGACTTTTAGGATCTAAGAAGGTATTAAACCAATCTTACTAAGAGGTGGTATGTCCCAAAACACCATGATCGAAGCTTATAAATCTAATTAACCGAAAAAATGAAATCATACTTGCATGTTACCCACAATACAAGTCTTGAGCACAACAAACAATGTGTTTGAAACAAAATGAATCGGTGTAGCAAACCATTGTTCATTACAAATACAACCTTGATCAAGTAAAACAAGAAATCAAAATAGTTCTTAGTTTGACTAGGATTATTTCATTCAAACACAAAATATATCAACACAACGTTAATTAATACCTCTTCATGCAACTTTGGGGTGGTGAAGACGATTCATCATCCTCCTCATCAGCATCAGCTTCGGTCTTCGTTGAGATCTTTCATCACTGTCATTATCTACCAAGCTTGATGGTTCGCTTCCGTCAATCTTCTCTCCAACACTGGCCACTGATCAGTTGTGAGAGATCCTCGAGTGTCTTCTTCTTCTTTGTACTTTTTCCTCTTGAGATGGTCCAGCAACATGATCTGCTCTAGATTTTAATATGCCACCATCTTTCATGGCCTTCATTTTCCTTTTCTTCGCATGGGAGCTCATGTGACCTCCCAAGGCATTACCATTTGCAAATGTCCGGTGACAAAGAATGCATTTGTGGTCTGAATCATCAGATTGAGGTTCACTAATACTGGTTTTGATTACTACTTTCTGATCTTCGCCGTTAATATCTTGGATTCTTTGTTTTGGCTTGATGAGATTTTTATCATCAGGATCTTGGGTTTCAGGCTCCTTCTTTACATGAGTGAAGAAACCGTTGGATGAAGAAGAAGAAGAACTGGGTCCAAGAGAAATGGCTAGGCCAATCATATTAAGGTTACCATAACTAATACGGGTGTTGGTTTCATTAGAGTTGTTGAGGTTGCTCCTAGGGTTTTGGTTAGGGCAAGACCAGGGATTGTTCCTACACCAGTTTGAAAAATGGGATCCACTTGGGTGAGAATTGGGAGCTGAGTTGGAAAGGCAGTGAACACAGGCTGGTTTGGTTTCTACTGGGAAATTAACTCCGCTAATATTATTGTTAGAAGAAAGACAATCAGAAACCTGGATTTTTCTTTGGTTTCGAGTGCTCATCAAGCTAGTAACTTGGCGATTTGTGACCAAAATTGCAGGCCTTGTTGAAGGAACCGGATTGGTATTCATGGCTAAGGTGTTCACATTCTTGCTGGTATCAATCAAAGAAAAACGGAATAAAGGGCAAGATAAACTTGGAAGCTTGAATTCTTTGGCAAGAGAAATGGCAACATCAAACCATTCCTCTCTGTAGTGTTGAGGGTCACTATTGATATTAACATTCTCCATAGCAAATAGGAAATATTTAGAGAGTGTTGAGGTTTGTCAAAAATAAATAAATAAATAATGAAATGAAATATTGGAAGAGAGACAATGTTATATATATATATATATATCTATATAGCGCATTCTAAGGTGCACCCGGTGTATGCATAGATAAATTTCTAATCTTAACCGTTCATTTTTTAAGGAATTAGATCCAAGGGCTGAACTTATTGGCTAACTATTGAGTTAATAAATTGATAAACCTGTTGAATAGGTAAATTAGTCTGTGCCAACTGTTATGCATATCCATTTAACCGGTTGAAGGAGTTGGTCTCAACAAGTAAAATTATGCATGCCAACTGTTATGTATGCCTATAATCAAAGAACAAAAATTACTATCTCTCATCTTCTACCTCAAGAGCGGGATCTCTGAAATTATAAAGTCATTTCTCACTTATTATAAAACACATAATCGAAGTCCATTGCAGATCGGACTTTATGATTCTATAAAACACAAAACAAAGCCATTTCCCATGGACTTTGTTGTTTGCAAACTAATAACAATAATTTGCGAATTTGCAAA
The DNA here is from genome assembly GCA_021234005.1 of Nephelium lappaceum. Classification (NCBI taxonomy): domain Eukaryota; kingdom Viridiplantae; phylum Streptophyta; class Magnoliopsida; order Sapindales; family Sapindaceae; genus Nephelium; species Nephelium lappaceum. The sequence continues at coordinate 9,068,094 of CM038009.1, forward strand.
CTATTAGTTTGTGAATTCGTGAACTATTAGTTCGCGAATCCGCGAACTATTCGTTCTCATGAATGCTTCTCATATCTTTACTATTAGTTCGCGAATTTAGTTCACAAATCCGTGAACTATATTTCTCATGAATGCTTCTCATATTTTTACTATTAGTTTGCGAATCTGTGAACTATTAGTTCGCAAATTTTAGAACTATAGTTCGCGGATCCATGAACTATTAGTTCATGAACAATAGTTCGCGAATTTGCGAACTATTAGTTCTTGAATCTATGAACTATAGTTCACAAATTCAATGTGTGTTTAAATGTGTGTTTGAAGAAAAGTCCCTAGATGGAGGACGTAAGTCATTCAATGAAGGGTATTATTGTATTTTTACCCAGGTAGGTGTTGATCAGTTCATCAAGTTAACAGGTTGCCATCAGGTAAAAATATGACTGGTTCAATAAACTAGTAGGTTGTCAACAGGTCATATTTTAAAAGTGTATGCATACCCCAGTGCACACAATGTGACCCCCATATATATATATATATATATTCTATGGTTAGTGTCTTCTAATTTTAAAAAGTTAGAATAAATCAATCAAATTCATCTATTTCATTTAATTAAATAAAAAAGAGAATTTGTTTTAGGAGAGAGAATGTAATAGATGAATTTGATTGATTCGTCCTAACTTTTTAGAGTTAGGAGGCACTGACAATAGATTTATTTTCATGAGATTTACTCTATGTTAAATATGGTAATACAAATTAAGTGATTAATTAATGCATTGATGGAGTTAGATAACATTTGTGCCACATAAGGAAAGAAAATTAATGTGTCCTGGTCATATCCATGAGCAAGGATATTATGTTAATATTGATATGGTACTAATTTTTTTATGAGAGGAATTTAAATTTTAGTGATGAATGAGAGAGAAAAAATCTAATAATCTTGATCATTTTTTAAATACTGATGTGTCACTAGATTATTAAATGATTAGCCAAAAAAAGAATGGTAAAGAATCTTTATTCCATATCCACATGTGAAAATTCATTTTCTTTCCTTTGTTGAAAATTTTGAATTTGTGAAATGAAAATATTTAAAAAAAAAAAAGGAAAAAAAATAATAATAAGGAATGAAAACCAACATGATTGAGTTTTTCTTTGTTATTATAAGTTAAAAATTATGATGGAACATTCACATAAAACATATAATCTAATAATGGGTTTGGCTGTCTTACCAAACTATTAACATTGTCTTTCAATTGAAGTCATTTGATCAATTGTACGGATGATTGTTGAAGTCAATCCAAGAGCTTCAATTGAGGGGTATGGTTAGTGATTAGATAAGGTAGTTAAACCCTTTAATTATATTATCATTTGTGCTATGTATAATTGTTATTTTTATGACTACTAGCTTATTGTCTTTTTTTTCCTTTATAATAAACCTCACATTAAGCAAATACTAAGGGGATGTATTCAACTTAGGAGTTAGAATAAAATTTAAAGGATTTTTAAAAATCTGGGTGTATTCAATCTAAACTTTTTAGGAGTCCATCAAAGTTTAGGTGTATTCAATTTATATTTGTAAGAATTCTAATGAAATCTTTGTGTATTTAATTCAGACTTTTTAGAAGTCTAAATAAATTTAAGTGTATTTAAAAAGTCAGTGACTTCGTAGGAATTGCCAAAATAGTGGATTTTGATGGATTTTCAAAGATTTCATACACAGAGACATAGCCAAGAATTAACATTAGGGTGGACTAGAACTTTTATAAAAACTTCAACAAAGTTTCCTTTGTTTTTATATTTTCCCGAAAATTCAGTGCACATGCTTTAACAATATTTAAATTCACAAAAAGAGATTCAATCTCTTCGCAAAATAATTACATAACATTTCAATTATCACAAATATAACATAGTGTGCATTAGAGATTGTACTTGGTGTAAAAGAAACACCCAATGTAAACATCATCATTTTCATTCTAATTAAACAATTATATGACTCACCATATATTGTATAATTTAATAAAATTGTCTATAAATTAATTAGATGAACACAATACAATTAATTAGTGTTTATTCCTAAATTTTCTATAACTAAAACTTATAGTTACCCTAAAATTTTAAATCAATATAAACTACTTCATTTATATTAAATTCATAACAAAATAAACTAATAATTACAATATCTCTAAATTTTACTTAATTTAAAATTATAATAACCTTAAATATTTAAACAATATAACCATTCAAATTCATAAATTTCACAATAACATACCTATATTGGAGATCAATTGTTGATATTAACAAAAAGATTGAGCCAAATCTAATAATGCAAGTCAATAAATCAAAATTAATTTCAAATTTTAAATTCAAATAAAATAATTAAATACGTAAAACTCTTAAAATACAAATCTAATATGGAGAATGGAGTCGATAAAAGTTGTCGTTTGTTTGTTTCTATTTTATGCTTAGGTGAAAAAAATTATATATATGGAATTGGAATTTGGCAGTAGAATATCACAAAAAACTAGTCAGAAGTTGCTGCACAAAAAGGGAAGAGCCAAGAACAAAGAGAGGAGAGTTTGAGCGTGTTGAGCTGGAAAAAAGTAAAGCAGTAGCGAACAAAATATAATTTATAACTAAAACAAGGGTAAAGTTTTAATATCATATTTTCATCAATTTTTTTCTCTCTTGGAACAATGCTCTCACCAAACTCTTTTGGTGGTAATTAAATTGAAGGTATTTTGTACCATCTTTTTCTCTTCCATATTCAATTATTTTTTTTATTTATGATTTTTTTTTTCCTTGTCTTTGAACTTTCAAGGTGACATAATTTGAATATAATTCTCATGTTATGTTAGGGTTTGATGATTTAATTTGTGTATTATTATGTGTTAGAATGAATTTGAATCCTTTTTTTTATCCTTATTAAACCATTGTGCACATATAATATATATTATTATATATTCATGCTTTTGTCATTCTTTAAACAAATTAATTTTCTATAACATTGAAAAAAAAAAAAGTGTTTTAAACGATTGGATGTATGGTGAAGGAATGCCTTGCAAGTCAAATGCAATTGTCTGCAGTTTTATATATATGTATATATATAGCATTTGTCGCACTGGTGGAATCCATTCTGTTACTAGGAGGGACACGTGCCCCTCTTGGATTTTTAAAAATTATCAATAACTTTTCTTTTTCAAATTTTATATTAAATGTTTTATATATAATTTTAAATATATTAGTTACAAATAAAAATTGTAGATTAATCATTTTATCAATTATAGTTTTCTATATTTATTTTCACTAAAATGTATTTTTTTTTTAATTTCTTCATTTTAATTTCAGCTGTATGTTCGAATCTATATACTAATAATAATAATGATAATGATAATAATAATAAATCATAAAAATAAATGTTAATATATTTATAATTTTAAATGAAATGTTAGTGTCTTCTTAGATATTTTAAATACAATGTTAATATATCTTACTTGATTTAAAAATCGAATTAATGTACCCAAAATTTAAATTTAAATTTAAATTTGTTATATTTAATTTATTAATGTTTAATCATTATTTAATTTTCTTTCCTTTTTTTTTTTTGTTCTTGTAATTTATATTTGTTTGTAATCAATAAAGTGATGGCAAATTTCTAGTATGTTTATAAATTAATTTTAATGATGAGATTTTTCTAATTAAAACACAATACTGAATATTCACACTAGAAACTCGTGTAAATATACACAATCCACAAGTAATATAATAATGAATAAAGTATCATTCCCACGAGGATTGTCCAAATTATATATGTTAAGTACTAAATCAATCAAGCTCACACCTTATCCAAACTATCAAAATTGGATTGATGTGAAGGAATTATAAACTAAGAATTTAAACTATCAATTAAATTTAGGGTGAATCGACAGTTGAATAATGTCTAAGCATACAACTTCACTTAATCATATCATTTAATTTAGGAAAAACTTCATTTTAATCTTCAATATTTCAGAAAATATCAAGTTTTTAAAGCATTTTTGGAAACAGTTTTTTTCATCTCTAACTTTTTCAAAACTCTTCAAAAAAGTTCAAACCGTCAGTCAACTGACGGTCAACAGTGACTTTAGGCCATTTTTAACAACTTAAATTTAGAGACATTTTAAATAATTTAACTTATAAATTCATTATTTTATTCGGATAATCCGGTAATTTATATGAAACTAACAATTATTAAGGGTAAAAATATTTTTGTACACATTCTATTAATATTGACCGTCAGTTGACTGATGATTTGGGCATTTTTGAAGAGTTTTTAAAAAAATTAGGAATAAAAATAGCTGTTTTCAAATATATTTAAAAATCTGATATTTTTCGAAACCTCAATAACTAAATTAAAGGTTTCCCTTTAATTTATTTTTCCCTTTAATTTATTTTTCTTTCCTAAAGATGGTTTTTATATTATATTTAATCGGATAATTCTAACATAGTAACTAGTCTTTCTCGATGGTCAAACACTTACCCAAATTAATTAATCTGACTATATCTCTATGTAGATTAATTAACCTAAGCTCATTATGTTCAGATTATCCGTATACGATTACACAACCATATGAGTATATCTTCATCCATATGAATTATATTATTTTAGGGTAAATTGCACAAACCTCCCCTGAGGTTTGACGAAATTGCATAAATATTACAATGTTTGGGTAACTCGCACGGACACTACCCGAGGTTTCAAAAACTCTGCACAAACCTCCCCTGTCGTCAATCACCCGTTAGTCAATCACGACTAACTCAAAATTTTGAAGGGTAAAATGGTCAATTCACATATAATAAATATTTTAATTAAAAATATTATTTTTAATTACTAAACTAATATTATAATATTAAAAAAAAAAAAAAAACAAACCACCATCTTCTTCTACCTCCCTCATCTCCATCTCCCTCATCTCCATCTTCTACATTTATGAAAATCATCAAATCATTCATCATCATCAAACCAACCAAATCAATTATCATCATCAAACAACCAAATCAAACAAAAATATATCAAAGTCATGAAAATTGAAAATATTAAACAAAAAAAAAGCTTGGTCTCCATGGGAGACCAGATCTGATCTCGATCTGGTCTCCCATGGAGATAGACCGTCTCCATCGCTGGAGACGGCGGTGTCTCCAGCGATGGAGACGGCGACCAGCGATGGAGATCTCCATCGCTGGTCTACGGCGACCAGCGATGCCGTCTCCATCGCTAGAGATACATTCATCGCTAGTAGAGACCAACGATGGTCATCACTGGAGTAATCTCCAACGATGGAGATGCCGTCTCCATCGCTGGAGACGATCGTCTTCATCGCTGGAGACGCCGCCGTCTCCAGTGATGGAGACGGTCAGTCTCCATGGGAGACCAGATCTGGTCTCCCATGGAGACCAGTTTTTTTTTTTTTTTTTTAATTTTTCTTTGTTTTATTTTTAAATTAAATTAAAAAATATATAATATATTAATTTTAAATTTATTGAAGGGTATTTTAGTCTTTTTATACTTTTAACCATTGACCATCAAGATTTAACCATTGTTGACTGACCGCAGGGGAGGTTCGTGTAAAGTTTTTGAAACCTCAGGTAGTGTCCGTGCGAGTTACTCAAACATCGTAATGTTTGTGCAATTTCGTCAAACCTCAGGGGAGCTTTGTGCAATTTGCCCTATTATTTTATTGGGTTCTCATCTCATAATACTTCTCTTGATAGTATCGGATTCCTATGAACTAATCAATTAACGGATTCAAATTAATTGACTATTATTAAGCTTCAGTAAAATAGAATACAAGAATAAAAATCAATTATAAAATACTATTGAATCATTGAATAAATTAAAATCATGGTTAGGTTACGTTGTACCCTAGATATGAGAATTTAGTTCATCATCAATTTACAATAAAAAGAATTAAAGTAAAAAGGAAACAACATGTTTAATTAGATAAAAAATAAGCGTAAGGAAATTCTCATTAAACAGACTCGATCCTCTCATCTCTAAGGTCAGATTCGTCTCTCCAATTTGACTCTCAATATGTTGTTACTCTTATGCCTCCAATTGTTGATGATGACTTGAAAACTCCAAAACCCGATGCTGAAAAATTGTTGATGATGACTCGAAAGCTCGGACGCTCTCTCTCTTCTCCTCTCTATTGCTCTCTCTCCTTTGAATTGTCTTGAATGGTGTGGAGAGAGCACTTATTTATAGTGTGCTAGGGTAGGCAACAAGAAGAAAACTTAGTGAAAAAACAAGGCAATCCATACACAAGCAAAATCGGAAATCTGTCAAAAACAAGTGTCGCGACTTCGCACATGCCGCACAAACATGTCGTAGCATCGCAGCTTCATGTCATGACTTCGAACTTGCGACACGAACTTGCCACACATTAATCACACCTTTTTTTTTACTTTGATTTGACTGGAAAATTACATATTCAACCCCTAAACTTCGTTTAATTCTCTTGAGATGCATTATTCTTCAGACTTTTGCAAATAAGCTCCTGAATTTGAAATCTTTCAAACTCTTACAATTTACTCTTGAATTTATTTCCTGAAATTTCGCCAATTCCTATCTTTTCTTCTCAAAACACAATTCTCCTTAAAAATCCACAAACTAATTCACCAACTTGTTCATTTATTCTTCCATGACTCACCTATAAAAACAAATAAAAACATTAAATAATAAATGAGATTGACTCAAATATTCATCATAAATGTTAGATAAATGGGTACAAAATAACTGTATAATTTAGCGTTATCATAAAGTGATATAAAAACTCTCTTGGCTAAAATTATATGTTATGTTATGTTTGCTTAAATTTAATTTCTAACAAAAGCTAAATTTCTAATTTGAATATGAAATATTCATAATTCGATTGCCAACAATTACACTATAATCATAAATTAGGAATTAAGTTCTATTTCCTTTATATGAATTATTAATTGGTAAAATCCTTGTTTCAAATTTTTTCTTATGCTTTGTAGTTAGAGATTTTTAAATTGTAAGATACATATGTACTTAATTAAGTGTAATTTTTTTTTCATTTATAGTTGTTCTGGGCTGCTTGAGACGATTAGAAATAAACCAAAAAAAAGTTCATATTTTACTACTATAATTTTAATTTTTCTTTTAACATTAGTGTCAATTTATTGAAGTGCTCCTTCTAATGTTAATTTTGAGTTCGCCATTTTGTTGTCAAGGCTCTTCAACCACTGTCGAAGCCTTTAGCCTTAGCTCCATCTCTAGCTCCAAAGACTTGAAGCAGATGAATATGGTTTTTTTTTTTTCCTGCTTTTTGAAGTTCTGTAACTTTTTCACTAATCTCAATCATTCATTACGTTTAAATTATATATAAAAAAAAAAGAATTGTTTTTATGAGGGATAAATGTTTTTAGAAGAGATAATGCAATGAATGATCGAGATTAGTAATCATAACAATTAAAAAGTTAGGACACACATCTTATATATATATATATATATGAGAGAATTTATTTTATGAGAGATGATATAATAGATTAATTTGATTGGTTCGTCTTAACTTTTTAAAGTTATGAGGTATATAGTGATTTTACTATCAGTACCTCCTAATTTTAAAAAGTTAGGATAAATCAATCAAATTCATGTATTGTATTTAAATTAAATAGAAGAAAGAATTTGTTTTGTAAGAGAGAATATAATAGATAAATTTGATTGATTTATCCTAACTTTTTAAAATTAGAAGATATTGATGGTAAAATCACTATATATATATATGGGATCTGATTTCGTATATGGCAGAATATTATTTGAGCCAAGCCTAACACATAGGGGGTGTTTTAACACTACCTAGTTTCTGCTTGTATAAATGTTGGCCCTTGATTTGATCTTAAATGGATATTGTTCATTTTGTATGTATCCCATTATAAGTTTAATAGCACTTGTTATGCCTGTTATGTGCTCTCTTCTGAATTTGATAAGGTGTTAAAGGGGATACTGCTCATTGTTCATTAATATGATTTGACAGCTCAATAAACCTGTGTGCTGGTTCCAACTTTTTCGTGTCTAAGGTCTATTTTGATTCTTTTAATTGTATTGTTCTGCTTTAAATTTGCTGAAGTGCTTTGCTTCATATGATTAAAATGATATCAATAAATTTAAAATGCCAATTATATGGTTTAACACTGGCAATTAAGTAATTAACAATCTGGCCATTCTCTTGGTTCTTCATTTTTCCAACTACAAGTTGACAAGGCATAGCACACTACAACAATATTTATATAATTTGGCGGTAAAAGTTGGGTCAAATTCTACAACATACTCATCTTATAACTATTTTTTTGCAAAAGACCAATTCTATTTAAATCTATCCAATTCCATTTAAATCCATGTAAAAAGTTAACAAACTCTAAATAGAATTCCAACAAAATATACATGTAATCCATGGAATCTATAACAATTTATCATTAAAAAAAAAAAAAAATCATCAAACTCTAATAAAATCTGGATTGAATACACCTCCCATAAATAAAATTCTAGCAAATTTTGTATGGAATCCATGAAATCTATCAAAATTTATTATTAAAAAAATTGCACCAAACTCCAATGAAATCTGAATTGCATACAACCTCATATTTATATTTACTCTTATAATTAAGAGACAATTACTCCTATAAAAGAATTGAAAACTACCCATATAATTTTATAAAATGATACTTGGCGGGAATCAAACCTCCACTACCTTGATATATTGTTGAAGATGGTCTTGTATAGTATATATAATTGAGAATCACTTGTATTTATAGGTGTCTAGTATACTCAACATATATTGTTGATGATGTTCTTGTATCAAACACGATTCTTAGGTACTCATATGACATTTGAAGTTAATAAGAAATTGAAAATTATTAGTACGTAATATTAGGGTTAAAGCCAAGGAAAAGGTATATAATGTGAGGTTTAAAATAATTCACAATATGACCTATTTACACGTAGCATATACACAAGACGATAAAATGAGTTATAGTTCATGTCTATAAAATTTTACATAATTTTCATCTTTATTTAATTTCCTATTGGTGATAGGAAATATGGCGGGTTATGCATATTCCATTTTGTAAAACATAGATGAAGGGAGCATCTTCATCTGGGTAATGCCACATTATCTAAAATTTTTTATAAATTTATTGTCCAAATAATGTGACAGACTTATTTGCAACCACCACATCATCAATGCATTATCTCATTATTAAAGTGTTGCATATTTTTTTTTTATCTTTTCTAATTATATCTAATCAAGCCAAATTTGGGTAATCCCTTCGTTATAACAATTTCAACCAAACAAAATAATTTGAAAGACAAGACATATTTATAAAAAATAATGCTACATTATTTTAAAAAATTATCTAAATTTATTGTCTAAATGATAAAATAAGTTTATATGTAATTACCATATCATCAATATATCATCTCAAAATTAATATGATAGTTACAAATTAGCTTAGCACATTATTTAAACAAGATTTTTGGATAAATTTTTTTAAAGTATAACATATTCATTTATAATTAATATATATGGCCTAGATATACTAGCAAATTTGGCATCCATTACCTTGTAAGGATTTCTAGCAATGGAATCACAAACCAATTATTCTAAAAAAAAAAAAAAAGATATAGAATTTTATGTCAATCTATGTTGTCTTCATGCATACTATGATTAAAAGTAAAATTTCATAGAGAGAATTACCCCCAACCTATCTGGAAATTTAATATTGACAAGCATATACAAATTTTTGGTTTTTTTATTCCCTGGACTAATGGGTTGACTGGGTTTGACCGTTAAGTGGACATTTTTTCACCATTTAAAATGTATTGAAAGACGAAATTGCCCTTATATATGATGTCAGTTTAAACTAATTTTTTTATTAAATATATACATATATATTTTTATCCCCCAACTTCATCTTCCATCGAAAAAAATTTTCAATTCAATCGATCACCAAAAAGTCTTGATCATCTTCAAGAACTAAAAATAAACCATCTTCAACCTCAAAAAAATCATATGAAACTCATATGAAAAAATCATTATCAACATCAAAAAGATAGATATATATATATATATATATATAAAGATCCATCTGAAATTCATTTGAAACCCATTTGAAACCTATCTTAAAATCATCATCAACCTCAAAAAAAAAAAAAAAAAAAAAAAAAAAATCACTTGGGTTCCACCAAAAAAAAAATATATTATACCACCAGATATTCTACAAGAACTGAAGGAAAAAAATAAAAATCAAACTCATAATCATCTTTAACCTTAACCCATCTAGAACCATCTTTAAGCCATCTGAAAAACAAATCACATTCTCCTTGGTGAAGCCACTCGTCACAACCTCCACCTCTGCCATATTGAATTTTACTTCGAACCCAATCGAACCTAGATGAATAGGGAGCGAACCTAATCGAATCCGTCACAATCAATCAGACTTGGAGCGAACCTAGATCAATCTGAGTTTGACTTCGAACCCAATCAAACCTAGATTTGGGTTCAAAAAAGAAGAAGAGAAGAAGAAAAAGAAGAAGAAGAGAGACAGGGAAAGACGGAGAGGATAGAGAAGGTGATTGGTTTGACGAAGATGAAGAAAAGAATAATAAGAAGAAGAAAAGGGAGTTGAGAGAAACGGTGACTAGTTGAGTTTTTTGTTTTTTAATTATTTTTTAAATTTATTTTTTTTTCTCTAGGTGGATGAATATTGTTTTTTAAAATTTATTAAAATTTTAAATTTTTTTCTCAAATTAATCTTGAAATTGGATGGTGGAGATCTGATTAAAAATATTTTTTTAATTAAATTTTCACAATTTTTTTTTCCAAATTAAGCTCCACCATCCATTTTCAAATGGATGGTGAAGATATGATTAAATTTATTTTTAATTTATTGAAAGTTTTTGAAATTTATTTTTTTTTTTTAAAATAAAATGTAAATTTATTTAGGGATAATTTTGTCTTTTAATATTTTTACACGGTCAACTATACACAAAAACGGTCAAAGCAGTCAACTCATTAGTCCAAGGGAGGATGTTGCAAAAATAACCCAAAAAGTTGTGTGTGTCTATGAATATTACATTTCTAGATAAGTTGGGGTTAATTCTCCCAAATTTCAAATATAACTAACTTTCCAACATAATAGGTTGCAAACCAAATAAAGTATGACGATAACATGTGTGTCTATATATATATATATATATATAGGGCAGGATCGGGGGACACAAGTTTTGGCACAAATTTTGACACGATTTTATTGACCATTGGATGAAGAGAATTTTAATGGTTTAGATTTACTCACACCACTACATACACTCCATTTTACACTCTACATAAATATTTTCTCTCCCCTCTCTCTTCATTATTACATTAGCTCTCTCATCTTTCTTTATTATTACATCATCTCTCTCTTCTCTCTTCATTATTACACTATCTCTCATCTCTCTCATTAATATTAAAATCCCAATATTTAAATTATTTTTTTCTCATCCAATCCAATTATATTTAAAAACTCATCAAGAAAATTTAAAAAAAAAAAAAAACAGCAATTGTTTTTTTTTTTTTTAACTTGATAAATTTATTATTTAAATGATGATTTATTTTTTAAAATAGTTTAAATCAAGCAATTTTTAGTAAGAAAATTTTTACTACCACTAAAAAAAAAATCTTATTTCAAAAACAATTTCTAACCAAAATAAATAAAATAGATTTTATTTTTCAAAAACACAAAACACTTAACCAAAAAGTTTTTCTTACTAAAGATTGTTTGGTTTAAACTATTTTAAAAAATAAATTATCATTTAAATAATAAATTTATCAAGCTAAAAAAAAACAATTGTAGCTTTTTTTTTTTTAATTTTCTTGATGAGTTTTTAAATATAATTGGATTGGGTGAGAAAAAAATAATTTTAATATTGGGATTTTAATATTAATGGGAAAGAGGAGAGATAGTGTACTAATGAAGAGAGATGTGAGAAAAAATATTTATATAGAGTGTAAAATGAAGTTGTATGTAGTGGTGTGAATAAATCTAAACCATTAAAATCTTCCCCATCCAATGGTCAACAAATCGTGTCAAAATTTGTGTCAAAACTTGTGTCCCCCGATCCTACCCCTATATATATATATATATATATATTACGAAGTAATCTTATGACATCAACATTGAGAGGTTTATCAAACTCTTCCTATATAATTTATGTATATGAAATTAAATATTTACATAATTCTCATGTTTATATAATTTTCTAGTATCGACAAGAGTACATTAAATTGGAGTATGTATATCATAACACACATTAATTTTAAATCAATTTGCGCCATCTTCATACATATTATCGTTAAAAGTCAAAAATTTAATGCAACTAATTTTTCAATGCAAACTCATTATAAGTAGAGATGTAAAGGGTCGGGTTGCATCGGTTTTGGAGAAAATCAACTCGAAATCGATATGGATTGATTTTCAAAATCGAAAACCAAATCGAATTGAAATGAGGGTGAAAACTGATATGGACCAACTGGGTCAGATCAGTTCGATTCAAGTCAGTCCATATCGGTTTGCACTTGTAAATAGGCCTTTATTGGCCCCAGAAAACAACCAAACCCAAAAAAAAATGCGCCTCCACCAGCACCCAAAACACATCCAAAGCCAAGAGAAAATATAGAGCCACCTCACCAGTTACCACCACCACCACACCTCTCTTCCTCTTCTCTCTCCCCCCGATACGTTATAGTATAATATTATTTAATTTAGGAAGCAAAAAGACTTTCAACAATGGAGCAAACACGATCCAAGTTGTTATACTCTTTTGGTATGGGCTTCTCTCCCTCAGAAGGTCGATCACCAAAACAAGGGCCGATAAGGGCTCTGTTCGTCACATGCTATTGTTTCCCTGTATTCATGCAGAAGTATTGAAAGGAGCTACTCAGCCCTGAAGGTCGTAGGTGGACCACTCTGTCAACGGTTCTAATGCGTGCGTGTGTGTGTCTATATATATATATATATATATATATAGACACACACACACACGAAAACAAGATCATTTCTGTGTCTGGCTCTAAACCATCATTAGATGTGAGAGTTATAATTAAAAGACCCATCCACAAATCACCTGACAAATTCTAGCCAACGAAAAACAAAAAAATTTAAAATGGTAGGCACAATGACTAAAAATTCAACAAAAACCTAACTCATATGCGTCTGAAATTTGTCTATCTTTTCATCGGAAAAGGGCAAAACTCAATAATAATGAACACACAAAATATTGAAGGCTATAACAATAATTAGTCCTAACACAGAAAGAAAGGGAATAAGAAAAACAAGGTGGCAAATAAGAACAAGTTCATATTGTCGTCTTGCGCAATTCTTCAGCTCCATGCGCAAAGTGGCACCTCTCCCCGAAGGTGCAGGATCCTTTTGCATAGTTCTCACACAGCTTTGTCTTAAAATTGTTTGCTGGCCCAGAGGATTGTTTCATTGGAGGTCCAGAAGCAGAACCAACGTTTACAATAAGCTCCCGAACCATCGCACTGGCTTGCTTGATCTGATCAAAGGTACCCTCAAGTTCTATATTCCTCAAGTTGGGATCGGCTTCGTGCTCTCTGATGGAAAGTTTGGCTCCCGTAAGGCGGCAGATTTGCTTCGAGTTCACACCATTCTTCCCAATGATAGCTCCAGCAAGTTTGGCATCGATGCTGATCTTAGCAGTAGCAGAAGCCCCAAAACTAGCTGCAGCTCCAAGGCTTTGTTGTGGTGGTTCAATGCGACCACCCAACCTGCCAGACATTGGTCCCATAGCACGAGGATCTTCATATGATGGAGCAGTTGGCCTACCCAGCTCCCACTCACCATGGGCAAAATGGCATTTATCACCGAACTTGCAACCTTCAGCAGTGTTGTATTTGTTGCACAAACGTGTTTTCACAGCTGGAGGAGATGAGCCATCTGGAAAGGATGGTGGGACAGCTGAATTTCTAGCAGGTGGTGCAACAGCAGGGCTGTTGCCAAGATTTAGCATCTGAGACACAGCTTTGTAACCACCTGGAACGTAATGCAAGAAGTGGCATCCCTCACCAAAAGGGCACCCAGAAGTACTGCAACACATATAAAAGGAAGTGCATAAGAGCCCATAAAAGACAGTAATATCCAAAAATCCCTGGTTACTAGCCATTGTAATCACAACATAAGATAAACAATTTATGTACTGGTTAAGATAGCCTTTAAGCTATCATTGTCAGGACTAAAATAAAAAAATAGTTTGTTCCCCTGCAAGAGAATTGATGATTTTGTTTTACCATACAACAAGGGAACGAAATACCATACTTTGAATTCTCGGAAAAAATTTATTAGCAAGCTACTCATATTAACCATAACAAAAGAAATTAGATCCAAACACTTGGCTTGCACCAAATGGCAATTTCACTATTGTATTTGTCGAAATTAGCACAGAAACCATCTGAAGGGTTGTTCAGATAATTTTAAGCACATGATCAAACCATCTCAGACAAATTTCTTTCGCTTTGTTCAAAATGCATGAAAATTCCTTCAGCAGATCTTCTAATACATTTTTTCAAAATTCTTGACATTCACTTTTCCCTTTTCTTCCCATTTAACAATAAAAAATCACAAATTCTCTTCCATCTTCCTGCCATCTAAAAAAGAGTTTCTAAACTTCTCACCATAAAATAAACACAGATGTTTTCCAGCCCATAAAATCTTCTAAATCCCTTAAATTAAGATGATAATCATCAATCATCACATGACTAGCAAGAACATTTCCATCCCATGCATAGAATCATCATCATCATCAGCCACTTCTCCAGGTTTATCCTCATAATTAATGGATCTATGATAGAGTTCACTTTTCAGAATCTCCCTACCATCAATTCAAATTGTTTTGTCCTTTCCCAAAATAATTTTATAAAAATCTCAACATCTAAGTTTCGGCTTTTCATACTCATCCCAAAATTAGCACAACTCTCTATAGTTCTGTAGACAACAATCCTCATTATCCATTTACCTTCTTGGTTGTCCTAATGAAGTCCAAACCATCATTTCATCAGCTAGACTTAGTAAAGAGCCATCTAAGGCCAGTCAACAAAGAGAACATTACCAAGAAACAGCACACATGATATGAGAAATACATTCCATTAATGCCAAAACGTCATAGCTCAGAAATACATGAGTGTACTGAACCTTAAGTCCTTAACTACATTATTATCACACCTACTGATCTCAGTCCTACCAATCCTAGACAATATCTCTACAAAAGACTACCAACTGCTTATCCTAAGATTATAAAAGATGACATCAGTTTTCTTCCCTCTCAACAAACCATCAACACCCATGAACTATAAACAAAATAAAATAAAAACACCCAACACTACCAATCAATGACCTGAGTTACAAAACAACCAAGATGATAGAACTATGGTCAATATTCCTAGCTAGAAGCAAATTGATATATAACAGCAAACAGCAAGCTGCTCTAACCCAAACTCCATATAATTTTCTTGCAACATCAATCTTCCACAAAGTTCTATATAGCAGTCAAAAGTTACATGCTGGGATAATTGGTGCCAATTTGTTAACCAAACATTTTATATCATCAGCCTAAAACCACTACATCTACGCTACTGTAAATACCAATTGTACAACTATCAGCACCATAATATTGCATCGGTACTACACCTACTTTTAATAACGATAACCATAATACAAACAATAATATTATAAGATGTGGTAATGTTACTTGGCTATCAATCTACACTTGAAAGCTTCAAGTTTAGTCATCAATCCCCAAATATAAAAGGAAGATTCACACGCCAGTTCTAAACATAACAATCCATTAAAAGTTATAACTGAAATAATTAAACTATAAACCTTCAATAACTAGAGTAGCAAGCTCAATTTATAAGACATATCAGAGAAACATAGTATCTATAGAATTGGACCCAAGATTATATTAGAAATCATATAAACATGATACTTGTTGACACTTGAATGCTTTAGGCAGCTCTTACAAGAGAAATATCTTAAAATTTCAGAACTATAATTTTTTAACTCAAAAACACAAACTAAACACCCTGAATCATGACCTCTATTTTATCGTGATAAATAGACACATGGCAACAGCACATTTTGTGAATAAATATACTCTTAATCCAAGGATATAACGATCTTAAAAGAAAGTTATAGCTTCAATTCAATTGATCATCAAATACTCACATGATCCATTAAATGACATACCGTATTTCACAAAGTTGACTAACTTTGGGTTTAAACTATATTTCAATGTAATAAAATCATTTCAAATAAGAATTTTTGCTACATAATTTGAAAAGAACCCAATGAATGAGTAATGGCACTTTTAAAACATGCAAAGCTCTGAAGAAAAACCTCAATAAAAAGCATGCATGTGCTTGTGTGTAAGCAGGAGAATAAAATATTGATTAGGCCAAGAAAAAAAAAAACAGAATAGTATATAATTCATATTGTGGACAAGTACCAAGTCTCACGAAGTTATAAATTCTAGTCCAACAAGCCAATTCAAGCAATGCCCTTGCACAAAAACCACATGCATTGAAAAATTATTACCATGATTGGAAGTTTGGAACAGATAGAATAGCCCATTCCAGAACTCTAGATGCCAATTAATAGGTCCGGATCTTGTTGTTTTTATCCACACAGATTATATAAAAAATTAAAAATAAAACATTATATGGTGGGCCAATTTTGCATCCCAAACAACTGCTTTCAATTTACATAAAGCCCTGCAAGTAGTTATTCCAACGATACTCTCAGACATCAACCATTTCTGTGTTCAATAGTCTTTGTTATCGTAATTAGAACAAAAGGAATGACCTGTATCACAACTTAAGTTCCCAATTCATTAGTCCAAATCACATATATTTTACTGGCAAATGTGTAAGAAACTTTTATTGCAAATTATAAATATTATAAATAGACAGAACTGCATTTAGGCTATTCATTTTAGATAGGTTAAGATTTGAACCTGAAAAACTTTGTGCATGGCTTCGATTTGCTTCCTATACCAGTTGAAAAGGACTCCGTTTCTGTTGCAGAACATTAATTAATTTCTCTCAGTTACAATTTATGTGACTTATTAATCTGGGAACTTAAAAGAATATTTAATATCATGTTAAAACATTTCCGATACTTACTGACAAAGTAATGCTTTATAAATTTGAATGATCGATCAATATTATTTCGTGTAAAGTATAAATGAGCCACCAGATTCATTAGAATTAAAAGATTCATATAGTGGAAGAGAATTGCCCTAATTAGGTCCTTTAATGGAAGAACATTTAAAACTATTATGGACCATTAACACATTGCCTCTGTTTACTAGAGAGAATTCAAGGGAGGAAGCTCAAGTTACATCTTTCCCATTCAGTCTGTCCTCAAAAGGGCAAAAGTAACCAACTCAACTATGTCCTGCAATGTAAACTTGGATGAATAGAGCTTTCTATTTTCCCTGGGAACTAAATTTCAGGTCTTACAAAATTGCAAAATTCTTGTCCCTCTTTTCACAAATACTCTTGGTGGAAAAATTTATTGGGGCATATACCATATCTATGTTGCATCACTAAAAGTAATATAACATATGCAACCACCATTAGGAGACCATAAACACTTAAGCTAAAAAATACAGTCCAATAAATAGCCAAAGACCACCAGTACCATTGTATACACTGATACAAATCCACCCAAAAAGTACACAACCCCAAAAACCAACAAATCCATTCAAATCAAATGTTGAGAAATCAAAAGGATGCAACTTAAAAACAGAGGTAGAATAAAAGAGAGATATCATACGAAGGGGAAAACAAATCAAATCTAATCTAACAAAGACACAAACACTTTCACAATGCAAAGATTCCAACTTCACTTTCTACACAATAAACCAAACCAAACCCGCAAAAAAACATACTTTAACAATTTAAATATAAAAACTTCAAGGACCCGAGAAGGAATCGAAAACAACTTCCAAATTACATGTTTAATTTTGTTCTTCTGTCATCAACCAAACTCAACTACTTCAAAATTCAATTTTTAATCTTTCACTCACTCTCTCAACAACTAAATCAAGCTTTAAACTTCCACAGAACCGAAATCGTAACCCAAGAAGCCGAATTCGAGAGAAAAAAAATCAACAATTTCCAGCTTCGAAACCCTAGAACATAACAACAGAACGTAGAACAACAACGAAAGCAGTAAATGAAAAAGAGAACAGGAGTGGAGACGACGGACCTTGCTTGGATTTCTTGAGACCGCCATTGCCGTTGGAGGCGGCGTCCGGCCTCCCTCTCTTGCGGCCACCACCGTAGTCCATTTGCGAATGAACAAGAGAACCAGAACCGACAAGATCCGACGTAGTTTCCAAGACAACACCAAAGCCCACAGCAGCGCCGGACTAAACTAGAGAGAGAAAGTGCGGGAAAATTTCCGGAACCCTAGAAAGAGAAAGCTAGGGCTTGGGAAGGAGAGGAGAGAGAATAATTGGAATTGAAAAAAATGTTTAAATGTGATTCATAAGATAGGATGATAAAATATTTTTTTTTAAAAAAAGATGGGATGATAAATATTAGACGGTGCCACGTGTCACTCCACGTCTTCCTCTCCCTCTTGTGTGTCCTGTCTGTACAATAGATATTGTGGTGGCCATATTCTTCTACTGTTTTTTCATGTTATTTATGTTTTGTCATGTTGTGTCATTTTTTTTTTGTTCCTTAAATTATAATAGATATTTTTTTGAGTACTAGATTACAATAGATTTGGTAAACAACTTTATGCATGTACTTGTAAAACCAAATGAAAATTTTAACTTATAAGACTTTAAAGGTCACGACAAGTGAAAAATAAATTTTAATAAGTTGTG
Source organism: Nephelium lappaceum (assembly GCA_021234005.1). Lineage (NCBI taxonomy): Eukaryota > Viridiplantae > Streptophyta > Magnoliopsida > Sapindales > Sapindaceae > Nephelium > Nephelium lappaceum. The sequence goes on from CM038009.1 coordinate 9,087,043, forward strand.
ATTTATTTTTTGAGCTAATAACACTCGACTTCCTCAATATAAGACTTTAAACGGGCGAAGATGAAGTTTCGTTTTTAAAACAAAAACCTACCACTTTAACGGTTAAACGTGTTAAAACTAACGGTTTACCTTAATTTTTTATACAATGACAAAAATGGCCCCACCTTTTTATTTTTAAAAAGAAAACTAAAAAAAATATTAAAAATTTTAAATATGAAAATAAATTTAAAAAATAATTAAAATAAGAAAATAAAAAATATATACTTATAAAAAAAAAAAGATGGATTTCCATCGTTCACCTCTAAAATATACAGTTGAGACCAACTTATTTAAAAAAGAAACAAAATACAAAAAAAAAAATGCAAAATAAATAAAATTGAAAAAAAAAAGAATATTTATTAAAAAAACAAATGCAAAGATGAACGATGCAAATCAACTTATGTAAAAAAGATACACAAATAAAATGTTAAAAACGATTTCATCTCCTGTTCATCTTCAACATCAAACACATACAGTTCATGTACCATTCTTCAATCCTTCATAAACCCCAGATCATCAACGTCATCACCATCCTCTTTATCATTATTAACACCAAAAACAATTTTTTTAAAAGAACCAAAAAAATATATATTGACCAAGAACAAACACACAAACAAACAAAAATAAAAGAACCCACTAAAAAAATTACACAAAAGTTAATCTAAGTTTGACAAACCCAAATAAAAAAACTTTTCACCAAATCACAAAACCAAACACCATCACAACTATATCACTGTTATCATCACCTGTAAATCCACACACCCCTCAATCACTATATAACCATCACTATCACTCCTACAAAACCAGACATTGAGTTTGAAATTTTTTTGAACCAAATTTAAATATATATATATATATATGGTTCATCTAGTTCAACAAACCCAAATGATAAACACTTCATTTAGGTTTGTTGAATGCTGATTAAGAGTTAATTCATCTGCTTTCTACGAGCCCAGATAAAGTGTTTTCCATTCGGTTTGATTGGAACTCAGATGAACATCATCTAAGTTCCAATCGAACTCAGATGATTCAATTAGTACCACCATCATTAAAAAAAAAAAAAAAAAAAAAATTGAATAATCAAAATTTTGAGAGAAAGAGAGAGATCAGGGAATGCAATTAGAGAAAGAGAGAGAGAGAGGGCTGAAGGAAGAAGGTAAAGAAAGATACGGTGATTGGTGGGAGAAGGAAAGAGAGAAATTTTTTAGCATAAATTTTTTAAATATAATTTATTTTTTAAAAAATCAGCACTAAATTTTATTTTTAATAATAATTTTCAAAAGGAAGGGCATTTTTATCTTTACTCTATAATTCAAAGTCAAACGTCAAATTTAACACCCTTTGACTGTTATCATGAGGTTTTGTTACAAAAACGAAAGTTTGTATCCGTGTATTTAACACCTTATCTTAGGGAGTTCGGGTGTAATTAGTTTTTTTTTTTTTTTGTCATGATTTATTTTTCAGATTATTATGACCTAATTTCATAGTTAAAAAGGGGGTAATTGTGTCAAAATAGTAAAAGAATTGTTAAAATTATAAGTTATTGATTTTAAACATCTATAAAAAAAAAATGGAAAAGTGTTCGTTCATAGGACATAGAGTAATACTAAACAACCTAAATATTTTGTCTAAATAATATGATATATGAATTGTTAAAATTTTATAAATTATGAGATAATATGATAATTAATAAAATCTTAATAATCATATGTCATATCATTTAAACAAAACATTTGAAAAATATAGCATTACTCACAAAATAAAACCTCATTAAATATATTTAAAAAAAAAAGTGTGTTAAGGTTACGAATTTATGATAGATTGGTGTCAGATTAGATAGCGTGGCATGTATAAATGATAACTTGTCATCATTAGTTGCTGATATAATTTAAGTTAAATGATGAGCATTACAAGTGCTTTAACCAGATTTTTTTTTTCTTTATTGAAATCACTTTAACAAACTAATAACAAGATTTTTTTTTTTTCAATTGTTATTGTAATAATTTAGAGTTGGGATGAAGGGTATGCCCAATGAACTAACTTCATCTCATCATTTATGGTGACTTTATAACACCGTGGCGTATATTAAAATATTTGAGAAATCCCAAATTAATTAAAACAAAAATAGTTCATTTTTTGAAACAAGAAAATATAATTGACAAAAAAATAAAATAAAATTTCAAAAGCATGTCAATGCAATTCAAAATCCACCAGATCATACTCCAATAACAATAACATCAAAAGACCAATACAAGGAACTAGCAGGAATGAAAATAATTAAGCTTAGCAAACCAATATTAGGGCTCAAAAATTATGATCTCAGATGTGGAATTAAGGGTTCCTAGAATTTTAATCTAAAATCTGAACAGTCCTAAATCTTAACCTTGAATCTGAGCACATCACCTTTGAGTGATTGAACACTTTCCTTTATTGTGAAAGGTTAAGGGTTTAAGTCTAATCTTTGTTCTAAAACACAAGGTGTGGATTGGTTTTTTTGAATATAATCTACCCCCTCCACCATAAAAAAAAAAAAAAAAAAAAAAAATTGAATAGAATATCCACTTTTAAATGTTCTATCAATTCGTTTTGTTTAGTATAAAATTATTGAAAAACAATTAATTTGATATTTATATAAATTTTTCATATTAGTTATTATGTATTTTCATTTAATATGATCCGAACAAGTAAAAAAAAAAATCAACAAATCTTAAATAATTTTTATTTAAATATTAATATGATATTATCCACAATTATATTAAAATAAAAAAAAATGACTTTTATTAAAAACAAAACAAATAGGAACAAATTACACCAATTGCCCCTTAGGTTTAAGATTCAGTAAGTGAATTAAATGTTTACTTTTAATTACACAATACCTCCACTTCGTTGGACAATGGTGTTAAAATTAACAGTTAACTTAATTCTTTTACATGGAATGACAAAAATGCCTTTACACATAAAAATGGTATTATAAAGTTTTTCTTTTTCTAAAAAAAATATTATTATTATTATTTTAAAAAGATGGATCTCTACTGTCCATTTTGGACGGTGGAGATCAAATTAAAAGAGAAATTGAAAAACAAAATTAAAAATAAATAGAAGGATCTGCATCATCCATTGAGCGATGAACGATAAAGATCGATTTCTTTAAAACTTTTTATAAAAAAATAAAATAAAAAAAAAAGTTCTTAAAATAAAGTGGAGATCCAATCTCCATAACTCGATCTCCACTATTCGAACATGGTCTTTGTGGCATTGCCAATCTCATCTTCTTCAAATTACTTATTCTTCTTCCACTTCCATCCATCGTTGGTCTAATCTTCTTCCACTTCCACCACTGGGACCTCCTCTTCATCTTTTCGTGGTTTAAAATCATCTCAATCATGATGGAGATTAAGATCTCTTTTGTTGGAGATGCAATGGAGATCTCATCTTGATCACATCCTAGTAGATGAAGATCCAATCCCAAGATTGGATCTCCACCAATTTGACTTTATTTAATTTTGATGAAAGTTTTTATTTAATTTCTTAAAATTTACCTTGATCTCCACCCTTCATCAATCTACTTACTTTTCTTTTAAAAAATTACATTTTGTTTTTTTTTTTTTTTTTTTAAATTATATTTTCAATTTGATCCCACCGTCTAAATGGATGGTGGAGATCGATTTTATTTTTAATTGATTTTTAAAAGAAAAATAAATAAAATAAGGTTTTAATAACTTAATTTAATTGAGCTACCCAGAACCTCTCTTCCGTTTCACCTTCGTTGCTTTAATTTATTTATTTCATTTTTTTCGAATGAATAACAAACTGCTAGATATTGGAAACAAGCGCATCAACCTTCTACTTCTTATATACTCCCCCAAAACCTGAGTAATGCTATACATCCAACTCCTTCTTACAACCCCTTCTACTTTTTATTTCTGATTCTGATCTTCTAGGATAACGGTTTACAATTATATTAGCTGGGACACGATTATTGTAGGGACAAAAGAAATTAAGGATCACATGTGTTTGGCTTCAAATTGGGTTTAGGTGCATACACATATGGATAGGAAAAATTTAAATGGCATTTTTTGGAGTTAAAAGCACATAATTGCCTTCTTCACTTCAATAAATTCATCACATTCTCTAAAACTCATAAATCATGCTAATTTACTAAGGATAAATGTTCAATAAGGCCAAACAAAGATTTTGACATCAATCTATACTATAACCATCGTGAAAAGTGTTTTTGATTGATAAAAATTTAAGTTTCCATCTGAAAGAATACATTAAAACTCAAAAGCTCACTAAGAAATGTCCATTATTGATATTGTACTATTTAAACATGCATCCTACTCATTAGAATACATGAATTTTCAAAGCAATCAAACAAAGTTAACTTATTGAAATCCGCATACTCTTATTGAAATTCACATACTCATCATCATCGATCAAACAATTAATTCTCAACTTAAAATATTCCATAGTTTGTAAAAAAGCAATATACGACAATAAAAATGAAAATAAATAGAGAAATAATTAAAATGAAACATAAAAAGTAAAATTTCACACCCTCGATCTTAAATTAAATATTGTCCTCAATATTTAAATTTAGATTATAAAGGCATAAAAATAACATATAAGTAAAATAAAACCAAAACTGAATTAATTAATAATGTCTCAAAAAAATAAAAAACAGAATTAATTAATCAAAATTCCGAATAACTTAAAACTAAGCATTTTTTTCTTTTTTAATAACTGAGACTGAAAGGTAACGAGATAACGTGACGCAGTCCGAAAATCAACTCCACGGCGATAACCCACAAAACTTAGGAAAAATGGGTACGATATTATTGGGATATACGAGTGTAGAATCCTCCATCTCTAGGGGGAAAGCGTGCTAGATGGTCTAATCACCGCACAACAACCCAATCTACAACTAAAATTAAAAGCTGAAACCAAAGTTCACAACTCAAAAATGAATTGACGCCGTAACAGGCGTTGACGCCATTCGCTGCAGCAGCTGTTGTCGCAGCACCTGTTGACGCCGTTCGCCGCAACAGCCGTTGATGCCATTCGCTGATGCAGTTGTTGTCGTCATCCATCGCAGCAACCGTTGACGTGTCCGTTACAACAACCGCCGTTGACCTCTCCGACGTATATCGACGCCATCCATCTCTACACGTGGTTTCAAGTATGTATTTGAATGTAACCATGTTATTGTATTTGTATCTGGAATATAAGCTTCTGTCTTGCAAGATTTTGTTGGTGGGTTTCTCTACTCTGATCCATTCCTTTGCAATGATGCCTATTATTATTATTATTATTTTTCCTTCAATGTGTAACTGAAAGCAGAGAACGAGATGGGAAGCAAAGGCAGAGCTTGCGTGGTTGTTCTTGGAGATATTGGCCGCAGCCCTCGTATGCAGTACCATGCTCTTTCTCTTGCACGTCAGGTATTAGAATGTTCATTTCAATCACTTAAATTCTATTGATGTGCTTGTTTGTTTCTTATCCAAACCAAGAAAGAAAAAAAGAAAAACATCCTTTTGGTTGTCTTTTTAAAACATTGTGATCGAAATGCCATTGGTAGAGTTTATTTTTTTGGCTTGCGTGACTTCGTTTTTCTTGTTCTAGTATAGCATGTATTAGTATTAGCTATTTAGAGTGGTTAGGAGCGGTGATGGGGTTGGTGTTTTAGGTCTTAGTATAAGATTTTTGGGCAGCACGCAACTGCCGCCTTGACTTTTACTTCCCATCCTCTTCATTGGCTCTCCTAAGTACGATTTTTTTCCGGTGAATCGAGAAATTGATTTTATCAGAAAAGTAAAACTATAATAGTACCTTCTATGGTGTTTTTTTATTTCATGTCTTGGTGAGTTGGGATGCGGTTGGCAGAGTAAAACAAAATTCGGTCTTAAGCTCTATACTGCCCTCTAATTTGTGATTCTTACTAGTTCTCTTATCTGAGATTTATTAGTTACTTTGTATACTTTGTTACTACTTTTGAAGTTTGACCATTCACTGTAACATTGAATGGAAGTTAATGATCTTAAACTAGTAATTTTTTTTTTTTTTTTTTTTTAAGTTTGTTATGGTTGTTATGGGTTTATATCCATGTGATTCTTATTAAATGAGAGTGATTGTATTTTTGGGCCTGTGAAGATGCTTTTGTTGTTCGTGAATCTTATAATTCATACCACTTGTTTATTAATGATTTACAGCAGAGTGGAATTCTTGAAAACTTACGTTTAATCATGGATGAATGCATTTATTCTGTAAAATCTTTGTCTCCTGCAGTGCAACTTTGTTAATTTATTCCAGTTTCATGAGTCATAGATGTTCTTTTGTTGATCTTCTACTTTTAAAATTTGTCTTGCAGATGTCTCTAAAGGTGGATGTTGTTGCTTATGGAGGTACATCTTTTTGTATAGGATAATATTGTTTTAGTGTTATTATTTACTGTTATGCAGTTAAAAGATACTAGTATATAAAAAACATGTGGTTCTTTAGGTTTAAATGTTTACATGTATCTAGTGGTCATAGATTGTATATTATTGTTAATGGTGTTTAGATACATTGCTAAGGTTTCAAACTTACATGGTTGGATTTTGAGCCTGAATTTCTGGTGCCTTAATTTAGTTTCAACTGTAGGAGTTTACTTATAATGAATATTGTCATAAACCTACAAGATTCAGGCTTCCTATAATGTAGGCACTTATTGTTCTCAGAAATCCTTTGAAATTTTGGGGCATCTCCTATATGTTACATTGATATTAGACAAAGCAAAAGAATAGTCATGTGACCTTCGCTTTATTATTTGAGAGATAATTTATGATTGATTTGCCTCAATCACCTACAATACTTTTGATGTGAGGTGGAAATTAAAATTTCATGTACTAAAAATGAGTTAGGCTATTATGAAAGCCAGAAAGTAAGCAGCTGTTATTTTGTGAACTCCATATCCACTCAAAATTTATGTTAACATTCTTAGGGCTCGTTTGGTGCGCGGGATAGAATTGAATTATTTGTATGAGATTAGATTGGATTGAATGAGGTGAGATTTGATTGGATTGGATAGTGTCTTATGTTTGATGAAATGTATAATAAGATTAAAAATAGTGGGTTAAAATTTGGATTTTAAAACAATTTTTCAAGGACTTTTCACAAATTTCACCAATATTCAGATTAAAAATAATGTTGGACCACCGTCTCTAACCTTCTCCACCACCACTCTCCTCCATCAGCAATTGATGATGCCGAAGAAGATGACAATCGGCGATGACGAAGATGCCCGAGAAGATGGCGATTAGCGGTGATGAAGACAATTTGAAGAAGCTGGATGATCGGGGATGGCAAAGAAGATGCAGGCGATGCTGAAGAAGATGACGACAATGCAGAAGAAGATGGGTGATCAACGACGGCGAGCGCAAAAGAGCACGATGGAGACAAAGCGTGGAGAGAGAGAGGAGAGGGAGAAGGAGGAGCAGTACTGGCATGTGGAGGGAGAGGGAGAGGGAGAGAGAGGCGATACAGGTGAATGGAGATGACCGTGAGGAAGGTGGAGGCGAGGCTGGAGGAGAAAAAGCAAGCGAATGAGAGTATTTTAACCCATTAAGCAGATGTGATGGATTTATCCCAAACTAGTGGGATAAAATCAGTGAAGGGTTAACTTAGTAAAGGGTCATGGCACTCACCAAACGTAGGTTTGGACCAAAAAACAATCCTATCCCAATCCTAACTTGCGCAACAAATAGGCCTTAAAGACATGTGATAAGGGAACGAAGTGCTACTATTTGAAACATTAGGGCATCTTTGTAGCAAAAAGTGTTGTCATACTGTGTTTAACCTCAGGTTAGAACCTTGAGCTTGAGGCTGAAGTATATATAATAATTTTCACTAATTTGCTTTCTTGTTTGGTTAATATCAAATATTGAAACCGTTGAAGAGGGTGGGAGAATGGTGGCGGCTGCTGCTATAGGCTTTTGTTTTATTTTCTAATTGAAATTAGGTTTCTCTTTCGACTCTTTCATTATTTTCTAATTGAAATTAGGTTTCTCTTTCGACTCTTTTATATATATATATAAGAATTGCAAACAACCCTCTAATTTTTGACAAAATATCAAATTAAACATTTTGGTTTGAACAATAAGCAAAAATGACCTTTACAATTAGTTAACTTTTAGTTTTTTAATTATTTAATTTTTGATATGATATTTTAGTTGAGGCACCCTCCTTGCCTTGTCGGGTATTACCGCCTCACACCGCCTCCCGTTTTTCAAAACCTTGATGATGCTGAACTTGAGATCCTCCACGGTGGAGTATTTTCTGTTATGGATCATTATCTTTACCACTTAGTTACTTTTTGGCATATGATCATGTCCTCCAGCTTTCCTTTACCTCACAAGAACCCTATATATTGCATGATGCATCAATCTAGCATGTTATATCTCTTCATGCAGAACTCTGACATTAAATTTTTCAGCTATGTTTTTTATTTGGTTATTTTTGTCTCATCAATTATAAGTTACAATAACAAATTATGGTTGTTTGGAAGCTGGCTTAAACAATTTATTTGTAAATATTTTTATTGAGATTTTTTTTTGTAAATGTTTTGATTGTTTCAGAGACCTATTGTCCTAATTTGCTAGTGTAATCATTGGTTTTTTTCAATGTTTGGACAGGTTCAGAGCCACATGCTGCCATTCTAGAGCACCCATCTATTCATATTCACACAATGGTAGTAACATGGTTAAATCTTGTTATTACGATGCATTTTGATTCACTAGCTTTTCGTAGTATCTAATTTATCCATAAAAATTGCAGACGCAGTGGCCAACATTTTCTCAAGGCCTACCAAAGATTCTTCGTCCAATATTGCTTTTGCTCAAGCCTTTGATTCAGTTTTTCATGCTTCTCTGGTTTCTTTGTGTGAAAATATCTCCTCCTGATGTATTTATTGTGCAGGTGAGTTTTGACATTTCTTTTGAGAGAATTCAGTGTTTCTTGCATAATACATTTGTGATGGTTTTGGTGCCTGTTACTTGCTCTTTTATGATTGTTAGTTATAAATTCTGACTACCATCCCCCAATTGTTTTAGGTTCTTTTTTACTGGACATATAAATGATGGAAAACCATTTAAATTGGCATTTTCTTTGTGATTGGTGGAATGTAATGTGAAATAAGTTGTGACCCAACTTGCCAGACCACATATATGCTTATTTTGGAGTATGATAGCTTATAGATCTTTTATCTATAGTATGACCTCTCTCTTTGCATCTCATTGTGTTCTCTTGAGCCTCAAAATATGCCTCCCTCCTTTCTGTCTCTGTATGTAGATGAGTTTGTGAGTAACTGAATATTGTTATTTTCTGTCCATTATAATCTCTGGGCTTTACATTATCATTTAACTTGATTGAGGCATTAGGCTCACAAACAGAAGAACACACTGTATTACTTGAGTAATTTATGTTTTAACTTTGGGATTATGTACTACTGTTAGTGAAGAGAGAACTCATTTATGGCCAAATGTTGATGAAATAAGGAATTCCCAATCATTTTTCTTCCTTGATGAACAGTGATCAATATGTGTATAACTCTATTCTTATCAGGGTTTTTTTGGCAAAGTGTTTGCACGATATTATTCTTAACAAAACATATCAATGTGTATAACTCTATTCTTACCAGGGGACAAACTGACTGGGTTGCATCTGAATCTGAACCGGACATGACTCTGTTTCATGACCAAATTTAATCTGGTGCAAAAATGTAGAGTTCCAGTCTTATCTGGACCGCTTATTTTTGGGCTCTGAATTCGGACTGGGACTTTGAATTTGCTGTTTAAATCGAGTCTGACTAGGAAATAGTAATTTGTTATTAAGAAAGTGCAAGTTCTAAAATACCGACGCTTTGGTGCTTGGGCCTGCTCTGGTTCAACTTGATTAAAATTTATATTTGGACAGGATTGGACCTTTCGAAAAAAAAAAAAAAAAAAAATTGGAGTCCAATTTGATCTGCTTTGATTACTGTTTCCAAGATCCAAATAAATCTATAAAATTTTTGAATTTAACTGGTTTGATCTGGTCTGAGTGATTCTTCTTTTAGTGAGTCATGGCATATGCTTACCCAATTGACTACAAATGGTTGTATCAATTGCTTTATGCAACTTTCCTTCATTGATTTTTAAAGAAGGTATTAATATCTATTTGGCTGGTTGTTGAATGTAGAATGGCAGGAAATTTAGATGCTGGATGTGATAATCATCTCCTGTATTTCTAACTAATTGCAATAATAAACTATACAACAAGGACCTACTGTTTACATTTGCATGGTATAATTTGTTTTGCTACATTCATGAAATAGCTATTTATGCTAAGCCATTCCCTGTATCATTCTTCCTTGTGCCTGAACCTATGAAGGAAATTGCTGCTTCTGTGTCAATTTTCATGGTCTATTTGCTTGTGTAGAATCCTCCTTCTGTTCCAACCTTAGTGGCTGTAAAATGGGCAAGTTCTGTGAGAAAGTCTGCATTTGTTGTGGATTGGCATAATTTTGGATACACGTTACTCAGTTTATCCCTTGGTAGAAGAAGTCTCTTTGTTTCGGTATACCGTTGGTAACAATGAATTTGCGCTCTAAATTTCTCATTGCTTGATGTACAACTTTGTTATCTGTACAAGAGACATTGATTTTTCTTTGCTTAGGTTTGAGAAGTGTTACGGCAAAATGGCAGATGGTTCTTTATGTGTAACACAAGCAATGCAACATGAATTGGCTCAAAACTGGGGAATTAAGTAAGAGGATCAGCTCAAAGTCATGATATAATTCTGCGTTAAAATTTTACGATGCTGTATTCTAATGCTAAAATTTGTATTCTCATATCAAATTAACAGAGCTACTGTATTACATGATTCTAATGCTAAAATTTGTATTCTCATATCAAATTAACAGAGCTACTGTATTACATGATCAGCCTCCTGAATTTTTCCATCCAACATCACTTGAGGAAAAGCATGAGGTAAAGTGCATGTTTTTGTCAAAAGCTCTAATCTGAGTATTTGATTTGAAGAATTTGATTTGAAGAAGTATATGTAAATTATGGATCACTTTTAGTTGTTTTGTAGATTGGACAAGAATCTATGTCAGCCTCTTGGTGTTCAAGATTGTGTCAGTAGTGGTAAGTCTTGAAAGGATTCTGCAATTCTCATTTTGGTAATGGTTAATAACAGAACTTCTCTGATATTAAAGTGGTAGGAATCGGGAGCCACAACATTGATGAGACTCTATTTACAACTCGGGCTGGCACTGATATTTTCTTGAAGCCTATCAGGCCAGCTCTTGTCGTAAGCAGTACAAGCTGGTGAGCACATTTTCTGTAAATTTGTTATTAATGTAAACACTCAAGAAATATGTATGTGATACCATCAGTTTGGCATGTCTTGTTGATGTTGATTATACATGATTGTTCCCATTGCCTTCTCTTTCCTCTTTCCTGTTCTGCATTCAGTCAGTTATCAAGTTTATAAACATAAATGCAGTTTGTGTATTGTAGTTTGTGAATCATATTCTTGTTTGCTACAATTTTATTTTCATCTTACTGAATTTCTTGCTTTGTGTTTTATAGAATTGGTGCATGTCTTGAATAATTTTTTATTGTTTCATATTAAGAAACAGAAAAAAAAAAACAAAGAGTTGTTGCATTTTTCTGGCATTAATTACTACCATATCTTACAAGATTATAATTCAATTGTGCAAAGCAGCTGTATGCAACTACTAAGCAATACTTATGGCTCATTAGTTAGTGACTGAATGGTATGCTAATAGATGTATTGCAATTGCCATTAGTATAAAATGCTCAAGTTGGATATGTTTTGTTCTTAGCATAGTTTGAAAAGGCGCGAGGCGCTGCCCTCTAATAAGGCGCACGCCTCACTAGCGGAGGCATAGAAGCCCTAGGTGCGGCTTGACAAATCCAAGCCAAAACCGGTGGTCCGAGGGTGGCTTCATGTTTGCAGTTAAAAATACAGTAAGGACTGGCAATAGAGAGGGTGAGGAAGATTGACGACTAAATCTGAAAAAATTATAAATAACTCCTTTGATAAAATACAAATTAAACCCAAAAAAATTATAAATAACCCCTTAAGTTATGATAAAATACCCAAATTTGGGGGGTTTATATAGGGGCATGTGAAATTATGCATGTACCCTTGTTTCAAGGATCGAGTCGATTCTGGGTATCCAGAACTGAACCAATCCATGAAATATGATGTTTTCTAGCCATGGAAACTGAACACCTTGAATTTGAACATAGGAACTGAACGAACACCTGCGGATCTAGTCATTTGAGTCGATTCCATGTTTTTATGCCCACCCCTATAATTTCTTTTTGAAAGTAATTATTATATGATTGCATTGAATCATTGATATATAACGGTAAGGATAAATGATAGGTCGGTTCCATGTTTTCTTGCCCAATTAAACCCTTTGATTTGAAAAATAAATAAAAAATCCCTACAATTATATATACAACCATAATTTTATGATTTTATAATATTTTAAGCTTTTTTCATAAGAGGTGTGCCTCACTTCGAAAAGGCATGTCTCGAGCCTAGGTGCGCCTTGGGCTTTTTAAAATTATGGTTCTTAGTGCCCAAACTTTAGTAACTGGCTTTATGGTATGATCAGCAGGCTTAGAAGGAACCAAAACAGTCTTAATCCTTTCGATCTTGAATGTACACATGGCTGCAGAATATCCCGGGAAAGTTACATCCTGTTCAAATTTAAGATTTATGTTCTGGTCATTTTTAAGACGCACTTAGTTTGATTTTCACTTTTCTTTTTTCCTAGTGGAGACTATGTCTATGACAAGATGAAATCTAAACGGCATTTAGAACTTGGGACTGTATTATATTGAACTAAACCACACTAAATATGACTATAATTAGTTGTTTCATGTGCAGACAAAAAATGGTTCAAACAATCAGGGAAGTCTTGATGGGGATATGAAACGATCAAAACCATGAAGACTTTCTCTTCATTAATGAAGACTTTTTTAACTGTTGGCACCATAACATATCTGCACTTGAAAATTTCTAGAACCATATCGTGTTGGATTATTAATAATGTATTGTGATTGATCTTGCATTAGACAATGAGTATGGATTGTTGTTTTTATATATCTTTATTGGTTTGTTTAAAGTTTAAATAATTTATTTATTAATATTTTATTAATTTGTGGATAAGTGAAATGATAAAAAGTAAAAATTTGTTAATATATTTATTTATTTTTAAAAAACAATTAAATGGATTTAATTGAAGTATCATATTATTTCTTAATATTGTCTATTTAGTACGATGTGGATCATCTTAAGACTGGTAAATAAGGTAGTATGGTGTAAAATTCATGCCAAACGCTGTAGTACAATAGTTTAAGTAATAAGACAGAGTTATGTAATCTGGTGTGGCAATATTCCATAATAAAGTTTTCTGAGACATTTTATAATGACGTGTTTTTAGGACTCCGGATGAAAATTTTGGTATTCTCCTGGAAGCAGCAGTAATGTACGATAGACGAGTTGCTGCAATCTTGGGTGAAAATGATTCAAAAAATGAAGAGGTTCTCTGGAAGGAATTTTCTGATGGAAGACAGTACTTGTACCCTAGGTTGCTGTTTATCATTACAGGTAATAGTTATGCTGCTGTTGTGTATTGTTGGTATCAACATGGACATGGACACCTGTTTACTTGGACTTTTCTTTCTTCATGAAGGCAGAGGACCTGAGAAAGAAAAATATGAGGAGAAAATTAAGAGGTTGCGTCTGAAGCGTGCGGCATTTCGTACCATGTGGCTATCAGCCGAGGATTATCCTTTGCTTCTTGGTAGGTTAACCCACTGTGTGCACTGCAGGCTCTTTAGAATGGTTGATTTAATTAATTATCTTTCCTGTTTACAGGATCGGCAGACCTGGGTGTTTGTCTGCATACTTCATCATCAGGGCTAGACCTCCCGATGAAGGTGAGCTATTATCATGTTTCCCATTATAGCTTGACATTCATAACATTCGTGTAGCCAGATAGGCACTTTTACCAAGTCACTAATTTTTTCTTATATCGGTTACCAGGTTGTGGATATGTTCGGTTGTGGACTGCCCGTTTGTGCTGTTTCCTACTCCTGGTAAATCTGTCTCCTTTCTGCCTTGCATTTGATATGATGTATGCTTATATGCTGTTAATGCTTCATGTTCTTGAGTTATGATTCTGCTTCTTTGTACTTTTTGTAGCATTGAAGAACTTGTTAAAGTAGGGAAAAATGGCCTCCTCTTTTCATCACCTTCAGAGCTAGCTGATGAATTTTTGGTAAGTTTGGTTATTAAACTGACATGATGTGTTTACTTGAGTAATGCAGAATTAAAAGTTGTATTATGTTCCTTTCGTTAATAATATCAGAGTGGTGACTCTGATTGCTTAGAATAATTGCTTGGCAGATAAGTTAATGTTATTCACTTGTTTATCTGTGCAGATGCTTTTTAAGGGTTTCCCAGATCAATGTGATTCTCTGAAGTTGTTGAGAAATGGTGTGTTGGAAATGGGTTGCTCTGCGAGGTGGGCGACTGAATGGGAAGAGCATGCCAAACCATTGATATCAGAGGCAAGTTAATCGTTTTTTAATGTCTATAATTAGGGTGATAATTTTTTACACAATTGGTGAGCATGATCCAAACACAGCACAATTCGTATGTTGAATATGATTTGCTATCCTGTATAAAGACCTTAAGCTGTTATCTGTTGCTGCAATCGTGCTATTTAAAAATTGCTCTCATACTACCATGTGATATATATTCCAAGTTTCTCCTGTTTCTTTCATCTGCTTGAAGTGTTTGTGATGTGATCCGCATAAAACTAAATAAAGGATTTGAATCTGCAGATTATTTCTCGAAACGCGTATTGAGATTCAATTTTCTGCTATCACATGCCTCAGTTTGTCGCGGAGCAAACTTTGTCAGTAGTTTTTCATTGGATCACAAGAAAAGATAAGCTGCCTTCGCACACTAACTTGATGTATCCTAGCAAGAATATTTTGATTTATGTTGGAATATTCTTATTAGCAAATGAATGTCTATGGATTGTTTTTGTTTTTTTTTTTGAAAGGGTCTATAGATTGTTGTGATCAGAAAAATAGAAAAGAAATTTTTGATTGTTGATATGTGTAGGTTTTCATTTCTAGTTGTGACTTGACATCAGTTACTGAAGTGATGTTGAAGTTCTGTCAGGTGTTTCTTTCAGGTTAAATTTCATTTGGTCCTTATGTTTCTTGAAACTTTCATTTTTTTAAATGTGAATCCGTTTATGATTTCTTTGGTCTCACATTATGAAAATGCTTCGATTTAGTTCTTACCATTGATCAAACGTTAGTCAATCATAACAAAGAGAGGTGTATTTACGTTATTTCAATATAATTATTTTCATTAAAAAATAAAAAGATCTCCACTATCTGTTAGATGGACGGTGAAGATTGAAAATTAATTAAACTAGCTTTGTTTATTATTTTTATTTCTAATTTATAATTAATTTCAATATTGTGATTCTCATGTTCATTGAATCTATTGGAAATCAAATTTTACGAATCTCATACAAAACCAAAAATTAAGTTCTTTTGAAAAGGGCCTCTGACCAAAAGAATTGAATTTCCTTTCTTGATGTCTTTTTAAGGAAAAACTTTATTTTAGTCCTTAAAGCTTTGAAAGATATCAAAATTTTAAATATCTATGGGAAATAGTTCTTTTTATTTTTAATTTGTTTGAAACTTTTAAAAAAAATTTAAATCGTTAGTTAACTGATGATCAAATCGAACAGAAAAATATAAAAGATTTAATTGCCCCTCATCACCTAAAATGATCGTTGTGCCCCTAATAAAACCAAAATATTACATATTTTTTATCTCATAAAAAATTGAAACTTGTATATAGATCATTACTTATTTTTAAAAAAATATATATATGATTATTTTTTTTAATTAAACAATAATTAAAAAAACAAACGAAATGTTTGAGATTGCAAGAAAAAAAAAGAAAAAAAAAAAGAAAAAAAAAAAAAATCCATCAGAGATGGAACCTCCATCAACAATGGGAAGCCTTCATCATCAAGTGAAGTGGAGCAGATTGCTAGTCAAAAGGGGCATTGGCGGCACGGGCTCAAAAGTGGCATCGGATTTGCACCAGATCGACGATTTGGTGTGAACTTGGCTTGAACTAGATCAACGACCCGGTGCGAACCTAGATCTAGTTCGACGACTCACCAGATTGTCGATCTGGTTCGACGATTCACATCTGAACCAAGTCGTCACCGATTGGTCGCCCATCCATTACCTCCGTTAGATATCCTAGCCATCACCTCTGTCAAACATCTTAGCCATTACTTCTGTTCATCACCCCTATCATTTAATTATTGTTGATGCCTCCTCTGAACATGAGTTTCTTGAATTCTTCTTGTTGTTTTTGTGTGGATTGATTTTTTTTTTTTTCTTTCAGATTGGATTGTTTTTCAGATTGGGTGGATTTTTTTTTTTTTTTTTCAAATTGGGTGGTGGCTTGGCGACGGTTTTGTTTTGTTGCAGAGAATGAGGTTGAAAAGGAAAGGGCGAGAGAGCTAGAGGGAACTGGACAAAGAGTTGGAGGTGTGCACCGGCGATTTGGGACAAAGATGGGGGTCGAAGATGCTTAGTTACAGAGAATGGAAGGGTTGAGTTTGTTTGGTTTTTGGTGATTGACTTTGTAGAGCTCTAGTTTGCAAAAGGAAAAGAACAAGAATAAAAGCTCTTGTCTAATTTTGCAGAAGAACAAAAACTTTGTTTGATTTTATAGATAAATATAGAGATGGGTTCAACTATGGTGTTTTCTTGTTTGGTTTTCATTTAAAAAAAAAAAAAAAAAAAATTAAAAAACTTGTGTTGAAGATCTAGGATCTTCAACATTTGGATTGAAGGTCTGATTCAAACCCAGAATTAATTGATTTTTTAATTTTAATTAATTGTTTATTTTGAGAAATGTCAAAAATACCCATCTTACCCAAACTTTCTGTTTCCTTTGACCGTTAGTTGATTAACGGTTTGGACTATTTTGAAGAATTTTAAAAAGTTAAGAATGAAAAAAACTGTTTTTAAAGATGTTTAAAATTTTAATATTTTTTAAAACCTCAAAAACTAAAATGAAGTTTTTCCTCTTTTTAAAGAAATTTAACTCATTGATGCTCATTTATATTTGTGGTAAAAGTGCCCTTGAACCTTGTTTGGATGACGAGTTATAACAAGGGATTGGATTTGGGGAATGCTTTGCATAGCAATAAAACATCAACTACGATGGATCTTATATGACAATAGCCTATCAAAAGGTGGGTTTCAATGAGTTTGACGATCGGGTGATGTCCAAATTTTTTCTCCAAATCTATGCCCAAATATTTAGTATATGAGTTGTCAATATTTTATTAATTATTATATTATTTCATGATCTATAAGATGATAACAATTTACAAATTATGTTATTTGGATATGAATTAGGACAAAAAAATTTGAAAATTTTAACATTACTCTTTTCTAGAGTGTTTTATCATGTGTAATAATGAGTGTTTGACTCTAAAAATATTATCTTATTTATAAATATTAAATTAATTAAAAATAATTATTATCTTATGAAAATATTTTATAGTTTATTTTAATTTTTATGGTAAATAATTACCTATATATAATTTCATATATTTTATTTTATTTAAAAATTATTAAAAATAATTTTATTTAATTAAAAAATATTTTGATGTAATTATATTTAATATTATCGAATTTAATCTGATGGTGCACTAAACAAAGAATTGTATTATGTCCTATCTAATCCAATATAATTCAATACGATATATCAAATGAAGATTTAATATATCATGCTATGTCTAGAAATAGGCTACTATTGTAGTACAAATTAAAGTTCATTAAAATACAATTTATTTCTTCTATTTAATATTTTACAAACACAAAAGGTATTTAAAAAAAATAATAGTTCAAATTTGGAGAAAAATGGTAAGATAAGGAGAGCATTTTGTTGTTCCATTGGTCTTTATGTTGTCATATTCCATGTATAGAATAAATCCAGAGTTAGAATGTGTTGATACAACTCTAGATTGATCCTTTGACAAGGGCAGATAAAAAAGAGTTCAAGAGACACTTGAAGATCAAGAATCCCTAGTAAGATTAAAATATTTGAAGACTCAATGAAATTGAAGTTCAAGTGGAGTGATAAGGTTGTCCACACGGAATGCGGATGCTTGAGATGCCATGAATGAGGTAAGAATTCTTGCATACATTTAGATGGTCTAGCAATGTCATTTTGTATGTACTTGACTTGCCTTGATGATTGCTTGATGGGTACTTAAACATGATTGATTGAATTTGTTTGTTTATGTAAAAATAGATATGAAGTTTATTTGTATCTAGTCCATATTATATCTGATGATATTAAAATCGATATATATATATATATATAATAGTAAGTTCGAGAATCTATTTTATTATTTGTAAGAATTGATATTAGGATTACGCTATAAAAAACTGATGAAAAAGTACTTATCTCGTTGAAAGGTTCTAAATTATGTTGAAAGGATTTGTGATTCTTTGAACTCTGTCTACACCTAAAAGCACCTTATTTGAAGTACCTAATTGAATTTCTATCTACTATTGACTTGAAGCACTTCTTGAAAGAAGTTAGAGGTGATGAGGAAATTGAAGTAAAAAAGTTGTAAGCTTCACTAATTGCTATGGCAATTAAAAGTTGTAAGCTTCACTAATTGCTATGGCAATTAAAAGAAGTTAGACTTGATGCATTGACCTGCAAAATAAGTTAGAGGGCGTCGACGCTGAAAGATAATAACTGATTCTTAATGAACTTATCTCATCATGGTTATTATCTCATCTGTATAAAAATTAAATTAAAAAAAATATACATCTACGGTGCATTCTCTTTCAGCAGGACTTGGTAATTCATCTGCTTGGTGGCTCTACATTTCTGATTTGATCTTTCTGAACATTGAATCCCCCCTTTTGCCTATTTTCTAGGTATGTGACCAGCTCATTAATATGGGTCATAATTTAAGTGTACCCATTTGGGTACATATCATAATTGTAGTTTAAATCATGGTGTACCCATTTGAGTACACTTCATTTTTGTGGTGACAATAAAAGGTACTCCTTCATTGGTGAAATCTAATATGTCTGTTTAGGCACAACCGTTGTTTTAAAAAACGAGGCGAGGTGAGGCGGTGGCTCAATTGCCTTGCAGCTTGAGGTGCCTTAAGGTGGCCGCCTCAGGCGATGCCAGCATAGCATATGTTGCAATTGATTGAGGCAACCGCCTTTGGCCCGCGTCGAGGCGAGGTGGGCTGAGATGACTGTGAGGTGTAGTACATGCTATAGTCCAAAAATCAGTTTTTTAATTTTTTTTTTTTTAAATAACTTACCCTACCAACTTTAAAAGGGCAGTTAGCCCTTTCTATGTTGATTGAGAAAGAGGAGAGAAGGGAGAGAGCCGGTTGAGGGAGAGAGGAGAGGGAGAGAGGGGAGAGAGTCGGTTGAGAGAGAGTGAGAGGAGAGGGAGAGAGCCAATTGAGAGAAACGAGACAGATGAGAGAGCCAGATGAGATGTGACCCACAATTAGTAGCATTGTTTTAGGGATTGACTTGTTTATATAATTTTTAATTTTATTACTATTAATTAAATATTATATTATCATTTTTACTAAAATAGCCACCCACATTTCGTATAATTGCACCTTGATGTTAGTGTTTTTTTTTTTTTTTTTAATTGTTTAAATTTTTTTGACTAGTTAGTCTAACTTAGAATTTTGTATGTTCGGGTATTTTTATTAAATTTGTTCTGTTTAGCTTGATACTAATGTTTTTAACATTGGTTTTTACTATTTTTTTTTTTAATATTATGGATGATTTTGTAAGTTATGATCCCATTATTTTCCTTTCTAATTTATTATTATTATTTTTTTTCATTTGGAATTGAGCCAACCACCTTAATCATCTCGAGGCGACCGCCTTACCTTGCCGAAGCTCCATCATCTCATCTCACCTTTTGCCTTATAAAACATCAGACACAACTCATATTTATAATTAAAATCCCGAGTACACCTCATATTCGTCGAACCTGATGTGCCCATTTAGGCATATTTCATATTTGTAGACCTAGTGTGCCTATTTAGGCATGCCTCATATTTGTAGAACCTAGCGTGTCCATTTAGGCACCTCTCATAGTCGTAATTAAAATCTTAGTGTACCCATTTGGGCACACCTCATATTTGTTGAACTTGGTGTGCCCTCATATTTGTTGAACCTGGTGTGCCCATTTGGGCAAAGCTTAAATTTGTAGTTTGTAGAACTTGGTGTGCCTATTTAGGCACCTGCAAATTTGTAGAAGTATATTACCTATTTGGATACATCTCAAATCACAAAGACATGATCCTGATCATGTATCCGCTTAGGTACACCTCGTTTTATTAGAAAAAAATATATCTGACATGCCTCACGCCTTACCCATAACAGGAAGAATATTATAAAAATAATAAACTTATACAAGTTGTAAAATAGTCAGACTATTAATCAACATTTGTATGAATAGCTTGTATCAAAATCTATAATTTAGTTCATTCACTGTAAGCAATCTCTGAGAACCTCAAAGAATGATCAAGCACGAGAAAATCTGTTGGCTTGTCAGTTTTATCTTTTCAAACCTCTAAATGGGTGGACCTGTTTGATTTAAGTCATTTTAAACACCCAATTGAATTAATTAAACAAAAGGGTTTCAAAGCCCACTCAAGTAGGTTTCAAAAGAGAAAACAGAAAAAAAAAAAAACCCACTCAAGTATAAACAAGAGGGCTTTTTCATTTTGTAGGCGGTGTGTATATGTTAGGCTACGGATAATTCATTAGGATAAGAAATTATTAAATTAACATAAAGCCCCTTCAATATGCTTATCATATATATAATCACTCGCAATATATATCCAAGAAATCCTAACTATTCTATCATTGACCTTTACTGTAGCACTCTACACTCACCAAATAGATGATGTCTGTTTTCGATTATATGCAAGTGTTCATTGCCTCACTAATGTAAATTTATTTCGAAGAATGAGACGTACCCCATGCCAACTTTCTTCACCTAAATACGAGTTTAAAACATATGTACTTAAATAAGAAAATTAATCTAAATTTAATAAATTATAATTATGGATACCATTGCTAATGATGTGGGACAGGAAAAATATCTTTTATGAGACTGTCTCATAGTTGATGTGATGAGATAAACTAATGAGAAAAATAAGAGAAAAAGAAAAGAACGATAAGAAAGGTAAGAGAAAAAAAAATGAACGATAAGAAAGGTAAGAGAAAAAAAAATGATATTATTTTATTGATTCATTTTATCACATCAACTGTGAAACAGTTTGTAGAAGATATGATCCTCATGTATCCATTTAGTCACACCTCATATTTATTAGAAAAAATATATCTGACATGCCTCACATCACAGGAAGAATATTATACAAATAATAAACTTATGCAAGTTATAAAATAGTGAGAATTAATCAACATTTGTATGAATAGCTTGTATCAATATCTAAAATTTACGTCATTTACTGTAGGCAACTTCTGAGAACCTCAAAGAATGATCAAAGCTAGAGAAAATCTGTTGGCTTGTCAATTTTAATTAATTGTGCTTTCAAACCTCTAAATGGGTGGACCTGTTTGATTTAAGTCATTTTAAACACCCAATTGAATTAATAAAAAAACAAATGGTTTTCAAAACCCACTCAAGTATAAACAAGAGGGCTTTGTCATAATTTTGTAGGCGGTGTGTATATGTTATGGCTACGAATACTTCGTTCGGATAAGCAATTGTTCTTTAGGATAACTAATTATTCATTAGGATAAGAAATTATTGAAATAAAAGAAAGTCCCTTCAATATGCTTATCATATATCTAATCACTTGCTATATATAGCCAAGAAATCCTAACTAGTCTATCATTGTCCTTAATTTACTGTAGCACTCTACACTCACCAAATAGACGGTGTCTGTTTTCGATTACATGTAAGTGTTCATTGCCTAACTAATATAAATTTATTTCGAAGAATGAGACCCCATGCCAACTTTCTTCACCTAAAAACGAATTTAAAACATATTTACTTACATAATAGAATTAATCTAAATTTAATAGATTATAATTAAGGATATCATCGCTAATGATGTGGGATAAAAAAAAAAAAAATCTTTTATAGGATTATTTCATAGTTGATATGGTGAGATTAACCAATGATAAAGATAAGAGAAAAAGAAAAGATCAATAAGAAAGGTAAGAGATGAAAAAATGATATTATTTTATTGGTCCGTCTCATTATTTCATATGTGAGATAGTATATAAAAGACTTTCTCATGGGGTAGTGACATTTTTTTGGTCACTCCTTTTAGCATTGGTTGTGCTGCAGAGACCATACAATTAATGTAGAGAAAAAAAATCAAATTTTACAATGAGTGTCGCGTGACCTTTGACTAGGGTGGTGGTTTGGTTTCATCCTCAGGAATGGTCAGTACTTGGTCAACTTTCTTATATGTAATTTAAGTCACTCTTTCCATGATATCCACAAAAAACAATTCATGTCTGTTCTTCATGATTAGCTGATCTCACAATGAATGAAACAAGCCATACAAGCTTGTCGGTCTGGTAGCAAATCTCTTACTTCACATCATAGTTGCACTATTAATTCTCCTGACTAGACACCACCTGAATCCCACAACTTGTGGGTGACACATAATGAAGTATGATGGTTACATGAAATTAGGTCATGAAAGATTGGTAACATCTGAGGTTTCATAAGTGGATGAAAATTACATGAAATTAGGTCATAAAAGATTTTCTGGTTTGAATTCCAAGTGTAAATCTGTGCTCTTTTCTTTTTTGTCATGGTCCAAATAGAAGATGCAAAATGACGTCATCATTCTCTGTGGTTGCCGTCCCATTACCCTTATCTCATTTTCAATCTACATCTTTGATTATAATGAAACTTAGAGTACTGCTAAATCATGATAAGACACCTGAGCACTGTTTTGGTTTAAGCAATTCTGCAATTTTTATGTGGGGAAGGTAGACACAGGACAGAAATGCACCAGATACACGGTATCTTGATAGTATATAGCTTTTTTTTTTTTTTTTTTTTTTTAAGACTGTAATTAGCTTAGGGTACAACCGAGACCAGTAACGATAAGTATTGTGACATCCTGGTGATCAACTCCTAAGAACAAAAGAGACTAACCCACAAAGAGAGGGGATAAGGGAATGATCAAATGCCCACAATTTTGTGAGATTTTTTAGTGTAGAACCTTCTACTTTAGAGAAGGTGTCGGACGGTTTAACCACCAGACGACAACCCAAAGTACTTAATAGTATGATGATGATTCAAAATTTGAAAAGAAATTCAAAATTATTTGATACTCTTTTTTCTACACATATTGTATTGATGAAGACTCGGAGAGTTAAAATTCTAGAAAACTATTGAAGTCAAGATAGATGAAATAATCATTTTAAAAAATACTGTAGATAGAAAGATAAAACAAAATAGAGCTTGTATGGCCAAAATGTAAGGCAGAAAGATAAATAGCTTCCACTCATTAGATGTATCCAATTGTTAAGATTTGAAGATTCACATTTTATAAAATCAAGATAATAAATATACGATTTATTGTCTATTAGTAATGAGTAGATAACACTCCCTTAGTATAGTAAGGCCTTTTGCTATGCATTGAACATATTTGTGGGTAAACAGTACATGTGTCGACCTAACAAGGAAATTCTAATTAACGAGAAATGGAATGGAAAAACAGGCACAAGAATTTTATAGGTGGCTCAATGGAAAAAGTTCTATTTATCAATAAAATAGTCGTCAAATTATACATGAATATATCAAAATTTATCAAGTCAATGTTGTTTTGATTTTTTGTTTCTAGATTTAAAACATGATCGTACAAGATATAAATTAAAGTTGTCATAGCCGTGAAGTGTCTTGATTACCATCATAATCATAAGAGAAATCATTTGTGATAATAAGCCAAAAGGCCTCTAGTTACTACTTCAATGTCTCCTATATCTTAGCTCAGATGAGAATACATAAATTAACTATTGATCAAATTATCGAAGATACACACTTAGGCTGTGTTTATTACATTGGATTGGATAAACTACAACCCAATTTAGCAATTCACCCACTTTCGTGTGTGTTAAATTCATCCCACCGTTGTGAGACAAACTTTTAGCCCTTATTTTTTAACTTTCCTTTCTTTCTCTTCATGTTTTTGCTTTTTAAAATTATTTATATGAAACTTTAAATTTATTTTAAAAATTTATTTTTATATACTTGATTAAAGTAATCAAAAAGTAACTTTTTCGAGAATAATTATAAAATAAAATTTATTTTTAAAAAGATATTTTCAATAGTTAATTTACTTCTTAAATAATAATTTAACTATTTTATTATTCAAAAAATAATTTAAGTGTTTTTTTAATCAATAGTAATTTAACTTAAAATTTTTAAGATAATTTTAATCTTTTTGAATGAATTCAAAATAGCTTTATTTTATTAAAAAAAATATAACATACAATGATTTTTTATTCAATTCACAATACACCAAACAAGGGACAATGTTACCTTAATTAAATCTATACTGCACCAAAAATATTATAGTAGTCATTTATTCAATTAAATCCTATCCAAATAACCTATTCTAATCTGGTGATGTCAAACGGGGCCTTGATGATCGTAATATATAGAGTCAATCACAAAAAAATGACTTATATTTCCCTTAGAGTGCCAAACATGCATCTATTCAGACAAACAAAATCTGTGTTCTACAAGTGATCATTAGGTGTTCTAAGAGGGTTTTTTTCAAAGTGAGAAGGTGACTCTCTTCTTTTGAAGTGGAGTTTTCTTCATCACAGCTTAATGTCCCATGTTAACAAGGAATTTGAATGGGGTGAGGCTCCCACTTTGATGTGAAATCACTAACAAGACAATGAAGGTGGTGGGTGGGGCATATTAAAACAATTTGCTGGTGTGTGTAATTATAAGTCTTTTTCCAAGTCGACGTGTTGTAAACAACTTGTACATCAAAAGGTTCACTTGCATGAATTGGAAAGGCCATTTGAGGCCTGTATATTTCCAGGTTATCTGCATTTTCGAAGGAGGAAAATGCCAATTATTTTTAGAATTATTATTATTTTATCATTGGAATTGAAAATAACATCAAACCACCTTTATTATTGAAAATAATAGTTAAAACAATTTAACCGTTAAATAGTATAGTAATTCCGTTAATGAACTAACGGATTCATTAATTTAAAGGGTAAAAGGTTCATTGAGAATTGAATCCAGAAATAGATTCTAGTTGGAACACAAAATGTAATTTGTTAATTTAAAAAAAAAAAAAAATTGAAGACCACTCAAAATGTGCTACATGTGCTGTCAGAAAATTTAAAAAAATAAAAATAAAAATAAAAAAGTTTCACAAAAAAATTAAAAAAAAAAGCTAAATGAAAAAAAAAAAATCATTAGATCTTCATTATCCATTTTAAAATATATGGTGGAGATCAACAAATTAATTAAAATGGAAAAAAAATAAAAATAAAATTATTTTCTTCCCCTTCTCCCACCAAACAACGTCTCTCTCCCCCTCTCTTATTCTTCTTCTTCTTTTTCTCAAACCCAAATGAAATGCTCTCTCAAGTGCTCGTCTCTCTCATCATTAACAAACTAATCACCGTCTCATTTTTTCTCTCTCATTTCTTCTATCTCTCATATTTCTTCATATTTCTTTTTTTTTTTTTTTTTGGTTATTAATTGATAATGGCAATAGGTCATCTAGACAAACCCATATAATGTTTGATTATCTAGGCTCGTCTAGATGACCCATCTTATCCAGTTCCAATCAAACTCATATAATCTAGGTTTGACTGGAAGTCAAATGAACTCGTCCCAGATGATGTTCATTTGAGAGATTAACATCATCTGGGTTCACCTTAGATAATGTACATCATCTGGGTTCCAATTGAACTCAGATCACAATCTAGAGCGAACCCAGATGAAGTTTTCATCTGAGTTTGATCGAACCTAAATGAACATCATTTGGGTTAATCGAACGCAGATAAACATTTGAGTTTTTTCTAGATGTGGAACCCAGATATGGGTAAACTTCTAGTTGATGATAATGTTTTTGACAAGTTCTAGTAAAAAAAGTTATGGGTTCCAGTTTGGGTTGATGTTGAAGTTTTTTGATGTTGAAGTTTCTAGTTAATGTCTATGGGTTCCAATAAAAAAGCTTCTGATTAATGTTTATGGGTTCCAATATGGGTTGATGTTGAAGTTTTTTAATGCTACCGATGTTGATGATAATGGTAGGTTGAATGGTGCTGATGGTTTAATGAAAATGAGGGTCGATAATGGTGGCCGATGAATATGATGATTAATTGGAGGTAGAGATCTAATCTCCAGAATGAATCTCTACCATCCATCTTGATAGATGGACGGTGGAGATCCAATCTGAAGATTAGATCTCCACCTTTATATTTTTTTTTTTCAAATTTTTTTATCATTATTTTTTATTTTTGTCATTTTTCCATTTTTAATTACATTATATTTTTATTTTTATTTTTTTAGAAAAAATAAAAAGGCAAGTCTATTTTTTGATCTTTCAGTGTTTGTGTTACAAAACCATTAAAAATTTGGATGAAAACCGCTTTTAACTTACAGTAGGAGGTTTTTCAGTTAATATTTTAAAAAGTTAGAGTAAACTGATATTATTTACTATTTCAAGAGAGTTTTTAGATTTTTCCTTGACTTTTAATATCAATATATGGATTTTTTTTTTTCCTGATTTATTTTTCAGGGAAAAATCATTATTATATATGAAGAAAAAAAAATTCCAGCTTGCTTTTAATAAAATTTGATAAAAATATTAAATGGATTAAATAGTCTGTAGGATGATCACATGTTTTTACAATATATGACATAGTTTCTTCATGTTTATAATTAAAATATAAGTAGTTTTGAGGAATAATATATATAATTTTAAATGGACTATAAATAATTCTTCATTGCTTTTAGGCATATCACTACTTGATAGAAAACAAATCCAACAAAATTTCTCGGTTTTCTTCTGTTTTTAAGTACCATTTTGCATGGTCTTAATCACGTCTATTAACAGCCTTTAACATTGAATATACCACCAAAACCAAATTAGAAGAAACCCTTAAGACAGAATAACTTTTAAAACTAATATTAAGTGACAAAAAGGGCTAATATTAGCACACTAACAACTAACAACAATTGATGACGAGCTACAATCAGATTAAATCTTCCAAACCTTGAAAAACTTCAACTACAAACATAATTACCAAATCTATTAACCCTGATAAACACTACCAAACTCCTATTGTTACAAGAAAGCAATCATTCCCTTGATCACAAACAAAAGGTCATACTTCTTTGTAAACATGGATTATTCTGATAAGCTTTATTGTTACCAATTCTAAAAAATAGAAAAGGTTTGAGGCCAGATATAGTGTGTTCTTCTACGCACGTTATGTCACGTGACACATATATCATACGATTGGATACCCTTAATATGTGACATGATGTGAGCCGTAATCCAAGCGATAATTAGGACTTAATTAGTTAAACTAGACTCTTCTGAGCACATCATCATCAGTATCATCTTCCTGTCCATCAGTCTGAACCATTTCCTGCTGCTCACTTCCCTCAAGATTGATGGACTTGTACCACTTTGCACAAAACAAGTAGATGACAAAATCAAAAGCTGTGAGTACTGCCAGGAGGAAGTAAAACCTGTCCATGTGACCAGTGTTCAAGTCATCCGGGATCCAACCAGGCTTGTCCCCTCTAGCAGTGATCCCCATAACCATGCTAACCAGCATGCTGCTGACATAATTCCCAAGCGAAATCGAAGCCATACAGAGTGAGCTTCCAAAGCTTTTGATCCCATCCGGGGCCTGTCCATTGAAGAACTCCAACTGTCCAACATACATGAACACTTCTGATGCACCCACCAGAACATACTGTGGAATCTGCCAGAATATGCTCAATGAGCTCGTTTTATCTCCAGGAGCAACATGTTTGAGCCTTTGGATCTCCGTGATACCGGCTGCAAGCATCGCTAGCATGCCAATGATCAGGCCAATTCCCATTCTCTGAAGCTCGGTTAGTCCTTTCGGGTTCCCGCTGAGTTTTCCGGCCACGGGAACGAGGATTTGGCGGTAGATTCCGGTGCAAATGAGGACACTGCAGATGTCAAAGGCAGACATGCTTGCAGCTGGGAGATGGAAGTCTTCGAAGTAGGAGTTCATTACATCTCCTTGTTCAACAAAGAGGGAGGCCATTTGAGTGAAGACCACAGAGTAGATTATAGTGCATAGCCAAATCGGTAGCATTTTCAGGACACATTTGGATTCTTCAACTTGTGTCACAGTGCACAGCTTCCATGGATTATTTGGGCCTCCCAGATCTTTCTCTGTTATTGTTGCTGCCTTGTCCAAAAACCTGAAACAAAATTGAATTAACACAGGAATATCAACAAATAAAATTTTATATCAAATTCTTTTTCAAGGATTTTGAGAATTGCAAATACTCAAAATTATAAGCATGTACTTTTAAATAGTTGAAGCATTTTTTTTCTATTTTGTAATAATTAATTAAAAATAAATACACCTCTCCTTAAATAGACATATATAAGGGATTTTAAAAGCATTTTAAAAAGTATTTCTTGGAAAAAAAAAAAAAAAACACACTTAATTAACTTGCTTCTTAACGCGTACATACTTAAAGATTGCATCAAATAAATTTAGAAAAAGCACTTTTATACAAAAGTACTTTATACGAAACTACTTCAAAATGCAACTCTAATTAATATAGCTAATTAGCTCAACTATTTGAAACGAAGGCTTTTTGGAAAAAAGAAGTTAAATATACTTACTCAAAGTCATCGCTATGAAGAATTTTTCTACTTCCTTTAATGGCAGAGTTTGGTCCTGCAACTTCATACAAACGATCCGGATGAGAAGGGACGATGTTTCGTTTCTTGGCGGCAGCCACGAACACCTGAGCAACACGTGGCAAGGGATTGCCACATGGCTTGATGTATCGGTAACGATGAGTTCCCGCGGCAAATAAGAGTAGAGCCAAGATGGCAGCACCCATAGAAACCAAGAACCCTAGCGTCCATTTCCCCGAGTCCTCGTAGTAGACAAGTATCGTGTTCGAAAAGAGGGATCCAACGTTTAGAGCAAAGTAGAAGTTGCAGAAAAAAGCAGCTCTTGAGGCCTGAGCTTTAGGGTTTGATTCATCAAACTGGTCTGCACCAAAGGTGGCTATGGTGGGTTGGTGACCGCCGTATCCAAAGGCAATCAGGTAGATTGATATATAGAAAATTGCGATACTGAGTGAGGAGGCGGGCATGCATGGTAGGTATCCATCTCCGCAACCCTCAGGTCTGATCAAGAAGAAAGAAATAATTGATAATAGCAATAAGCCCTGTAATGTAAAAGAAGATCACAATTACGTTAATATATGCCCTCAAAGCACGCAAAAGAACATAATTTTAGAAAAAGTTATTGAAGTATTAAATAACTTATTAAACCTGACACAACTTAAAAGAGAAAAGTATAAAAATTTTATTTTTGTTTTTTCGGTAACAACTTTTGTAGTGTCTGGTTAAAAACAAATAAAGGAGAATTATGGTCAAATTGAAAAGACATTGTTATTGTCTTGCACTTAAAAAAAATACTTTTCAAACAGTGCTGTTATAAACAGCACTTTTAATTACTCGAAAGAAAGAACTGTGTAAAGGTTTTCATATACAGGGATTCAAAAACAATTAATGACTGGCAAGAGAAGATAATTATATGAAAAATTACCACCACAAAGATAAGCTGAAAGATTGCACAGGTTAAGTAGCGACCCCAGTAAGAATCACTAAGAAATGCAGCAATAAGAGAGCACAGATAAACTGTTCCTGTCCATTTGCTGACATTATTAGCTGCTTCTGCATTTTCTTGTTCAAGAACTCTGGTCAAGAACAAAACCAAGTTCACCCCAACTCCAAAGAAAGCTAGTGTGGCCAACCCTTGATTTGCTGCTCCAAATTGAAGCCAAAGGAAAAAAAAAATGAAGATTAGATGTAACAAAGAAAATGAAACAATTTTATAATAAAAATAAGATAATTTTAATATAGAATCCCAAAACCCTATCTAAATTAAATCAAATTCGAAAATTAGTTATACAAAGTTTCGGAAATAGATATAAAAATCTTCTACCAAAACGGCTGTAGGCCACAGTAAATAATTTTAAGCTAACGAAGGTAAATTTATCTAATTCTGAAATTGTAAGTTTTGTTTTTTAAATTTTGGACAATCATATAGATGTTTTGAAATTATTCTTGATTTTAGTTATTGTTATTGAAGAAGTAATTTATAATCTAGGAAATATAAGTTTTGTTACTGCTGTCATGATATTTTCTAGAGAACTGATTATGCAGTGGTATTAACCAAAAGTCCTTTAGCAGAGAACCTTTTAGCATCTAAAATATTGGTATTGAAACTATAAATTATTGTTTTTACAGTCCTACAGAAAATTACTAAATAGAACTTGATTAGCAGATTTTATAGAGGTAATATAATTACCTAGCAAGAGGCACGCATAACCCCATCCTCCAGTGCGTTTTTTAATGAGCGAAACCTTGCTTTTTGAACAAGCACTTGCCTTATTTTCATCATTAATATTGCTGCTTTGGTTCACAGCTACAACTTGAGCAGGGATTACATTATTTTCTTCTTGCACCTGCTTTTATTAGTTAAAAATAAATAAAATTAGAAATAATACTCTCCTACAAATCATAAATAAAAAATAAATAAATAATTCTTTGATTGTCTCATTTGACACGTTACAAGCATTTTCCAATGGGGCTTTTTAAAAGTTTTTTAGTGCTTGGCGGAAAAAATATTTCACGGGAATTAGTAAATCTTGAAGAGGTTCTAGAAAAGCACATTTGGAATTAACAAATCTTCAAGTGCCACTTATATTAGAAAAGCACTTGACAGGTACTTTTCAAAATGACATTTTATAGAAACACTTTTAATTACTTTGGTCCCACAGTGTTTTGGAGATCATAAATAAATTAAATTTGGTTGAAATCCAAGAGTTCGAACAACCTTTAGCGCAGTCTCGTTGGCGGTGTTGAGTGAATCCACAACAGGCGCCATTGAAGGCTAAGTCTGTATTATCAATCAAAATAACCAAATCATGATCATAAAATAAAATCCCAAATTTTAATATATAATGACCAAAAAGATCACCCTCAATTTCAAATAATTTATCAAATCTATTCGCAATTCCAGCAATTTACCAAGATTGAAAAACAAAAGGAACAACTTAACAGCACCATTTGTTATAAGAAATAGCAAAGATAAAAAGGAAAAGGAAAAAAAAATTAACTTACAGGGAAAGAAATCAATAATTTCTCAACTAAGAAGCCAAAAGAGAAGTGTAGAAGGAGAAGTTATAGTACAGAAAGATATTGCTGAGGAGAGTGGCCTGTGAGAGTTCATATATATAGAGAAACATAGAAGAAGAGGTCATTTTCAAACTTTACAAAAAAAAAAAAAAATTTAAAAAATAAAAAATTGAAGGAAATTACATGGAAGAAAATATGTGGGGAATAGAGGAGGAGAGGTCTGGTTAAAAGAGTGTGTGCCACATACTTGGCCATTGTTTCCACAAAATCTTGGCTAGTGGGTTTAAAATATTTATTTATTTATATGCTCCATTTTATTTTTATCATCATTTGACAATGATGGTGGGGTTTTGTGCTAATAAGCCTAATATTGATAATCTCTCCTAAATATCACTCTTGGGTTTATAAATCAAATTTACATATAAATTATCCACAATTGGTCCCTCGACAATGTTTCATCACTAAGCATGATCTGCAGTTGTGAACAGTATACATTTTGGCAGTTAAGTACTGTGCCAAATAAAAAAGTCATATTGTTAGTGGATCCTTGATGATGAACATAGTCAATCATTTTTATTTTGAGCATTTGGTTAACTGATGTTATCTGGATGCTATTAATATATACTCTAACATCACAAATACACAAGGGAGTTTCTCATAAACCAGTAATAAAATGACAGATACAGGTGAAAAAAAGTGAAAACCTATCTTGGGTTTTATTGCATATCTGTCTAAGAAGGGGAAAAGGCACTTTCACTATTTTTGAGATGGCTATGAATTTTGTTTCTTTTGCTGCAATTATAAGATTACTAATGAAGGTAAATGACAATACCAAGGATTGCTCCAATAATTGAAATAATTATAACCAAAATATATTAACTTTGCATCAAGCACTTTCTTTTACCTGTAATTAGCATGAAAGTTGGCAGGCCATTAGTAAGTGAATCACTGATAACTTATGAAGCAACTAAGCTATCAAGAGAGTCAGATCCACACACAATTTCTAGCTAGAGATGTAGAAAATTTTAGAGTCTAAGTACAATAATTATTGAGGACGAATTCTAATATCTTTCTAAACATAAAATCAAAATAAGTCCTGAAAGAAAAGTATGATAATAGTAAATTGAACCAACCAAGTAATATCACCCACATCTTACGCAATCGGATCACTGACAGCCTGGAGTTCCCGGGAACTATAGAGGGTTCCGGAGAAGGTGAGGAACGAGTATCGATAAGTACAGTGATCGGCAGCTTTAGCCGGAAAATCACTTGATAATTCTCCACGAAACTGGGAAAGAAGTTGAACTCTTTTGTCATTTATTATGTTTTCAATAATAGGAAGAATGCCCTAGCTCGAAACTTTTCTTTACTCAGAAGATCAACAATATTATTATTTCATGATCTTATCAATCAAGCCCTAAAACTGCCTTTATTTAAAAAAGAAAAATCAAACACAAAACCAAGAACTCTCTCGCTGGCAATTGGTGATCAAAGAAAATGAGTTGTGAGAGTTTGATACTGTAATGAGCACTATACAAATGTTTCTATATACACTACAAGTTTCTTCAATTACAAGTGATGTGGTAACAGATTCCTCAAAAAGCTGCCAGACAATCTCGGCTTTTACTAGTTCAAAAGAAGCTTATTGTTTCATACTTTTGTTTATTATATATATACGATGTTGTAGGGATGATTATGATAAACAACTTATTTCAGGTGGGATTAGTGAGATCTCTAACTTACCCTATATGGTTTGTTGATTATGATCACGATCAACGTGTGAGAACCAGAAGGTCTAGATTGTTTGCTGGCTTTTAGCACCTTGAGTTCTCAAATATCTAAAATTCAGGAGAGAATTTGGAGGATTTGATGTTACCATGTTCAAAAGTTGTGGTTTATAATTAGTGAGAGACATTGTTCCAGAGAAGTGATACTTTATTTCACGTTTGACAAAATATTGGAGAATATTGGAGCCGGTGGATCCACTGTAGAATCAGAAGGGACACGTGCCTCTCTTGGATATTTGATTTTTTTTTTTAATTTTTAATAATATTTCTGTTATGTATATATATATATATAGAATTATTAGTTAAAAGATAAATGGTAGATTTATCATTTAATTTATTTTTTATCTTTACTATTATTTTTATTAATATTTAATTTTTATTTTTTTCAACTTTATTCATATGTTTATATTCTATTCATTAGTACCTCCATAATAATAATAATAATAAGACATCATAAAAAAATAAATGTACCTGCATTTATTTATATATATATATATATATATATTGAAATATTAGTATTAGAGAGAGCAAAATCATGTCTAGTTTGGTTAAGATAGGAACCGAACTGAATGGGTTTTTATTTGGTTCTTAACATAGAGAACCAAGGACATAGCCATGATTATGTAGCAGGATAGGTAAATTAATTATTTTCACTTTTAGTTATTCTCGAGCTATTGAAGACTACTAAAAATTAATCAACAAAAAGAATTTATCATTCATCATTGTGATTCTAGTTATTTTTGACATTATTGCTAATTCATTATAGTGCCCCTTCTATATGAATTTCTGGGTCAGCTATTGGATAACTCATGTTATTGATGTTTTTTCTTTTTTCAATTACATAATAACATTTGTTTATACACCCACTTTTAATTAGACACTTATCTGACCAAAATATCCTTAAATAGAATGATTAGAACCTTCAAAGATCAATGTGGAAAAGGAGGAGAAGCGTGCGAAGTAGTTATTTTATTTAATTAAAGACAAGTTATTACATTAATTTAATTTAGGACTAATTATATACACCATTTAATTTAGAATTAGTTATATTATTTTAACTAGTATATTTCTTTTTGTAAATTTAGAATTTGTTTCATTTTAAGATTTAATTTTCTAAGGAAGTCATATTTCGTAGAAAAGTTAGAACTAGTTAACTATAAATTGAAGATTAGTTTAAAATTGTTATTATTCTTTTAACTTTGGAGAAATTAATAAAATCTTACAATTTT
Source organism: Nephelium lappaceum (assembly GCA_021234005.1). NCBI lineage: Eukaryota > Viridiplantae > Streptophyta > Magnoliopsida > Sapindales > Sapindaceae > Nephelium > Nephelium lappaceum. The sequence goes on from CM038009.1 coordinate 9,121,695, forward strand.
ATGAGACAGTTTATCTTGTGATTTCTTTCGGTTTTTCTAGGTATTCTTATTTGGGATTGTTTAGACTAAGGTTAGATCATTCTATAATCTAATTTTAGAGAACCAAGTTACCTATTCTGTGGGTTGGTTAGTTCATTAAATATCCTTTTACTAGAATTAGATCATTCCGTCCTCATTCCGTCCTCTAGATGATCTGATTCTAGAGGACCAATTAATTTATCTATTTGTAAGTGGACTTATTCATTATTTATCATATTTTATGACGAATGTTAGTCTAACTATAAGGTTTGTTGTTGAATATATAGTTAGATACTCAACATAGAATTACAATTAAGTACCAAATTTTTTTTTTAAGAAATTTCAGCCAAATGTTTAAACCCTAATTTTATTTCAGATTCAAATTCCAAAATGATCAACTGAACCTATACAGTTGCTCCACCAAGTTGTTATGCTTCTTTCTTGATTTTCTTCGTAAGTTGCATTAGAGAACCTAGTTGCGAAAATAATTTAATCGTAGGTGAAAATCATTGATTTATCCCTCTCAAACATATAAGTTATTAGAAGATAATATATTTAAGTCAAGCATCTTAACTAAAAATTGATAAGGAATTTGAGAGTGGAGTGATTCTCTGCAATAGCAAAATGCTCCAACCACTAAATTTATTCGCTTTCAGTATAAAAGTATAAAAACTGTTATTAATTAGGTCATCACAAGCATTTGTTATTCTAGAGAATGATGATACAACTACAATTAAGTTATTGAACCTATTGAAATGGATGCAAATATATTTTTGTGGTTTAATAAATTAAATTTATATAAATAAATAAATTCAATTTCATAAATTTTTTTTGGTATTTTTCTATGTGTTTATAAAACTTTAGTTTTGCGAACTTAATATGTGAATATACTTATTGGGTGTATAAACAAGTTTATTGTAGATGACAATATCAACACCCATTAGATTATTCTTTTAAATGTAAATATTTGAAAGGTCATATTAGGCCATATATATATATTTATATATTTTATGGTGGGGGAGAGGTGGGTTAAATTTATAGAAAACTACTTAGACATTATATTTTAGGACAATGGTTTTTGAATTTTTGATCTCTTAGAATAAGAAAGTGTCCAACCATTCCTATTAAGGAGTTGTGTGTTAAGTCATAAGTTTAATAACATTATTAAACAAATGATATATATGTATGTATGTATGTATGTATGTATGTATGTATGTTTGTTTGTTTGTTTGTTTGTTTGTATATGGGTGCAATATTGCCACCCAAAATCATAATTTATACATCCAAATTTTATTATAATGGTTTATTACAAAAATAATCTAAAACAAAATGATCATTATAGATAATCTGATTAAAATAAATTAATTAAAAATATTTTTCATATTTATTAATTTTTCCTAATATGTTTAAACTCTAATTTAAGATTTAAATAATTGAATCAAAATACGTTCTATACTTATCAAAATGTCCTAATATATTAAACCCTAATTTGTGTTAGGTAATAAATCATTAGCAACTTGATATTGAAAACAAAAGACATAAAAGAACTAATACAATTTTATAGAATTAAAAAGCAAGAAAAAAATAATAATAATCTGATACAAAAAGAATAGAAATATCAAATCGAGACATGCATAAAAACACGATGTCCTTAAAATAGAATTGCATTATATCATTAAGGTTAGCGTTTATCTCCTAGGATATAACAATTTAAACTAGAAATGAATGGCAAACTGAATTATGGAATTCTTAAACTAGAGTAGAACTTTTTTATGTAACTTTTCTATGTTTTTAATTAAGTATACGAGAGGAAAAAAATAAATAACTATGCCAATTGCTTTTAATTGGTGGGTTTTTAATATTAATCGGAGAAAGAAGAAATGATATAATGATGAAGAGAGATGAGAGAGATCAACACATTATGTAGAGTATAAATGTGTGAGTAGATCTAAACTATTAAAATCTTCATCATCCAATTGATAACAATTTATGTCAAAATTTGTGTTCCCCGATCCTAACTCGTACATACATGCATACATACATAATTTAGGTGAAACTTTATAGACAAAAGCCATTCTTTTAATTGTATAGATCTACTCAAAATTTCATCTTTGTATCATGATCTTCCACATTTAATTACTTATTAATTCAGAAAATTTTTTGTTGTAAATTGGGGTGCGTTTACTTACACGTAATCATCATTATTTGGAATTTGAATAATCTAGAATCGAAATAATTTGGAATTTGAATGATATATCAAAATAAAAATAAGTTATATATTTCAATTGAAAGAATCGAAATTAGAATCAATAGTATTCTCATTAAGATGTTTACTTTACTTTGAAATCAGAATGAATTAATTAAAAGTTACAAAAATGCCATTGATTAAAATTATGTACTCCATAAACATTTTTTTAATCAAATAAGGGGTATAAAAAACTTTTTTACTTGTAAAAGAGAATAAAAATGAGATTCTCTACTGAGGTTTGGGGAATGAGATTCTCATTTCACAACTCCAAATTCATATGGAACCTATAATTTTATTTCTATTACGAATTAATTTTAGAGCATATAAACACCAACAATCTTTCTCATTCCTCATTCTCATTCCCTAATTCATCAAATAAATATACCATTAATTATGTATTTCAATGATGACACCGGAGAACAATGTCGAGGGAACCAAACATAAAATATCAACTACCATTGTCACTATTACTAGTTTTAATTTCATGTCAACACGATGGAAACAATCAATCAAATATATAATATATGACACATCAGCTTTTAATTTATGTGGATGTATACCTCTCCATTTTTCTATATATATATATTTTTTATTTATATATATAATATCGGAGAACACAAGTTTTGACACAATTTTTCAACCATTATATTAAAAAGTATTGAATGATGTGAATTAGGAGAGAATTTGTTTTAGGATAGACAATGCAATGAATGAATTTATTTGGTTCATTTTAATTTTTTAAAGATATGAGATATTGATTATAAAAACATTATATATAGAGAAAAAAAGAGTGAGAGAAAGAGAATTACGGAAATGAAAAAAGGATCATTAAAAAATAAAAATTAAAAAAAAAAAAAACCATATAGATAGATATATGTCACACTTTACTGACTTTTGACTTAATTTGTATGTTTTGCATTTGCATACAATCAATGGCTGGAGTGTGACTTCAATGCCTAATTATTAACTGAGCAGCTTTATAATATAACTCATGCTGAGGGCCACACATTTACAACTTTGAACATTTCAAAGGCCAAGCAAAAAATATCAACACGCTTTGTGATTCACATAAAATAGTTTTTTAAATACCATTTATGATAAGAAATACTTCAATCTGGAATATTACTGAATAAATATTAATTATCTATTTATAAATTTATTATAGGTTCAAAGTTACATAAAAATGATAAAAAAGAACGAATACACTACCTGAAAAATTTTAATTATTTAATATCACAAATCACACTTTTTTTCAATTACTCGAAAACAAAAAGCTACTAATCAAATATAGTACTTATGTAGGTTTTGGATAACTAATAATATATATTGTACTTTATTTCGAGTTAATTTGTATAGTTGTTGCTTAGGTTTATTATTTATAGAATCAACAGCCTGGGATTATAACTGAACAGTGTTGTTGTAGATACAATTCATGGTGTGATCTCAGTCAGCTGATCGATCACTCTCCTAGAACTTCACCGTTATTAGCAATTTAATCCAAATTAATTTTCTAAATTAAGTTTGTTTTAGGTTTTGGGATTTTAATATCTTCTTGTCTAAATTAAGACAAATCCATTTCAGGTTAGTTTCAACTTACTAACCCACTAACTATTTCATTTAAATTGTGTATCAATTATTTCTTAAAATCATCCAAGAAATAAAAAGATTTGTTAATCTTAACCTTTTTCCCTCTCTGATTTACTGACTTCCAACTCGTTTCTGGAAAGTGATTTGGTTTTTCCTTGGCTGTCAATTATTTCACTACCTAATTTTGTTTAGTACTTTAAAGTCTCCACCTTCCAAATAGAAACCCTACCATTTTCATGCAACAGAATTAAGTCTCTAAATTCCAAATTGCCTCCCCTAATCTCTCCCTAAATATATTGCATCTGTCAAGGCAGATTTCATGAACCCTTTACTGATATGAACACCATCTTTCTTCTTTCAATTACCATAGAGAGATTTCGAAAATTATATTTTTCTCCTGTTAACCATTTTAAATGGAAGATGACGCATCGAGTATCGTTTCCAATGCCAAACGTAATGTAATGGCTGAAACTTCAGATTCAAACAACAGCAATTTTTCTCTAAGGCCTACCAAGCGAAATCGACACGAAAATGGTTCTCTTTCCTTGGCGAAATACAAAGGGGTTGTGCCCCAACAAAACGGGCGCTGGGGTGCACAAATTTATGCAAACCACCAGAGAATTTGGCTGGGGACATTTAAATCAGAAAAGGAAGCAGCAATGGCATATGACAGCGCCGCAATCAAGATTCGAAGCGGCGACACACATCGAAACGTGCCCTGGACGGATCAGAACAACCAAGAGCCTATCTTCCAGAATCAGTACTCCACGGAAGCAATATTGAATATGATAAGGGATGGATCGTACCAGCCCAAGTTTGAGGATTTCCTCCGGACTCATTCACAAAGAGAGGACAACAACACCATTGCCACTACAAGCCTCGACCAAATAATGGTGCATGGAGAGGAACACTACTCTTGTAAACAACTTTTCCAAAAGGAGCTAACACCAAGTGATGTTGGTAAGCTTAATAGGCTTGTGATTCCCAAAAAATATGCGGTGAAATATTTCCCTTACATTTGTGAAAATGCAGAAGAAGTTAATGTTAACATTGATGTTAATTCTGGTGGGGTGGATGATATGGAACTTGTGTTTTGTGACAAGCTGATGAGAACATGGAAGTTTAGGTACTGCTTTTGGAGGAGTAGCCAGAGCTTTGTGTTCACAAGAGGGTGGAATAGGTTTGTGAAGGAGAAGAAGTTGAAGGAAAAAGACATTGTTTCTTTTTACAATTGTGAGCGTGCAAAAGGAACCAAACAGGGTCAGAGCTTCTTCTTGATTGATGTGACACAAAGTGATGGTAGGAGTAACTGTGTTCTTGAGAGGGTTGATTTAGGGCAAAGTTTGGGTAGGGTTTTGAGGTACAAAGAACAGATTAAAGGTGAGAAAGAGTTCAATGAGTTACAGAAGGTGGCAGTGGCTGAGATGGGATCAGCACAAAATTTGGATGATAAAGGAGTTAGGCTTTTTGGAGTACAGATTAAATAATTGAAGGAAGAGATGAGTGATTTAATTTCTTATTACAATTTTTTATTTTTTATTTTTAATAAAATATATGGTTAGGTCTTTGATCAGTTAAGCATGTATGGAGAGTAGATGATATTGGAAGATTGTAATCAAGTACACAGATTATTTGTACAATCAATTAGTACGGGGGCAATTTTAGTTAAATGAGGTTTTTAATTGTGGGTTGTGTAAAGATTAATTAGGCGAGACATCTACAGGTTCTTCAAAGAATTGAAGCTGATGGGTACTCAATTTCTTCAAGGCACAGTTGACTGATCGTAGGGTTACAAATTGTCTTTTAAAAAACAAAAGCATATCAACAAAAGTGCTTGTATATGCCCAAAAAAAAAATAATAATAAAATAAAGATTGGATTAAGAGGGATTTTTGTAACTGAGAGTGAGTATAGAATAAAGAGTCCCAAATTCTCATTAATCTTGTACTTAGTTGATATTTTAATAAAAAGATTTTAATTTTGCAGCCATAGATTTAAACTCTATTTATGGTATGAATCACGTCAATTTATTTACCTTACCTGTTTTTTTTCAAGTCATTATATATATAGGGTGGTAATTGTCAGTAAGACCTGGTGACTCTACATAAATACGATATGATATTAGGAGTTTAGGGTTAGATCTTATTGGATTCAGGTCATTAACGGGTCAATGCGTTAAACCCCTTAAGTTCACGGGTCATGTTTGAGTTGAACCCCACCCAACATGTTAACCATTTAATACGATTAAATATTAAAAGTAAAAATATGATGGGTGGCTCTATTACCACCTAAAAAAGTTCTTGCAATACACATTTACTTTCTACACTCATTATAAAAAGATTACAAATTAATTTTTTCATCTCATAGAGTATATCCTTTATCATAATTAATTTTAAATATATCATATTTTAGAAAAACATACTATAAATAATGATGAATTCCTTGTCGTCAACTACAACTAAATTTTTAATAATAGAAAATTTCCTCAATCATTGAGTTGCAACAAAAGAAAATTGAAATAGATATTAATAATATAATAATTGTGAAGGAAAACACACCATAAATAACGATGGAATACATACCATAAATAATGATAAATTCTTTATTTTTTTTATTCCAATTACAATCAAATTTTTAATAAGAGAAATTTTCCCTCATCATTGACTTGCAACAAAAGAAAATTCGAACACATATTAATAATGCAATCATGAAATTTGGAACATAAGTATCTATGAAAAACTAAGCATGAATCATATATTTAGTTGAGAAGTCATGAAATCCAACTATAAACCAACCAAGAGTTTTTCAGATCTAAAGAAAAACTTTTTAGACTAATATGTATACACCATACATAGTCTAACACATTTTTTGTAAGCTTAATTGGGTTGATAATGAACAAATATTGCTTGCAATGAGTGGAGAAGAAAAAGATGTTGATAGGTTGATTGATTTAGGGTTGTTTAATTGCATTCTAAATTTTATTTTAAAAATAAATTGCATTTAAAAATTGATAAAATATGTTTGATAAGTAAAAACAATCTAATTAAAGTTATTATTAATATTTATGGACATATTGGGATTTTAGAGAATGCAAAGAGCTAATAAAACATTTTTAAATTTGTAAAATGGGTGTAAAGAGTAAATGGATGTAAGGAAAACTGTCTTGGGTGGCTATATCATTTAAGAAATACATAGAGATAAACTCTTTTAAAAGGTTAAATCAAAATCCTAAATTTTAGATATTTGATTTCTTTGAAATAGAGAAACCCTATTTTTAACAAATAAACCCTAAGAACATTAAATTCATTCCTTTATTTTTTTTCCTCAACAAACTGATAAAATATTAACAAAGTATTTTACTTTTCAAAGAATTCAAACTTCAAATCTTCAAGATCAAGTGTCCAATGAAAATGTAGTTACCATTCTCTGCTACTGTAATTTTGTTATTTATTAGGTGTTTTACTTTTCAAAGAATTCAAACTTCAAATTTTCAAGATCAAGTGTCCAAAGAAAATGTAGTCACCATTCTCTAGTATTGTGATTTTATTATTTAATATATATGCATTTGTTATACCTATACAGTATGGTTATGGGGCATGTTTTAGAATTTTATTATCTATTTATTAGTTTTTTCATTTAGACAATAATTTAAAATTTTATTATTATTTGTACTTAATTATAAATACATATATGGTCGAATTGAATTGTGATTTATTATATATATTTCACTTAACCTATAGTTTAACGGGTTGAAAGGGTTATAATGTGTAATCCATATATTTAATGGATCGTGTTTGGTTTCAACTCATGACACAATAAGTTAATGGGTCGTGTTTGGGTTTAGACAAACACAACAAGATAACCCATATTGTCATCCCTAATTATATATAGTTATTTGATTTTGTAATTTAATTTGTGATATTATTGTTTTGAATAAGCATTAGACTTATATCAATTTAAAAAAGTATAAAATATTAATTTCACAAATGCTATCAAACTTTTTATTTTATGAGTCAAGGTGTTGAAGCTATTTAATATCTATAAGAGTTTACATGAAACGCCTCTAAGTTAAACCTTTATACAAACAAAACATATTTACCTTTTTATTACATAAAACTTCTAGCCTACACTACTAGTCAAATTCTATCAAAGTTAGTCTAATTTGTTTGACTTAAAAACATTTTCATCTTTAAACTTTTTTATTTTCTTTTAAAATTTTTTATAATAATAAATATAAAAAATATGGATCTCCACCATCCATCTCATATGAATGGTGGAGATTAATATAAAAAAATAAAAATTAATTATTTTTCCAATTTCTTAAAAAATTAATTTTCTAAAAAATAAAAATGGATGGAGCTCCATTATCCATCATCTATCTTCCATCTCAAGATGGATAATGGAGATCAAATGAATTAAAAAGCCAAAACAAGTGGAAAAAAAACTGAAAAATAAAAGAAAAATAAGAAAATTCTCCATCATCCATTTTAAATGGATGGTGGAGATTCAACTGGATCTCCACTCAATCATCTTCAACCTCTTCTTTTCAATTCTCATCTCTCTTCAATCGATTAAAATGGATGGTGGAGATTCAACTGAATCTCCACTCAATGATCTTCAACCTCTTCTTTTCAGTTCTCATCTCTCTTTAACCGATCCTCCCAATTTAACTTCTCATCTCTCTTCCTCCATCTTCAACTGAAGTACAACCTCCATTCAGTTTCCATTGCCAACCTCATCATCGGTAATGGAAACTAGATCTAAATTAGGTTTCCAATGATGGAGACCTTTTGGCTTTCATCACTGAAAACCCATTTCTTTAAGTTTTCGTTGTTGGAAACCCAAAATTTAGGTTTCCAATGATGGAAACCCAGGAACTAAAAACCTAAAGATTAACCCAAAATTTTGGGTTTCCATTTGGAAACCCAAAAATGACATCTTAAAAAAATAATTTAAAAAAAAAAAACTTTTTCAATCTTTTAATTGTTGATTATGATAAAGAAAATGGTAAGAATGATAAACATCTATTGTTGATGAAAAAAAAAATAAAAATAAAAAATAAAAAAAAAACGTTGCTGATGATTATTTCTATAAGTGTTAGAGATTGTAAGGTGCATGGTGTTGAAGATGAACAGCTTGTTTGGTTTAAAGATGTTTGTTCAATTGGAGGAGATCTAATATGGGATTAGATCTCCACCAATTTTTTTTTTTTTTATCTTGGATTTTGTTTTCATTTTATCCATTATCCGTCACATCACGATGTCACAATGTGATAGACGGGTGGAGATAAACTTTTTAAAAAAATATATAATATATAAAGTCTTAAAAATATGTTTCTTTGAAAGATCTTCACTGTTTATCATATAGATGATGGAGATTTTACTTCCTCTTTGAACTTTTATTTTTTAATTTATCTATTTTTAAATATTAAGGTTTTTCCATAATTTGACCAATAATCATGGTCAACCGTCAAATTGAACAAAATTTAATTGGTAAAGTTGAGGTGTTATATAATAAAAAGGTAAATATACTTTTGTATGTACAAAGGCATACCTCTAAAGAGTTTATGTAACTCTAATATCTATTCACTTTCCAATTTAGTATTTTTTTTTCCATTAATGACAAATTTCTTTAGAATAGATAACATCTTATCACTTTTTCATCATTTTAACATTTTGTAAACACAATCCTCAAAAACCAAAAAAAAAAAAAAAAAAAAAGACATTTGTAAACACAAAACCTTAACATTTTATCTTTTTTTGACTTTTTTTATTTGTATAGACTTTATTAGAAAGTGTGATGTAAACTTTATTATGCCACTCAAAACAAAACAATTACTAAAAAAAATAAGTTTTTAATTAGTTTTCAACTTGTAATCTTTAAGTTTTACTTTTTAGGACAACATAAAACTTCAAAAAAATAGGTTTACTTAAAAAAAAAAAAAAAAAAAAAAAAAAACAGTGACTTATATATGAATGTTTATAGAAAAGTCTCTTCTAATTATTCTTTTGAAATAAAATGTTTGTAAAAAAACAAGTATGAAAAGATAAAAGGGTATTTTGGGGAAAAAAATAGAGATGTATTCAATCTAAAAATCACAGAAATTTAAAATATTTTAAAAATATAGATATATTCAATGAGACTTTTAAAAAGTCCATAAGAATTTAAATGTATTTAATTTAAATTTATATGAATTTTATAAAAGTATAAGTTTTATTCAATTCATATGTTTAAAATATCTAAACAAATCTACATGCATTAAAAAGGTTGTTGGCTTTATAGAAAAAAATATATATACATCGATCTTCTATAAACTCCTAATTGAATACATTTTTCAAAATATTCTTAAAAATTTTATTATTTAATCTGAAGTGTCATTAGAGAATAAGTGCAAAAAGAAAAAAAAAAATTAATTGTTAAAAAAATGGATTGTAAAAAGTGTTTTTTTTTTTTTATATATAAAATATTTTAACTAATCAACCCATCGTATCTTTATAAAATTATATTTAAATAACAATTACATATACTAAAAGAATTGAGATCATTTGTGGTGCTGAATTTTTTTTTTTTTTTTTTTGCTTTAATGATCCTCTGGTATTAGACTAAATAATTATGGAGGTTTAGTTAAGATAAGACTTTATTGTGTAGTCCGAAATGCTGCTCTAGATACAAAAGAGGTCTATGCACATTTTAATGAAAAAAAATGTCAGATTTTTGTGTGGCTAGTGCTCGAACCTATGTCTTACGTGTGATGAATATTGGGTAGATGAGTTAGTGTCCACCACACCAACGCACTTAGCACCAAATTTTTTTCGTGCTAAATTTTGTGTTGATCTCAAAGATAATTAAATATACAAAATTTAAACTAAAATTTGGGGAAAAAGTAATAATAAGTTGATTTCAAGCCAAGGGAAACGAATGAACTGTGATAAGGACAGGTCCATATTACACTGTTTAACATTGACTTATCAATTCAAAGCTTACAATATGTTCAACGTTCTTTAAAATATGGTTTCTTATCAGAAGTAGATAAGCTGTCCGCCACTCTGATTTTCTGTTCTCTCTCTGTTTTTTTCCTGGATGCATTGGTTCTTTGTGAAAAATGTCCCCCACTTTCTGTCTCGCTCAACTTTCTTCGAAAACGTTCCAGGAAAATAAAATATTAAATTAGAGGTCGTGCTGCGTTGCTCCAGAATGGGTAATGCAAGGGAATATTGTGATTTATCTTACAACTTTTGAAGGCTGAAATCGACAAGAAAAAAGTGGGTCATCGTCAATTGCAAAATTTGCATATATATATGATCCAATTCCACTTGAATGTTGAAGTTTCTAGAGGATGAACCAAACACTTCAATTGATATATAATATAATATATATTCTTCTTGAAAATATGGAGAAGTTCCAATCATGCGGTCACGTTAATTCATTTCCCACCCAGACGCCAATGTCAGTTGTGGGTTATGACAGAGAAGTAAATGAATCAGACACTTTGACAGAAACAAAAATAAATAAATAAATAGAAGAATAGAGACGGGAAAACTGTAATAGGATTAATTTTATATACATAGTTTTCATATACGTGAACACTAAAATTAAATACACTGAATGCAGATCATTAATCCAATATAAATAAATATTGATTAAATTTAAACAATTTAAAGGAATTGAACTAATGGCATTGATAACTAAAAAATTAAATCATTATATCGTGCATATTGAAGAGAAAAAAACTATAATTTATATATATATATATTCTAATTAGGATAATCTAAAAAAAAATTCAAAACTAGTAATTTTTTATCATTATAATTGTGTATCTAAATTAAGGTAGATAGGACCAATTTGACTAGAAACATCCCCTATATATTTTTAATCATTTTTAATTAGCGCCAGTCCTCATAAAAAAAAAAAAATCACTCAATTTTGTTTTCAAACCAATCAATTGGTAATTTTAATTTTTATGGTTGCTAATAAATCAATTCCTCCAAGGTTTTGACATGTTACCTAATTGATGATATTCCATTTATCAAATGATTATGCTAACTGAGCACCAACAATGGTTACCATATGAAGTTATTTCTGTCTATTTTATTGGTTTTTGGAAATAGTGATAATAATAGGAAACAATATTGTTAATTGCCACCCAAAAAAGATCTTCACACACCCATCTATTTTTTTGCATCCAATTTAAAATTTTTAAATTCGATACTTTAATCTCTGTATCCTCTAAAATATCAAAATTAACCTAAAATATTAATAATTTCTTAAATTACAAGTAATTAATTTCTCTCATTTTAACAGCCTTAAAAACCCAAATAGAATCCTAAAAAACAAAAATTTATGACCTCCTTGACTTCTTGTTCGATTGAACCGATGATGCTTATGAAATTGAACACAGAACTTTTTCTAATTCCAATTGTATGAGGAAAAGGTTTTTGCCACGCATTCGTGTTGACAAGAAGAGTGAATCTGAACTGCAAAGTTTTAGCTTATATAAGCCATGAAGCTTAAAAAAGAAAAAAAAATACTGCAGTTGTTTCTTAAATGTAACTGTAACAAAATTTAAGAGTTTCAGTGAATATTGAACTATTATCTAGTATAAGAACATAAGTTGTTTTTTTTTTTTTCTTTTAATCAACGTTGTTGCAATTGCAATTTCAAAAAAAGTTGTTGGTTTGTGTTTGTTTTATTTTTTCTCTTTTCTTTTAATTTCTATTGTTGTAAATTTCAATCCAAAAGCATTTCCAAAAAGTATTTAATTATGATAAAAATTATTCATATTTATGAAATATTAGGGTTTATGAGGTGGGATGAATGAAAAAAATAGTTTTTACATTATTATATATTTGTGTCTTTTAAGTAATTTAATATAAGAATATTTTAGTGATCAACATTTTATAAAAAAAAAGATATAGCAAGAACTTATTTGAGTGGTAATAGAGCCGCCTCGTTGTTAATTATAGTATGCAAAGCATTATTTTGTTTTTTCCTTGTAATAATAATATTAATAATAACTCTTAGGTAACAACGTCCTTAATTTTTTTTTTTAAATTAAAACGTCCTTAAGTTTTAATTTTAGAATCATTAATTTTTCACAAACATCACCACGGCAATAAAAACCGTTGAAAATAAATTATTATAATTTGTGATTATGAAATAAAAATTTCAAGATATCTTTACAAGAGAAGGATCTCATATATATATATATATATAGAAGTTCTTAATTAAATATTAATGTCAACAGATGTCAACAGCATGAACTAAGAAAACCATTAGATGAATCATAATTGATAGATATCAAATGTCAAAATATACACATGAAACAAGCATGAATTTTGCTAAAATGCATGCATGATCCCTTCGAATCAGTAACAGTCACTGCCACTACAAATAAGCTATTCTATCGCAAACAAAATTTGCACAACTTTAGTGTGCATATTTGCATCCACGATTATTTTATGGCCAGCTGGATGGGCCTTGTAATGCTTCCTAATTGCGGAAAAAACGTTTCAAGCAATTATGAGCAAAAGGAAATTTCCATACCCTACATTTGTTTATTTTCCCGAGAAATTGACAAAGAAAACCATCCTTATCATGATAGGTTTTGTATTTGCCAGATAAGAGCGACGACTAATCATTCAAAACATGCATGTTTCCTATTTGGGTAGGTACCCCTAAAATCTCAAAGGAAGACAATCAAATAGTATTTAATGGGGACACCCTTACACCTACTTCAGAGAGACTCAAAATTTTTATCGTTTTCAAAGTTGCAAGAATTATCAGATTGGCGCATTAACATCCACAAAACTTGTGTAGTGTTGTAGGTGAGATCAATGCAATTCGTATTTGACACATAACTTGTATAGTTTAACGTTAATTTAGGAATCAATAGTCTGAAAGTGATTTTTGTGAACTTTAATGTGAATTTTGTAATATCATATATTTTGAGTTAAAATGGGAATATCCATATTACAAAAACAGCTTCAAAAGTGGGAAGATTGGGTTTGATTGATGAAAGATATAAAATAAAAATAAAAATAAAATATGTTGCAATTGGGATGTTCGTACTTAAGAAAGACTCTACGAAAGTGGGTCACAGAGTGATCTATTAATGACATTGTGGGTTTGTTTGCGCTTATATTTCTGGCTACGCGTGGCCATTACTTCCTCCGTCAAAGCAGGCCTTGTGTTGAGGTCACCAAATACATCTACCAGATTGTTTTCATCAATTTGCCATTTAAAACAACTTTTTCCTAATGCTATTCTTATGCGGAGTTTATTCGATGACAATGACTTCAGTCCGAAATGGTTGTGTGGTGACATTATTGCTCGATGGACTGTCTCCTTCAATGAATTGAGTGCTTCGCTTACTTTTTATTAACAATGGTTCATATAGACATGCAACTTGAATCGTTTTTAAATGTGTGGTTAATGTATAGCTTGCTTTCAGATAAGAATTTCAAATCTGAAAAGGATATTATTGATTGTGTCTAATCTTTATATAACACTTGTAAGCAAGATTCTTGACAAAATATATATAGGTACTAGTTCTAAGAAAATAATTTCTTTGAGCAATATCTCATTTTACAATACGTAGACCGTTGTTTTTTTCTAATGGAAAATAATCTAGAGGATGTAGTGCCTACTTTTATAGTCAACAACCATTGCTAATACATTTCAACATTGTTTTAATTGAATTTAGATTTTTTTTTTTTTAAAAAAAAAATTGAATCTGAAATAATGCTTTTGAAAACTGTTAATTATTTTTTTTTTGAAACTTACACATATGTCTAACTTTTTTTTATTTTTTATTTTTTTACCTGTTAACACTGGATCAGATAACTGTCGGGATTTAGTTAAGATAGGACTCTATCGTGTGGCCCGGAATGCTGCTCCCAAAAGCCAAGGGAGATCTACCCACATATTAATGAGAAAATCGCCTACAATTTTTATGGGCTTGGTGCTTTGAACCTTGCCCTTTGCATTGAGCAATATCCAAAACAAAAATGAGGTGATGAGTTTGGAGAGAGAATTGTTTTATTGTATCAAGGTATTATTTAGGCGTATTGAAACATTGTATCAACGTCCTGAAATAATTTTCCACGAGCGGACATTTTAAAATATAGGTGTACTTAGAAAAGGTGACCTACATCTTACTTGTAGTTCGAATACTCTGACAACATGATAGTGAATTTAAATTATACAATCAAACAAAAGGAGCTGCTAAATGTAGCTAACATTAACCTAGTTTGAGGAAACCATTGTCATATATAGGGAAATGTTATGGATTGTGTTACATATAATTTCGAAAAGGTCTTTCTGGTTTCACAAAATTGCAGATATTAACAAGTTCAAAATACTTTCCTCTAAAGTTCCTTAACTTCAATAGTTTAATTGTTTAAAGAATCAGCAAAAAAATATCACTCAAACCAAATTTTGTTAGTTGCCAGTAGTCGAGTGAGGGGTAGAGGAATCAAATAGGTCAAGTGGGCTGACTCCTGCCCCTCGAGATTGAGGTCCGGGTGTGTATAAACCTAAAACTGTGTGTGCAACCGTTTCATAAGTTCAGCCCATTAAATATTTTTTAAAAAATCCCAATTTATGTAAAAAGATAGTTTTCATGACAGTTTACTTATACTACCTAATACAATAAACTATGGAAATATTGTTTTTCTATTAAGCGAGTCACAATCATAAATTATAATTTGTTTAAAATAATAATTAGTGGGGTGCATTTACAAAGGGCAGTGCATAGAGCTTTAGTGGGGAATCATTATCATCACTCCAAAAACAAGTTAGGAGTATCGACTTTCACACCCCCCAAAAACTAAAAGTACACCGCTTTAGTATTTATACTCCATTAAATATATAAAAAAAAAAAAATCTAATTTATATAAAATAATTGTTTCGCTGACGCATATTTAGAAATATATAATATAATAAAATTAATAAAATATATTTTTATTAAATTAATCATAATTTAATTTTTTAAAATAATCTTTATTGGGATGTTGTTACAATAGAGGTGTAGATACAATTACAATGGGATGCAACTATTGTCACCCATTAAGTTGTAAAAAGCCTAGGGAGTCACCCAAGCCTGGACAGGCAAACTTGCTTTGGTTCCAGCTCATGGGTAAGGCAGACAAAAAAATTTTAAAGCCCGTAGGTCAAGCCTTATCAATTAGGACCAAAAATTACAGCCCAGCCCTAGCCTGACTCAGTTGACACCACTGGTTAATGGTACTGTGGTTTGAATGCACAATTAATTAAATAAAGTTAAATAAGTATCAAAATAATATTAAAATTATTAAAACGTAGATATTAAAACGTTTAATGAAATTGAAATATTAAAATTCAAGGAAAAGGAGTAAAAAAAAAAGGAAAATAAGAATATGTTGATAATGCTGAAAACAGAATAGAAGTATTTTTGAGGATTTAGGTGATTGAGATCAGAAAAATATTAACATATTTTACATGGAATGGAAGTGAAGAGATATAGATTGTACTGGTTCATAACTGTAAAATTCTAATGTGCTTTAGCTTCAGCAAGTAATTAATAAAGAATAAGTCCATGTTAAAATATAAACTACCTTTTAATTTCTTATTTTTTTTAAAATAAATTTCTTATTTCTTATTAATATGGTTAGTTTGTACAACTATGAGTCTACTCACCAACTGCAATTTGGGCCCATTGTGAAGATATTCCTAATTTTAAATATTAAAAAAAAAAAATTAATGGAACAGGATGCAATTGACCTAATGGTATATTTACACTCTTTGAGTCATATTCCTCTCCCTTGAATCTTGAAGGAATGTAAATATGTGTAGTTAAAAATAAAAATAAAAATAAAACCATAGAGATTGAAGAAAACAAATATGACGAACACAAACTGAGCTTCACTGCCCTTATATGCATGTAGAACTCACTAGAGAAATGGCAAATAAAATTATTTACAATTTATAATTAACTTGTAATTACTTTGTTGTTTGAACAACAAATTACAACATCACTTATCCTATAAACATCTTGAATCAAGGCTCAACTCAAATCAGATAAAAACATGGACACAACAACTATAACAAAGTAGACACATAATTGCATAATACCCTTAAAATAATTACATTAATTAATTATACAATCTAGATTATCATGGAAGATAATTGACGAGTTTCTAAAATAGACATAAATCTCATAACCCAACCTACGATCTCACTCTCATCAACAGAATTAACAGTTGAACCTTTGAGACCCGCAGGCATCCGTGGATCTTTGAAAACTTTTCCAGTATCGGAATGCCACATTTTGCCCGGAAAAGTTGATCATCTTCTGCATGTAAACGTTCTTGAACTAGGTCCACAGCTTGTAAATAGTTGATGAACAGATATATTCTTTAAACGTAGCTGTGGCACTGCTTTGATCCTCCAAAACGTACGTGAAGACCATCGTACGTGGTCTCGTGAATTTTACGGTCTTCATCTTCCTGGTTGTGTTGGCTTAGCTATGATCACATATTTGCTATGGTCTTCTTCGCTAGTATCTCTCCAGGGAATTGTAGAACGGTTTTTATGTCACCTCCACATTTTTGAGGATATATGAGAGAGAGAGAGATAATGGGAGATTTATTAAATTAAAATTAGAGAGTGAATCCTTAATTTGTCATTAATACGTTTTATATAGGAACCTATTTGTGAAAACTATGAAATTTGTCCAAGAAAATAACGGACTTCATTATTGACCTAAAAAGAGTTAATTGATTTAATTTAGCTTCAAGCAAAATTTAACTTGTATTTAAGGCCATTTTCATCTTAAGAGATGTGAAATCACTTAGGTTTGAAATCCTATCTATGTGAAACATTTCACAAAATGAAAATGGATTAAAACGACTGTAGTTTCGTTTAAAGTTAAAAGCTTTTTGATTTGAACTAAAAACAAAATTTTCTTCATTTTGGACTAAAAATGAATTCGTTTATAAGATTGTAGCTAATAATAGTAATTTGCTAAAACATATATAGAACAAGAGACACTCTAAGTGTGAAATTCTCGATTTTGTTAAAATTCAAATATAATAATGATAAAACATATTTAATTATTTTCTTTGTTCTGTATAGAATGATAATATAAAATGGAGTAAGATAAGAAAACTGTTAACCATTAAATGACTCAAATTTTATGTTCCTAAATTTGACAAAGATTTGAAATTTCACACTTAAAAGAAAAGTTTTGTGATGTTTGTTTTCTTCATGCACTAAATATAATTTATGGGTAATGTCAACGGGAAATAAGCATAACTGGTACCTAGCCTACTTTTCAATTAATTTAGCCCTAGCAAAGGCCAAATATCGGCGCTTGTAATTGGAATTGTTCTAGATGTCTGACCACAAATACAATTGATCGACCAAAATTTTTAATGTCAAAGTGGACTTTGCCAAAGGCTTTCCATGGAGTGCACACTCATGATTCTAACATGAAAATGCAATGAACAAACAAATTAACTAAAAAAGAGAAAAATTCAAAACTATCCACATTTGAAAAAAAAAAAATAGTTTTCAACCCATTGCAATGAAAATTTTGTTTTTACTTCATCAAACAAATTAATTGCACCATGTACTTTCTACTGACCAAAATACCTTTAAATAACAAAATCTTAAATTGGGGATACCGTGAGAAGAGGCTCTCCTTTTACAGTGGACTATGACAGGAGGCTCTTCAATCATGTTAATCCATAATAGGAGGCTCGTCCATCACGGATGCTTTCACCGTGACGGGAGAGCCTCTCATCACGGTAGTTAAAATTTCAAAAATACCTCCTGTAATAAGCATCCTCTTGTCACAGACAAACGTGATGAGAGAGTCTCCCATCACGGTATTATTGAAATTTTAACTACTGTGATGGGAGAGGAGGCTCTCTTGTCACAGACAAGCGTGACAAGAGCTTCCTTGTCATGGTATTTTTGAAATTTTAATGACAAGGTATTTACTCACAGTGGCATCTTAGAATTCATGGGATATTAGGTGCAATCTATTTGTTTAAAGGGTTGAAAACAAATTTTCTTTTTAGAGGAGTTAGAACGATTTTCAGTTTTGAAATGAGGGCAGTGTTTGAAATTTACACATAAAAAAATTCAATAATAGTTATGCTGGCTGGACTGGTGTTGCCATGTTGATTGTCTTGTTTGTGTGTATCTATTGCCAAATTTGTCATCTAATAATATAATATTTGTTTTAAATTAAAGGAAATAAAAATAAAGTTAAAGCAAGAATAAAATGAGAGAGCAAAAATGTGAAGAGGAGAAAAAACAGAAAATTACTTAATCATTTTTCATGTAGAACTTCAATGAAGAGTACAAGTATTTATAGGAGTCATGGTCAGTTAAACTTGTCTCGAGAGATAAAACGAGAGATAACATTATCTCTCGAGAGCTTCATTATCTCTAAGAGATAAATCTTTTTACCCCTCAAGAGTTTTGATATCTCTCGAAAGATTCATCACTAGTTCATATCTTCCTCGCAAGAAGTTAATATCTCCCTCACAAATTTTAACGTCCTATCAACCATTTTCCACAAAATGACATGATGGAAACCACTACACACAACCTAACAACCTTACAATCTTAATGTGCATGTTTTCAACAACAAATAAGAGACTACTCTTAGTATACATTGTACTTACCTCTACAATGAAGAGGTCCAAGAGCTTTGCCAATATTGGATTGAAGGTTAAACTCTTTGATACAGATTTCTTCAATTTGGCAATCAGTGTTTGGAGAAGATACATGGGAGAAGAGAATAAGAAAGAACACAATGAAACTAAGAAAGAAGCCAAGAACACATAAAAAGACAAAGCTAATGTCAACGTATTAAGGGTATTTTGGGTACTGTCCTTATTTAGATGACATTAAAATTCAAAGTAATAATTCAGTGACATTGTCACTAAATCAGGTCCCATTAGTGACAAAAGCTACCATTTTCACTATAATATGAATGATCTTTTGAATACTTACTATCTTCTAAACATAATATTCAAAGTTCAATTTCAAAATTTATAAATTTAATTCTAAATGAAATAACGTGTGGATATGAAATTAAATTTTAAATTGATACAAAATTATATTTTATTACATGATGAGCGGAAAAAAAAAAATCAATGATATTATTACTTTTCACACGAATTCTATTATGTGATAATTTTTGTATGTGTTTGACAATATTTTGTATAATTATTTTTAAAAATTCACTTTATAAAATTAAAAAGAAAGAAATTATGCAGGAGAGAGTATGATTACTTAAACATATTTTTTGATTAAAAAAATAGAGAAAATATATAGTAATTTTAAAATTGTAATAGTAAAAAAATTAGTATTTTCTCAATTCTTTTTTTTTTTTGGCAATGAATTTAAAAAATTATTAGAATATTTTATAAATTTTAAATTTTAAAATGAAACAGCATTATTTTATTGCATTGCATTCCAATCATACCTCATAACTCAAAATCTTTGGTGGTGTTTGGCACAACCGTTTTTGAAAATCATTTTTCATTTTTAAAAATGAAAAATACTGAAAAATGTATTTAGCAATCACTTTGAAAAATATGTTTTTGAAAATAAAAAAATATATTTTTAAAAAATGTTAAGGTAAAAGTTAAAAATGACTTATTTTCATTTTCTATCATTTTTTAAAATCATTTTCATTTATATAATAAAACTTAAAAAAATAAAAATACTTATTTCTATCAGTCACATCGTCATTTTTAAAAATAATTTTTATCCAAATATATTTTAAATTTTTACCTATTTTTAAAAATGGTATCAAACAACATTTATCATTATCGTTTTCGAAATATATTTTTTAAAATGTTACCAAATATATTATCGTTTTTTAAAACGTTATTTTCAAAACATGTTTTTTACTTTTAAAAATATCATTTTAAAAACTTATCCAAACACACCCTTAATTTTTGGAAACTATTTTCGAACTACGAATCAAACGCGGGCGCGGGTGCACAATAATAAAATAAATAACTGAAGCTGGGCCTGGCCCAAAAGCCCACCAAATCTACAAGCCCAATAAATTTTTCAACCAACCCTCACCAACAATCACCAAACCACGCCCACCCTCATTAACACACACGCGCCCCACACTCTCTCTACGGGAAGTAGCAGCAGCTGCCATTTTTATTGTGTTCCAAATCTAAAGCTTCGATCTCATCGAAGCCTTTTTTAGTGTCTTTTTAAGTTCTTGAAAGCTTCGTCAGGGCAACAACAACAACAAAGACAAGTCTTTGTTCACATATATCAGTTTCAGTTTCAGCTCAGTTCGGTTTCTCTCACATTGGCGCTCTTTGTCCTTCAAAGGTGACGATTTTTTTTTTCTCTCTTATTATAGTCCCTTTGTGTACAGTTTCATGCGTTGGAATGTGAGAATCTGTGTTCGTTTCAAGTGGGGTTTTTGTGATTTTGAAGATTTTGTGTGAAAATGTGGTGAAGGAGAGGTCTTGATTGGTGTTTAGTTTTCTGGGTTTGGAGTTTTTATTAGTCTGCTTTGTTGTTCTAGGTTGAAGCTCATTTGGGTATTTTTTTAAAATCATTTTTTTATCATTATTTTGTAGAGATATATAGTTGGGGACATTTTATATTTCCATGTTTTTAGCTAATGTGGTATTGTTTGTTTGTTTGTTTTTTTTTTTTTTTTTTGTAACAGAGAAAGTAGAGGAATATTAAAGAAATTTAAATTTTAGATTCTATGTGCATGTGTTGTTTTTGCTTGCATTTTAGGATTATGGAGTTTCCATTGTTGTTCATAGTTTTACTCAAATGGGGTTCTCAATTACTCAATTTTGTTTTGTTCTGTGAATTGTGGTTTTTACCTGTAGAGGAACTTAAAATGTTAAAAAGTTTTACCTCTTTGGTTGAATTGTATCATTTGATTGCGGTGAGGAAAGATTTCTGTGAAGTATTATGAAATAAGAAAAAACATTTGAGTTTGGAAGGACAAGATTTGAAATTTTTTATACATGATAATTGTTCACTAGTAGGATTCTGTATTTCAATGTGTTGTGATTTTCATGATATTAGTCAGATATTGTGCTTGTATTGAATATAATCCAACTATATTCTGCAGATATTTATCTTCTTCTGCAAGAGCTAGTTCACTAAAAATGGCAGCAACAGCAGCTTCCAGTCTGCAGATGGCAACAGTGAGGCCGTGTATTTCCACTTCTCGGAGGGTTGTTAAGGCAGGTGCTGCAGTTTTTCGTGGTGATTCTAAGAAAGCATCATGGGCCAAGCTTACAAGTGCTTGTCACATTTCATCTGTACAACCTTTCCAGCGCAGTTTTACTACCACTTCAAAGAAACTTGATAAGGTTGTTACAAGGGCGATGACCGAATCAAGTGATGGCAAGCCTGTTTCTGGGTTGCCAATTGATTTGAAAGGTTGTTATTGTTTCTTCTCTCTTATATTGTTGACAACTCGGGTTATTTTGATGTTTATTATTTATTTACATGACTTAGTTTTGAGTGCCTGATGAATTTTTACCGCCATCAGTGGTGATACCAGTAGGTCGTGTGTATCCTTAGAAAACATTTTTTTTTCCTTGGATCATTAGCTTTCAGTTGTAGTGATTCAGATCACTTATCCCAGAAAGTATCAGTACTTCTACATGTCCATCATTTTCTACGCTGTAATAACCCAGAATAAAACTAGTTCAAAAAAAAAAAAAAAAAAAAGCCCAGAATAAAACTCTCACTTCTTGATCTTACACTAAGAGCGATTCTGTAGGTAAGAGGGCATTTATTGCTGGCATAGCTGATGACAATGGATATGGTTGGGCTATAGCAAAGTCACTAGCTGCTGCAGGCGCTGAAATTTTGGTTGGGACATGGGTGCCTGTAAGTGACTAGAGCTTCATTCTTGCTTTTGTTTTTCCCCTTTTTCTTGTATGGTGAGATTTTTCAAGTCTGGTAGAAGATGCTCATATGTTGACATGGTAACTTCTTGTATAGGCTTTGAACATTTTTGAAACCAGCCTGCGACGTGGGAAGTTTGATGAGTCACGTGTGTAAGTTATTTTACTTCATTTATATGAGATTCGAATGTTTGAATCCTGATGAATGGCTTTAGCTAAAATTGTTCTTGATGTTTCAGGCTGCCAGATGGTTCTTTGATGGAGATCACTAAAGTGTATCCACTAGATGCAGTATACGACAAACCTGAGGATGTACCTGAAGATGTAATGAAGTGTATAATAACCATAACATGTAAGAAAATTGTCAAATATTTCTATTGTAATAATTTTTTATGTATTTTTTGCAGGTAAAAGCAAATAAGCGTTATGCAGGATCCTCTAACTGGACTGTTCAGGTATAGACCCATATTCTTCTAATACCCCCACTGTTCACTGACAATTTTTGTTTTAGCTTTTGAAGCCTATCATGGAATTTAAGGAGCGTATTTTCAGATACAGATAGTGCACATCAATTATAATGAGACATTACTGCTGAAAACTTCAGTAAACTTGCATTTTTCATTAGCGTTATCATTAGGGTTATAATGGACTGTATTAACCTAGATGTGGAAACCATGACATATTCAAATTCAGTAATTGGTTTTGTCGAGGTTGTCATGCACTGACTTTTTAACTTTCACTGGTTAAAATGTTACATGCACTGATGCGTGTTGAGAATTGATACTAGGGAATTAGAATTTTGGTTGGGATGTTAATCAGAGTTATTATGATGTCCCAGCATCTTGATGATATCGGAGATCTAAACTACCTATCCTATGGTAATAGTGACGACAGTCAATGCTCTAATATTGTGTAAATACTTCACAGAAGTTGTTATATAATCTTGGATGCTGGTGCATTGCGTTGTAATTCTTGAAATGGAAAAGGTTGATTAGCGCTAGTGTAGCTTGCCAAATTGCTTCTCTCTCTTCACCATAGAACATTGTTTACCTAGTAGATTTTACTCAAATTTTCGTGAAGAATTGAACCCACAGTTGTGTTTGGGTATATCTCTTTTATTTGGTGATGGCAACTTCTCTCTCTGTGACTAAATAGTGATATTATCTTTACACGTTCTATACTAATATTTACCGTGTGACTCGGTGAAATTCTGTTGTTGCGTCACTCTTTAAGTATGCAATCATTTCCAATTCTAATTGACCTTTATATAAGTGTACTATAAATGTTAGATGAGACATTTTTTTATGTTGGTTTGCTTTCCACGTGTACAGGAAGTTGCTGAATCTGTGAAACAGGATTTTGGCAGCATTGACATACTTGTACACTCGCTTGCCAATGGACCGGAGGTATTGAACTTCTGTATATAAGATCTCTTGGAACAATAATTTGTTGTGTTTAACTAGAAATTCGTCTCCTTAACAGGTGAGTAAACCTCTGTTGGAGACATCCAGGAATGGATATCTTGCAGCTTTATCTGCATCAAGTTACTCTTACGTTTCCTTACTCAAGCATTTCATTCCAATAATGAATCCAGGCACGTTTCTCCATTCTATAATTCAACAGTGTTTTCTTTTCTTTTTCCACCTTTTGATATTATATATAATTTAGTGTGACATCTAGGATCTAAATTGGGTTTTACCGATATAGGTGGTTCTTCCCTTTCTCTGACATACATTGCTTCTGAGAGAATCATCCCTGGGTATGTTTTGTGTGCTATGTTTAGTCCTTTCTTTTGTCTGAAGTTATTACATTGCATGAGGTGACAAATGTTTGTGAAATTTTGCATGCACAGATATGGTGGGGGTATGAGTTCTGCTAAAGCTGCTTTAGAGAGTGACACGAGAGTGAGTTTCGTTTCGTTTCTTCTCTACCTATGCTCTGCACTCATTCTCATCATCTTTTCTTAAAACGGTGCTTAACCCGGATTCCATTGCATGCTATTTTACTTGATCATTCAGGTGCTGGCTTTTGAGGCAGGAAGAAAACACCGAATTAGGGTCAACACCATATCAGCTGGTAATTTCTGCCCATCAATCTTCATTTTTCCTTCTTTAAAAGAACATGTATGTCTTAATTTCATAAACTCTTGACATATCTCTATTCATCACCTCACTTTTCGTTTTCGTCCCACAGGTCCACTGAGAAGTCGCGCTGCAAAAGCAATCGGATTCATTGACACAATGATTGAATATTCATTAGCCAATGCACCTCTTCAGAAAGAACTGTCAGCAGGTAATTCCCCCTACAAGTTGATAAAATCTTTGTTTTTAATGCCTGTTCTTTCATCATTAACCCCGATTGCTCACCTCAAATAAATCTGTGGAAACAGATGAGGTGGGGAACACAGCAGCCTTCTTAGCATCACCGTTGGCTTCCGCCATCACCGGAGCTGTTATATACGTAGACAATGGTCTGAATGCAATGGGAGTAGGAGTTGACAGTCCAATATTCAAAGACCTTGACATTCCAACAGACAAGCACTAGGTGTTGATAAAAATTGCTGCTGTTTCTCTCCTTTCTGTCTCTTTTTACCTCCAGTATTGGCATTAATCTACCCTATAGAATGGCTAGACCAGCGGCCCCCTTTTTCTCTGCTGAGGATTTTCTGTGTTTTCAATTAGGGATATGAGTGTCTCTTGTTGAAGTCAAGCAACAACTTTCAAGTTTGCGTTCAATGGTTAGCGCAAATTAGAAAAAATCTGACTCTTGTGTTTTTCCTTTTTGGTTCAATAGTAATCACAATAATAAAAATTAAGTCTTTATGTTTGATTCTAAAATGGTGTTTAATAACTGTTTTACACAAGGCTTCTCAATCTTGTGATGCTAAATTGTTAATACATCAAAAATTATTCTGACATCAAATTTAATAATGACTATTAAACAAAATAGAATACTTTTAAAAGTTCATTTATTTTTTTAAATTAAATATTTTTAGAATAAAAATGTCAAAAAATTGGAAAAAAAAATAAAATAATTTGTTAACAAAATGAGATGTCTTCACTTCTAAGTATTTTCAAATATAATGTTATTAAATTAAAAGCATCAAAAAAGAAAAAAATTGGATTGTGAAGAAAAATTTTCTGAACTATTGCAATGATTTCCTTTTTTCATCCAAACTGTTTACTAATTACAAATTAACTAGAAAAGAACGTTTAAACAACTTTGAAAAATGCAAAAATTTGTCAAAATTTTCTCCAACATTAAATCTCTCAACTTTCAGCCCCCACCCACCAAGTACAAAAGCCAACTTTACACAAAAATAACACAATTTCATTTCAGTTGATGACATGACATCCAACCTATAGTCATACTAGGATGACCAAAAGTCATAAACCTTAAAGCTAAGATATAAACCAGGAGGCGCAAAAACCAGAAGATTGTGCCATACAGTCCACAAAAATTAGCATATTATCTATCCACTTGAGATTTACCTAATTATATATACATGTTAAATGAGCTTACGCTTGCTCCTAAGCAAGCGAGAGGGTCTCTTAGCATCATCTATTTCTGGTGAGTCTTCAACTACGGATTCTTCTTGCATGACCAGGCCACGGTTCCTAGATAGTTTCCTGATTGGCGTTGTGCGTAATGTTGCTTGTGAGTGGTATGCCACTGTCACTGCTTGAGAACTCTCCAAAGTTTTTGATGCTTCTTGTGAGTGGTGCGTGACTGTCAGTGCCTGAGAACTCTCCAAAGTCTTTGATGCTTCCCTATGTGGCATCAGCTCCTCATCAACTGCTACCACGTCCATCATTAACTAGAAACCAAGTATTATCGAATTCAGATTTAGCAGAACATGATTAGTTATCACTTAAGCAAAAATAATGAATTGTTTGAAAAAGATATGGCATAAAGGAAGTGATACGTATTCAAGAAAAAGGCCACAACATTATCACTTTATTGATAATCAAGAGATATAAGGCTAGGGAAGATCACTAAGAACTTTGCCTGTTAAACATCTTGAAAGCACGTAAACCGCCTATTAATGAAGGAAATCTTATTCAACCCATATGCTTCTTGCAAGAGTTTGTTTGACAATTTACAAACTAAAAATTTCAAATCATATGATGAGCAGTCAAAACACCAGTCTACCATTTAACCAAGAAAAATTGAGAATGGACCCACTTTGTGATCATCAGGTCTACACCACTTAATAGATACATCTACATGACTGTTAAAGACCATACACCTTATTCTATAAAACCTAAGACAGTTAATTCACTTAAAAGAAAGAGTGCTATTCCATACCTTCCAATCCTTGAAATCAAACCTGAACACAAAATGATTATATGCGACTTTGCCAGAAATTACAGCATCAGCAGCAGGCGCATTTCTGGGTGCTGAAAAAGAAAATATACAAACTAATACATACGGTATAGGACACCATGAACCAAGTTTTATTCAGAAGTACTAATGTAAAATATAACTTACCAACTATATGAGAACCAGTTTCACTTGACAGCTATTTCAACCCGCCCATCTTTAACTAAGAATGACAAGGCAAACAAATTCTCCACTGTCTGTGCAAATGATCTTCTATTTCAAAATCAGACTTTCAAGTCTGACACGTTTCTTCTTTCTTAAAATTTCAAACATAGTTGACATATTTTTATCTGTATCTGTTTTTTCACCCTCAGCATCATGAACCTGCCAAATATGAACCAAAAATTTAGTAAATCATGACAGTTGCAAGCACAGTCACAAAAATAAGTCTTGAATTAAAATAACTTGAGGACCTTAATACAAGTATAAAAGGCAACCCAAAACACGGTACAGAAAAAATATATGTATATAAAAAGAGCACATTCGAGCAAAAAGTCCATGTAGGTAATTACTAATTATCCCTAGAATTACACGGAAATACAGTAAACATCAAGAAGTAACAATTGACGAGTTCACAAGGGATCATTATGTACTAAAATATTTTGGTACTTTTTCTTAGAAGAAACTGTAGTTCAAAACAATCATTCAAACAGCAAATGACAAGACTATATAGGCTTAACTATGATATGATGCATCCCCAATCTCAACATAAAAAGCCTTCCAAAACACAATACCTACACAAAGTGTCATCAAACCCAGTGCTCTAAAACTTAGGTTTGGCTGCTGACCCAAAAACCCCCTAATCAGGGGTTCTAGATGGGTCTCTGCCTAGGCACCACTGAGATTCAATTTTTTTTCTTTTTCTTTTATGTTTTGTCCGAAATGGGTTGTTTCAAACTCTTCAAAATGACAGTGTTTTGGTTATTGTTTTAAGTGTTAAAAATAAATCAAAACAGCGTCGTTTTGAAGAATCCAAAACAAAGTTGTTTCCGTGTTCATTACTTCAAAAGAGTAAATTGCTATTCCAACACCGGTGACTCCAACGACAGAAACTATTCTGGGCGTTGACCGCTGATGAATTGCTGGGACCTAGGTGTCAAGCTGCCACTCAACTAGCACCTTTTAAAACACTGATGAAACCATTTATTTTAATTTTATTCAAAGAAATTAATAACTTAAAACCAAAATAGCACCAATACTCTCCTGCCTCCAAACAACAGCCAGTTAATAGTATACAAGAAGAAGCAATCTGACCTCCTCAGGCCTAACAGTGTGAGTTGGCCTTGAACGTTTGTTGCGAACGGGGGCCTTCCTAGGCTTGACCTCGGTATTCATTGGCCCAACCCTTAAATCAAAAATATGTGTCAAAACTAAGAGCAGATAGAAGCATAATTTACATATACATTCAAAACAACAAACACACTCACTCACATTGTGCAACAACCATAAGTTACAGAGAAAGCAGGGGAAATGGTGAGGCCAATTCTTCTCCAATCAATTGAGGGGTGAGAATCCAATCTCCTATTGGTCTTCTTGCCGAACTCAGAGATCAAGCCGCTGACGAAATCGGTGGCGGTTACACCCTCATTGGACTGTGACTGTGCAGACGTCACCAAAGTGTTTGCAACCTCCAGAAGCGCCTCTGCATCTGCCACTTGCTCCCTTGGCTTCTGCACTATAACCCCCCAACAATCACAAATCAAACAACTAAACTTCAAAATCAAACAAATCAATTCAAAATTCCACCTTTTTTTTTTTTTTTTACCTTGAAGATGCAAGTTCTCCACTTCATTGAATATAGTGGAGAACTTTTGAGAATCAAATCTTGACAAGTCATCTCTCTCGTCTGAAAAAAAAAAAAAAATTCAAAAGTTAAGAAAAATTAAACAGAAAAAAACAAACAAACAAACAAACAAAACAAAACAAAACAAAAAGAAAAAACAAACCGTTGATCTTGTTTAAGACTTGTAGGTACTTGGCGCGGAGGACTCGTCTTTGGGTGGTGTTTTGTTGAGTGGGGTCATCGTTTTGAGGCAGTTTCTGGCGCTTGGCTGTGCGTAGCTGGTCGTCGACTGGGTCTGTTCTGCAGCCGGCTTCCCGTCTCAGATTTCTCATGATTTCAAATTCCTACAGTGAAAACCCTATCTCAATGTTTTGGAGAGTAAAGATGGAAATGAGAGGGATTATACGGCAACACGATTTTCTTTTTAGAGGGAAATGAGAGGGACTGTAGAGGGAAAAGAGAGACTACAATTTCAAAATGCGTTCAATATTTTATTTATTTATTTTGCTTTTAGTGAAATTTTTGAATGTTTTAAATTTTCGAGGTTATAATTGTAAGGGACTATACGGCAACATATGCATCCACGGAATGTACTATAGGATTAGAAAGTAAGTAACATTACACATCGTGAATTTGATACAACTAACTATTTTGTCTTTGCTTAATGAATAACTGTTATTTAGTTTATATTTAAATATCATCTTATACCGATCTAACACGCCATGAATTAGATTCCAAATTGAGATATAAAATATGAGAGATGTATTATTATTATTATAAAATCACTACTATATATATAATTTTATCACCAGTATTTTTTAATGTTTTACAAATTATAACCAAATAATCTCAACTATAGATTAGATTTAATAGACAGATACAAAAAAAATAAAAAAATAAAATAAAATAAATAATTATATTACATTAGAGAAATAAAATTCCTAATTTATAATTCACATCAATGGATCATTTTGACAAACACTTAGTATTTTATTATTTTAATATAATATAATTATTTATTTGTATTTTTGTTCTCTTTTTTTGTCCATCAAATCTAATTTATGATTGAGATTGCTTAGTCTTATTTTTTTTTAAACTTAAGAGTTATTGATAGTAGAATTGCTCTATATATATATAGTGTTTTTAAAATGAGAACTTCCTTACTTTAAAAAGTAAAAATCAATCAATCAAATTTATTTATTATATTTAAATTAAATAAGAAAGAGAAATTGTTTTAAAAAAATAGAATGCAATGAATGAATTTAATTGGTTGGTCATTGTTTTTAAAAATGAGGGAGTCCTTATTTTAAAAGCACTAATATATAGTGTTTTTATAATCAAAATATTCTAATGTTAAAATATTAAGACAAACTAATCAAATTCATCTATTTCATTTAAATTAAATATGAGAGAGAATGCAATACATAAATTTGATTGGTTCATTTTAACTTTTTATAGTTAAGACGTCCTGATTAAAAAAGTAATAAACACTTTTCGAATAAATGTCTAGTATATGGAATGCTAAATGTCTGTGTAAATATAAATATGAACAATTATATAACTCGCATAAATTAAAGTGATAAAGGATACAGAGCTTAAAAATAATAAATTTGTAACATCGTTCAACCAACCTGGCTACAACCACACCTGCAAGCCCACTAAGTCTAAGGATTCTCCACTACTTCGGTCTCAAGGCCCAAATTTTTTACACAATAAAATATTGGTTATACCACAAACTAATCACTATCGAAGGATTCCTGACGCTTGGATTTTGACCATTACAATTCTTTCTCACAATAAACAAGTAAAAGCAAATATTAAAGACCCAAGTATAAAGAAATTTTTCTCTCAAAGAGTAAATAAAAAGGTCAAAATGTTAATGACTTTTTGATGTCATGAATGACTCAAATATACTCAAAAATTATTTGGAGACTTACGTAATTGTCATTATCAAAATCCACTTCTTCTCTATAGTTTGACGTAGCCAAAATTCACTATCAATTTGAAAAAATACTAAGAATCCCCCTGTCATTTGATTAAATCGATAAAATACCTCTTATAGTTTAAGAAAATATATAAAAAACCTCTCTACTATCAAAATTGACCTTAAAAATTAAGGTTTGACTGTTAGTGAGAAAGAACAAAACTGTCAAAGCACGATAAAATATTAAAAAACATTAATATTTAATAAAAGGATAATTTAATATTTATATAAAAAAAATTGAACAAAAATCTTCACCGTCCATTTCTAAAATGGACAAAGGTGGTCAAAATAATTAAAAATAAAAAATAAAAAGTAGTAATAATTTTTCTAAAATTATGTTCACCATCTATCAACTTAATAGATAGTGGACATAGTTCAAAACCATAAAATAAATAAAAACACAAGTGTTCTTCATTGTTGAAGAACGTTCTTCATCGCTGAAGAACAATGTTCTTCAACAATGAAGGACGCTACTCTCTCTCTCTCTCTGTCTTCATCATTATCCACCAAACTAGATCATTATCATCAAAAGTAGTTGTCTTCTCTCTTTTCTCCATCTCTCTCTCCACTTATTTTTCTCTTTTCTCTTTCTTAAAAATCAAATGAACCCAGGTGACCTAGATTCATTCAGTTTCGAACAACCTAGGTCAACGTGGGTTCGTTCATCTTCGAGTGAACCCCAGGCGACTTGGGTAAGTTCAAAGATCATTTGAACGATCTTTGAACGAATCTAGGTCATTTGGGTTTGTTCAAAGATTGTCTAGATTTAGGTTTTAAAACTCAGATTTGATTCTCTAGGTTTTGAAACCCAAAAGTCGACGATCTGGTTTCGTTCAGATTGTCAATGATCTTCATCTTCATTTGGTTGAAGATAAAGATTTTCAACTAAATGAAGATAGTTTTTTTTTTCATTTTTTATTTTTTTAAAATTTATTTTAAAAAAAAATTATATTGATATTGTTGATGTTGATGATGGTGATAAATTTATGTTGATGATATTGATGATGATGATGAATGGGATGATGTTGGTGATGTTGTGTTGATGATAATTAGTTAAAGGTGGAGATCCAATCTCGTTTTTTATAGATAGTGGAGATCTAACCCAAAAAGTTTTTTTTTTTCAATTTTGAACATTTTTTAATTGTTTTTATTATTTTTTAAAATGATGTTCATCGTCCATCAATATGATAAATAGTGAAAATCCCATAGTAATTATTTAAAAAATATATTAATATTTTTTCATTATACTTTAAATTTATTTTTATTAAATTATATTTTTCGGTTTTTTTATAATTGAGGGATAGTTTAGTCTTTTCACATACTACCATTTTCAGAATCTATTTTTCACTAACAAAGTTAACAGAAAGGGTAAAATGAGATTTCTACAAACTACAAGGAGTAATTAGCAATTACGTCAAACAGTAGGGCGAAACTGATATTGTCCCTTGTTTAAATGATAAAAAAAAAAAATTAGTTTGCAAGCTCTTGTAAGGCATCATTTGATACATTTTCTTCAAGTAGATCATTTAAAAGTAGATCTTTTTAGATTATAAATTTACTAAAAATGATTAAATGTTTTTAAGGGTATAGTGATATTAATAAGGTTATATTGGATAGTTCAATTTTTTTAAAATCTCAAAAAGATTTATTTGGAAAAGCTTAAAATTTGAGTTCCTCAAAGTAGACATTTTTCAGTTTTTTTAATTGCTCAAAAGTTTTACTGAGGTAACAACTAAATGATGCAAAAAAAAAAAAAAAAAAAAAAAAAAAATTAAGTAGAGCTTTGGGTATTAAAAAGGGTTTTTTGACTAGTAGATAAATTGTACCAAACATATACTAAGTCTAAAAATGGCATGAAAAAATGAATTTATATGAAAAATATAAACTAGTCATTTTATGACAACTGAAGTGACAAATTATTAATTGGTCTAAAATATTTTGAATTTATGCGCTCATGCCCCTACCGATTATAAATTTTAGTTCCTATATGTCCATATACACTCCTAATGGATTATTATGCATTGTAAATTAGTTTTTCTCGTAGAAATGAAAATTCTAACTTCCACTTAATCTAAATGGGACCCAACAACACTTAGGATAATATGATACATATAGTTAATGAAAACTAAGGTTCAACCTAAGTGATCTGAGCAAACTATTCAAACACATGCAAACATTAACTAGTTTACAAAAATATAAAACATAAGCCTAAAACTAGATTTGTTTTCTTCAAGATTCAAGTGATATCTTTTGATAACCAAAAACTTAATTTCCTCTTCCATGCATGTAAAGTGATGTCTTCAAAGGCTTTAATCATTGCATGGTGCCTTATCTTTCTGTTGAGGACCTATTTCAAGATCCAATAAAAAGCCTAAATTGTCTCAAGATCTTTCCCAATACAAGTTTGATTTTTGAATCAATTAACCCACAGAATTAAACAAATTGATCCTTTATAATTGGATAACAGAATTTATCCAACCCTAACTCAATCAATCCTGGTATCTCAACTAAGAAATGCCGAAAAAAACAACAAGATTATTACCATGCAAAACTTACATGATTTTATTCATTCTTCAGAAGCCAAAAACAACTTATTTTATGTTTTACTAATAATTAAACCCAACACCATTTGTAAAATCTATTAGATCTAATATTTGCCCACAATTGATCGACAAAAAGTCTATTATACCCTTATCAAATTAAAAAAATTACTTAAACGTCTTAATTTAAAAAATTATTAAAATAAAATAAATTATTTTGAAGAATAAAAAGTAAGAAGGAAGGTGGATATTTATATATCTTATTTTGAAGTTATCATTTGTTAGGTTAAATTATAAAATTGGGTTTTTCATTTATGAACATTTAATTATTTTTAATATTTATAAATAAATTATATTAATATATAAATACAATTATATTTTTAATGTTATTATCAAGTAAATAATAATAATTTAATAAATTAATTAATAGAATAATAATATTGAAACTAGTTAATCTAATAAATAACTATTTTTATCTAAATTTGTCAAATCATATCCAACCAATCCAATTACGTACTAAATAAAGGATTGTATTATATTTAGTCTAATTCAATCAAATCTTATCCAATCCAATATGACTTATCAAAAGAGATGTTAAATCATTAGGTCGAGAATTAAAATAAGCACTTGATGCATAACTACTTCCAAACCACTTGATGCGCCCTGCATAGATGAACAAGTGTAAACAAAATTTTCAAATAATTATATTAAATATCTTTAACCGTTGAGACTTTGAATGAAATGCATAATTAATGTGATTGCAAAACTATGGTGGAATCAGAAATATTTTTTCAGTGGGGGCATTATAGGATATATATATATATATGTAATGCTTTTATAACTAAATATACTTGATTTTAAAAAGTAAGGTTTGATCAATCAAATTCATCTATTGCGTTTTCTCTCCTAAAACAAATATTCTCTTTTATTTAATTCAAATGCAATTGATGAACTGATTGGTTGGTCTTTACTTTTAAAAATCATATATACTTGATTTTAAAAGCCCTATATATGTGTATGTGTAAATATGTGAGAGAGAGAGAGAGAAAGTACATATTGATGCATTAATAAAGAATTTACTTTTTATTAAGATAAATTAAATTAATATATACACTTAAGACACACATTATTAAATAATAATAACAATAATAATAATAATAATAATAATAATAATAATAATATGTTAATAATATAAGAAAATAATAGTAATATGTTAATTATATAAGTTGTATTCTTATACTTAATTTAAAATAACATTAACAAGTTAAAAGTCCGTCGAAACCTTACTTACACAATCCAAATAACTACCTCCAAGATAAAATGATAAAACTATCAATATAAACTTTAAAATATGTATAATGAGGATACAAACCCCAACTTCTTGGTAAATGGGAAGGTGCCCAACCACCCCTACAAAGTGTAGTTGTACTTGTATTTTTAGTATTATTTTGATATCTAAAAAATATTTTCAATATAGAATCTAAAATATAGTTTAATGTTTAAAAACTATAAAAATTCATTTAATATGTCTTTTATTAGCTAGATCTAAATAGATGTTTTAAGTTTGATCGACATGTTTTCATAAACATTTTTTATTAAATTTTAGTATCAAATACATTGTAATTTTTATTTTTATTTTTTTAATTTTAATATAGGTGAGGATCTCCTTCGCTCTCCACCTTCAATTTTTTTCTTTTTTGTTTGAATTTAATTTTCTTAAAAGATTTTTTTTTTACTTATTTCCATTGTCTATCATAAATATGGTGTGAAGATTTTTTATTATTTTTTAGTTTTAGATTTTAATTTTATGAAAATAACCATATTACCTTTCATCCATTAGCTTTAACGGTCAATTATGGTCAACTCATAAAGGCTTAGGGCTTATTTTTTAATAAATTGAAAAGTTGACTCCATCCATAAAAAGCCAAACCTTGGACAGTTGATTTGTATTTTACTCTACAAAATTGAGGGCAGTATTGTAAGAACTTAAAAATTTTAAGGCAATTTTGAAAATGATGTGAAATTATAACACTCCGTAAGTATTGTTAAAAACATCTTAGTTACTCAAAGTGTATCGATAAAAGATTCTAGAATTTAGGATATTAAAGCTGTAGTATGATTGCATTAAAATGTCATCCTGACATTGATCATCAAGAAACCATTGGATCAGACAGACACTCGTATCCACCTGCTCAAAGCATATCACATGATGTAAAATATCTATAGTCACCTACGTAACTTCCAAACCATGTGACTCTATATAGATAAGCAAGTTGACAAATCCCCAAATCATTAGATCAAAGTACTTTTAATCGTTGAAATTACATACGACAAGCATAATTAATGCACATTGGGAATAACATATTTATATAAGTATCTTAGTTATTAAAAGTGTATCGATAACAAATCTAAGAATTCGGATTATGATAAGTGTAATATAATTGCATTAAAGTATCATCCAGACATTAATAACGGGATAAACACTATGATCCGATAAATGCATGTACCTATTTACTTGGAGCAAACTAGGTGATGTGAGATCAATGTATAATTAAATGCATAACTACTTTTAGACCGCGTAATGTACTCTGTGTACATAACTATGCGTTAACAAATTCGTTAAATCATTATAGCAAAGTACTTTTAATCATTGAGATTGCATGTACGACACATTATTGCTTTACATTGAAGATAATATATTTTTGAAATATATTAATAATTTAAAACGTATTAATCACGTATTGTAGAATTTTGGTTATTAAAAGTGCAATATGATTGCATAGAATATCATTATGATATCAATCATTCGACAAACACTACAATTGAACGAATGCATCATCAATCTATTTGAAGCGATTCTTGTGGTGTAATATCAAAGTATGATCAAGTACATAACGACTTTTGGACCATGTGATATATTCCATGTAAATGCACATATATGCATCCATCTCACCACAAATGTTCTTCCAACCAAATTGGAATCATTTAGTAACCGATTCCGTTACCAATTATCAATCCAAAAAGCCTTTCATTTTCTTCTTCTAACCATCTTAAAAGCGAATAAAATTGGAATGTTTACACATAAATGACCATTTCCATAAACACATGACACGAATATCATAAACGAAGGAGCCTTTCAGCGTTTGAAAACAAATTTGGTGAGAGGGTCCCACACTCCCACTCAGATTAAAACCACAATTTGAATCAATATCCAAAAATTTTGATGGCTGTTTACACGTGTATAATTTGTGTGTCGAACTCCAAATACAATGATTCCATTCGAACATTACCCATTCAATGAAAAGTAACGTTAAACCTATCCAATTGATTTTACTCAAAATCCATACCCAAAAAACAGTAAACTCTTTTTTATTTTTTATTTTTAATATTACATCTACTTAAATCTAATCGAGATATCATTTTGAAGTGTGATTATAAAATCTACTTTCAAAAGATAAAAAGGATCTACTCATATAATTATAAGAAAATTATTCATATAAAGTAAAAGTTTTTACATTTTAACTTCATGATCGTGAATTGAAAGTAAGGATTGGGGTAGCTACCACTTTGTCATCCCGCTTGGAGCAGTAAAACACTTACTCAAATAATGTAATATGTTTATAACTGCTCATTCTACACATAAATTTTGATTTTTTTTCTTAATCTAATATCATTCTTTTAAATAAAATCAACCGCTTGCTTTGAGAAGGGATTTTGGTTATTTAAACGTCAAAATAATAATAAAAAAATCACAATAGATTTGTTTTGGTTACAACAAAACTCTATATTTTATTTTTTGAAACTACAATATTAAACATTTTATTAGGTTTGAGAAGGGTATTCTGGTAATTTAAGTTATAAAACCCCAATAGATTGGTAGTAGTAGGGTGGTGCTAGCTTCCAGATAAGCCTAAAATATAAAAGTACGAGAGTAAAATAAAAAATAAAAAAATGAAAAAAAACCAGACCAGACCAGACCCAACCGCGAAAGAGAAACACAGAAAAAAATCGAAACATATAGTCACCAATAACGCTCTCTCCCTATAAATATAAACATGAATCTCTTAAAAATTTCAACTAAAAACTAAAGAAATAATAAAAATTAAAATAAAATAAAAACAAAATGAATTAGAAGGAGAAAAAGGAAAAAAAAAAAAAAAGGAACCAAACAAAACGGCAACGCGAAAACCCTAAAACGAAGGAAGTAATGATGGAGTTGGCGACGACGAACACGATGGTGATA
Source organism: Nephelium lappaceum (assembly GCA_021234005.1). Lineage (NCBI taxonomy): Eukaryota > Viridiplantae > Streptophyta > Magnoliopsida > Sapindales > Sapindaceae > Nephelium > Nephelium lappaceum. Next base: position 9,159,388 of record CM038009.1, read on the forward strand.
TGAGCGTGGTAGTGTTGTTGTTATGGCCGGAGAGAAGGAAAAGACGAAGACGACGAAGGCGGCGGAGGAGCAGCAGCAGCAGTCGTGGGGGACGTTGGAGGAGCTGTTACTGGCCTGCGCCGTGAGCCGACACGGGGCCAAGAGCTGGGACTCGATCGCCATGGAAGTCCAGAACAGGACTTCCACCATGACGTCTCTCACTCCTAAGAGCTGCGAGGACAAGTTCCATGACCTCACCTGCCGATTCGGTTTTCCGTCGCAAAACGACGCCGAATCCGGAGGCTTCTTGGTCGTTTCAGACTTGGTTGACCAGCTCAGACGGATTCGCGTCCAGGAGCTACGCGCCGAGGTCCAACGACGCGATGTCTCGATCGTGTAAGGCTGAGATCTGCTAGTGTCTGAGACGATTCGATGTCTCTGTTTTAGCTCTGTTGAGATCTAAACGACGAGGCTTCTTTTTTTCTGTTTTTTTTTCTCTGCAGGTCTTTGGAAATGAAGGTGAAGAGATTGGAGGAGGAGAGAGAGAGAAGCGAGAAAGCGGACGCAGATCTAGAGAGAGAAACGAAGGCGTTGCCGGAGGTTGTTGCCGGAAAGTCGTCCGCCGTGGAGGCGGATTCCGACGAGCGCGAGAACCGATCGTTCAACGAGTCGAATTCAATGACTCAAAAACCCGAAACGACGACTAACAAGGAACAAAACGACGTCGTGCTGGACGTGGGGGACAGAGAGCCAACTAAAGTGAAACCCGAACCGCTAGCCGAGGCTGGACCGGTGTTGGGTGAACCGGACGGGGACCGAGGGTGGTCGTCCAACGGGAAATTAAATGGGACTGGAAATGTCAAAGATGATGACGAAAATGACAAAACGACGTCCGATGGGGAAATTAAAAAAAATAATAAAACACACGGAGCGGGTGGACTCAGCGAGGCGAACGAGTTGTGGGACGAGTCGAAGGGTGAGGGAAAAGAAGCTGGGCTTAGAGTGGTGGCGGCGGGGGCTGCTCCGAAGCAGAGCAGTGACGTGCAGAGCTCCGCCAGCCTGTCGAAGACCATGCGGCGCGGCGGCGTGGCCGGATGCAGCAGCAGCGAGGAGGTATCTCCCGCCACGAGAAAGGTCTTGGCCGTGAAATCCGAGCCGTTGATTGGGGTTCTTGCTATAATTCGGTCGCACCGGCTCGGCTCGCACTTTGAGCGCCGACTACGGAGCCAGGTACTACTTTTTTATTTTTTAAGCGAATATTATTTATTTTTTTTCTGTTAAAAAAAATTAAAATCTGGTTTACGCGGACACTGCAACTCAACTTGGAGGAATGACAGCTTTCCACTTGGCACAATTGTGGAACTCATCGTAAAGAGACTGAATTTCGGTGGTATTTTGGTCATTTTGATAAATAATTTGAAAATGGAGGGTGCGGATTGTATGTTGCATCTACCTTGTTAACGTGGTCCAACTTGTTAACATGAAATCTGAATCGTTGATATAGTCTTCTAGGGAATTAAATTTTTAGACCCAAAAGACTATTTACTACTTAACAAATCATGGAAGGTCAATTAATGTTTGAGCTTCAAAGCATTAAAATCCTACAAGTTATTTTGGACAATTGGTCATTTAGAAAGAAAAAAAATGATATCGTTTTAATTGGTCCGTCACATCAAATTAGCAGGGAAATGGATTCATGAAATATTTTTTTCACTTAAAAGCCAAAAAGAAGAAAAAAAAAAAAAGAAATGGACATTATCGGTAAATACGGAAAACACGTTTGTAGATGAACAGATACTTGTAATTTTACATATTTTAGTAGTGTGTGGTTGGCTTAGTGGTGGAGGGTTAGATTAATATTGCAATAATGGAAATCGGACGGTGAATGGTGGGGGTTAGGAAGTGGGGTCCATGTAATGAGCTGGCATAGAGCCTTTTATGTATTTTTGAAAATGGCATAGAGCGTTAGTTGATTGGAGTATATTGTTTTACCATATCATGCACTTGTCTAGAGTGGTTATATTCCTGGGTCACGTGGGAGTTGCTTCTCAGTAGTCGAATCCAAAGGCTTCTCATGGAATGGGTTGCTTTTTGTGGTTGTACATTTTGTAATTATTTGGTTTAGATTTTCGTCAGTGGAAAATATGTACAACCCCACTTCGCGCAAAAGTTTCAGGGATTGGCTCGTCAGGGCAATACGTTATATTGGTACCCAGCCGCACCTGACGCTGCCTGGGAACCCAAATATTACCCTTTAAAGTTAACAACTTTGACCAATTGACCCCCATACTTTTCTTCCCACTACTGCTACTATTATTATTATTATTATTATTTTGAAATATCATATACAGTGCAAAATTTAAATCTAGATTATTACGAAAATAAATAGAAACTTTTTATCATCAGATCACGTTGGATGGTGATCACTATTATTATTTTCAATTAAGAATTTAATCTGTTTAATTATTGGATAATTTTAATAGATCAAATGATTTTTTTTTTACTATTTTTATTTCAATAGATCTTTATATATTCTTTTTAAACAGATCTTTATATTGAAATTCAATAAGTAAATTTTACCTAATTCTATATAGTAACATAATCCTTACTATTTAATTAAAGTAGTGATATTTGATTACAAGTCACTTGTGGCTTGCATCTATTGTTATTCTTTTTCTTTTTCTTTCCTTTATCATTCTTTGTGAACATCTTATGTTCTTCTTCACTTTGTAATAGATTATCACCCCTCCAATAAAATTTGGGTACAACGAGGTGCACATATATCTTTCTTGTGATCATTTACAAAGTCACAACAAAAAATATATGGTGTATCGCATTGCATTAAATCATTGATAAGAGAAAATCTTGATTGCAGTGGGATGCACATGCATCTTCCGTTGTGATCTTCTGCATATTTCGTTGTGATCTTGCTACGAGAAGATTACAATGAAAAATGCACGGTGCTTCTCACTGCATTTAGTATTTTTCCATCGTGAACGGTCTTTATTGGAATTTCACATAATAAAATTAAAAAATATATATATTACATTTTTATTTTGTGTCACTCGTGACTAGTTTTTTTATTTTAATTTCCTTACCATATTCTTTGCGAACAAAAATAAACATCAGTGTTCTTCATAAATTTGTGCCATTTATTGTTCGCTAATGAAAAGCTACACTGTTTTGTAGGAATCGGAGAGGTACAAGAAGTTGGTAAGACAACACATAGATCTTCGAACAATACAGTCAAGGCTTGACAAAGGGCTCTACTCAAACTGTTTCCATAGATTCTATAGAGATCTCCTTCTCTTGTTCAATAATTTCATTATCTTCTTCAAGAAAACCTCCCAAGAGCATGCTGCTGCACGAGAACTTCGAGCTTTGGTTATCAAGGAAATGATTGATAAGCTTCGAAAACCCAAATCCCAACGTGAACTTGAACCACCTCGTCGTGTTTCACTATCGAAATCGAGCAGAGGTCCTACAGTGGTGCCTTGTGGGAGACGCAGCAGCTCTGTAAAGGCATTGTCAGAGAATGTAAGTAATAGGAAAGAAAAAGAAAAACCAAAGGCGAATAATGAGAAGAAGGTTGGTTCTTTGTTTGGTGTTGAAGAGAAGGGTGTGAAAAAGAAGAGGAGCAATGAAAGGTCATCAGTTTCGAGCCGTAAGAATTCAACAAGTGGTAACAACAACAAGAGCAACAAGAAAGGTGGTGGTAGAGGAGGAGAAGTGAAGCATCAATATGGAAATAACGAGCTTAGTTCTCATGATGGTTTGGATGCTAAGTTGGATAAGAAAGAGATTTCAATGAAGAAGCGAGGCGCAGCGAGTTTCTTGAGAAGAATGAAGCAGAATTCGCCTAAAAAGGTGGCGGAGGAGGAGTCAGATGAGGAAGAAGAGGACGAGGATGCTGATGAGGATGACGATGACGACAAAGATTCCGAGGATGAGAGCAAAGATAGTAGAGTAGGGGAAGAAGATATGAAAAAGGGGAGAAGAAGGAATAACAATAATAACATTAAGAAAAACAATAGCAATAACATCAAGAAGAGAGATGTGAGGAGGGATAGGGTTACAAGGAGTAGTTCGAATTCGAAAAGTAGTAGAGGAGGAGGAGGAGGAGAGAGGGAAGAGAGTGGGAAGAAAGTGTTGGGAAGGCCACCGAAGAGATCGGTCATCATGGGGGCGGGAGAGAGGAAGAGAGGGAGAGATAATGGTGAGAGTGAGGTTGGGGTGGCGGGTGGCGGAGGGAAATCAGCTAGGAAAAGAGCAAGAAGGTGAAAAAGAATGGTGATTGTTGTGTAACTATAATGTACATTAATTAGTATTTTTTCTTTTTTCTTCTTTTTTGGGAGGGGGTGGGCGGGTTGTTTTTTGGTTATCTTTTTGGGTATAGCGGTTTACTTAGAGGAAAAAAAAAAAAGGAAAATTGAAATAGAAAGAAATTTGTGCTGTGGGGGGGGCGGGGCGGGTTTTGTGGAATGTTTTGTGGCAATCAATGGCCTTGGCATTTGCATATACACTAATGAAGGACTGGCTTTTTGAATTCATTTAGACATTCGATTCCAAATGAGGCACAAGCTTGACACCATTAAATAAGAGAACAAGACTTAAAAATACAAGATGGAGAATCATATAAAGTAAACAACCAACAACACTCTTTTCATTTGAGGTTTCATTATGTTGTGGAACTACTAATGATCCTTGGTAATTGAGAACAACGAAGGGATATCAATGTTTAAATTAAATGCATATGAGAAATAAATTTCTTAGGCATATGAATGTGTGTTACTTTTGTCCTGTTGAAACTTGGATATGCATTAATTAATCTCCAATGCTTTATTAAGTTTGTTTTTAAAAATTAACAATCTACTTTGAAAGGAATACATTACATTATTATAAAAGCTGCATATAACTTCATCTGATAATTCTTTCTTTTATTTATTTTTATCATCGAAATGGTTGATAATCTTTAGAAAAGTAGGAAAAGAAGGCGAACTTTCACTAAAGGAACATTATCACCTAAAGTATGTCAATGTTAATACATTTGTCTTACTAAACAGCTTCTCTTAAAATTCATTAATAATTTCTTATTTCTTTTTTTTTTTTTGTTTTTTAGAAAATCATTAAGAATTTTCTATGTTATTTGAAGATAGCATACCAAATTTTCGCAAAATTCATGGTAAATCTCTTAAAATAAATTAACTTTGCCAAGGGATTTAAAAAATATAAATTAATCAAATTTGTTTATATTGTTAATTGTTTGTCGTTAACATAATATCAACACAATATCTTTCAATATATATATATATATATCAACACAACAATAAAGAACGGTTGAGATTGTTTCTCCTATAGGGGTACCATCGTTGTATGGTATTCATGCTACTATTATTATACTAGATATTAGAGAAAGAAGACCTAAAATTTTTATTCCGAAAATTTGATTCGATTTGATTTTTTTCCCCTTCTGCAAAATATTTTTTTGAATGTTTTTTGTAATTTATATGTTTATTTAATTAAATCTTATTATATAGTAAATTAATTTAAATTATCATCATATCCATAGTTGATAGTGTTTCATAAAAGAATATAATGATATTATAATTTACAACTAAGAGGAAATAACTTTGAATTTTCATTCTACTCAATTTTAGATAATGAATTAACATATAATATGGGGTTTGATTGTGATTCAAAAATATTTTTAAAAATTTTAGATACAATTCACAATTTTATATATTTTAAAAATTTTTAGTACTAAAAAAATATTTAATATTGTATCAAACAAAAAATTTGAATCTAAAAGCCACAAAAATGATTCAATTAATTATTTATTCATACATTAATTAAAAATTTTATTACATACAAGAATAATGGCTAGATAATATCAGAAACACCAACCAAACACATATTTTTCTTTCATAAAAAAATATAGATTTTTTTTTTTTTCTAATCAATAATTTCTTTTTAGGATCTTCTTGAATGTTATCTTATTCCAAGATTTTCTCATAATAATTTGATTCTTCTGGTGGGTTATAATTTGATTCAAGTACAGAAAGTTAGATAGATTCTTGCCTGACCAACGAATAAATGATGTGTCTGATATACCAAATATTACATGCAGTCTGCTTCTAAAAAAATAATAATAATAATAAAATTATATGCAGTCTCTTTCTCATCCAACTTTCAATCACTTTTCATTGCAGATGGTTCACTTTTAGAAAGGTTAAGAAAAGCAAAGCTTGACCTAACTTGGCTTTCTGCCCTTTTCTTTTCTATATTTATTTTTTTATTTTTTTATATTCTGACACGATTACATCAATAATCTTTGTTGTTGTGTTTTGTTGACCATTACAAAAAGTAAGGTTTAACATGTAAAAGAATGACCCTCAGCCCGTAAGTATACCGAGTCATTGATGTGGAAAGCTTATTAGTACTCGTAGTTATGTCTTAAATTTCTCCGTTAAATAATATGTTCAAGTTTCTTAAAAAAAAAAAAAAATTAATATGTTCAAGTAACCTCTCAATAATAAATTCTTGATAAGACAAATGTGTGCATTGATTTGTTGGAAAAACAAACCCAAAGTGAATTAAAAAAAAAAATTATAATAAACAAAATACTAAGCTGTTTTTTTTTTGTTTTTTTGATATTGATACCTATCCAAGAGTCGATCAGGACTAATAAAAGTACAATTTTAGAGCGCGACTCGGGAATCACCTTCCAAAAACAAGAGGGGACAATCCACAATGGGTGGAGAAAATACTCACAATTTATGAGACTTGGTGTGAGAATGAATTCAAACCCATAACCATTAAAGCTAAATGTGTAAGCGATTTGTGTTTACCACCGGACCACAAACTAATCTCAAATACTAAACCGTTTGAACACAGTAGAATATGATAGTATTTTAAACAGATACAATAAAGGAACAACAGACTTGGTGCAATAAGATTTCAAAATCTGAAATTAAAAAAAAAAATATATATATATATATATATATATATATAGTACTTGAAAGATAAAAGGCTTGATATATGTAAACATCGTCCTAAAGATAGATTTTTAACCTTTCTTTGTATTTGAAGGACACTTGATAGCTGCCTCCCAAGATTTAACTATTTGTTTTCCTAAGTTCTAGTGTTGAACAAGGAATCAACCAAACCAAAGTTAGGTAATTATTCTGAATTTAAACATTATATCTATAGGCATTGATATTGCCTTTCCAAGAAAATTGTTTTTATAAGAACGAGTCTACTTTTCCGATTTGCTTTTTTACTTCAAACTCTTACTAACATGAGCTAACACATACGATTTATATTCAAATTTGTTTAGCTAGCTACTCAACTACCATTTTAATTGCCCTTCCCTTCTTAGTTTAAGTGATATGATGCATGTTATGTGGTTCAATTGCCATTGTGCACATTTACAAATATATTAGAAACTTTATCTACGATGTTTTGAAATAGATATTTTGATCGTGCATGAAATGTTTGATCTCAGTATATTTCGATAGACTTTTAACTTAATCGATATCAAATTTCACAAGATAGAAACATTGCAATTGATCTATTCTTTTGAAATAGGGAAGTATTTCTTGCACCATAAACTTAAAAAAATGGATGTCATTCAAAACAAATTTGCCAGTAAAGAAAAAACTTCCTCAGTGTTCATCATGATTCTCAACTTACTAAAGTTGCAAACTTTTCCTTTTCAACATTGGTACCGAACAAATGAAAAATTCAAGGAGCTTTATTGAAATCAATCACTACTTATGAGATTCAGATATTGACACCCATACTATTATGTCTATATAAAATTAGGGGACATCCACTCTTACTATAAAAAGAGAAAACTTGTTACACTTATTTGTAAAATGCATATAGTGGGAAATACATGCAGTGGGGCTTAAATTTCCATTAATAGAATGGATAGGAAGATTTACAGCCATTGAGTTTGGAAAGGATGCACTATTAAAATTGCGAACTTAGCTAAAGCATGAAGTCATGAACTATAATAACTTGCCTTCGAGAACGTAAAAGAGTTCTTATTACGCTAAAAGGGAATAACAAATATGCATATTGAATGAGCGAGTGATACACTCCTGAGTTATTCTAACATTTTTCTTTCTTGAACATAGTGCATTTACTTAAACAGGTGGCAATCAACAAACTCAATTATATCACCATTTAATGATAATTTATTAAATGGTTGAACTAATGACACTAATACATTTCTTGTCAGCATCTCAACTGTCTCACTGAAGACAACTTTTTCATTGAAGGAGTTTATAGATTATTGTAAGCAAGATGAAATTAATTTATCTGAAAAATAATTATGTTTCATCAGTGTTTTTATTTTTTATGGTCGGGATAAGCTGGGAGATCAATCGGAATCAAATGAGATTTGACTTTATGACGTGACTCAAGGAGTGACATTCATGTAAGAGGAAGCAACCCACATATTTTTATACGGTGGGAGAAAGTCTTATTGGGGTGTAGAACTCACAAGGGGCAGTGGGCCGACCAACGACGCCACTGACCAACTACATGAGTGTTGGTTTTCATATTTATAAAAGTTTGATAAAATTTTATAAGTCTTAACACTGTTGTTAACAAAAAATTTTGAATTTTAATCATGTTAGAATTTTGTTGAAACTTTTAAAATTATGATCAAGATTTTTAAAGGTTTCAATCAAGATTTCGTATTATATCAAGAATAGAATGCCTCTGCCTCATGAGAAGATTATTTAAGTTAGTCTAGTATTTTTCTTAAAGTTCATGAACAACTAATTAAAGGGTGGCAATCTCACTACACCCAATCTATTTCGAAACCCATTTTAAGAACTTTCTGTTTAATTTTTACACGTTTAAAAATGTCAAAACTATTCTTCAATGCTATCAACCACTTTAATCATATAGTTTTTTTGTTCAAACCCATTTAACTACTTTTGACACCCAATGTTGAAATCTAAAGAAAACAAATTGTATGCTCATTAGTCTCTCTTTTGCTTTTGTTGTCGGTTGTCTTTCTTTCTTAAAATCCTAATTATGATAATCATGAAGAAACTGTATCACTTTCATTCAATTATTGTTGGCTTTAGTTGTGTTCGGCTTTAAGATTAGTGTGTTCTTGGTCCAATCCATAATCTCAAATTTAATATAGCCTATATAACAAATCTAAGTTCTAAGCACCTTTTTTTTTTCTTTCTTTTCTTGTTCTAACCTACATTTGACCAACATTTCTTACCGCATATGATCCAAATCTGGGGTTTTGTGATGGATGCTTAGTAAAGTTTTATTTATTTATCTAGTTTAAATTATTATTAAAGATAATTGTATCCGTTTAAGTAATTTTAAATATAAACATTATAGTTATAACCCTTTTTTTTTTTTTTTTCAAAATATGGGTGTGGAAAGAACACTTTTGGATGGCTAGATGGCAATAGAGCCAAGTATAATTGAAATAACTTTAGTTTAGTATTTTTATTATTAAGTTCATAAATAACTAATTTAATCACTTCATATAAGAAGAAAAAAGATCAAAGAAAATTTGGGATTAATAATTTTTCTCGTTAAACCAAAACAGTAAACATGGGTTTCGATGAATACATTGGTAGTTCAACTTTATGAAAATAATAATAAAAATATGAAAAGAAATTGTTAAAAATTTAAAATTCCAATAATTCGATGGTGTTTTTAATAGAACTTCCTTAGTTAATCAGTCATTAAAAATATAAAAGCAAAAAAAATCAATTTATCTAGAAAACTATGTTTTATAATTTCGATAATCAATTGTAATTTTCAAATGTGTTAGGACAAAATTAGATTAGACGAGAAGAGTATCTGGATTATTCCAGAGTAAAAGATACGAATCTATGAGCTTTTGATGCAAGGCATGAGAAATGTCAACATCCAAAGATTAGTGCCTCAAACGCAAGATATTGACTTGTACAAAGATCAACCAATGAGGAGGTTCGTGGATTGTTTTTGGTTTTGCCAATTACAAATTACAATAAAAGTTCATACATTGTTGAGTCTTGGCTTAGTTGAGCTGCCACTTGTTACACAGTTTGTTTAGTTTCACAAGAAAAGAATATGAGATAATTGCCATTTTCTTTTTTGATATTACAACTCATGAAATTAGATTAGACACCTATCGGAATCTATTAAAAGAATCTATTTAACGAGTGATTTGAAAATCTACTCCCAAAAGCAGGACAAAACTCACAAATAAGTGGGAAAATTACCATACCAAGTGAGGATTGAACCTTATCATTGGGAAGCAAGTGGGGTGTACATTTCCACTAGGCCACACACTATCTTCGATAATTGACATTTTCAATGTTTAATTGTATATAATTTATACCGATTTATATCTTAACTTGCATTGTTACCGTGTTTGTTTATTTAATTGATATATAACAAATGAAATAACAGTATAGTTAATGTGTATACATTATACGCATGTTAGTTGAATAAATTGATACTTAACAAATTGTAATACATGTTAGGTTATAAGTTGAGAGCATTATTAAATATAGAAAAACGATTATTTGATTTTTAGCTTTTGTCAGTACTTTATGTATAAAATTAAAAGGCATGGATTAAATTCAATTAAATAGTCATCAATTTTACAAAGGGTGACCACATTGCCATCCATAAATATGATTTACACACCCATAAAGATGCTTGTATTAAAAGACAAATTTGATTATTAAAAGACATAGATTAAATTCAATTAAATGATTGACAATTATTTGATTTACACATCCACAAATATGATTTTACTTTATGTTAATGATGCACGATTATTTTTTATAAAGATGCTTTTGTAATTAAGATTTCTATTAAAGTATGGGTGTGCAAATCACATTTATGGGTAACAGTATCGATCCCCTTTCACAAATAATCAAATATATATCTAAAGCAATGGACAAGTATATCACTTAGGAGTTACAATTATCTAACTTTCCCTAAGTTGTGATGTCTAACACTATCATTTTTATCCCATTCTCTGTTGTTCAATATAGTTTGATAATATGGTGTAGGTGAATGGGGTGGCATCTTCAATTCAACTCAACTCAACAAACCTAACCCAACCCATTAATTTTTTGTTGTGTTGGGTTGGATTAAATCTTAAAAAGTTGGGATGAATTAGGTTGAAAATTAAATTGGATTGGGTTGGATTAAAACTCAACCCGACAAATGCCCACTCTTAGTTCTAAATTCAAGATTTTCTCATTCATCTAGAAGAATACTTGCTAGAAATGAGAACCAATGACAACTTTTTATGGGGAATTGCATATTTTAATTATAATCATTAAATTTTTTATTTATAATAATTGAATATTTGTTTGTACCCGTTTTATTTGTAATCAAATAGTTAGGTTAGATTGAGTTGAGTTAAAGAATGTATTAGGTTGGGTTGAATAATTTATTGAATTGGATTGAGTTGAAAAAATTTCAATTCAATCCACGTTGGGTTGGGAACCAAACTTGAGAACGCCCGCCCACCCCTGCATATTCACATTGACAATATTTTACATTTATATTGCCACACCATAGATTATATTTAAAAATCTAAATGGGGCAAACAAAAGAGAGTGAGTGAGGGATCTTATGTGTGGGCTGCCTCCTACCTTGGTGTGGCCGTTCCTGTACTTATATGTGGGTCACTCTCTTGAGTATGAGAACAGCTCTTCAGATCGTGTCATTAGTGATTTCGATTATTTTTTAAATCAATTTTAGAAATATAAAAATAAATTAATAAATAAATAAATAAAAGTGAGTGAGGGTTGCAATCTGAAATGATTCTCCACGCAACCAACCAACTGCCAACTGTGTCTCAAAACCCTCTTTTATTTCACTCAACTCGCAGCCAACGAACTGCCAACTGGTGTCTCAAAACCTACTTTTATTTCACTCAACTCCTAGCCAGAATCAATCAGTCATTCACTTCCCTTTTCTTATTTCTCTCTCTCTCTCTCTCTCTCTCTCAGCTTTTGGTTTCTTAAAAAAAAAAGTCCATGTCAGTCACAGTCACTGTTGAAACAAGTGATGGAGTGAAGCTGAACACCAGGGTTTTCAAACCCAGAGAGGAAGATCCCTTGAAAGACAACATGGTGATAGTATTTGTGCATCCTTACACAGTAATGGGTGGCTGCCAAGGCCTCTTGAAAGGGATGGCATCTGGGTTGGTTGCTAATGGTTACAAAGCTGTCACCTTTGACATGAGAGGTGCTGGCAGGTCAACAGGAAAGCCTTCTCTTACTGGCTTCTCTGAAGTCAAGGATGTCATTGCTGTTTGCAGATGGGTCTGTCACAATCTCTCCGTTAATAGGATCTTGTTGGTGGGTTCTTCTGCAGGTACCTTTTTTTTTTAGTTATTTGGATTGTTTGTGTGATTTTAATTGGTGGGTAATTTTTTAGATCCGTGAAAATATGTATGTTAAGTTGTGACAATTTTGGACTCTATGGCTCAGTGCATGTTTACTTGTGGAAGGTGTTCCCTTCTTCTCCTTTCTATTAAGATTGTTATATGATCAGTAGTTGATAATTGTGTTTGTAAGCTTGAATCTCAAAGCTGTAATCATAAATGTTAGGGATCTACTACTTTTTTGTTAATTGAATTGGAGATCTATGGTGTTGATTGAAAAGACTTGGTCCGGTGTTTATGATGTTCAATGGATTCATAATTTGGTAACCATAATAATGCCAACTCATGTTTATACCTGCTTGAGTGGCACATATTCCATATGGCCACAATTTTGTTCTTGGCTCATGAGTTTTTAAGGGTGAAATTTTGATCTTAGTGGATGATGTTACTTTCTATGTGAAAATTATTACAATTCCGTTGATCCTTATATTTTCTTTGAACCACCCTTTAAGCCACATCATTCTAAACTTTTTTGTACTCTTAAAACTCCTTGATGATTGCGGGCAATCAGCAACTGAGATGTTGATGCCAAACTCTTGATAGATTTTAGGTTATAGCTGCTGTGAATATCGAGAGGGCAATGAAATCATTTATCACTTCGGCAATTAAGTTTTACGGTTCATTACAGTTCCCGTTTTGACTATATCATCCTTCTAGAATAGGGAATGACTTATGCTTTCATTAATCCTTCTTCGTGTGATGTTTTCGTAGTAGAAATAGCAAAACAAGCATGAAAACGGTGAGGTGAATGGAGTATTTAAAGTTACTGTTTTCGGTTGATATGGTTTCTCCACAAATGTAATTTAGTTTTCTCTTGTTGCTTGCTGGTAGTAATGACTGTTATTTGTTGGTGTCTTGGTTTAATTCGCAATAGTTGCTCCTAGAGATATCTGATTGGTAGAGATAAGAGAACGTGAAAAAGTACAGAATAATCGTTGGCAGAGAAAGATGTGAAGGCATATTATGCTTGACTGAAAATTTAGTTGAGACTAGAAGAATGTTTTAAACATAGCTGATAAAGCACATTTAATTAAAAACTTTAAGGGGTTCCCAGAAGTACTCAAAAGCATGGTAATGATAAAGTCCATCTTCATCATTCATGTATTACATCCATCCTTTTGTGGGTTGTAGCACTTCTTTCTGATCTAGTTGGGGTGAATTTTCTCTCAGTTGTTTCAGACAATTACAATAATAGATGCAAAATTCAGTCATGTTCTTGCGAGCTGATTTTGGAAGATCAATTGAAAATTTCAAATTCTTTGGACTGTAAAAGCAAATTCAATGGAAAAATATCTAATTTATTTTTTTGTCATCTGTTATCAGGTGCTGCAATTGCAGGTTCTGCAGTTGATGAGATTGAGCAAGTTGTGGGCTACATTGGTTTGGGGTACACGTTTGGTATGTTGGCTTCGATCCTTTTTGGGCGACACCAGAAAGCCATCCTCCAATCCTCAAAGCCGAAACTCTTCGTTATGGGGACTCGGGATGGGTTCACGAGTGTGAAACAGCTGAAAAACAAGCTGAGTTCTGCCGCAGGACGAGTTGAAACTCATCTAATTGAAGGAGCAGGCCACTTCCAAATGGAAGGCCCTGAATTCGATGCTCAGATGGTGAACCTTATCCTTAAATTTATTGCATCACTGTAGTGGTATTCACCATATTATATTGACTCATTGTATTATTATCACCTAAGTCTTAAGAGTTGCGTTTGTGCAGAATTCCTGAAGTTGCTTTCCATATAAAATTTGACCATTTTATGTATATGCTGATCTTTCACGTTCTTTTCATTTGCAGGAAATTTAATGGTTGCTTTCATTCTTCGTCAACATGAATTACTGGGCTGCTGACCCAGTTAATATATTATTTAGGAGTATTGTTGGTATCGAGATAATCCTGAAAAATTTGTTGTAGTTTGTAAAAATGTCCATTTTATCATCCATAGTTTCATTTTTATCCAAAATCCCCCTAACGTTAATAAATTAAAAGAAAATACTTATTTTACCTCCTATGATTTCATCATCAATCTGTGACCATAAAAGACATTGTCATCCTTTCACACGTTTTTAGGGGGTATTTTAAGTGTTTTTATTGATGTCAGGGAGATATTTTGAATAAAAATGAAACTATAGAAAATAAATTAGATAATTTTATAATCTATAATATGTTTTTAAGGATTATCATTGTTGCTATCATTAAACCACCACTTTTCAAAGGAACAATAATTTTTGGTACTACTGTAAAAAGTTTCTTAAAAATGTTTTCAGAAAATGGTTTTTAAGTAGTGTGTTTTCATGAAACAATTTTAAAATGCATTTTGAGTGGGGTGTTTTCTTCCATTTCTTGAAATATTGAGTGGGGTGTTTTCATAAGACATTTTTAGTTCTTTATACAGAGCGTTTTTATTCGAAACGGGATTTACAAAAGCACTTCTAATCATATATAAGGAGAGTCAGCAAGACATAAAAGAGAGACAGTCATTATATAATAATAATTTTTACATGGTCACCACTAGAGATACACTAAAGAAACAAGATTTACATCAGGCATCTACCAGCATTCAGTTAAGCTTACAATGAAATCAAACCTAACTCCCCCACTACCTTGAAATTTCATAGACGACCAGACATGGTCATTAAGTTAAAAATTGGCATGCGATGATGATACAAACAAAAGACATAACTAGCTGGTTACACTGGGCTACTAAAAACACGTCATCAGTGGTGTCTGTGCCTGGATTTCAGTTGCAACTCTTAACCCTCGCGGGTCATTTTATTGCCTCTGAACCTTCACCCATTCCACCCATACCAAACTGCCGTTTTTTCCATTGTCGTTCTTGGTTCATAGATTGTCCTTGTGAGAATGGATGTTCTCCATCTTCTGCTTTGAAGCCAAAAAAACAAACAAATGGGATTGTTTTTTACAATCAATAATCATAAAATTCAGAGGACTATCAGTCAAAACAATATGCTCAACACGGCAGTAAGATCTTACGTAGACCTTTATTCACCAAACTGATACATGGAAAGGTGGCTGTACATGAATTGGCAAGACAGAGAAAAAATTAAGAGAAAGAAAGGAAACTATACAGAGTTTAGAGAGCTTCCATGAATTCAAGGCCATCGGCTGGAACTTAATTGAAAAAGAATACACTAATAATTAACAGAAGGATTTTACACAAAAAGTCTGGATAAAAGACTGAAACTTGAAGAACTACAACTAGATGATACAACAGAGGGCAAGCTTTTTATTTGGCTTCTTATGCTATAGAACATGGTTATATGTAATTAGTTATTACCACTTTCACCGTCAGATGCATCTTCGAGCCTTGCAATTGCATCGACCAATGCTTGTTCTTGCTCCTGCACTCAAAAGAAGCCATCAGAACCGTGACAAGGAAAGAAAACAAAAGAAAAATATAGTTATACGTTTGGTTCTTACTTTCAGCACTTTCTTTGCATTTTCAACCTCCATCGGGTCAGGATGATTAGCACCAAAAACTTTTTCAACCTGTTCAGATCCATCACAATCAGGAAAAATGTCATTTTATTTACACATATACCTGTACTTTTCGAATAGTCTTTCAGCTGCCATCTTACCTCCTTAATTAGAGTATCTGTGTGAAGTATTTCAATATCACCCAAAGCCTTCTTTCCTACGCCATTCTGTGACAAGGGAAAATCTTTCTTGGACTGACCCTTCATGGTCCCTCTACCTCTTCCTGCACCAGGAACAGCACCACCACGCGCTACAGATTTTTTAATCCCACGGCCTGGTCCTGGTCGACCACCTTTACGAGCAATTCCAGGTTCGTCACTTTCCCATTTAATATCTTCTGGAGATATCTACCATTAGAAGATGATAAAGATCATTGTGATGTAGAATTCTTTTAATAAGGAAATGAAACATTTTGAAGATGCGTATTATGATCACAAAAGAAGAGAGGAGAAGGAAACTTCATAAAGGAAGCTAATGAGGAAGATATTTAACAATTATTACTGCTGTCCCTTTGAAAAGCAGAAACAAATTACATCCTCAATAATGAGCTAAGAACCCATCTTGAACGCAGTAAAAAATAAATTCAACTCTTCCTTGCAGGAGAGAGAAAAAAAAAAAAAAGCCAACTTAATATGCTCTAGAGTGTAATGCATAAAGATGGTTCAAAGTTAAAAGTTCCAATGACACGTACAAGCTCAGAATAGAGTGTGGAGCCAAAAAACAAAACAGTTATAACATGCATGTTAGCCAGCCACATTGCATATTGTACGACGATTGAAAAATTCTTTATCCTTCAGTTACAAAAATTTCCCTTCCCGAGTGAGTGACCCAAGACCCAGAGCATGCCTCACATCAGCATCCAACAAATGGCATAAAATAAATGAGCTAAAAATCTCTGAAAATGCAGGACAGCTTCCATGTTTTAAAAGTTTCACATTAATAATTAAAAAGTTCTAAGTGAATGGTATAAATTTGTCAGCACCCAGGAACAGGGGAACAATTTTACCTCTTTGAGATTCACCCATTCCCAAGTTTCATTTGCTGTATTAATATCATAAACCAACGCATGTCGCCCCTATGAATGTTTGAAAAAAGTTAGATTAACATATTCATTCAATACAGGAACACTGCACGATTTACAATCAGACATACTTCAACAGGGTTGTAGTCAGTTATAACAGCTTCATAAAAGTGATTGTCTTCAGGCCACCTTGTCCAAACTTTCCTTCCAATTAGGGGATCATAAGTTCCTGCCTCAGCAGGTTCATTTGCTCCGAAGGTACCTGCGGAACCTCTATTAGGAACTTGAGCCCTTCCAGCAGGACCTGCAGAAAACTGCATCGATTTTGTTGGAAATGCAGCAGAGAATGTCCTTTGTTAACCCAACAGATCTAACGGAAGCTAAAAGAGGGCATATCAATTGAACCTTTAATTCATACTTCAATGAAAACTAGAACAGAAACATCAATTTATCATTTTCTTAAAGAAATATTGGGACATACTGATTTTGGCTTCTTGCCCCTAGGTCCTGGAGGAGGACCTGATCTCAAAGCAGATGAAGATGGTTGCATGGATTGAAGCAATGCAGGAGATGGTGCGCCCATTGACAACGAAGCTACAGACTGAGATGTTTTGGGTTTCTTTCGTGATCCTGAAATGGTAGGACTTGGTGCAGGTTCATGAACAGGCTGAGGAATGCTGGGCATACCAGGTTGGAGGCCACTAGCCTTTCTCCATTCCCTACCAGCAAGATTGATTTACACTTCACGTTAAAAGGCAGAACTGATCAGAAGTCATTATCTATCTGATGAAAGCGGCTTAGATAGCATGTAATGATATAAACAGACCTTATCCTCCGGATGATGTCATCAGCATTAACCCTTGATAAAAGCTCCCTGTGTTCCTCATCTGATACTCTTAATTCCTTTCTAAGTTCAGTAATTAAACTTTCCTTCTCCTGGAAATATATAACATGAAATGATTTCAAACAAATTTAATTTTATTCATATGAGACAGATTTAAGTGAATATAAAAAAAATTATAAATTGTTACCCAAGTGATGGCATCAGATTGAGCTTTAAAGGCCCGCAGGATTGAACTGTAGGCTTCTTGCTCAATGTGGTGGATCTGAGTTTCCATGTCATTGTGCATCCTAGGTAAGAGCGGAGGACCTACAACTGCAGATCTTCCATTCCCAGAAGGGCGGCCTCCTCTTTGAAATCTATTTTGATGAGATGGAGGAAGGTCATCATCAGTTCCTGCAATTGTATAATAAAGAATCAATTATTTCAGCGAGTTAACTAGTATGTGGCCACCAGACGAATAATATGTTCCAGAGTCAGCAATTAAATTCTTCTGCCGACACACCTAAAACAGTTAATTTAGATTATTCAACTCCAAAGCATAATTAATCTTATGCACCCAAAGCAATCTCACCACATTAAATTTCACACAAGTCAATCAACTTAATGGAGGTTACTAGTACAGACCTGTTTCCAAAACAACAACACACTCGTTAAATTGAGAATGAAGGCTTCATAGTTGCTTCATATAGTGGATTGAACACTACAGATGTTAGAACGATTTCACCTCACAAAAGGAATTACATAAAATTCAAACCTAAAACTTGCAACTAACATCAGTCACTTGAAAAGTTTAACCAACTTGCCAGTCCACAAAGAAGCTTGAAAGTCTACTTCAACTAACCAAAACTACTTTGGAAACCAAAAACTCCCTCAAATGAGTGATTCGTGAAACGTCTAATTTGGACTATAACTTCACACATTTCATTTCGAATTTCAATCAAGACACTAAAACAGAGACTCCCAATTCCTTCTCTTCACTTCAAATTACAACAATCAAACCTAACAACAAAACTAAGCATCCGTGAACGCAAGCCTCCGAAAACCCTAAAAACCACAAAAATCATGATAAAAGACCATCTTTTTAACTTAAACTCACAACTGCTATCATAATCCATTCCTCTTCAAACCAAAATCTCCACTTAAAACCAAACTCAGAAATCGCGCAAAACTGATTACTTTCTCTCATGATACGAGCCACACGAAACTGAAACCAATTCAAAAAACCCATCAATATACAATTTCCCTTTCATTTAATTTCAATGCTAATCAATTCCCCAAGAACAAAAAAAAAAAAAAAAAAATCAAAGCTTGCTCATTGCTACTTCGAGCACAAACTTTAAAAACCCTAATTTACAACATGAAGCTCCTGAAAACCCTAGAAAACCAAAATAAACAACAACAACAACTACAAAATCACAACTTTTCACAAAACTCACCGCTACTGTCGAAAATTTCGAAGTCCATCGCAGTTTCTTCAACAAATCCTGCACAAAAAAAAAAAAAAAACACTTCGAATCAGCTGGAAACCCACCAGAATCCAACAAATTCCTCCAAAACACGAAACTAAACCACCTTCAACGGTCGAAAACCGATAATTAAGCTGCGCAATTTTCACATTCCGGCTCGAATCGATCAGAGGAAGTGGAATTGACGTCAAACATACAGCAATCCTAATTAGGGTTTTTCTTGGGCTCCAATTCCGAGGGGCAATTTGGGAATAAAATTCGGGATTTGGAGTATGACTTTTTTGATTGATTGAGGAAACGAAAGTGTGGAAGAAAGAGTAACCAAGGCGGTCGTGAAAGTGAGTTTTGTTTTTATTTTATTTTTTGTAGTTGATAATTGAGTTTCAGTTCCGACACCAGCATTGGGTGATTGTTTTCCAAACGTGTTTTTGTACGAGAAATGGCACCTTCTCCCTTCTTTTTTTTTATTATTATTATTATTATTATTATTTTGTTAATTTGGCCCTAAATAGATTGAGGTCTATTGAAATTTATCGAAATTATATTTTTACATGTGAAATGATATACCTCGTTTGTGTCAATGCAAGGTTGTTTTCTTGTTTTTGTCTCTCTTTCCGAAATCCCGTCACCAAATGGGTTAGGGTTTGTCCAAAATGGTTGAAAACGTGTTTTTATATGTGATATAATAATCATATTTTATGTTAAAATGATGTTGTTTAATTGTTTCATCATCTTTTTTTGAAATGAATGAGTTAGGGTTATCTGAATGTATTGATGGTGTATTTACTTGATGGATTAGATAATGAAAAAAGGGAATGAGAATAATTATTGATATTCACTTATTCTAAAATTAATCCATAATAAAAATGAAATTATGGGTCTAATATGAATTTGAGATTGTAGAGTGGGAATCTAATTCCCCCCCACCTCACTTGGAAATCTCATTCACATTCTCTTTTACAAGTTAAAATATCTTTTATACCCTTTATTTAAAAAAAAAAAAAACCTATTTTGATAATTTTAATGAAAGACATTTTTGTAACTTATAATTAATTAATTCTGATTTCAAAGCAAAGTAAATATCTCAATAGAAATACTACTTATTCCGATTTCAATTCTTACTATTGAAATAAACAATGTATTCTGATTTCGATATATCATTTTAATTCTAAATCATTCTGATTCTAGATTATTACGATTCCAAATTATTCTAATTACATTTAAGTAAACGCACTATAAAAATGTGTTTTGATATGTGAAAATACTTGTTCATGTTAATGCAATGTTGTCATTGTCTTTTTTTAAAATAAAAATCCAACAACAAACGAGTTAAGACTTTGCTGGAACTTGTCAAAATCAAATATTAAATGTACACTACTTTCATTTCCATAATCGGGAAGTATCTATTATTCCAAAATTAAAAGAAAATTCTTCTTATATATATAAGATAGATGTATATGGTGAAATTTGAATTTGTAACTACAAATATGAAAGCAAAAAGTCCATCACTTGAGTTAGAAGAGAAATCCATCATACCATATATTGACTGTATGAAAATTTTCAAACAATTAAAGAGAGTTTTGATTGAGGTTTTAAAAATCTTAATGAATTAATTGACCATGGATAAGAACTTTTAAAATTTTCATCATGACTTTACTAATGTACCGAGGCTTAACTTATGTGTTCTTGAAAATGGAATTATACGAGTCCTAAAAATTGAAAGTAAATGTTGCACTCATAAGGCTTCACGTCAACACTAAAGTAGCACCCACAAAATTAGTCTCAAGAATAAGTGAAAATGGTATAATATGGCACATTTTAAATCAAACATTATGACTTTATCATTATGTTAACAGTTTGAGTTTTAGTATCACTAAAATCTGTGTACTAACAGAAATGCTCTTAATGAGTCTTCTCTTATGTTTCTCTCTCAGCTTTTCTCTTTTTTCTTCCTTTTATTTTTTCTCTTATCATTTTTATATATCAATTTCTACGTGAATGCTTTGGAAGAATACTTGAATATGGAATAATTACTTAAAGATCTAAAACATAAGGAGTTGAAAACAAAAAAGAAACTCGAATATGAAATAATAACTTGGAGATCTACGAAATGAAAAAAGTAGAAAGAGAAGGAAAATAAAATATCTCTCAAATAAATGACTTATCTCTTAAATAAAAAACTTATTTCTTGATAGAATAACTTATTTATCTAAAAAGTGACTTATCTCTCGAAAGAATAACTTATTTATAGAAAGAATGACTTATCTTTAGATAGAATGACATATTTATCAAAAAAATAATTTATCTCTCGAAAAAAGAAAATATCTCATAAAGAATTTATGCATTAAAAGAATGACTTATCTATGAGAAAAAGAAAATATCTCATAAATGACTAATCTTTCGAAAAAATAACTTATCTTATCTCTCAAATGAAACACTTATCTATCAAAAAAATGATTTCTCTCTCATGCAAAGCAAGTGTAGTGTAAGGGAATTTTTGTCTATACACATCCTGTAGTGACATTGAAACTTAAAATGTTAATATAGTGATAAAGACAAAATGTGAGCCCTTATAGTACATTTTATCCAAAGAACCCGCTTTATTCCACATCTCAAAAATAATGATTGATTGTAACATCAATTGAGACAAGGATCGAGCTAAATACAATTTGGCACATGTTAAAAATTTGGATAAGTTGTTTGCCAATATCTTTTTCTTCTCTTGGTAATGTTGTAATACAACGAGAATAAAGTTGGTTTAGTGATAAACCATTTGACTATATGCTTTAGTCTATTGATAATATCACATTTATATCAATGAAGTTTGGGGGGAGACGGGGGGGAGGGGGGGAGGGGAGGGGAGGGGGGTGTATTTAATCTAGATTTCCTTGGAGTTTTTTTTAATGATAAATTTTGATGGTTCCCATGTAGATTTTGTTAGAATTCTATTTAAAGTTTGTTGGATTTTTTATATGGATTAAAATGGGATTAGATGGATTTTTAATGATTTATCAATTTATATAAATCACATGAAATAAATTTTGATATTATAAAAAGATATATATATATATATATTGTATATCAAGTTATTGAGGTCAATTGTTGAACTAAAAAAAAAATTATTAATTTTATATTGATGAACGGTGAAGATCTCATCCGAATATGAATCTCTACTTTTATTTATTTATTATTTTTAATTTCGATTTCTTAAAATTGCTGTAGATAAATTGATTACTACCATTCATCTCTATCTTCTTACTCTTTAACAAATTGTAAAACTAAACATGCACCAAACATAGCAGCATTAATTATTAGTAACACCAAACATGCACGGTACAGAACAAGCATGACGAAGCAACCAATTGAACACCGCAAACCAAAACAAAGCATCACAAGCATTTGTTTAACACATGGTATATATTATTATTATATGCACACAATCGATTAATAAAGGATAAAAAAGGTTTCAAGTTCATTTTAACACATGGTAATACTCTGGATCATAAAACCCTAACATAACATGACGAAAACTCTATTCAAATTGTATCATATTGAAAGTTCGAAACAAAGAAAAAAGAAAAAAACAGTCATAAAGAAAAACAACTGATTATGGAAGAGAAAAATATAGTACAAAACATACCTTCAATTCACCATCAAAAGAGTCTTGTGAGAGCTTTGTTCCAAGAGAGTGAAAAAATAAAAAAAATGAAAAACGTCTCTAGAGTTTTCAATTGGGCTTGAAAGCCATATCTCCAACTGAGGGAGATTGAGGGAGACTTAGGGGATTCCGGGGAAGTGGAGATGAGCGAAGCCACCTCTATTCCAATTTCTCCCATTTTCCATATTTACAATATAAAAGTATAAAAAAATTATATTGATAGTTAGATTTATTCTAATAATTTTCCCAATTTATGATTTTATCATTGGTAACAGTTTTATATTGTTTGAATTTTTATCATTTGTTATGACTTTTTAAGAAGATTGTAATTGTAATACAATATTATGAATTTCCTTTGTTGAAATATTTTTAACTTATTATGTTGAATCCTATAAAATTATTTTGTAAATTATATATATTCTTGAGGATTGAGATTGATTCAGGGGATTATCAAGACTGAGGGAGATAGAAATATTGATACCGTATCCCGAGGTATTACTCTCATATAAAATGGATCTGTTCATATGGAGGTGGAAGAGTGACCTACATGACGATAGAGGGTCAACCCAGATATAAAAGTGGAGGAACGGATTATTTTGGTTCTCCTAGGTGTAGAACCATATCAAAGGGGCAGCTGACGAATAAACCAATGGCGCCCAACTGTCAATTATGTAAATTATACTTTTAATTATATATATTTTTAACTTTGAATCCAACCGCTAAAATGAGACGGATAAATAAGAAAAAACGAGGAATGAGGGTAGGGAACCGTATTACTGTAGCTGTAGTCGTGGAGCACGAGCCTGAGGCATGGAATGACATTATCACGTCTAAAAGATATTTCAGTTTCACACAGTTTGGTCATACGTGCGGTGTGCGTTCGTTACTAATTAGACCGACATTTGACTGCCAAAAATATTAAAATTAAAAAAAAAAATGAAAAATAATTTGGTGGAGGAAGTGCCCGAACAACGCTACTAAAAAGAGACACAACAAAACCACGTTAACGCGATGCTCCTTTCTCATTTCTCACCGAAGCCTCCGCTCTCTCGCTCCACTTGCTCACTCGCTTGTCTCCGCCGCATCTATTTCCCATTCTGCCCTTCCTCGCTCTTCAAATCCCCATCCTGCCCTCCTCCTCGCTCTCTTTCATGCCACTTCCCCAGTCGTAGTAGCAGTGGTGGAGCCGCCGGTGTTCACATGACGACGACGACTACGTCCGCCTCCGTCGATTCCGTCACGCGTGATTTGAAGAATCAGAGCCTCGACGGTCCTGATGTCAAAAAGTCGGCAATCGAAGATCTGAATTGGGACCACTCTTTTGTCAGAGACTTGCCCGCTGATCCCAGGACCGATTCCGTTCCACGCGAGGTTAGTTCCCCTTTTGAATGGGAAATTTCGTTTCATTTTGTTTCGTTAGGGTTTTGATTGATTTTGTTATGTGTGTATGTAGGTGTTGCATGCATGTTATACAAAAATTTCTCCGTCTGCTGACGTGGACAACCCGCAGCTTGTTGCCTGGTCGGAATCAGTTGCGCAGTTGCTTGATTTGGATCCCAAAGAGTGAGTGTTCTCTTCTCCCGGGTCATTTCGACAGCCGTCTACTTAGCTTATCTTGTAGTTCCATATTGTTGGCACTCGTATGTGGTTTTAGTGTTGGTTCATACTAGTTTTAGCTTTCAATTGGCTGCAAAATACGTGTATGTGGTGCATGAATTCTATAAATGTATGATGAATGAGGACTGATGAAGCAAAAGCCTAAACTTTTGAGTCTGTGATGAAATTTGCTTCAAAGGAACGGTTTTGTTAATGGTAATCAAAAGCTAACAATTGGTTCTTGGATCTTTGCGTAAATAGAGAAAAACTATCCTTTTTCCAATGGGATTAGGGAATGCTAACACAACCACGATAAGGAAATATCAAATTTTATGAAAACGACAAATTTGAGTTATGGCGAAATGTAAAAGACGTTTCAAAAAATAATTCAATGAAACAAACGGTACTGAAAACGAAAATTCCAACTGAAAGTTATTAAGATTTGAAATATTGCCTAAAATGGAAAATAGAAACTAAATCGTGAAAATGGTGCCTGAAATGGTTGAATTTGAGTCTTTTTGAGGGCCTGTCATGAAGAACCGTGGCCCCATGTGGGTTTTGTCCATCTCATTCGGTTAGTGGAAATGACATATTAGGGGCTCATATGCGATATCGTTTGCCCCACTAGCGGACCTCTAGAAGTGTTTTATAATAGAGACTACTGTTACTCACTATAAGGATGCCATTGAAACAGCCACGTTAGAACATATGGAGAATTTTTATACTTTGAAGCTTCTGAAATTGTTGTTATATTAGAGTATTTGCTTGACGTTGCTTGCTGAATCATCATAAGTTAACCTTTTTCTATTCTCCATTTCCATAGATTTCTTGCTTTATCATTTTGTTTTATTTTATCTTTAAGTGTGTGTTGCTTATTATTTGTAGGACTGATGTCTGAACTGTTTATATGTGTTTCAGATTTGAAAGACCTGACTTTCCTCTTTTGTTTTCGGGGGCTTCTCCTTTGCCTGGATTGTAAGTGTTGTTATTTATGTTGGTTTCATCACTATCTTCTCTTTTGCAAGACTCTCCTATATTATTAGTTATTTCTTCTGGTCTTGTCTGCTACAGCATGCCATATGCTCAGTGCTATGGGGGACATCAATTTGGGACGTGGGCTGGTCAGCTTGGTGATGGTCGGGCAATAACTCTTGGGGAGATTCTGAATTCAAAGTCTGAAAGGTGGGAGTTGCAGCTTAAAGGTGCTGGGAAAACTCCATATAGCCGCTTTGCAGATGGCCTTGCAGTGCTCCGAAGTAGCATCAGGGAATTCCTCTGCAGTGAAGCAATGCACTTTCTGGGAATCCCTACAACACGTGCACTTTGTCTTGTGACAACAGGAAAATATGTTACTCGAGACATGTTTTATGAGTATGTTCAACAAATTAACTGGATTTTGATTATGATCAACGTGGTATTATCTGTTTGCGATCAGCATGTTATTATCTGGTTGCTTTCATTATTTTTCACTGTTTATATGTGCAGTTCCTTGAATTCAATCGACCAAACTTTTTATTAAGATTTATATGGTAGTGATTGCAATTACTAGGAATGATAGATTCTGAGGTTATCGGTATATAAATTTTATTTTAAATGTTATTGGAACAATTGAAAAAGTTTGTGATTTTAGCATTTGCAAACAAGGATTTTGACCTTTTGATTAACCTTTAAATGGGTTGATTTAAGGCTGTACTAAAGTTTGCCCAGAAAGAACTGAAAACTCCAGATTCTGTCCATGAAAATAATGTTTGATTGATGGCTATGAAGGATAGTTTGATAATATACCGGAATGCTGATAACCTTCTCTATGTTTTTCTTGCAGTGGCAATCCAAAAGAAGAACCTGGTGCAATTGTTTGCAGAGTTGCTCAGTCTTTTCTGCGTTTTGGTTCATATCAAATACATGCTTCTAGAGGAAAAGAGGACCTTGGCATAGTCCGTACTTTGGCTGACTATGCTATTAGACATCATTTCCCTCATATTGAGAACATGAGTAAAAGTGATAGCTTATCTTTTAGCACAGGCAATGAAGATAATTCAGTTGTTGATCTAACTTCAAACAAATATGCAGGTATACCTTAATTTTTGGAATAGTGTGCGAGATGAATATATGGTAAAAATCCAGTTTTTCTCTTAAAAGGATGAAACCTTCTACCAAACAGTAGAGTTGGTCTGATTTTGCATTCTGAAATTTGTATTCTTTTAATTTATCACTGTCCTCCATTTTTTTGGACTTCTCCATCCCGGCACTTTTGAAGTGCAAGATCAGTTAATAGGGCTGTGTATTAGTTCTAGCTAGATGAGATTGAGATAATTGTTTGGGATATTAAAAATTGGTAGAGTGCTAAAAGCCGTCTCATTTTTTTGGGTAACCTACATACCTTATTTAGGCTCTGATGTTGTAGTTATATGGTTAATGCCTGGGAGTTGATTGAGATGGGCTATTTTCCACAATGATTTTTTATTGTTGCTGGGTTCAATTTGGGAAGAAAAACTTAATTTCTTGCTTTTGTTCTTTATATGTGGATTATGTTACTTTGCACTGAAATGGAGACATCGTATTTGGGTAGTGATGGTCCTCATCCTTCCATCTTCTTTTTGGATGTGAAACTGTTTCATTTGGTGTGTGTTGGTGGAGAATTGGATTGAATTGTTGATGCTCTCAACTTTCTGTGTTTGCATTGTGCCTGCCATTGACTGTAGCTTATAATTATAAAACTAATATTGTGTGCTTTTTGTTTTATTCATTACTCTCTTTTCGTTGTCAACTCTTTCTGTTCTCATGTAGCTCTCAGATTTCTCTTTCAATAATTTCCAAGTGTATTCCTTGATGAATTCTGAATATGGTGTTGGAACAATTCTAACTCCCTTTTCTTCCTTTTCTTTTACCTTTGGGTTATTAGCATGGACAGTGGAGATTGCCGAGCGTACAGCCTCCTTGATTGCAGGCTGGCAGGGTGTTGGTTTTACTCATGGCGTGCTGAATACTGATAACATGAGCATTTTGGGCCTTACTATTGATTATGGTCCATTTGGGTTTTTGGATGCTTTTGATCCACATTTCACCCCAAATACTACAGATCTTCCGGGGAGAAGGTACTGTTTTTCTAATCAGCCTGATATTGGGTTGTGGAATATTGCTCAATTTGCCTCAACTTTATCAGCTGCACGGTTGATTGATGATAAAGAGGCAAATTATGCCATGGAAAGGTATGTTCAAGTAGATTATTTATCCTTGTAGAAGTTACTTACTAGTAGCTGTGATTGGCAGTTGATGAAAAATATGCCTTTCTTGACTTGTTACAGATATGGCACAAAACTTATGGATGAGTATCAAGCTATTATGACGAAGAAACTTGGCCTCCCAAAATACAATAAACAGCTGATCAGTAAACTTCTGAATAATATGGCCGTTGATAAAGTTGATTATACAAACTTCTTTCGAACGCTTTCCAACATCAAAGCTGATCCAAACATTCCAGACAATGAGTTGTTAGTTCCGCTAAAGTCTGTTTTGTTAGACATTGGCAAGGAGCGGAAGGAAGCATGGATAAACTGGGTGCAATCCTACGTACATGAGGTAGAATATTGGTTTTGGCTACTTAAATATGTTAATATGTTGTTTTTTTAGGATACCTATATTTTTTGGACCAATTGGAAGGTGAAGTTGAACTCTTTTGTTTGGTTCTTTTAACTTTTAATTTTTAAATTTTCCCCAATCCATATATGCGTGAACTTTGTTCCTTTGTGTGTTAGCATTCAACCCAAAATTTTGTTTATAACTAGGATTTGTCTGTAGAGCTGTTTCCTCCAGTTTGAATGTTGTGGTTGTTTTTTCTTTTTTTTTTTTAAAAAAAATTTATAAAAACCCTTTTTACCTCTTCAATTCCTTGTCAAAAATCACCTTTGACGATCATATTGTTTAGCAATTATTGTATCAATTAATGACATATCTGAGTGATTAGTTCTCATAAAACTACATCGTTAAATATAGTACTCCTTCCAGAGTATCAGTTCCTGTGTTATGGATATGGAATGAAAAATGTAGTCTCACCTGTTTACTTTTTTGGTCTGGCAGCTGTCCTCCAGTGGCATCTCAGATGAGGAAAGGAAAGCATCAATGAATTCTGTCAACCCCAAATATGTTCTCAGAAACTATTTATGCCAGAGTGCAATTGATGCAGCAGAACAAGGTGATTTCGGAGAGGTAAGAAGGCTGCTTAAACTCGTTGAACGACCTTATGACGAGCAACCAGGAATGGAGAAATATGCTCGGTTGCCTCCAGCATGGGCATATCGGCCAGGTGTTTGCATGCTTTCTTGTTCTTCATAAGCTATTTCTCTTGCTTCAATATGTTAAACACATGTCGAAAAGGAGTCTCTATCTTCTTGTATATAATAGTCTAAATTAAGTTTTATTATTATTATTATTATTTTTAATCTTTTTGCACAACAATAAAAATTTAGAATTTCATTCCTTAGTTTCTTCATGAGATTTTAATAGTTATGCGGTTGAAAGCATTCTTATATATATTAAAATTTTGAATTATGTTACTTGCTGTTACTGGCCTGGCATGGATTTGGATGCTTTTTGTTTACAGTCAACACAGAAATTTTGTATTGATTAATGTTATTGTAAGTTGAAGTCAGAATGCTGATATGTTGAATTTCTGATTGCAATAGGTGAGAAGGATGATGGAAATTATTACTTTATTAGTATTTCATGGTCCTATTTTTACTTCAAGTTTTGACATTAAGATTTAATAGTTTTTGTTTTTCTCTTCCGTTCCTTCATTTAGTACTTAACTCTTCTTTTCCTTATTATTTTTCTTTCTCTTAAATTGTATTATTTTATTCAATTACCCGTCATTATTTTATTTTAGTTTTTTCTAGTTTAATGCATCAATTATAATTAGTTAGGTTTCCTATTTTTAAGAATACCACGTTATATAAGTGCCAAATTGGAGCACCAATTTGGACAAAGTTGTCTTATTTTTCGAAGAATTCTAGTTTTGGATTAGAAGAATTTATGTTTGGATTTGAAAAAGTAGAGCTGACTGAAAATTCATTGAGATCTCCTCATTGTGGAGGTTTGATCATCACAGTCATGCATCTCGAGGAAATCAGTTGGTTTTTATTTTTTTATTAATTTCATAAAATAAAAGAAAACAAAAAACTACTATTTTTTAATTTTTTAAAGTTAAAATAATGAGAATGGTTGACTATTTTAATTTCATCATTGATAATAAGGAATATTTAAGTTTCTTTGCACCTTTAACTTTTGGTAGTTAGGACTTAATGATTTTAAAATTTCACAATCAATCAATATTAAACTTTTTGTTAGAAATTCTATTTTGTGAATATCTACTCGTAAAAGCTGTATCTAAAATGTCACTCTTAATAGTGCTTTTAAAGTTCTTTAATTTCTTAAAATGTGTTTTTATATCAATATATTTCTAATTTGTAATTAGGATTATTATATTCCCTAAAACATTTTCAATTTTATTTTTAAATGATTTAAAATTGCGTCTCATACGTAGTCACGGTAGGTCAGTCGTAAATTATTGATGTTGTTTTCATTTTAACATTACTATTTATAACCTAGAATCAGTTTATCAACTACAGATATAAGAAAATGTACATATTGTATTGTAATTCCAATTTTCGTATTGACGAACATAGGGATATTGGTGTAAACAAAAATTATATGTTAGATTTTGATAATTTATCTTGAAGAGTAATCCATATTCCACACGCAGACGGAAGTAATTTTACCTCCGTAGGAATTCAACCATTTTTTGTTATCAAAAATGACAAATCATATTTAAAAATGAATCCAAACATCACCTTAGATTCTGTTTC
The DNA here is from genome assembly GCA_021234005.1 of Nephelium lappaceum. Lineage (NCBI taxonomy): Eukaryota > Viridiplantae > Streptophyta > Magnoliopsida > Sapindales > Sapindaceae > Nephelium > Nephelium lappaceum. Next base: position 9,189,747 of record CM038009.1, read on the forward strand.
TCTGGGTTTCTAACCTCAAATTTTTAGTCATTAGGTTTCAAGCAATTAGACACCTAGATTTGTAGGTTTCCCATCGAAAATGGCCCTAACCATCCCATATCATGCCAATCAAACCATATCACCCTACCTACAATTGTGGATCTCCATCAAACATTGAATAAGCCAATTAGCACCAACAACCAAACACCTATGAAACCGCAAACGCTTAACCGTCACAATCGAACCACCCTAACATTACCACCAATCAAAACCCACCTTGACACCATCATCGCCATCAATCGAAGCTCATCCTAACAACACTAAAATCAGAGAACCCCACAATCAAAGAAGAGAGACAAAAGGAGAAAGAAAGAGTGAAATCATATTTCTTGGTTTGTCTTAAGCGCTAGTCTCCTTCTAGTGAATTCGATCTATTTTTTTAGAAGGTTATCGATGATAAGGAGATAGAGCGACAGAGAGGTAGACAAGAGAGAGATGGAAAAGAAAGAGAAGATTTGTTTTTTTTTTTTTTTGGTTGTTGATGTATTTGATCTCCATTGTCCATATCCACATTATCATTTTTTTTTTTTTAGTTTTTTAAAAATATTTTTACTTTATTTTTATCTAATTTAATTTTATTTATCTTCAAGAATATTATTGTCTTTACATCACTTAAGTATGACAATATTTAAAGTTAACCGTTTTTCATTAACCATGGGTGGCCAAATTATAATTATAATATAAAGTTTACTTCGCTTATCAATAAATTTTAATCAAGTAACTAATTTATAATTTGTTCTTATGTAAATATTAATGAATTTTTCATTACTGTTGCAGCTACATCCTTACTGTTAGTTGTGGTCCATTGACCATTATTCAAAAGCATAAGAAAGCTAAAAAACCCTTTATTGAAGGGTCCAATGTACTAAAATACTATCATTTTAAGTTTAAGGTTTAAATAATATAATAAAAATTGCAATAAAAAATATTAAAAAATATAAAAATAAAAGATATTTTAGCCTTTTTAGGCCTTTCACGAACGGTAAATAGACTAAAACTAATTACAAAGTGTGTAGCTAACACTAATAAAATGCCAAGCTATTTTACATAACTTTACTTAACTGCTCTTATTACAAAAGATATCATTAAACTATAGGGGGTGTAACTATAACACTAATATTTAATCTTGACAAATAGCATAAATGTCACCAAATTTTTAATTACACTAATATTTTTGATTTATGATTATTTTTTTAAGACAAAAATAACAATTATTTCTTTAGTGTACATAGAACTTAATAAAGTTAGTGTACCCTTCGTGTGCCACTTACTAAGCATAAGTGGGACTAACTGAATTTATTCTACCAACGGAGATTTCATAAGGGAACTGATACACACACACACACACATTAAAACGGTGCGTTGAAGCCTGTTTTGGTTTAAAGCCAGTGTATTGGATTGGACGGTCTTCCAATGGCGTTCTGGTGAAATATTTGTTCTCGTCATCCGCTCTAGCATTTGGTGGGTCTCTGCCCCTATTATTTTTCAATTATTTTTTATTTTATTTTTTATGATTTATTATTATTATTTTTTTGTGTAAAATGTTGTTACTAGCTGTATTTGGTTTCTTCATTGTACATCTTGATTAAAAATGCTGCATTTGACTTTGTCTATCAACTGTTCGATGAAATGCGTGTGTGGGTTATCTGTAACTCATTTGCATTTTCTTTAATTGGGTTTTTGGAGTTCTGGGTGGGTAATGATATGTATATGTAATGGAGAAAAAACAATGAAGTGAAAAAGACGAGTATTGATGAAGATGTTGTGTAGCTGTGGATGCAGTGGTGTGGTGTGTATTTTTATGGTTTCATTTAGTGCAACTCTCTCATTTCTTATAATTTATCATCTTTTCGGCGATACCCTTTTCGTTTTTAAAGATTTTGTAGATCTTGATTATTCATCAGTGGTCAATGATTGTGAATATTCATCAGTGGTCAATGATTGTCTTTGCTGCTAGCAAACAAGATGGGCTTATCAGTTTATGTTTTTGTTTTAGATGATGTCTTTTTTGGAATCTTAATGATCGTTATAAATCTTTCCCATTTCACAACTTGATGAAAGATGTGAGTTCCCGATTTAGAATTGTGTATCTTGGCTTAAAATCACATGTGTGGGGTAGCGTATGTTTTGTTTAAGGTTTTGCAGATGTGGAAATTGCAATATGATAAATGGTATCTTTAATTTATTGTGGATAGTGGACACCATGTGATCATAAACCAATGATTTGAATGGCGCCATGTGATGATGATGAAACAAGGCTATGGAATTAATTGTTTTCTTGATCTGCAGGGAATGAGAATTCCACGAAGTCTTGAGGTGTTGAAACTTGGCACTGTCAATTACTTGGATGCACTTAAGCTGCAGGAAAAGCTGGTTTCCAATAGAAAAATCCAAAAGATTCCAGACACCCTTTTGTCCCTGCAGCACCCACCTACGTATACCCTTGGAAAACGGCGAACAGATCACAATTTATTAGTAACTGAGTCTGAACTGAAAAAGTTAGGAGCTGAACTTCATTACACCCAAAGAGGAGGAGACATTACATATCATGGTCCACATCAAGCAATTTTGTATCCCATTATTTCTCTTCGGGGTATTGGATGTGGAGTTCGAAATTATGTGGAGAAACTTGAGTTAACTATGATTGAATTGGCATCTTTATATGGAGTGAAAGCTTGTCCTGGACAAAAGTGTGAAACAGGGGTTTGGGTTGGAGAGAGAAAGATAGGTGCCATTGGAGTTCGGATAACATATGGAATTACATCTCATGGGTTGGCATTCAACATTGATCCTGATTTGGAATATTTTAAGCATATTGTGCCTTGTGGGATTGCAGATAAAGAGGTCACATCTTTGAGAAGGGAGACAGGTACTGTGCTTCCTTCTGAAGATGTAATTCATGAGCAGTTAGTTTCTTGTTTTGCTAGGCAGTTTGGTTATGGTAATCTTATCTGGAAGGATAATGTTTAATTATTGTTGGATAGTGCTAAAGTTTAATGACATGTGAGATGCGGTTATTGTATGCCAAACAGATGAGTTCTGTAAACTTTGTATTCCTCAAATAATTTCTTCTTCGAGATGCAATTTATGAAATCTGTTTTATTATATGTGTGTTTTTGGTTTGAATCCTGTTAGAAATCCTTAGAGGTATATATATTTGGAAAAAGTAATGATTGCAGGATCATTTGGCAGCCTGCAGAAGTATTAACTTTTTTGGCCTTGGAAATGGATTTGGAATCTTGCATTACATGAGAAAATTTATTTGTTTTTAAGATTAGAATAAAGAGCTGCCAAAACAGTTAGTTCTATTATGAGTTCTGGATTCATAAAGGATCACTAGTTCCTGTATGTAAAATCTTGCCAAATTTTCTTTTTTGAGGATCTAATCCAGAATCATTGAGTTCATCTTGCATAATTCTGTCAGTATAATTCTGGTAGTCAAAGCAAGGATGAAACCGAGTCTAATATTTCATTCAAAGGTGATGGAAGTCAGCACTGTCTCTTCTATTCTCATCCTGGTGATAGACCATTTTTTTTTTTTTCAAACAATGAGAATCCTCAGTACACATGATCATTGAATATCCAGAGAAAATTTCACCAAAATTTTTATTAAAATGCAACTCTCAGGAGTTCCTTGACCAGATCTTGTCATATAATTTTTCCTGGCAGACTTTATGACCATTTTTCTGACAGCTAAGGTGATAGGATTGATTTATTGGATATATGGACCTTTCCATCCCTAAAAAAATTAATTGCTGACTAATCAGAGATGCAACATCCCATAGTAAAATGGAGGAAAACCCTGTTAAGTGTAGAAATATGTTTTTTAATTATGCATTAGAAATTGCTGATGATGTTTAGGCAAGTGGATGCTTCTTTTAAAATTGTTGCCACATGTTTGAGATTCATGTTCTATTTGATTCATCTTGAATCTCAATTGGATGCTTCTTTTAAAATTGTTGCCACGTATTTGAGATTCATGTTCTATTTGATTCATCTTGAATCTTACGAAAACAGGGGGCCATGAGGGAAATTCATTATTGTAGTCAGTTATAGATGTATGCAAAGCATTTTCATTATTGGTTGACAAGGCAGCCAAATTTAGTAGGGAAAAAACATTTATTTGGTGCTGCAGTAGTAGTAGTTGCTGCTATGGCAACAATTGTTGCCGCATTACAGCACTGTAAAACTTAGAAGTATTCTTCAATGTAGGGATAGGGATTTAATAAAAGAAGATATAGATGGAGCCAAGTCAAACTAGAGAATATACCTGGATGGTAGAAAGTGGAATAGAAGCTAGCATTTCTTAGAAGATGGTGGATGATTCATGTATAATGAAAAGCAGGCTTACCCAGCTAACTTTAGCTGTGTTTTCGTGTGCTTAATGGGGGTATAAAACTTATGAATGATATAATAAACCAGGAAGGACAGAAAAATGTGGTGATTGATTTGGTCTCATGTGATAAGTCACATGAGACATTTTGTTTAATATTTGAGGATTTCAGAGAAGTCAGAGAAATATAATACTCAATTGAGCATCACATGGTCAGCTGCTTCCCAGTTCCAACCCATTAAAAAACAAAGAAGGAAATCAATAAGAAGCAAAATGTTACTGGAACTGAGGCTAGTCAAATTATTCATCTACTAAATTCTAAAATGTCGTTCCTAACATGTACTTATATGGTTATAATATGTGTCTTTGATCTACCTTAATCTCCTTGCCTTCCTGGAATCCAAACAAAACAGAGTTTTATTTTACTTTTCATCCAGGCTCCAAGGATTTCTATATCTGGTAGGAAATTGTTCACATCGATCAATAACCTTGGTTAGTTTAATATAAATGGAACCCAAATGCCTCTACCTTGTTAGTTGTTACAGATAAAGTACCTATTTACCAAACAGCACCGATAAGAGAATAGAGCTATTGTTAAATTACATCTATATATTACAGTTTGGCAGACTTGATCACAAACCATGTGTACAAATGCGTTTCCATCTTTCTTGAAAATATATTTTCAAATGTACTAGCCCCAAATCCATCTTTATGTCATTTCCTTTCCAAGCAAACAGCACCATGACAACAATTCGCCGAGCTTTGGTGGTTCTCTTTTGGTTAATTTTAGTTCATTTCCTTGTATTTTCTATGTTGTCTCTCCACCGTGATGGACGAGTTCATCCAAGAGACAGAAATCAATCAAGGAGATTGCTATTTTCTGTTACTTCACTTTCTACACATTCAGACAAGTCAAATCAAGCTGTTAAAGATCCCCAGAAAGCCATGGAGACAAGCCTTAAAAAGGCACCACCTAGTGTTTCAAATCCTAGCCAGAACAAGTGACTTTTAACAACTTTTGTGTAGAGATCTTAGCAAGAAAGAGAAACAAATATCATTCTCTTTCCACATTTTTGCAGTTTTCTTACTTTTGCTGTCGGATAGGTAGGAGAATTGGATCTCTATACAGTTTTTAGGTGGTCCCTACTTTTTTTCATGCTGTGTATCCTTATATTTATATATTAATTATTTTCTTTTGCAAGTTTTTGTACCTGTAGTAGATTAAAGAGGAGATGATGGGAAAGAGTATTTACAGAACTATGTAGGAATATATCAGAAATAATATAAGATTACTTTAGAGGATTCCTAGTTCCTTGTTTGTGATTATTGTCCAAAAAGTATTGTTACAAGTTGATAAATGTTATTGTGACTAGCTATGTACAACTTTTAAATTTGTACTTTACATCTATTCTTTTAATGCTTTCCCTTTTGTTCAGTTTACTCTTTGCAGAAAAATTTAAGCTGATAGTGATTTTAAGTGCCATCTTCTCTCTTATGTTTTCCTCCATTTATTCTTCATGTTGCTTCAAGTGTTGAGCAGTGTGGGGATGGAAGTTCATTTTTAGTATGTTTGTTCTTAGGTTAACAAAATTTATGAAGCAGTTAAAAATGCAGCTGCACATATTGCATTTCTAAACAACAATAACGCCATTAAAATTTTCATTTCGTGTTAGATAGACAATGAAACCTATGCTGCCAGCCAGAGGGTATGTTCTCTCTTTCATTATAGTTTTAACTTTCAGTCCTTTCTTTAATATTGCTGTCAAAAAGAATCTTCCTGTATTCATTATTATACTAATTGTCATTTGTGGCGTGTCACCCTTGAATTTTTTGTTTCTTCATCATTTGTAGGTCGATCACTTCTTGATTGCATTGTGATGCTGTTGTCAGTCTTAATTTTTATTGAAGAGCATTGCTGTAAGAACCAACTCAAGCTCTCTCCCATAGGAGTCACAAATTAGCTGGAATTCGCTGAATGACTTTTAGGGTAGAACTCTAGTTTATGTATATCCCTACCTGTGGAAGCTTATTAGTTTCATAAGACTATATGACTAAACTGTTTGGGCATTCTTGTGAGACTGAAGTTTCTTGTAATGATCTTAAAATATTAGAGCTAATTGGCTATGGAAAAAAACAATGGCAAATTTTAATTTAGCATATGGTTTCAAAGCTTCTTTTGAAAAAAAATCCACCTTATTGAATGCATGAACATGAAGATTGAGCCCTTTTATGATGAATAATCATATATTGAAGGCAGCATTTTAGAGTGAAGAATAATCTAGTTTTGAACCTTAAAATTGAGTTCTATCACAATGAAAAAAAATATCTTTAACTTAAAAAAAAAAAAAGAAGAAAATATCATTTTACCATACCATCCTGCATTTGCATCTTATTTACTACCCTTCTCAAGCTTCATTTCCTTTGCATCTTAACATGTTGAGTACATTAGGTTTGAATCATTATTGAAATCCTTTTCAACCAGACCTGTTTACATGTTTAAAATCTTGGTAATTTTTATGGCTGCGTTTATTGTTGAGATCTGATGCAAGTCTAGTCTTCTTATCAGATTTCAGATATTGTTAAAAACATCAATTATATAACTCTGTTTTAGACGTCCTGATATTTGAATAGTAAGTTACTAGCTTTGGGTCTGTATGCTCATACTAAACCGAAAATTTGCGTAGTTTTAAGATCCCAAACCTTACAGTTTTAAGATTTAAATCTGCCTGTTGTAAAAGAAAAAGTTGAGTACTTGAGACCATATTCAATAGATGAGTGTCATTATCCAATTTGGCTGTGATGATCATAATTGACAGAGAGATTCTTTATTATATATATACACTATGTAAGAGATTCAGAAGACCATGAGAAAGAGGAGGATTTGGTACTGGAGGGTACAAATTGTTATATCATTTCTTCCAATGATTTGATACAATATTCACCCTTCTTATGGAGAACATCTGCTAGACTCAAGGTTGCATAATTCTTTAATACTCAGTTGTCTGTATGTAGTGCTGTTCTTACAAATATAACTGAACTTGTAACGTTATCTGTGCAGTTTCAATTTTGATGTAATTTTGGAGAAACAATTAATTCATGAGGAAAATTTTCTCAAAATATTATCTTTGATAGTCTTTGGCATATAGGTAAAGTGGTGCTATTGTTCAAAGTTTGTGACTTACAAAATTTATTTTGTGAACATTTTTGAGCAGGTGATCGACTTCAATTTGCTGCTATAAACTTTTGTTATATCATAATACTGTAAAAGATTCTGGATTTTGAGTAGCAATATATCATTTGTTTTAACAAAATAGATGATATTGCTATAAGTTAATTTACTGCCTCATCTTTAATATAAAAGTCATTCATTATCTATTTTCTGCTCTGGCATATTTATTCTAAAACATTTAAACTCTTTTAAATTTATATTGTCAATAAGTTTGTTATTAACATTTGGGAAGGGTTAACCATTGTCATAATAATTAAACTGTCATTTATTTCCATCTTTTAGACAAACTCTATTAGTCAAAACCTACCAAAATTTTCGGCATTGGACCTTACTACATTTATGTGTAAAAGATTTCACATCTTAGCTGTAATTTCACTTCTTTTCTTCCTCTTTTCTACCATTTTAGCATAATTTTCCATTTTTAGAATATTTCATTTATTATGCTATTAGTGTTCTAGTTATTTCGATGTGTCGTTATCTTATATATGGTTTTGTTTGATTCAATGCAAATTTACCAAATCTCTGCACTCAGTTAATCAATTCGAATTGAAAAACAATTCCTTGGTTCCCACAGTAATTATAAAAATAGGAGCATTTTTGTATAGAAGCAAGACATTTGTAACCCAGCTGAAACTCAAATAAGGTGGCTGTTTAGCAAGGTTATGAATACATCGTGGTGTTGGTCCACGTAATTGATAACCTCAGATTCTCCACTTAATTTCCAGACAAATTGCATGTCTCTTCCTCATGCCTTCAAGTGCTTGCAATAGTCTGAAGATTGGTGTTCCTTATAGCTTTGGCTTCTTTAGTATCCTCATCTGAGCTAGTCATTGATTAGGACAAAATAGAAAAAATCATCTTCTAGTCATCTTCAAACAATCCTCGTCTGAGTTATTTGCACAGTCTAATCTGTAGATTTTCACATTATTTCTCTTTTACAATTTTTTCCCATTAAAAGATGAAGATTCACAATGGTCGATCTCTAAATTCTGTACTAAAAGGTCGAAACTTTGATAAATGCTTCGTAGTTGAAGAAGCGAACCAACAAATAGGATGGTCAATTTGGAGAAATAGAAGTCTGTAGAGTCACGACATGGATGAGAAGAAAGGGAAAAGTCATTCCATTTGGAAGAACTCAAATAAAGTAATTAGTCTTTAATTTTCTCCCATCCTTTTTTTTTTTTTTCTTTTAATAATATAATTTGTTTTTAACTTGAGAGCACTGCAAAAGTTTCATCATTTCACTCATGATTTCATTTTATTGACTAATATTGCTTGATAATCTCCACTTTGCTTAATCATATTGGTAAAGATTTAAATAATGTTACAATTTTATATTTTATCTTACACTAACTCACTTTCCATTTAGGATTCGAAAGCAGAAAAAGGAAAAAGGCAGATGTAGGAAACAAATTAAATATGCCTACTGATGATCAAGAGTAAACCTGCTTCTTCCCAATTCATTTACGTTAATATTATATTATTATATATTTAGTCTCTGTTTTAAAAATGTATGCTTCTTTTACTTTTGCTGTACCATTCCTTTCACATTTATGAATCTTCTCAATCAATCAAATTTTGTATTCTATAAATCATGCTTTGCCTATGGCTGATTTTTCTGTTGTATAAGAAGTGATTCCCAAGCCATGATTCAGGTCTCACTAAATTCTTCTTTTCACTTGCCTTGGCAACTTACAACTCATCGACACAGTTGCTTTAGTAAAAGGAATGATCTTTTGTTTCTTCCTTATCTGTTCAGATGGAAACAAAAATGTTGATTTTTAAGCTCATATGGGACTTCTTTGTACTTTCAGTTTTTGCTATTGTGGGATGAACCTATTCCTGAAATCAAAAACATTTTGAGAGAGGCTTCATGGCTATGGCACAGTATAATTTTGCTGGAGCATTGGTGTTATCGTATGGTAGAACTTGATGGAAATTTTTGTTTTAAGTGTCTTGGAAGATATGTTTATTTGTTTTTGGATATCCTTCTAAAGTTTTGCTCTAATGTGGGCATTCGAACCTTCATTCTCCTGTTTATGTATCGCTTTTCAATTAATGTCATTATAAGATTACACCTAAAAAATTATATTTTTTATTCTTTTATTTTATATGGTTCTCTTAGTTTCTTTTGAAACAAATGTTATGTAACTTCAATTCATTTTATCTGCCATGATAAAACCTGTGTCCAGTAATGGGTAAAGTTGAAATGACTTCTTGTTTGCTGATATGTCAGAGATGGAAGAAGCTGTTATGTTGCAGTTGATTCAACAATTGCCCCAACTTCAAGTTACTCTTAACCAGGTAGCAACATCCCTCATTCTAGTTTTAGAAATACTACATGATACTCTACCTTAAATGACGGTTGAAGGCAATTAATCCTGGGTTCACTATACAATGACAGAACAAATGATTTCTTCTTTTATACATGTAAATGGAGGATGTCTTTCTTATGCCTTACCTATGCTAAGTGCAACTTCACTGCATAATTAAACCACACCTGCATTATCAAATCCACTGTAAAACACCAGGGAATGTATGTGCAAGAAGTCATTTCAACATCCATGTCAAGACTTAGGGCAACTAAGTCCTGCTTCTGCTGTCTCCATTAGTAATGGAGCAAGAGCGAAATGCCAAAGAATTAGATTTGTTGATTTTTATGCAATATAGCTTAAACTGTGCACAGCTTTGATGTAATTTTGAGATTCCTATGTGGCCGCCTACTTGGGATTTTACATCCACAGGCTTCTTGACTGCCAAGGTGCAGAGTTTGGCGGTAGACGGTAGTGAGTGTAGATTTTGTTGAACACAAGTAAGGTGGGAGTTCTTTCTATCAAAATGAAAAGAAATGAGAAAAACATTGATGCAATTTTTCAAAAAAAGTTATTGACTGATAAAATGTAGATGCCAATCTGCATTTTGATGATATTCTTTGAAGTTTAAATGTTTGTAATATATATGTCAAGTGAGAGTGAGCGGTATTTGTGTCTTACTGGTCGTACATTGATGGGGATTAATGTCAAAGTGCTAAATGTAGTGGAAAGTTAATTTTCTGAATAAGAATGATAGGATTGAGGTACATATTTGGTTTCAGTTTTGAATAAAATTAGTTGAGCAATTGCAGTGTTGCAATTTGTAGTTTTGCTATGTGAAAACAGTTATAACTCATCCCTGAACTAAAATGGATGATTTGATTTTCTTACTGCTTTGGAAATGGTAAATTGAGAGTAGGGTCTAGGGATACCAGCACCGTGATTGTGACTGTTGAGGAGATGGTGATGATAGCTTTTGATGCCTCTATCTAGTTTCAAACAGGATATAACATGTCTTTTTCTTGTTCATTTTACTGCTATGCATTCAGAAATTGGAATTGTATTTATTGGATGAAATACGATAGTTATTCGATTTATGGGCTTTCATGTTTGCTATTTGCTTCTTACTTTCCAATTTTATGAAAATAATTATGTTATGTGAAACTGCTAATTTTACATTGTCAATGTTATAGTTCAGAGGCTAAGCCTAGTGACGCAGAACTGAATGTTTGATAAATTCTGAACCCTGGGCTTAGCTGATGTCAGACAAACTATGGAGGGTGTATAGTGGTTGTGGGGGAATATGTCAATATTGGAGATTTAGCCATTAGATGTTGAATTAAGAAGTTTCCTAACTCCTAAGAACATGAGCAGTAGTTCCTTTGACATTTCATTTTAGCAGAATGAAAACCTTAGAGAGAGACTAAATTGTTCAAATTACATGTCATTTTTCTGCTTGTTTGCTTTTCTTATTGAAACAAAGTGTAGTAGACCATATATAAATATGAGATTATTGTTTCTTGATCATGTATTTTCTTTCTTGATTGCTTGAGAGGTTTTTGTATCAGAAAATGATCTTCCAATCAAGAAAAGGAAAGGGGATTATCGATTGCTTACTGAGACAGAAAGTGTAGAAGTGCATGAAATCATAGGAGAAATGGTCCCAGAGAAGACAGTAGAGCCAAAAAAGAGGTGAAGAAGTGGGAGGAACAGGAAAAGCCGATATCCCACATATACAGTGAACCACTTGACTAAGTATCCTGCTGACCTCTACGTCAAGCAAATCAAATTCTTTTACTCTGAATGTTACCGTTTTAAATTAGAAAATTGAATATATTTAATTTGTTTTCTTTAGCCTTTGGATTAAATCCATTTGACAACGGAATCATCAATGCCTAGAATATTTTTATGTTTGGATGAGTAAACAAGTTTTGTTTAAAAACAAAGGAAGAGTGCATGTTCGTTTATCATATCATTTCACCAGAATCGTCTTTGTTGTACTATCCACGCCACCTATTTGCTGTCAATGGGTGCGTTTATCTGCAGTGATCCAAACTGTGAAGCATTCTACCTTTAACTAATTGTCTGCTTATTTGTTTCCTTGACACACATTCAATTCTTCTTCCCCCACTTTTAAATCAACTCTATCTGCCCATTTATTTCTTTCTATGTATATTTATTCTTCTTGGACATGTGTGAATGAATTTGTTCATTGTATTAGCAGCAATAAGTAACTATTTTTTGATGTGAAGGTTCAAGTTTATTGAAAGAAAGCGAAGGTCAAAGAGGCAGCTCACCAACCAGAACAATCGGTACTTTCTTTTACTAGCATGTGCATGAACAATTCTATATTGTGGATGGCTTCACAGGGTAGCATTTTGTGACAATTTTTAGGTGGGAGAAAATGCAAATACCGGAAGGGGGCAAGCCAACAGCGGAGGATGAGAAGGCAAAGACAAAGAGGAGCTGGGAAGAGATGGGGAATGACCTGTCAAAACCTATTATCGTTCTTGCTCTCCCTGCAACTTCAGGTGTGTGCATACGCCATTTGCATTTTTGTCCGGGTCTATGTTTAGTTATCTTCTTGTGGGTTCATAACAAGAACAAAAGCCTAATTATGCAGGAAGAAGTGATCAAAATCGTAATAGAGGTAGGCCAAGGAAAGCTTAAGATCACTCAGTTGCAGGAAAATATCAATTCACATTGCTATGGTGTTTTAAATGAAGATTTTAAGTGTGCTTTTTAGAATTTGTTATATTTACTAAAAACCTTGGAATCTATGAATATCTTGGACACTAGCATAATTTTATTTGTCATTAATGCTTCTCATTCGTTGGTAACTGTTAGAGACCTATATAGTTGTATCGCTATAGTATCTCAACACTTGCACATAGTCTAATGACTCCCCACCCAACCCACCCAAGGTAGATATTGTCCATTTTGGATGTCCAATACTTGTCAATCCAGAATGAGGTAACATCAGAGAGGAACAGATTGGTATATCAACCAATCAGTAAATTTTTTGGATCACTCACACTAACCCACATACCTTCATTATGTGACATTCCTTGACACTATTATTCACTCCAATAACATTGAGGGTTGATGGTTTATCACCATGGCAAAACACAGAAACCCACCTGGTTGAAGAAGAAAAAGAAGGTTGCACACTAAAACTAAGATTTAAATCATTAGCAGAAAGAAAAGAGAATTATCCTGAAAAGATAGATAGACTGATGATTCCATGGAAAATTAGGCTTAAGCATCATTTATAACAATAGTCAGAACAAACTAGTCCTAAGATTAACAAATGGTTTGGTGGTTTTTAATAGGGCGAATTGCACAAACTCCCAAAGTTTGCTATGATTGCAGGTGGATGCAACTTTCGGTGTCAATGCATAAATACCATGCCATTAGTGGTCAACAACTTTTGGTGTTTGAATGGAAGGAACTTCACTTTGCCTTTAATGACTGCTGATCTTGTGGCCGTATCTCCCTTCTCCAACCACTCAGGTTATTCACTGCAATATCTATTTCGGTGCTCTTTATTTTTTCCCCCATTAACATAGTCACCGCAATTATATTTTGGATTTGATAATGTTAGATTTTATTGCAATCTTCCAAATAGCAATAAGCATTTGATCTTATAAACGTAAAACTTGTGACTTTTTTAATGTGCACTCTGCTTTTAGAGCTATGAAACAAAAAGAATGATGTTTGTCGAAAAGAAAACATCCAAGTAAGAGGAAAAATAAAAGAGAGAAGAAGATACCAATTGTGTTCTATTTTTCTTTATATAGAAGGATAATTTTGTCCAAAATTTGAAATAGGTGCTAAATAAACTCAAACTATTGATATGTTGACAATATCAAACTCTTTAACTTAAGAGTGCTACTTACAAAATTTAATCGAAGGAAAAGTGGGTGATGACCCTTTGTATTGCTCTTCAATGCCTTCATGTTAACCATTTCGGTGCAACAATATGGGGGTTAATTGTCAATAACTTAATGAGTTAACTTTATTTGTTTTGGATTATAACTCGAGTAGGTAATTTGTAATTAAGTTTACTCTAAATAATGTAGGAGAGAATGTCAAAAAAGGGCAACAAACGGCCAAATTAAAAGGACTGAAAATAATCAAATAAATAAAAGGCTGGAAGACAATTTTACTAAAAAAATATTAATCTTCTATTATGTTTTAATACTTATTTTGATTCCTACAATTGGAAACAGTGATTTATTTTTCGGATCGTAATATTTTTTATTCTAAATTTCTAATTTCTTATAAATAATTAAACTTTTAATATGAATCTAATGGATATTATACCTTTTTATCATTGCGTTATCATAACTAGATATTCGAGTCATACAACTAATGTTTGATCTTGACTGATCTAGATAGATTTCTAATATATTCAGTGTTAGTTTTTTTTCAAAAAATACACATATATTATGAGATATGTAATTACAAAACAAATTAAACACTCTATATTATGGCCCTAGTACAGACTACATTTATTGTATAATACAATTATGAACTTTCCTAACCTCTATATTTAGTACCATAATTTTTTTCCCCACAAGATTCTATGGTATGTCATTGTTCGGATTTTATTCTATATTAAGGGATTGTAATAATTATTGTTAAAAAAAGGGGTTGTAATAAAAGTACTTAGAAATTGATTTACTAAAAGTGGGGTCCATATCCCTTTTCAATACCTCCCTATTTAATACTCCGTGATTTTATACTAAAACTAGTAGGAAATGTTAAATGCCTGAGTCAAAGACGCGTCAAGCAATTCAAATACACCTTGGCTAATTTAATTAAAATGTAGACTTTGTATAGAGTATAGATAAGAAAATCCAACTGGTCTTTAGACCTGAAGAAATTCGTATAATTGTTTTTCCATCTTGAAAATCTGCAGGAATGAAAATCAGAGGAGGATGTTCGTCTTCAAAAACAATTGAACAAGAAGAATCTGACATACGAATATTGTCAATAACTCTTAGGGTGCCTTATGAAGAGTTTAAATATAAAGAAAAGCTAGAAATTGCAGACGAGTTTAAGGATTTGGTCATCCAACTAAATAATTATGAGGATCTCTCAAGCAACAATCAATCTCGAACCGCGGTAAAATTTCATCCCCTTTTCCTCCTCTTAACCTTCTAGTAACATTTGTTTAATTAATGTTATTTGTTTTTCATTCTTCTTGGTCAAATCATGATCAGATCAAATATTTATATATATATTGGATTGTTATCGTAGATCTGATCAAATCATTACAATCTTTGAGGATCTATGTCATCCAACAATTGTTTTTGTATAGGCAAGTGATAATGAGAATGGAGAAGACCTGGCAAACACAGAAACAAGCAGTGCTGCATCAAGTAGCCAAATGTAATTTTTCAATTATTATTAGTCATTTCAAAAAATTTGAAATACTATTGGACATGTATCTAAGTAGAAATTTTCATATTGGTTTGATTATATTTATAGGGACCAAGGTTTCTCCAATTTAGCACTAACCCCTACACCGGGTGAAACTCCAGCATCTTCTTCTCATCAAGGTATATTTTATGCTGTTGGTGCTAAATTAAATCTAATTTAAATATCTAATCAAAACACTAAATTTGAAAGTTCGTTACTTCGCATTACTTACTAATAACTATCAACAGCTAATCATATCATATAAGAAAATTTTTAAGCACATAATGTTCATGTTGGACACACGTCTGTATCTTTTGATGATAATTAATTTTGTCATTCAATTTCAACACAAATTTGGAATATGTTATAATAATGCCATTGAATTGCTAATTAGTTAATAGAATGATGGAGGTGGTGTGTGCTTGCACAAAGATTGCAAGCAATTGTTATACATAACACGTACAATTTACGAGTATATTTCTTGTGTTGACATTGAGTTATCTTTGTAGATGCTTTCATTTGCAAAAATTCTAGGGAATGTAGTAATATTTGTTTGTGAACATTATTTGTAAATCTATTATGCAGCCAGTGTAGAGGTTGTTGACGAGAATGAAGAAACCATGTCAAACAAAAGTTCCAAATCGAGTCAAGAAACCAATTGACAGAATGTTAAGGAGAGAAATAATAATTCAAAAGGAAGTACATGAATTATGAAGGTCAACACACAGTCAATCTCAACAGCTAAATGAGTGAGTTGATTATGTATTGGGTTAAATATATAGACTTGAAACAGTTGTATGTAATAATTAGATACTATCAGTTATATGTTGTGGATTATATTTAAAAAGTTGCTCATGTGTATTTCTAATGCTTGTTATCATCTATTATAGTGTTGGCCTTTTTTATTTTTTATTTTTTATTTTTATTTTTTTTGTTTTTTTGAGTTAATACAGAATAAGTTAGAAATATGTCATATTTGTAAAATATATATGGAGAGATTTGCATTCCCCCACTACAATGAATGAAAAGGTGTAGACATATAAGAGGACACTCTTTTCGTACTAAGGCCTCCACGTAGTGATGGTCATCTTTGATAGTTTTTAAGATAAAAAGTGAATTGTTTTTCTCATTCATACGTTGCATATATAATGGCATGGTTACAACTTTTTGGAGGGTGATACCTACTCCAACTACTACATCATTGTTTACTCAAAACATTTTTTACAAAAGTAAGGATCACCATACACTTTTCACTAACCTTCCCTAAATTAAGCAAAATGTCAGCAACATCATTTCAACAAAAGAGTCTCTAGAAAAATCTCACTTAACTAACACTCCTCCTTGAGATTTTTCTTGAAGACTTCCAGCTTAGTTCTCAGAACTTCAAACCTTCCCTTAGGTAGAGCCTTGGTCATTATATCCGCAATTTGTTCATCTGAGCTGCAATAAGCAAGTGTAATTTCACAAACCTTTTCTGCTTGCCTGATAGCATGATATTTCACATTTATGTGCTTGGTACGCCCATGTTGCACTGGATTTTTGGCCATTGAAATTGCAGACTTGTTGTCTACCATAATTGTAGTAGGTTCAGATTGCTTTTGCCCCAAATCATTTAAAATCTTCCTCAGCCATATAGCCTGATTTGTTGCAGCAGCTGCAGATATATACTTTGTCTCTGCAGAAGACTGTGCCACCACTTCTTGTTTCCTTGAATTCCACGAAAACATGCCTGAATCAAGTGTAAAAACGTATCCAGAAGTGCTCTTCAGGTCATCAACACTTCCAGCCCAGTCACTATCTGAATAACTCATCAAATTCCCTTGCTCTTGCCTTTTAAACCAAATGCCATAGTCTGATGTTCCCTTGATGTATCTCAGTGTTCTTTTTGTAACACTAAGATGATTTTGACTTGGATTATGCATAAACCTGGACAACAAGCTTGCTGTGAACATAAGATCAGGTCGTGTTGCTGTCAAAAACAACAAACTCCCTATCAAACTCCTGTAAACTGCAGGATCAGCCTTGTCTCCCCCTTCATTTTTTGAAATCTTTTCATTGTGAACTAATGGCGTTGACACAGGTTTACACCTCTCCATCTTGAATTTCTTTAGGACATCCAGTGCATATTTCCTCTGAGAAATGAAAATTCCACTATTTGATTGATGGATCTCCATTCCCAAAAAATAGTTCATCTCACCCAAATCAGACATATCAAATCTGCTCTCCATTTCTTGCTTGAATTGACTCACCATAGCTTCATTACTTCCTGTCACCAACATATCATCAATATATAGTGAAACCACAAGCACATCACCACTTTCAATTTTCTTCACATATAATGTGGCCTCATTCTCACTTTTATTGAAGCCACAATGGATGAGATGTTCATCAATCTTGCTATACCAGGCTCTAGGGGCATGTTTTAACCCATATAACGCCTTGTGCAGTTTGTAAACTTTACTTTCCATCCCTGCAACTTGAAAGCCTTCAGGTTGATCAATAAAAATCTCTTCATGCAGCATTCCATTCAGAAATGCAGACTTGACATCTAAATAATACATCTTCCATCTTGAGTGAGCTGCCCAGGCAATGAGAAGTCTTATTGTATCATGTCTTGCAACAGGAGCAAATGTATCTCCATAATCCACACCAGCAACTTGTGCATATCCCTTCACCACCAACCTAGCTTTATATTTATGGACTGAACCATCTGGATTAAGTTTAGTTCTATAGACCCATTTAACCCCAATGACATTTCTGTTTTTGGGTCTGTCAACCAGCTCCCAAGTGCCATTTTTTTCAATCATACCAATCTCCTCCTTCATGGCTTGAATCCAAACCTGATGTTTTGATGCGTCTTGATAACTATTAGGCTCTGAGATTACAAAATTACAGCCTTCATAAATCTCAGAGAGATCCCTTGTTTTCAGAACAGGTGAATCAAGTGAGGATTCCCCATCTGAATTTTCATCTTCCTTTTGACTTGGAGAGCTGGATGATTGAGTTACATTTGAAGGCCATGAGTGCAGCTCCTGAGAACTAGTATTTTCTTGTTCAATCTTCTCCTTATCCCAATTCCAATGAGCATGTTCATCCATAATTACATCTCTACTAATAGAAATGTTTTTTGTATGCAGATTGTAGATTCGATAGCCTTTCGCTTGTGATGAATAGCCAATAAAGATTCCCAACTCACTTTTCTGATCCAATTTGCTCCTTTTTACTGAAGGGACATGAGAGTAGCAAATTGAACCAAAAATCTTCAAGTGCTTGGTAGAAGGCTTTACTCCATTCCATGCCTCAATTGGAGTTTTTCCATCAACAGCTTTTGTTGGCAACCTGTTTAAGAGATAAACCGCTGTGTATACAACTTCAGCCCAAAAACTCTGTGGCAACTTCTTTTCCAGCAGCAAACACCTAGCCATTTCAACCACTGTCCTGTTCTTCCTTTCAGAAACCCCATTCTGTTCTGGTGAGTAGCTTACAGTCAACTTATGATCAATTCCAATATCTTCACAATACTTATTGAATTCATTTGAAGTGTATTCTTTACCATTATCAGACCTTAAAGCCTTTAGCTTACATCCACTTTGTCTTTCAGCTAAAGCTCTAAATTTTTTAAACACCATGAACACTTATGACTTGCTACTCAAAAAATATACCCAAGTCATCCTTGTAAAATCATCAATAAAGAGTAAAAAATATTTATTTTGGCTCAATGATGGTATTTGCATAGATCCACATACATCCGTATGGACTAATTCAAGTTTCTCTTTAGCTCTCCATGTAGCACCTGTAGGAAATGCTTGCCTATGTGCCTTTCCCATTTGACAAGATCCACACACTTTTTTTGAGTATGAGATATATGGTAAATCATTTTTTAGACCATTCTCATGCATAATCTTTAAGGTTGCATAGTTAAAATGCTTATATCTTTTGTGCCATAACCATGAATCTTCCTCACTAACATAATTAACACTATCAATAGCTAATTTCCAGTCTACAGGAAAGCTTTTATCAACCATTTCTACTTTGATAATCAAGCTGTCATCAGAATCAAACACACAACAATACTTGCCCTTAAATGACAAAAAATAACCTTTGGAGAGCATTTGAGCCACACTTAACAAGTTATGAGCTAAACAAGGAATATAGAGTACATCATGTATAAACTTTGTACCTTGTTTAGTTTGTACAGCAACTAACATTTTTCCCTGAGCTTCAATTGTTTCACCATTTCCCAATCTGACTTTTGTCCTGATAGACTTGTCAAGGGTGCTAAACAAAAGCTCATTGTTTGACATGTGGCACGTGCATCCACTATCTATGAACCAAGTAGTTCTGTCAGTAGTTGGTGCACCATGAGAAACCATAAACAAGCTGTCTTCCTTCTTCTGTGATTCTTCAGTGAAGTTAGCGTGTTGAACAGGTTGTTGCTGTGATTGGTTCTGTTTTGCCCTGCAATTCTTCTCAATATGGCTTAACTTTCTGCAGAACCTACACTGAGTAGGAGGTTTCTCTTTGTACCAACAGTCATTCTCTTGGTGATTTGTTCTTTGACAAATGCTATAAGGTGGCAACTTGCCTTTCTTTGTCTGATCCTTCCCATACATTTTGTGCTTTCCCTTTTGTTGCTTTATCCCCTTCACCTTTCTTGTTTTCTTTACCAAATTGCTTGGCTTTGTGTTTAGCTTGAAATGCACCTTCTGTCACTTCTTCATCTTTGATACTTGATCTTTGTTCTTGGGCTTGCAGTTTGCTGATTAACTCTGCCACTGACAGTGTTTTCAAGTCATAAGATTCTTCAATCGCAGAGATCTTGGACTCAAACCTTGCAGGTAAGCTTATCATAATCTTCTCTACTACTTTAGAATCTGGAAATGGTTTACCAAACAGCCTTATTTTGTTCATAAGGTCCAAGAGCTTAGATGAATAATCTTTCACCGTTTCAGCTTCCTTCATCTTTAACATCTCAAATTCTCTTTTGAGAGTTAAGAGTTTAATAGTCTTCACTCTATCACTTCCTTCAAACTCCTCTTTTAGCTTCTCACATGCTTCCTTAGTTGTCTCACAGACCATTATCCTGGTGAAAATCACCTCTGAAAGTACTGAATGAAGACAGGTAAGTGCTCTTGGTTTCTTAGCCTTCTGTTCTTCATGAGCCTTGATTTGTGCTATAGTTGGATCTGGTCCGAGAGGAGGAGGATCAGCACCAACTTCTATTGCTTCCCATAAATTTAGAGCCTTGAGATAAGTCTTCATCTTGATAACCCATATGTGATAATTTTCCCCTGTGAACATAGGAGGACCTGTACTCAGGAAGTTGTTTGAATCCATTTCACTCTTTCTCACAGTGTTTGATTACTCTCCTTACAAACACTCAAGAAAGCTTTTCCTTACCCTCACAGATCCCTCAAGAAAAAAGCTCTGATACCATTTGATAGTTTTTTAGATAAAAAGTGAATTGTTTTTCTCATTCATACGTTGCATATATAATGGCATGGTTACAACTTTTTGGAGGGTCATACCTACTCCAACTACTACATCATTGTTTACACAAAATATTTTTTACAAAAGTAAGGATCACCATACCCTTTTCACTAACCTTCCCTAAATTAAGCAAAATGTCAGCAACATCATTTCAACAAAAGAGTCTCTAGAAAAATCTCACTTAACTAACAATCTTCAACCCAGACTTGAATCATCAGCTAACTTTATGAAAAATTTAGCAAGAAAATGTGCTACCATATTGGCAGCTCTAGGCACTAAACAAACTGATCAGAAACCTTCCCAGAATCAAATTCTGCTTTAGGCCTCATTAGCTTTCTCGAACTCTTGTAGAAACAAACAATCCAATCAATTACGTCATTTGTGTTTAGCAAAACTTTAGAGTGCAGGCCTTATTGCGATGGTGTACCAAATTCGTCAACCATTGGACAGAGTTGCTCAAATTCATGCACCTGAAGTTGGCTCTTGCAAGCCTTCAGGAAATTTTGGAAACTGGTCGAACGAGGAAATTTCCTCTCCCACATAACCAACGCAAATACACCATTACTTATTTCTATCAATGCTGCTGCACAATTGCCCTTGAAATTGATGCCTGCAAACTATCCATCCTGGAAAGTACATGCAATTTGGTTATCCTTTAGTTGGCTAGGATTTACTTGACTTTAACAATCTTCTCCTGATCCAGCACACATTTTTTGCCACTAATCGCATCTGCGACAACTTCTCATGAAGCATGGACCAAACTCACCGAACTCTATGCGAATTGTTCTTGCTCCAGAATCATGTACCATGGATCGACTCAACCTGATGTGATGTCTCGAGGAACGTAATCTGTAGCGGACTATCTCTAAACCATAAAAGGCATAATGGATGGACTCCCACTAATAGATACACCTTTTAGGTGATGATGATCTCAGAATTCATGTTCTCAATGGCATTGGTCCCGATTTCAAAGAAATAGCTGCTGCAATTCCTGCTCCAGATAGCCTTGTTACTTGCGAAGAACTTCATGACAAACTCAGTGAACATGAAGCTTTTCTCAGACCTCAAGAGATTCAGTCTAACTCCCCTCGAATGACTCAAACAACACTCGCACTTCTGGACATCATCAAGGAATCAAATTCAAATATTGAAGCAATCATCATCAGAATGGACAAAATCACAGCCATCATAAGAATGATCACCATTTCAACAATCAATCTGGACAAAATACGACTTACCAATTTTGTGATAAGTGCGGCCACAATGCTTTTGAGCCTAGAAATTAATGCAATAGGAGCCTATGGCGCATCACACTGCAACAAGCCCCTCCAATTCAAACTAATTGGTAGATTCGGCAGCTTCTCAAAATTTGACTACAGATTTAAGCAACTTATCACATCACCAACATTATGAAGTGCCAGATCACATAATCATTGGTGATGGTTCAGGAGTCAGGACTTACAGTCACTCATACTGGTTCTTCTAAACTTCCTACTTCTTCCAATTGCTTTACTTGATTTAATGTGTTGTCCGTTGTAGCTATGAAACAAAATATGAAACACAAGCCTCTAAATCTGCACTTATGGGTCTAAAAACCTCTCTTGCTAATTGGCGCAACTATCTTGGGCATCCATCCTCTACTATTCTTAGTAATCTAGTTAGAAACAAATTTCTCTCTGTCATCTAATGAGTCTTCAAATCAAATTTTATGTGACTCTTGCCCGTGTAATACAAGCCATAAATCACCATTTGGGGTGTTTAGACTACACAGCAGTGGCCTTTTGGATTTAACCTTGTTAGACCTTTGAGATATTTTCTGGATACTCTAGAAAGAAAAATGTATGTTGTGTGTGCTGTTTTAAAGTTTGGTTAGTCTAAGATTAGGTAGCAAAGGAGTGATGATCCTTGCTTTAAGGAGATATGTTTTGATGGAGTAAAAAACAAAAACATTTTGTGTAAGGTTCTGCACATACTTTGTACCTGTTACTTGTGTCCATTGCTTGTAATATAAAGCTGTAAATGAATGAAAATATGATGATCTTTGCTGCAATTGTTTTTCTCTATCCTCTGGCAATAGCTTGTTTTTGCTACATGGTATTGGAGATCATTGATCTTTACAGGCTGTGAGTGCAAGAGCAAACCAACTAGACTCACCTTCCTTATAAACCCGATACTCCAGAAAATTAGCTCCTAGCTTCAAGTAGTTTTTACACTCCTTCACGTTCGGTTTTTATAGGTGAAAACTATTCAATCTGGGCAATGAAAATGAAGACTTATTTTAGAGCATTTGACTTGTGGGATGTAGTTGAAATAGAGAGAGATCCACCTCTTTTGAGAGCAAACCCAATAATTGGTCAAATGAAGCAACATAGTGAAGAATGCGCTAAAAGATATGAAGTTTATCTATTATTCACACTGTATCAAATGTGATTTTCACAAGAATAATGGTTTGCAAAACAACAAAAGAGGGATGGGAGAAGTTTAAGGATGAGTTTCAAGGCAATGATAGAACTAGTTAGATAAATTCACCAAATCTTATAAAAATTATTTTGTGGAGATTTGTGAATAGGTGATCGGCTTCAATTTGATGCTATAAACTTTTATTACAGCATATTACTGTAAAAGATTCTGGATTTTGAGCAACAATATATCATTTGTTTTATTAAAATAGATGATGTCACTTTAAGTTTATTTACTGCCTCATATTTAACATAAAAGTCATTCATTATAATTTTTTATTGTCAATAAGTTTGTAATTAACATTTGGATTTCTTAAATTTTGATTTTACTTTGATAGTTGCCTCTAGGAAGGGTTAACCATTGTCATAATTATTAAACTATTATTCATTTCCATATTTTAGATAAACTTTGATGTAAATCAAGGTAGCAATCATGAGAAACAACAAAGCAGTAGTTCCACTGATCCTTTGTTTTTAGGGATAAATCTAATTTCCCCTCCTGTAGTTTGATATAATAGTAAAAAAACCCTCTACTTTAAAAAAAATCGTTACAAACCCTTATAGTTTATAAAAATAATAAAAAAACCCTCTCTTGGTTATTAAAATGGTTAAAATATCTCTTACCATGAACCTGAACGTTAAGAATCAATGTTTGACCGTTAACTAGAAAGGGTAAAACTGTCAATTCAATACAAAATAGATTATATTTTTTAAAAATAATTAAAAATATAAAAATAAAAAATAAAAAAAAATAAATTTATCAATAATTTTCAAAAAAATTATGTCCACCGTCCATCAACATGATGGACGGTGGTCATAATTAAAAAAAATTAAAAAAAAAACAAAAAAAAAAAAACATAAGGGAGGAGTAGCTCTCTCCCTCTCCCTCTCTCTATCTTTTTCTCTCTCTCTGATCTCTGACGTCGATCTCTTTCCCTACTCCGCTCTTTGCCTGCCGTCATCCCCTCCGCTCTCGAGTCTCTTCTTCTTCTCTTCTTCTTTTTTTTCTTCTCCTCCTCCCCTTCTTCTCCTTCTCCTTCTCAAACCCCTATCATCTGGGTTCGAAAATCGAACCCAGACGTGAGCTTCTGGGTTCGACTTCTGAACCCAGAAGCTGAAGCTCGCATCTGGGTTCCAAATCGAACCCAGACGAGAGCTTCTGGGTTCGACTTCGAACCTAGAAACTCGCGTCTGGGTTCGAAATCTAACCCAGATGGTCGAACCCAGATGCGAACATATGGGTTCGAAATCGAACCCATATAAAAATCTGGGTTGGAGGTCGAACCCAGATGAAATTGGATCGATTTTGCTAGGTGTTTTTGTGTTTGTTTTGTTTTCAATGAGGTTTTCTATATATGCAGTATATTGCATGTTTGTTGTAATTGTGCTTGGTGTCTTGGTGATGATATTTGATGTCTATGGTGATTAAATATTGATGTTGATGTTGCTGTGTTTGTCTGTTTGATGTTGCTGGTGGAGATTAGTTCCAAGCAAACCTAATAAAATGAAAATCCAGATTCTAGCTATTGGGAACCTAAAAAATGGGTTTTCAGTCATCGAAAAATGAATCGAATTTTTTTTGTTCATTTTAAGTGTTTTTTTCATTTTTATTTTAGGTTTTTTGATAATTTGTTTTGTCTATCAATATGAGGGGTAAGATCGTTTTTTTTGTGTACTGTCAATGTCAGAGTATACTGTTTAGTAACAGAATTAATAGAAGGGGGAAAATGGGATTATGTCAAACTATAGGGGGGTTCATAGCGATTATATCAAACTACAGGGGGAAAGTTAGATTTATCCCTTGTTTTTAAGCCTATGTGATGCTCCATTTTGTTTGTTTTCTGATTGAAGTTAATAATGTTGTTGACTCCATTGCGTAAACGAAAACTCGGCTAGCATTATACCCTTCTGGGGCTATTTCTATTATACTTTTCTACATTAATTGATCTTTTGAAAAATAAAGGAATACTTTGACTATGGAACCGGAGAGGTACTCTAACGTAAATATTAATTGAAAGCTTTTAGTTATGAGATCACGTTTTGTGCGTGGGGTCCAGGTTCAAAACCGTGTTTTTATTTCTTGCATGCTCGAGCGGCTGCATTCACATGATCACATCCCCAATTGTCTACATTGTTAATGGGTCCTTTAAGTACGCGGAAAGAAGGTCAAACGCAGAAAAGTTCAACCAGCCTCATTCTGAATTTCAGTGGTCCTTACATATTGCCCTTTGAAGGGGCAAGAGTATGGAGGCTACAAAGTCAATATCCATTCAATTAATGGCAAATTGGACGACTTGCAAGTCCATTTCCTTAAAGGAAATTTCTAAGAAGCAACATTATGATTGATTCATTGGGGTTGACCAGTGTGATCTTATATAAATTCTTATATACAATAATCCTTGTTTTGTAAAGTACCGTTGGTCCAGATAGTCACAGCAATGGCTTCTGCTATATTTTATTTGATTTTCTTACAATGTTTGCTACCATACTTTGCCGTTGCTCAGACTAATGGAAGTGTACCTGTGGGAGCAACTCTCACAGCAGGCGATGAGGCCTCCAGATGGCTTTCTCCTTCCGGTGATTTTGCGTTTGGATTCCGGGAGCTTGAAGACAATACGGATCTTTTCTTGCTTTCAATATGGTATGACAAGATACCTGAAAAAACCATAGTTTGGTACGGATTTAATAGAGATGCTCCTACAGTTGCTCCAAGAGGGTCACAAGTAGAGCTAACTGCTGATAGAGGGCTGGTACTCAACGACTCTCAAGGCCAAGAAGTATGGAATTCTGATATTGGTCTAGGTCCAGTTGAACATGGTGTCATGAATGATACAGGCAAGTTTGCGCTTGTTGGTAGCAGTTCTGAAGAGTTATGGGACAGCTTTAGCCATCCTACAGATACCTTGCTGCCAACCCAAGAGATGGAAATTGGTGGGCTTGTTTTTTCCAGACTAACTGAGACCAACTTCTCACTAGGACGGTTCCAGCTTCGTTTACTTCAAGACGGTAATCTTGTCCTTAATTCTGTCAATTTGCCCACAAAGTTTACCTATGACGCCTACTACATTAGTGGAACATATGATGCTGGAAACTCATCAAACTCTGGTTATAGAGCAATCTTCAACCAATCAGGCTACATGTTTGTATTGAGAAGAAATGGCCTAAGTTCTGCCGTTGGAACTGTTAGGCCAGTCTCAACCGCAGACTATTACCAAAGAGTAACACTCAATTTTGATGGTGTTCTCACCCAATACTATTATCCAAAGACGTCCACTGGCAGTCGAAGCTGGACTATTCTCTGGTCCCAACCAGACAACATATGTGTTGGTATGAAAGGAGACAGGGGTAGTGGTGCATGTGGATTTAACAATATCTGCCGCTTGAATGAACAAAGGCCGGTGTGTAACTGCCCAAGAGGGTATTCTTTAATTGATAAGAATGATGTATATGGAAGCTGCAAACCAGATTCTGAACTGAGCTGCAATGAAGAAACAAAGAATTCCATTGAAGATCTATATGACTTTTTCGAGCTAAATGATGTCGATTGGCCTACTTCTGACTATGAGTTTTACGAGGATTATGATGAAGTGGAATGCAGAAATTCTTGCTTGCATGACTGTCTATGTGCTGTTGCCATTTCTAGAGAAGGCTGCTGGAAGAAGAAGCTACCACTCTCTAATGGAAGAGAAGACAGCTCGGGTAATGCAAAGGCTTTCATCAAATATAGGAAAGGTCATGTTCCTCCTTCAGTTTCTGATCGTGGCACAGACAACAAACAAAATCCAATGTTTGTCATAGGATCAGTGCTCTTAGGTAGCTCTCTGTTTGTAAACTTTATACTTGTTGCTGCATTTGGTTTTGGTTTTTACTTCATTTACAAAAAGAAATTTATAAGAGTTCAAGCAAGTGAAAGCACCATGGAAACAAATTTGCGTTGCTTTACTTACAAAGAGCTCGCAGAAGCTACTGACAACTTCAAGGAAGAGGTCGGAAGAGGGTCTTTTGGGGTTGTTTACAAAGGGGAGATTCAAATGAGTTCAACTCAATCCGTTGCAGTCAAGAAACTAGATAGAGTTTTCCAAGATGGAGAGGCGGAGTTTAAGAATGAAGTGATGGTCATTGGCCAGACTCATCATAAGAATCTGGTTCGTTTGATAGGATTCTGCCAAGAAGCACAGCATAGATTGTTAGTCTATGAGTTCATGAGTAATGGAACATTAGCGAAATTCCTGTTCAGTAATGTGAAGCCTAATTGGACTCAGAGAACACAGATTGCCTTTGGGATTGCAAGAGGACTTCTGTACCTGCACGAGGAGTGCAGTACTCAGATTGTCCATTGTGACATAAAGCCTCAGAATGTATTGCTTGATCAGAACTACAATGCTCGGATATCAGACTTCGGATTGGCAAAGCTTTTGATGATGAATCAGAGCCATACCAAGACTAATATCAGAGGAACGAAAGGGTATGTTGCACCCGAATGGTTCAGGAACACACCAGTCAATGCAAAGGTGGATGTGTATAGCTATGGTGTGTTGTTGCTTGAGATAATTTCTTGTAGGAGAAGTATTGATCTCGAAATGGAAGGAGAGAAGTCTGCCATCCTAACAGAGTGGGCATTTGATTGCTACAAGACTGGCAAATTGGATGTCTTGGTTGAAGGCGACATGGAAGCCATAAATGCAATAAGGGAGTTGGAGAAGTTAGTGATGGTTGCTGTTTGGTGCATTCAAGAGGATCCAACTCTTAGACCAACAATGAGGAAGGTGACACAGATGCTTGAAGGAGTTGTTGATGTTGCTGTTCCCCCAAATCCATCCCCATTTGGCAGCTCTATGTGTTGATATATCTTTGCATTGTACTTCATAGTGTACTTCAGACTGTGAACTGTAAGATCTTTATATTTATTATTCAATCAGTGTTCTTTAGTTTATTTTCAAATTACGTAAGGCAGATGTACACTTAAATACATATCAATGCAGTGGTCATTTTAAATTAAAGACCCTTATTTATGTTAACGCCCAAATATGATAGGATGTGTTAGATAGTCCCATATCGGTTGAAAAATGTGAATTTGTATTAGTTTATAAGGGGAGAATAAACCTCCACTTATGAGTTAATTTTTGTAGTGGAATTAGACTCTAAACTCTTTTTTAATACAACCCATTTTCTGACATGGTATCAAAGTCGACTCTTTTCAACGACAAGATGGACTCTGTTTAAGTTGCACGGATTCAAATATTGCCAAAGAAAAAATTTTGTGTTTGTTTATAAGGTGAAAGTAAACATTCATTCATGAGTTAGTTTTTGTGGTGGAATTAGGCCCAAAATACTTTTCTAACAAGATGAACAACGGTTTATTTTTGTGGTGGAGTTAGACCTAAAACACTTTTCTGACAAGATGAACAACAGTCTATATAGTAAAATTTGTATTTGTTTATAAAGTAAAAGTAAACATTAACTCATAAGTTAGTTTTTATGATGTAGTTAAACCTAAAACACTTTTCTGATAGAATGAACAACCATCTACTTTTATGAAAGAGTTAGGTCCAAGACATTTTTCTAACAAGATGAACAACAATCCACGTAGTAAAAATATCTTCTTCAAAATAAGTGTTGTCAAAGATCAAAAGACAACAAATTATAAAGGCACACAGAACAATCGATGTAGAAAAAAATCTTCCTCAAAATAGGTATTGTCAAAGATCAGAAGGCATCAAATTATATAGGCACATTCTATAATGTATTTGGGTATGAACATACTTGACAACTACAAATGAATGATTGTATTTTAAAATTATTGATTGTATTTATTATATTTGATTACGTATTTATGATATCTGATTACAACTAAAATGAGTCAGATCATTTAATTGTAATAAGATATAATAAATACGTAATTGGATATAATAATAGATAATAAATAATTTTATAATTTATTAAGTCATTTGAGTTATTAGATATATTCATACTCAAATGCATTAAAAGGGACGCCAATTATATATGTGAAGCATTAGCTTAAAAGCCAGAAACATGTTGGGCTTCTTGCTGAGAAGCATTCTTTACACCCACGTGGATGGACCTATGCCATGGGCTTCACGAAAACTCATTCTTTCATGGGCCTAAAACGCATTTACTTAAGAAAACATAAGAGTTGTATCTTTTTCGATTACCTATTAACTATATATATATATATATATATTTATTTATAGATATATATATATATATGTGTGTGTGTTATAGCCTTAGGATTTGTCACCATTTCACATCCCACCACATGGCTAGGCTAGGATTCAACTTTGAAGTCAGTGTTTCCAGACATAACTTTATCTACCATGTTATAATAGTTCTTAATCATTATTTACCCATGTGAAGATGCAACTCCAAAATATGCCGTGTGGGGCACAGAAGTACATATTTCAAGTGGAGAAGAAAGCTGTAAACATTGAAATTTTCACAAAGATACAAGGAAATTTTATTTTCTTGATTTTGAGAATCTTTTAGATTATTGGTTTATTGAGTAGTACCTAAATCATAATGGTTACTTTTAGAACATTTTCAACTCTATTAGTTATTATTGTTTTTAACCAAAAAGTTAATGATTTGATATTATACGGATAAAAATATGAGTTATGACATGACGTGTCAATACGAATTTGTAAAAATAAATGAGTGTGAGTTTGAGTTAAATAAATTCGAGTCGTAACTGTATTAACCCACTTAATTCGTTTATTAAACAAATCAAATTGAGTGTGTTTAAACGAATCGCGGTTAACATGATTAAATTAAGGGTAAAATTATAATATTAGTATATTATAGGGCTTAGTGTGTAATTATGCATTTATATACACATTTAACCAAACCCCACCCTTTTGAAATTCATTTTCATTTTTTGGCAACCACCCACAACACACACTCTCTCTCCCAGTCACCACCCCTTCTCCCTGACGATCGCCGGCCATTGCTTCTCCCTCACGGTTGTCGCTTCTTCCCTTCTCCCTCACGATCACCACCATAGTCGCTTCTCCCTCATGGTTGTCACCGCTTCTACCCTTCTCGCTCACAGTCACCCCTACGGTCGTCGCCCATTCTCCCTCGTAATGACCCCTTCTCCATGGCTCCACCACCATATCCACCATCTCCACCACTAGATCCATCACCTCTTTCATTTTCTTTTATGTTTTCTGTATTTTGATTTTATTATTGTTATTATTTAATTTTATTGGGTGTGCTTGATTGATTTGAAATTGTTATTTTGTGATGTAATCTGTATAAAAGTTTTATTGAGCTTGGTTAAAAGTATTTGAAACTTTGAGGTTTGGTTATGGTTGTGTTGGAATCACTATTGTTTATGTCTATTTAAACGAATTAAACAAGTTAAATGTGTTAAAGCGGGTTAAACGAATTAACAGATTGATGAGTTAATAGGTTTGGATATTTTATGATCCACGTAATAAACGAATTAATTGTATCGTGTTGTGTCATGTTGTTTCTAAACAAATTCATGTCAAATACAAAAATGCTAACCTTTTTATTAAACGAATTTGTGTCGAATTGGTTGAATCTATAAATGAATCGAATTGAATTCAGTTCAACTTAACACGCCAACCAGTTTTGCCATCCCATCATATTATTAGTTCCTTTAAAAAAGTTGAATGACAACAAATTTTAGAGAAACTCTCCTTTTTATTGTTTTAATGTTTAATTTGTGATAAAATAAATAATTTCTTATTTTCTTTAAAAAAAATGAACTTACATAAATTTTCACAATTATTTAATAAAATTTAGGAGAATTATTGGAGTGACTCACTCAAAAGTTACTAAATAGAATGATATTTTATTATTATTTTAACTAAAACTTAGCTAACATTTATAGAGTTCCCGATGCTCGTTATTATCTTTGTCAGGGGATCTGCATAATTTCGTGCATACAAAGATTCTTAACAAATTTATATTTATAAGACTAAATTTTATCAATTGCTTTTGAGATTTGCCTAAAATTATTCATTTGTCACAATCTCAGCCATCAACTTAAATTCTGCAAATTGCTTGGTGTCTTGTCATTTTCTATGACTCTTACCATTTTGATTCATTGAAACTGCTACTATAATCATTTCTCATTTTCTTTCCATTCACTATTAATCTTTATTCATGATCTTGTCTTTAAAGCTGCGTTGTGTATTACTATTGTCGGGAAGTAGCTCCTACAAATTATGGCACGATATTCTATTAAATACTTATTGCATTGAATGAACAATTGGTGCCTTCTTCTTCTATGATCTTTTTGGGTGAAAAGTCAGTCTATCATCTTGTTAATAGTCTTTGATCTTTTGAGTGGCTGCTATGATTTCCTTTTGATAATCTCTTGGCTTATAGGTTAATGGACAAACGGTTTCTGGCTTTTCCTTTTGTTGGTTCTGTGCTATATGATACTGCTGACGATAATTGATGTAGATTATTTTTAGCAATTAAATGACTAGGATTTAATTTCATTTGTGAGAAATGAATTTTGAAGGTATTAGTCCAACCCTAACTCCTAAGAACATGAGTAGTAGTTCCTTTGACATTTCATTTTAGCAGAATGAAAACCTTAGAGAGAGACTAAATTGTCCAAATTACATGTCATTTTTCTGCTTGTTTGCTTTTCTTATTGAAACAAAGTGTAGTAGACCATATATAAATATGAGATTATTGTTTATTGATCACGTATTTTCTTTCTTGATTCCTTGAGAGGTTTTTGTATCAGAAAATGATCTTCCAATCAAGAAAAGGAAAGGGGATTATCGATTGGTTACTGAGACAGAAAGTGTAGAAGTGCATGAAATCATAGGAGAAATGGTCCCAGAGAAGACAGTTGAGCCAAAAGAGAGGTGAAGAAGTGGGAGGAACAGGAAAAGCCGATATCCCACATATACAGTGAACCACTTGACTAAGTATCCTGCTGACCTCTACGTCAAGCAAATCAAATTCTTTTACTCTGAATGTTACCGTTTTAAATTAGAAAATTGAATATATTTAATTTGTTTTCTTTAGCCTTTGGATTAAATCCATTTGACAACGGAATCATCAATGCCTAGAATATTTTTATGTTTGGATAAGTAAACAAGTTTTGTTTAAAAACAAAGGAAGAGTGCATGTTCGTTTATCATATCATTTCACCGGAATCTTCTTTGTTGTACTATCCACGCCACCTATTTGCTGTCAATGAGTGCGTTCATCTGCAGTGAACCAAACTGTGAAGCATTCTACCTTCAACTAATTGTCTGCTTATTTGTTTCCTTGACACACGTTCAATTCTTCTTCCCCCACTTTTAAATCAACTCTATCTGCCCATTTATTTCTTTCTGTGTACATTTATTCTTCTTGGACATGCGTGAATGAATTTGTTCATTGTATTAGCAGCAATAAGTAACTATTTTTTTATGTGAAGGTTCAAGTTTATTGAAAGAAAGCGAAGGTCAAACAGGCAACTCACCAACCAGAACAATCGGTACTTTCTTTTACCAGCATGTGCATGAACAATTCTATATTGTGGATGGCTTCACAGGGTAGCATTTTGTGACAATTTTTAGGTGGGAGAAAATGCAAATACCAGAAGGGGGCAAGCCAACAAAGGCGGAGTATGAGAAGGCAAAGACAAAGAGGAGCTGGGAAGAGATGGGGAATGACCTGTCAAAACCTATTATCGTTCTTGCTCTCCCTGCAACTTCAGGTGTGTGCATACGCCGTGTGCATTTTTGTCCGGGTCTATGCTCAGTTATCTTCTTGTGGGTTCATAACAAGAACAAAGGCCTAATTATGCAGGAAGAAGTGATCAAAATCGTAATAGAGGTAGGCCAAGGAAAGCTTAAGATCACTCAGTTGCAGGAAAATATCAATTCACATTGCTATGGTGTTTTAAATGAAGATTTTAAGTGTGCTTTTTAGAATTTGTTATATTTACTAAAATCCTTGGAATCTATGAATATCTTGGACACTAGCATAATTTTATTTGTCATTAATGCTTCTCATTCGTTGGTAACTGTTAGAGACCTATATAGTTGTATCGCTATAGTATCTCAACACTTGCACATAGTCTAATGACTCCCCACCCAACCCACCCAAGGTAGATATTGTCCATTTTGGATGTCCAATACTTGTCAATCCAGAATGAGGTAACATCAGAGAGGAACAGATTGGTATATCAACCAATCATTAAATTTTTTGGATCACTCACACTAACCCACATACCTTCATTATGTGACATTCCTTGACACTATTATTCACTCCAATAACATTGAGGGTTGATGGTTTATCACCATGGCAAAACACAGAAACCCACCTGGTTGAAGAAGAAAAAGAAGGTTGCACACTAAAACTAAGATTTAAATCATTAGCAGAAAGAAAAGAGAATTATCCTGAAAAGATAGATAGACTGATGATTCCATGGAAAATTAGGCTTAAGCATCATTTATAACAATAGTCAGAACAAACTAGTCCTAAGATTAACAAATGGTTTGGTGGTTTTTAATAGGGCGAATTGCACAAACTCCCAAAGTTTGCTATGATTGCAGGTGGATGCAACTTTCGGTGTCAATGCATAAATACCATGCCATTAGTGGTCAACAACTTTTGGTGTTTGAATGGAAGGAACTTCACTTTGCCTTTAATGACTGCTGATCTTGTGGCCGTATCTCCCTTCTCCAACCACTCAGGTTATTCACTGCAATATCTATTTCGGTGCTCTTTATTTTTTCCCCCATTAACATAGTCACCGCAATTATATTTTGGATTTGATTATGTTAGATTTTATTGCAATCTTCCAAATAGTAATAAGCATTTGATCTTATAAACGTAAAACTTATGACGTTTTTAATGTGCACTCTGCTTTTAGAGCTATGAAACAAAAAGAATGATGTTTGTCGAAAAGAAAACGTCCTAGTAAGAGGAAAAATAAAAGAGAGAAGAAAGATACCAATTGTGTTCTATTTTTCTTTATATAGAAGGATAATTTTGTCCAAAATTTGAAATAGGTACTAAATAAACTCAAACTATTGAGATGTTGACAATATCAAACTCTTTAACTTAAGAGTGCTACTTAAAAAATTTAATCGAAGGAAAAGTGGGTGATGACCCTTTGTATATGCATATCTTATAATTGACATTGAAAGTTTTATATAATATTTTTTAATAAATGACTAGAAAAAATTATTGTATAATTGAAAAACAATCACCTTTTAATCACATGAAATATTAAAAATTTATTTTTAATGACAAACGATATTGTAATCGCTTTTAACTAAATATTGTTAACAATTATTGAAATACCCCTATTTTTACTGCCCATATTTCCCACCATTCCCCAATCATTGAACACAGAGAAAATCTCAATTGAGAGAGTAAGAGTTGTGATGAATTTGACTGACCACTATTCCTCATATTTTTGACTGAATGACTGTCCATTACAAAGCTAAAAGGTATCTGACTAATGTAGAGGGTCGATTTATAATATGCTGACGTAGAGTAAACTTCGGTGGCCAATTGTTCAAGAATCCAGAAATCTGTAACTTGCACAAGTTGAACAGATGGAGCGGGGTGATTTTGACATAGGGGTGGTGTTGGTCAAAAACATTGTGACACTCAAGTCAGAAACGAAAATTAGAAAGATAACAACAAACTGAATATATAAAATGAAATCGCAACAATATTGTCGCTCGACCTGAGATTTAAGGCTCGTTGATGGAAGTTGAGAGTTGATCGATTGTGATGCTAGCGTGAAGTGCGCAAGTCAACCATCTGCTTGAGAGAGGACTCGTGTCCTACTTGATATGGTGTGTAAGTTGTGATCTCTTAAAGACTTAGGAGCGAAAGTGCTTAAGTGTGAGTGTTTAGAGAAAATTTGGCAGAGTAATACTATAGAAGAATAGATCTTCCTCTCTTAGAAGTGCCTCTCCTTTTATAAATGGTCAAGGAGCTGTTGGAGAGTTAGAGTAATATCCGTTTAAGGAGTTATGGCCCTAGATTCCCACCTCTACAGTTGATGGAATGAACCTGCTCGACCGGTTTCTCATTAAAGGCATACATTATGAGTAGTTTAAAATCCAATCATTGAAGGCTGTCAACTCTTATTAATAAGGTTCACAAGTTAGGCCTTAGACGTTGTGTGGGTTGGATTGACTAACGAGCATCATCATCTGGGCTGCTATTGGGCTTTTCAGCTTACACATCCAATGGGCCCGTACCAAACTAGTCCTAAGATCAACAAATGGTTTGGGCATTTTTAATAGGACGAATTGCACAAACTCGAAGAGGTTTGCTATGATTGTAGTTGGATGCAACATTCTGTGTTTAATGCATAAAGCTGTTAGTGGTCAACAACTTTCGGTGTTCGAATGGAAGGAACTTTACTTTGCCTTTAATGGCTGCTGTTCTTGTGGCCTTATCTCCCTTCTCCAACAATCCAGGTTATTCACGGCTGTATTTGTTTTGGTGCTCTCTATATTTTCCCACATTAACATATTCACAACAATTGTATTTTGATTTGACAATGTTAGATTTTACTGCAATCTTCTAGACAGTAATAAACATTCGATCTTATAAACGTACATCTTATGACTTTTCTAATGTGCAATATGATTTTAGAGATATGAAACAGAAAGAATGATGTTTGTTAGAAATAGATACGTAGAAGTAACAGGAAAACTAAAAGAGAAGAGAAAGATGCTAATTACTTTTTTTTTTTTTTTTTTTTTTTTAATAAAGACAATTTTATCCAAAATTTGATATAATTACTATATAAACTTAAACTATTGATATGTTGACAACATAAAACTCTTTGATTTAAGAGTGCTACTTAAAAGGTGATGACCTTTCATATATACATATCTTAAAACTGATATTAAATATTTTTATATAGTATTGTTTAATAAATGACTATAAAAAGATATTGTATTATAAAAAAAAAATCACCTTTAACCACGTGAAACATTAAAAATTTATTTTTAACGACAAACGAAATTGTAATCATTTTTAATCAAATATCGTTGACGCTTTCCGAAATACCCCTATTTTTGTTCCCTATATTTCCCACCATTCTCCAATCTTTGAACACCAACCAATAGAGAGAAAAAATCTCGGTTGAGAGAGTAAGAGTTGTGACGAATTTGACCGACCACCATTCCCCATATTTCCGTCCGAATGACCGTCCATTAGGAAGCCAGAAGCTGACCGACTAACCGACCAATCAGCAGCCAGTGCGATGCCAGAGATCCTCCATTTGAGGAGCTGAGTCACAGATCACTTTTAATATTTTTGGAGCATTTTATTTAGAGATTGATGATTAATGCGACAGCCAGATGTGTTTCTACTGTATATTTTTGTCAAATAGCAACCATTATGAAGTTCGTTTCTAGGTTTGGATGGAAAGGGACAAAGGGCCGATTAGCATGGACTTTTGATTTCGTCAATTTGTTGTGTAATTAAGAAGATATATAGGTTAGCCATTGAAATCAAAATGCCATGTAACATGCATGTGAATGACATGTAACATGTATAATTTGAGTGAGAGATATTGTGAAACAACATAGAAACAATTGAAATTGTAGTGTAACATCAATATATATTGTGAAACACATATTTACATTATGGAGTAACATTCTAAAGTTGCCGTGTAACATAGCTGTAGCTTGCCATGTGACGTATTTATAGCTTGCCGTGTAACGTTACTGTGCAACATTCT
Source organism: Nephelium lappaceum (assembly GCA_021234005.1). NCBI lineage: Eukaryota > Viridiplantae > Streptophyta > Magnoliopsida > Sapindales > Sapindaceae > Nephelium > Nephelium lappaceum. The sequence goes on from CM038009.1 coordinate 9,226,753, forward strand.
TAAGATGTTACGCGAAGTGGAACATTATTGTGATGAAAATTACTTTCTTTTTATTTTTGTGCAGATGGCACAGAGACTCTTTGGTTTATGTTTTCTTAATTATTGGTTTTGCATAGATTACCAATGTGTTTCTAATATGGAATATAATCAGTTCATGTAAATTTCTTGATGACCATGGACTTTATTTCAACAAGAAGAATGCTTTGGTGTTAGAGTTTCTCAGTAGCATGCTAGACTGCTAGAGCTAGGTAATAATAATAATGCAAGTAAGGTATCTAATTTTGTATATATAATCTTTTATTTTTAACATTACTCTTAAACAATTTATGTAGCTGTCATAAAGGGTGTTTAACGAGATCATTCGAACAAGAAAATTAGAACCAAGTTCGAAACTAATCTTGATGGCTTAAAGGGTATATGCATAAATACCATTTATAGGTTAGACCTGTAATTTGCGTTGGTAAATTCATGACAACACATTCTTTACTTGTAATCTTATTTGCTTCTAATGTTCGTGACATCACACTACAACAAGCCCCTCCAATTCAAACTGGTTGGTAGATTCGACAGCCTCTCGACCTTTGACTGCAGATTTGAGCAGCTTATCACGTCACCAACATTACGAAGGACCAGATGACATAATCATTGGTGATGGTTCAGGACTTACAGTCACTCATATGGTTCTTCTAAACTTCCTACTTCTTCCAATTGCTTTTCATTATCTAATGTGTTGTCTGTTAATTTTAGCTATGAAACAAAATCTAATATCTGTTTCTCGGTTTTGCAAAACCAATCAAACATTCAAACTTCAATTGAATTTCTTCCCACTTATTTTGCTGTGAAGGATCTCACAATGGGAACGCACCTACCACGCGGGCTGAGCTGTGTTGCTCTTCAATGCCCTCATGTTAACCATTTCGGTGCAACAATATGGGGGTTAATTGTCAATAACTTAATAAGTTGACTTTATTTGTTTTGGATTATAACTGGAGTGGGTAATTTGTAATTAAGTTTACTCTAAATAATGTAGGCGAAAATGTCAAAAAAGGGCAACGAACGGCCAAATTATAAGGACCGACAATAGTAAAATAAATAAAAGGCTGGAAGACAATTTTTTAAAAAAATATTAATCTTCTATTATGTTTTAATACTTCTTTTGATTCCTACAACTGGAAACAGTGATTTATTTTTTGGATCGTAATATTTTTTATTCTAAATTTCTAATTTCTTATAGGTAATTAAACTCTTAATATAAATGTAATGGATATTGTACATTTTTGTCATTGCGTTATTACAACTAGATATTCGAGTCATACAAGTAAAGTTTGATCTTGACTGATTTAGATAGATTTCTAATACATTCAATATTAGTTTTTTTGTTAAAAAATACACATATATTGTGAGATATGTAATTACAAAACAAATTATGAACTTTCCTAACCTACATATTATGGCCCTAGTACAGACTACATTTATTGTATGTAATACAATTATGAACTTTCCTAACCTATATATTTATTACTATAATTTTTTTTTTCCCCACAAGATTCTTTGGTATGTCATTGTTCGGATTTTATTCTATATTAAGGGACTGTAATAATTATTGTTAAAAAAAAGGGGTTGCAATAAAAGTACTTAGAAATTGTTTTACTAAAAGTGGGGTCCATATTCCTTTTCAATACCTCCCTATTTAATACTCCGAGATTTTATACTAAAACTAGTAGGAAATGTTAAATGCCTGAGTCAAAGACGCGTCAAGCAATTCAAATACACCTTGGCTAATTTAATTAAAATGTAGACTTTGTATAGAGTATAGATAAGAAAATCCAACTGGTCTTTAGACCTGAAGAAATTCGTATGATTGTTTTTCCACCTTGAAAATCTGCGGGAATGAAAATCAGAGGAGGACGTTCGTCTTCAAAAACAATTGAACAAGAAGAATCTGACATACGAATATTGTCAATAACACTTAGGGTGCCTTATGAAGAGTTTAAATGTAAAGAGAAGCTAGAAATTGCAGACGAGTTTAAGGATTTGGTCATCCAACTAAATAATTATGAGGATCTCTCAAGCAACAATCAATCTCGAACCGTGGTAAAATTTCATCCCCTTTTACTCCTCTTAACCTTCTAGTAACATTTGTTTAATTAATGTTATTTTTTTTTCATTCTTCTTGGTCAAATCATGATCAGGTCATATATATATATATATATTGGATTGTTATCATAGATCTGATCAAATCATTACAATCTTTGAGGATCTATGTCATCCAACAATTGTTTTTGTACAGGCAAGTGATAATGAGAATGGAGAAGACCTGGCAAACACAGAAACAAGCAGTGCTGCGTCAAGTAGCCAAATGTAATTTTTCAATTATTATTAGTCATTTCAAAAAATTTGAAATACTATTGGACATGTATCTTAGTAGTAATTTTCACATTGGTTTGATTATATTTATAGGGACCAAGGTTTCTCCAATTTAGCACTCACTCCTACACCGGGTGAAACTCCAGCATCTTCTTCTCATCAAGGTATATTTTATGCTGTTGGTGCTAAATTAAATCTAATTTAAATATCTAATCAAAACACTAAATTTGAAAGTTTGTTACTTCGCGTTACTTACTAATAACTATCAACAGCTAATCATATCATATAAGAAAATTTTTAAGCGCATAATGTTCGTGTTGGACACACGTTTGTATCTTTTGATGATAATTAATTTTGTCATTCAATATCAACACAAATTTGGAATATGCTATAATAACGCCATTGAATTGCTAATTAGTTAATAGAATGATAGAGATGGTGTGTGCTTGCACAAAGATTGCAAGCTATTGTTAGACATAACATATACAATTTACGAGTAGATTTCTTGTGTTGACATTGAGTTATCCTTGTAGATGCTTTCATTTGCAAAAATTCTAGGGAATGTAGTAATATTTGTTTGTTAACATTATTTGTAAATCTATTATGCAGCCAGTGTAGAGGTTGTTGACGAGAATGAAGAAACCATGTCAAACAAAAGTTCCAAATCGAGTCAAGAAACCAATTGACAGAATGTTAAGGAGAGAAATAATAATTCAAAAGGAAGTACATGAATTATGAAGGTCAACACAGTCAATCTCAACAGCTAAATGAGTGAGTTGATTATGTATTGGGTTAAATATATAGACTTGAAACAGTTGTATGTAATAATTAGATACTATCAGTTATATGTTGTGGATTATATTTAAAAAGTTGCTCATGTGTATTTCTAATGCTTGTTATCATCTATTATAGTGTTGGCCTTTTTTTTATTTTTTATTTTTTTGTTTTTTCGAGTTAATACAGAACAAGTTAGAAATGTGTCACATTTGTAAAATATATATGGTGAGACTTACGTTCCCCCACTACAATGAATGAAAAGGTGTAGACATATAAGAGGACACTCTTTTCGGACTAAGGCCTCTACGTAGTGATGGTCATCTTCAACCCAGACTTGAATCATCAGCTAACTTTATGGAAAATTTAGCAAGAAAATGTGCTACCATATTGGCAGCTCTAGGCACTAAACAAACTGATCAGAAACCTTCCCAGAATCAAATTTTGCTTTAGGCCTCATTAGCTTCCTCGAACTCTTATAGAAACAAACAACCCAATCAATTACGTCATTTGTGTTTAGCAAAACTTTAGAGTGCAGGCCTTATTGCGATAGTGTACCAAATTCGCCAACCATTGGACAAAGTTGCTCAAATTCATGCACCTGAAGTTGGCTCTTGCAAGCCTTCACGAAATTTTGGAAACTGGTCGAACGAGGAAATTTCCTCTCCCACATAACCAACGCAAATATACCATAACTTATTTCTATCAATGCTGCTGCACAATTGCCCTTGAAATTGATGCCTGCGAACTATCCATCCTGGAAAGCACATGCAATTTGGTTCTCCCTTATTGGGGTAGGATTTACTCGACTTTAACAATCTTCTCCTGATCCAGCACACATTTTTTGCCTTCTTATCCAATCTGGTCATGCCACTAATTGCATCTGCGACAACTTCTCATGAAGCATGGACCAAACTCACCGAACTCTATGCGAATTGTTCTTGCTCCAGAATCATGTACCATGGAGCAACTCACCTGATGTGATGTCTCGAGGAACGTAATCTGTAGCGGACTATCTCTAAACCATAAAAGGCATAGTGGATGAACTCCCACTAATAGATAGACCTTTTAGGTGATGATGATCTCAGAATTCATGTTCTCAATGGCATTGGTCCCGATTTCAAAGAAATAACTGCTGCAATTCCTGCTCGAGATAGCCTTGTCACTTTCGAAGAACTTCATGACAAACTCAGTGAACATGAAGCTTTTCTCAGACCTCAAGAGATTCAGTCTGACTCCCCTTGTATGACTCACACAACACTCGCACTTCTGGACATCATCAAGGAATCAAATTCAAAAATTGAAGCAATCATCATCAGAATGGACAAAATCACAGCCATCATAACAATGATCACCATTTCAACAATCATTCTGGACAAAATACGACTTACCAATTTTGTGACAAGTGCGGCCACAATGCTTTTGAGCCTAGAAATAAATGCAACAGGAGCCTATGGCTCATCACACTACAACAAGCCCCTCCAATTCAAACTAATTGGTAGATTCGGCAGCTTCTCGACATTTGACTGCAGATTTGAGCAACTTATCACATCACCAACATTATGAAGTGCCAGATCACATAATCATTGGTGATGGTTCAGGAGTCAGGACTTACAGTCACTCATACTGGTTCTTCTAAACTTCCTACTTCTTCCAATTGCTTTACTTGATCTAATGTGTTGTCCGTTGTAGCTATGAAACAAAATATGAAACACAAGCCTCTAAATATGCACTTATGGGTCTAAAAACCTCTCTTGCTAATTGGCGCAACTGTCTTGGGCATCTATCCTCTACTATTCTTAGTAATCTAGTTAGAAACAAATTTCTCTCTGTCATCTAGTGAGTCTTCAAATCAAATTTTGTGTGACTCTTGCCCGTGTAATACAAGCCATAAATCACCATTTGGGGTGTCTAGACTACACAGTAGTGGCCTTTTGGATTTAACCTTGTTAGACCTTTGAGATATTTTCTGGATATTCTAGAAAGAAAAATGTATGTCGTGTGTGTTGTTTTTAAGTTTGGTTAGTCAAAGATTAGGTAGCAAAGGAATGATGATCCTTGCTTTAAGGAGATATGTTTTGATGGAGTAAAAAACAAAAAACATTTTGTGTAAAGTTCTGCCCATACTTTGTACTTGTTTCTTGTGTCCATTGTTTGTAATATAAAGTTGTAAATGAATGAAAATATGATGATCTTTGTTGCAATTTTTTTTTTCTCTATCCTCTGGCAATAGCTTGTTTTTGCTACATGGTATCGGAGATCATTGATCTTTAAAGGCTGTGAGTGTGAGAGCAAACCAGCTAGGCTCTCCTTCCTTATAAACCCAACACTCCAGAAAATTAGCTCCTAGCTTCAAGTAGTTTTTACACTCCTTCACCTTTGATTTTTATAGGTGAAAACTATTCAATCTGGGCAATGAAAATGAAGACTTATTTTAGAGCATTTGACTTGTGGGATGCAGAAAATGGAATTTTGAAACTAGTGAGCAGTTGATATATATTGTATTTCTCAAAAGGAAACATTTTTCTAATTGGAATATCCTTTGTGTTGCATTGGTATTTATAATCGGATTAGATATCATAAATTGCGAGAAATTGCAAATACTTATTTGATAATGAATTTGACTGTTATAATGACCAATGAGTAAGCAATCTATATGATATTTCTCAAACAAAAAAGTATTCCTCATTGGAAGAGAGTTTGTACTTCCTGTATAGTCTTATAATTAGTTTCGTCAATTGCATAGAGATCTTTCAAATAATTTTCTGAAAAAAAAGGATAATTAACTTTTATTTATCATAGATAATAGGTTATAACAAAATTTTGTACAGTATAATATTGTTATAAAATTGGAAATATATTATCTTTGAGAAAATATTCATAAGAAACTATCCTAAATGTCATTCAATAATTTGTACTTAACTAAAATTTCGGACTTCATACTTTTTTTTTTTTGTTCAATTATTTTTTTGATAGTTTTTAGTTAGTTGACTACTTACAATAGTAGAACAAACTGATACAGTACACGAGTGTTAGATTTCCTACTAGCATTAGATTTCCTATTTGCATTAAGTTTTCTAGTTTTTGTATTTCCCTTATTTATCATGAAGTTTGGTATTGGGTTTCCTAAGCATGTTATTTAAAGCTTATTTTTGCTTGTATTAAGTTCGTTATTATAATTTATTCACAAATAATTTTTTAAAAGCTTTGTGGTCTTGTTTACTCTTGTTGAGTTTTGATGTTTTGTTCTGAAACATCAACTCCACTACTACAAAATTGGTAAAGATTTTTCCTTCGATCTAATGGTTGAAGACAATTCAAGTGGAACACAATCCACTGACAATGAAAGGCAGATTGAAATAATCAATGAATGGTTTGGAAGCGTTGAGCAATTTCTCTGTAGGATCAAAGAAACAGTTCAAGACCTTCCGTAGATGGTTGCTGGGATGATTCTCGGAAGAAGATGCAACCTCGTAGAATAGCAACCAAATCTGCAAGAGGACTGAACAGTAGCCATTGGCATAGATTTTGACGACTACCCAAATGTCGACAACTGTAGGAGGCATGGCATGTGTGATCTGGTCGGTGGCGAACTCGATCTACGTGGAGAACTATTTCGTGAATCTCGAGCTATGGATTTGCACCTTAGGTTTCCACCACACATCGACCTGGGCCAACAGAATCGACACCGGCTCATGGACAGTGATGGCGAGCATCGCCAAACCTAGATTAGTGATGGAAAAGGCAGGAATGAGAGCTTCCACAACCCAGCAAGCACAAATATGCCCCATTTTCGTTAGTCCACTCAATTTCGGAATCCGAATCTACTAGTTGGCGATGTTCAATTCCATTGGTAGCTAGTAGGGTATTACCAACAGAAACCCCAACAATTCGATGACTCATCTGATGAAGAGGACAATATCAATATGGCCAATAATGCTTTTGGGTATGAACAAAATCAACAAGATTTCAAAATAAGAATGGATTGACCCACTTTTCACAGTCAACTCATTGAGAATTTTCTCAATCAGGTTCATCAAGTTGAAAAATTTTTCCATTGTTTGGAGATTTTAGAAGATTGCCAAGTTAATCGGTGGCGTACAAGTTGAAAGGAAGAGCCTTGGCATGGTGGGAACAACTATAATTTGATCAATAACGACAAAGAAAGCAACGTGTTCGTACATGGACAAAGTTGAAGCGCTTGCTTCAATAGCATTTTCTTTCTCTAGACTATAAACAATTTTTGTATCAATAGTATCAAAATTATTGATAGACGAAACAAGGAGTTTCAGATTACACTGATAAATTTTATCGGTTGAGTGTTCGATGTAATATGTCAGAAACAATGGATCAACAAGTGGTTTGCTACATTGGAGACTTGAAGTTGGCTATTCAGATAAATTAGCTCTCCAAAATGTTTAATATTTAACTGAAGTAGTGGATTTGACCATGAAGATTGAGAGTCAACTGAATTAGCCAATTACTTTGGAGTCCAATAATTTTTTGGAGATTCGTTCTATGTTGATGCAGTACATGACCGTTAGATTTCCTATTAGCATTAGATTTCCTTTCAGCATTAAGTTTCTTATTTTTTTATTTCCCTTATTTAGAATTGAGTTCTCTGTTGGGTTTCCTATTCCTATTACTTTAGGATTAGATTAACATGTTATTTAAAGCTTATTTTTGCTTGTATTAAATACCCTATTACAATTCATTCATAAATAATTTTTTAAAAGTCTGTGTTCTTTATTTACTCTTGTTGAGTTTTACTGTTTCATTTTGAAACATCAACTTCATTGCGCCAACAACTTAATAAATTAATTTAGATTCTTAATGTGTTAAAGAAAAAACAAAATCAAAATCAAAATAAAAAACAAGACAAACAAACAAACTACTTCTTGTCTTGGGTTTTGTGGTTTTGCTAGTAACTAAAAGTGGTGATATTTACACCTCTATATGTACACCTTATTATTTTTTTTTTTGTTTTTTAAATTTCAACAATTCTCATAAATTAAGTTATTAAAAATAATTAATATAATTATAAATATACCCCATGTATTATGATTGATACAAGTTTTTTTATTTTAAGCATATTTACAATATTTTAATCCTAATAGAGTCCAATGTTTGGATCATAGAATTAACTATTTATTAATTAAGAAATTTAATAGCAATTTATCAATTTATTATTATTTCTTTTTAATAAGTCCATATCAATGTTTAATCGCCTTTCATTGTCAAATTCTTCATAATGAGCCCATTATCTTTTACTTATCTGATCAGCACTTAAAAAGAGAGAGCGTATCAAGAGAATGACTATGAGAATTCTAGAATTTTGTTTTCGATCAACTCTTAATTGCTTCCATTGTAACACTATGTTCCTGTAAATCCACTTATCATAAAATTCATTTTTCTAAAATCTGATATTTGGGTTTGTTGTTAAAACTAAAAATAGATAAAATGCAGACTTAAAAGGATTTCATGAAAGCTAGAGGATCTCAAATTAAAGATCCAAGTTTTATGAAAGCTTGAAGTTGATTTTACATTCTTTTCATTCCATATTATGAGTCGTAGATTGCTTCTTATATTTTTGTTGTGTCATAAAATTTCAACTTCAAGAGAGGAGGCTGCTGCATCTACCCAAATTTGAAAGGGGAGTCTTTTATCATTCCTGGTTTTCATTATTAATTTTTATATAAATTTATAATTTAAGATATATAGCCAAAAAATAGATAAAGTATATTGGTATTAAGTGAGGTGTACTCACTAATTATATAATTTTAAAAATTTTTGGGGCAATTGGGTGTAGATATTGAAAAGGGTGTATATACAGATTTTTAGGGGTGTAAATATGGCCACTCTAACTAAATCAAATAAGCCCAACCTCTTTCAAATCCGTTAGTCTTCAGAACCCAGCCCAATATTCACTTTTAAATAATATTCAATTTCTAGAATTTGTAGTTTTTGCATATCATGATACCAGAATTTTTTTTTTGGTTTAGTATTACTTCAAAGATTAAGCGAACGTGTTAGCAATAGTAAGAAGTCATTTGAGTAACGACAAATTATGCCACCAAAAGGTCTGTATGACTGTTGAATGAGTCTGAATTACAATGGTCCCTATTATATTTTAATCCAATCGATGGCATTGGACAACTTAGATGTCCATTTCCTTTTTCAGGAAATATCTAAGAAGCAACATCATGATTGATTCGTTGGGGTTGACCAGGTTAATCTTCTGCGTGTACTGACTTGTAAATTATTAGATATAATAATCTTTGTTTTGTAAAGTACCATATGTCCAGTTAGTCACAGCAATGGCTTCTGTTATATTTTATTTGATTTTCTGACAATTTTTGCTACCATACTTTGCCATTGCTCAGACTAATGGAAGTGTACCAGCTGTGGAAGCAACTCTCATGCACAGCAGGCAGTGAGACCTCCAGATGGCTTTCTCGTTCCTGTGATTTTGCGTTTGATTTCAGGAGCCGGAGGATTGTAATTACAACTGTATTTATTCGAATTAGAATTATTAATCTCATAAAGCTAAAAATTTATATTATACATGTGGTGTTGTTTTTATGATAATTTGAATGTTTAGCAATCATTTTGTGGAGAAACGGAGTCTCCAATTATGATGGATTTTATTTGTGAACTTTGGATTTTTATAAGAACAGGTAAAATATAATTTTGAAAAAACTCCAGGAAGTTTTGTGAGAGTTGATTTCATTGAAAAAATGAGTTATAAGGAGGAGAATTCTTGCATTGTCTGCATTTCCTATTTAATTTTAATATTTTATTCACATATCTGGACTCGGAGCATGATAATTGTTGTTTTTTAATAAGTTAGAAACTATAATAAAATTTATTCCAATGAAATAAAAGTATTCTAAAAATGATTTAATAAAATAATCTAGATGTTTGAACAAGCTATATCAAATGAACAAATCAATGTGCTAAATATAGGGAATTTTTCAAGTGACAAATCAACAATCAACCCATCGAAGTTACTATATTATCCTTATTTAGAGTGCTGGATGATATATGTTTTCTTCTCCCACTAATTTCAAAGTTGGAATTTTCTTCTCCCATGCACCGAGCTGTAATTTCCAAATGTAGATTTTGGAGAAAACACTAAATTCAAACATGAAATTTCTAACTAAGTTGGATTTTCTTCGCCCACCAAGTTATGATTTTCACATGTAGAATTTGAAGAAAACACTAAATTCAAACATGAAATTTCTCTATTCTGGTCTCCCCATAAATTATTCAATTCAAACATGTAAAAAGACTACTTTTATATTGATTTGTCATTAAATTATAAAAAATCTAACAAATAAAAAATAGCAGAGAATCATGACTCCCTCAAAGCATGCGAAAAAAAAGTGTCAAACACAATCACATTCAACCAAATTCAATAGGTCATTTTAGAATTTGTAATTTTTATATATCATAACACTAGATTTTTTATTTTTTATTTTTTATTTTGTTGCTGTTGTTTAGTATTACTTCAAGGGTCAAGGGAAAGTGTTAGAAGTCTTTTGAGCAACGACAATAATGCCACCAAAAGGTCTATAGGGCTGTTGAATGATTCTGAATTTCAGTGGTCCTTACATATTGCCCCTTTGAAGGGGCAAGAGTATGGAGGCTACAAAGTCAATATCCATTCAATTAATGGCAAATTGGACGACTTGCAAGTCCATTTCCTTAAAGGAAATTTCTAAGAAGCAACATTATGATTGATTCATTGGGGTTGACCAGTGTGATCTTATATAAATTCTTATATACAATAATCCTTGTTTTGTAAAGTACCGTTGGTCCAGATAGTCACAGCAATGGCTTCTGCTATATTTTATTTGATTTTCTTACAATGTTTGCTACCATACTTTGCCGTTGCTCAGACTAATGGAAGTGTACCTGTGGGAGCAACTCTCACAGCAGGCGATGAGGCCTCCAGATGGCTTTCTCCTTCCGGTGATTTTGCGTTTGGATTCCGGGAGCTTGAAGACAATACGGATCTTTTCTTGCTTTCAATATGGTATGACAAGATACCTGAAAAAACCATAGTTTGGTACGGATTTAATAGAGATGCTCCTACAGTTGCTCCAAGAGGGTCACAAGTAGAGCTAACTGCTGATAGAGGGCTGGTACTCAACGACTCTCAAGGCCAAGAAGTATGGAATTCTGATATTGGTCTAGGTCCAGTTGAACATGGTGTCATGAATGATACAGGCAAGTTTGCGCTTGTTGGTAGCAGTTCTGAAGAGTTATGGGACAGCTTTAGCCATCCTACAGATACCTTGCTGCCAACCCAAGAGATGGAAATTGGTGGGCTTGTTTTTTCCAGACTAACCGAGACCAACTTCTCACTAGGACGGTTCCAGCTTCGTTTACTTCAAGACGGTAATCTTGTCCTTAATTCTGTCAATTTGCCCACAAAGTTTACCTATGACGCCTACTACGGTAGTGGAACATATGATTATGGAAATTCATCAAACTCTGGTTATAGAGCAATCTTCAACCAATCAGGCTACATGATTGTATTGAGAAGAAATGGCCAAAGTTCTGATGTTGGAACTGTTAGGCCAGTCTCAACCGCAGACTATTACCAAAGAGTAACACTCAATTTTGATGGTGTTCTCACCCAATACTATTATCCAAAGACGTCCACTGGCAGTCGAAGCTGGACTATTCTCTGGTCCCAACCAGACAACATATGTGTTCGTATACAAGGAAGCAGGGGTAGTGGTGCATGTGGATTTAACAATATCTGCAGCTTGAATGAACAAAGGTCGGTGTGTAACTGCCCAAGAGGGTATTCTTTAATTGATGAGAATGATGTATATGGAAGCTGCAAACCAGATTCTGAACTGAGCTGCAATGAAGAAAGAAAGAATTCCATTGAAGATCTATATGACTTTTTCGAGCTAAATGATGTCGATTGGCCTACTTCTGACTATGAGTTTTACCAGGGTTATGATGAAGTGGAATGCAGAAATTCTTGCTTGCATGACTGTCTATGTGCTGTTGCCATTTCTAGAGAAGGCTGCTGGAAGAAGAAGCTACCACTCTCTAATGGAAGAGAAGACAGCTCGCGTAATGCAAAGGCTTTCATCAAATATAGGAAAGGTCATGTTCCTCCTTCAGTTTCTGATCGTCCAAATTCAAACCCGCGTGGCACAGACAACAAACAAAATCCAATGTCTGTCACAGGATCAGTGCTCTTAGGTAGCTCTCTGTTTGTAAACTTTATATTTGTTGCTGCATTTGGTTTTGGTTTTTACTTCATTTACAAAAAGAAATTTATAAGAGTTCAAGCAAGTGAAAGCACCATGGAAACAAATTTGCGTTGCTTTACTTACAAAGAGCTCGCAGAAGCTACTGACAACTTCAAGGAAGAGGTCGGAAGAGGGTCTTTTGGGGTTGTTTACAAAGGGGAGATTCAAATGAGTTCAACTCAATCCGTTGCAGTCAAGAAACTAGATAGAGTTTTCCAAGATGGAGAGGCGGAGTTTAAGAATGAAGTGATGGTCATTGGCCAGACTCATCATAAGAATCTGGTTCGTTTGATAGGATTCTGCCAAGAAGCACAGCATAGATTGTTAGTCTATGAGTTCATGAGTAATGGAACATTAGCGAAATTCCTGTTCAGTAATGTGAAGCCTAATTGGACTCAGAGAACACGGATTGCCTTTGGGATTGCAAGAGGACTTCTGTACCTGCACGAGGAATGCAGTACTCAGATTGTCCATTGTGACATAAAGCCTCAGAATGTATTGCTTGATCAAGACTACAATGCTCGGATATCAGACTTCGGATTGGCAAAGCTTTTGATGATGAATCAGAGCCATACCAAGACTAATATCAGAGGAACGAAAGGGTATGTTGCACCCGAATGGTTCAGGAACACACCAGTCAATGCAAAGGTGGATGTGTATAGCTATGGTGTGTTGTTGCTTGAGATAATTTCTTGTAGGAGAAGTATTGATCTCGAAATGGAAGGAGAGAAGTCTGCCATCCTAACAGAGTGGGCATTTGATTGCTACAAGACTGGCAAATTGGATGTCTTGGTTGAAGGCGACATGGAAGCCATAAATGCAATAAGGGAGTTGGAGAAGTTAGTGATGGTTGCTATTTGGTGCATTCAAGAGGATCCAACTCTTAGACCAACAATGAGGAAGGTGACACAGATGCTTGAAGGAGTTGTTGATGTTGCTGTTCCCCCAAATCCATCCCCATTTGGCAGCTCTATGTGTTGATATATCTTTGCATTGTACTTCATAGTGTACTTCAGACTGTTAACTGTAAGATCTTTATATTTATTATTCAATCAGTGTTCTTTAGTTTATTTTCAAATTAAGTAAGGCAGTTGGACACTTAAATACATATCAATGCAGTGGCCATTTTAAATTAAAGACCCTTATTTATGTTAACGCCCAAATCTGATAGGATGTGTTAGATAGTCCCATATCGGTTGAAAAATGTGAATTTGTATTAGTTTATAAGGACAGAGTAAACCTCCACTTATGAGTTAACTTTTGTGGTGAAATTAGACTCTAAACTCTTTTTTAATACAAACCATTTTCTGACATGGTATCAAAGCCGACTCTTTTCAACGACAAGATGAACTCTGTCTAAGTTGCACGGATTCAAATACTGGCAAAGGAAAAATTTTGTATTTGTTTATAAGGTGAAAGTAAACATTCATTCATGAGTTAGTTTTTGTGGTGGAATTAGGCCCAGAATACTTTTCTAACAAGATGAACAACGGTCTATTTTGGTGGTGGAGTTAAACCTAAAACACTTTTCTAACAAGATGAACAACAATCTATATAGTAAAATTTTGTATTTGTTTATAAAGTAAAAGTAAACATTAACTCATAAGTTAATTTTTATGATGTAGTTAGACCTAAAACACTTTTCTGATAGAATGAACAACAGTCTACTTTTATGGTAGAGTTAGGTTCAAGACATTTTTCTGACAAGATGAACAACAATCCACATAGTAAAAATATCTTCTTCAAAATAAGTGTTGTCAAAGATCAAAAGACAACAAATTATAAAGGCACACAGAACAGTCGATGTAGTAAAAACATCTTCCTCAAAATAGGTATTGTCAAAGATCAGAAGACATCAAATTATATAGGCACATTCTATAATGTATTTGAGTATGAATATACTTGACAACTATAAATGAATGATTGTATTTTAAAATTATTGATTGTATTTATTATATTTGATTACGTATTTATGATATCTAATTACAACTAAAGTGAGTCAGATCATTTAGTTGTAATCAGATATAATAAATACGTAATTAGATATAATAAAAGATAATAAATAATTTTATAATGTATTAAGTCATTTGAGTTATTAGATATATTCATACCCAAATGCATTAAAAGGGACGCCAATTATATATGTGAAGCATTAGCTTAAAAGCCAGAAATATATTGGGCTTCTTGCTAAGAAACATTCTTTACACCCGCGCGGATGGACCTATGCCATGGGCTTCACGAAAACTCATTCTTTCATGGGCCTAAAACTCATTTACTTAAGAGAACATAAGACTTGTATCTTTTTCGATTATCTATTAACTATATATGTATATGTACACGTGTGTGTGTTATAGCCTTAGGATTTGTCACCATTTCACATCCCACCACATGGCTAGGCTAGGATTCAACTTTCAAGTCAGTGTTTCCAGACATAACTTTATCTACCATGTTATAATAGTTCTTAATCACTATTTACCCATGTGAAGATGCAACTCCAAAATATGTCGTGTGGGGTACAGAAGTACACATTTCAAGTGGAGAAGAAAGCTGTGGACCTTGAAATTTTCACAAAGATACAAGGAAATTTTCTTTTCTTGATTTTGAGAATCTTTTAGATTATTGGTTTATTGAGTAGTACCTAAATCATAATGGTTACTTTTAGAACATTTTCAACTCTACTAGTTATTATTGTTTTTAACGAAAAAGTTAATGATTTGATATTATACGGATAAAAATATGAGTCATGACATGATTTATCAATACGAATTCGTCAAAAATAAATGAGTGTGAGTTTGAGTTAAATAAATTCGAGTCAATTACTAACCCACTTAATTCGTTTATTAAACGAATCAAATTGAGTTTGTTTAAACAAATCACGGTTGACATGATTAAATTAAGGGTAAAATTATAATATTAGTATATTATAGGGCTTAGTGTGTAATTATGCATATATATACACATTTAACCAAACCCCACCCTTTTGAAATTCATTTTCATTTTTTGGCAACCACCCACAACACACACTCTCTCTCCCAGTCACCACCCCTTCTCCTTGACGATCACCGGCCATCACTTCTCCCTAACGGTCGTTGTTTCTTCCCTTCTCCCTCACGATCGCCACCATAGTCGCTTCTCCCTCATGGTTGTCACCGCTTCTACCCTTCTCGCTCACAGTTGCCACCACGGTCGTCGCCCATTCTCCCTCGCAATGACCCCTTCTCCATGGCTCCACCACCATATCCACCATCTCCACCACTAGATCCATCACCTCTTTCATTTTCTTTTATGTTTTCTATATTTTGATTTTGATTTTGATTTTATTATTGTTATTATTTAATTTTATTGGGTGTGCTTGATTGATTTGAAATTGTTATTTTGTGATGTAATCTGTATAAAAGTTTTATTGAGCTTGGTTAAAAGTATTTGAAACTTTGAGGTTTGGTTATGGTTGTGTTGGAATCACTATTGTTTATGTCTATTTAAACGAATTAAACAAGTTAAATGTGTTAAAGCGGGTTAAACGAATTAACAGATTGATGAGTTAATAGGTTTGGATATTTTATGATCCACGTAATAAACGAATTAATTGTATCGTGTTGTGTCATGTTGTTTCTAAACAAATTCATGTCAAATACAAAAATGCTAACCTTTTTATTAAACGAATTTGTGTCGAATTGGTTGAATCTATAAATGAATCGAATTGAATTCAGTTCAACTTAACACGCCAACCAGTTTTGCCATCCCATCATATTATTAGTTCCTTTAAAAAAGTTGAATGACAACAAATTTTAGAGAAACTCTCCTTTTTATTGTTTTAATGTTTAATTTGTGATAAAATAAATAATTTCTTATTTTCTTTAAAAAAAATGAACTTACATAAATTTTCACAATTATTTAATAAAATTTAGGAGAATTATTGGAGTGACTCACTCAAAAGTTACTAAATAGAATGATATTTTATTATTATTTTAACTAAAACTTAGCTAACATTTATAGAGTTCCCGATGCTCGTTATTATCTTTGTCAGGGGATCTGCATAATTTCGTGCATACAAAGATTCTTAACAAATTTATATTTATAAGACTAAATTTTATCAATTGCTTTTGAGATTTGCCTAAAATTATTCATTTGTCACAATCTCAGCCATCAACTTAAATTCTGCAAATTGCTTGGTGTCTTGTCATTTTCTATGACTCTTACCATTTTGATTCATTGAAACTGCTACTATAATCATTTCTCATTTTCTTTCCATTCACTATTAATCTTTATTCATGATCTTGTCTTTAAAATGTTATGATAAATTCATGTCAACAATTGGTGCCTTCTTCTTCTATGATCTTTTTGGGTGAAAAGTCAGTCTTTCATCTTGTTAATAGTCTTTGATCTTTTGAGTGGCTGCTATGATTTCTTTTTGATAATCTCTTGGCTTATAGGTTAATGGACAAACGGTTTCTGGCTTTTCCTTTTGTTGGTTCTGTGCTATATGATACTGCTGATGATAATTGATGTAGATTATTTTTAGCAATTAAATGACTAGGATTTAATTTCATTGGTGAGAAATGAATTTTGAAGGTATTAGTCCAACCACCAGCGGTTTCTATTTTGAGATAGATATTTATATGAAGAATAATATTACGTCTTTGAAAAATTTATCCAAAACTTTTGTCTTAATGATGTGGAAAACTTCTTTATAGTTATCATATTAATTTTAGAATGATATATTGATGATGTAGTAATTATTCATAAGTTTATCATAACATTTTGGATAAATTTTTGAATAGTATAACATTACTCTTATACGTGTGGTTTCAATGACCTGTTGGGTCTAATCATCATTAATTTACTTATTTTGATCTTGTGAATAGTGTAGCCTTGTACATGACAATTACGAGTTAAACGTAATATAAGTAAGAATTATCTGTCATATATTTTTTTAAACTTTTAATAATCTAGTGATACATTGACATAAAAAATAATAGATGACTAAGATTGTTATATTTTTCCTCTCTCATGTATCACCCAAATTTAAACTTCTCTCATAAAAAGCTTAGTACAATATCAATATTGACAGAGAATCCTTACTCACATAGTATGTATGAACTTTATTAATGAACTTAGGATTTGACTACTTAACTTATTGGGTAAGGTTATCCATCAATAATAATTCTTTCATATTCTCCAATATTACCCTTACAACTAATCTAAAAGTTATTATCAATGGATAATTTTATCTAACTAGTAAAGTAAACAAACCCAATGTTAACTGTCTATTTAACTAATATTACATTTCACAAAGTTTCACCTGGCATTTGTAAATTGGTGCTCAACTTACAGAGGAGGACCAGTACTAGGAAAAATCTTTCACCACTGTGTGGCAAGATCCTGGTTGTTTCTTCTGAATATCATCAATTATTGTAATGCTGACATCATGATGATTCAGACAGTAACCAACTAGTCAAACAATGAGGCTGAGACTGGACCAACCTACGCTGTGATGCTTATTCAATTTGATTGGAATGATCATGACCAGTAATTCAGGTTCCGTGTAAAACATGTTCAATTTGGAATCAATCACAACTCATAAGTTAGACCATCCTAGGAAAAATCTTTCTATACAATAACGTAACATTTTTGCAAGAAATTTTCTTCAACAATCACATTTATTTCCATGGAAGCCGGGACACTAAGTCCGCCAAAAATGACTTGCACGACATCTGTATCCATTGTATAAATTTCAATCCAGCTTGTGTCGGTAGAATCAACCAAACTTGACGTATTAATGGCTTTTGCTCTTCTAGTTTTCTTTTCCTGTGTTTTTCTGCAAACATTTTCAGCTGTGAATGCTCAAACTGGAGGTAACATAACCACTGGAGCTTCACTCACTGCAGCAGAGAACTCCCCTTCATGGCTTTCTCCATCTGGGGAATTCGCCTTTGGTTTCCAGCCACTCAAAGCAGACAGAGAGCTTTTCTTGCTCTCTATATGGTATGACAAGATTCCAGACAAAACCATTGTCTGGTGGGCAGCTGGAAATGTCCCCACAGCACCAAGAGGATCAAAAGTGGAGCTGACTGCCAATTCTGGCCTGGTTCTTACCACCCCTCAAGGAGACGAGTTATGGAGTTCTAGTCCCATTATTGGAACTGTCAGTTATGCTTTTATGAATGATTTAGGCAACTTTGTGCTTTTCAGCGCCAATTCCGTGAAGGCATGGGAGAGCTTCGCTAATCCTACAGATACCATGTTGCCTACACAGACACTGGAAAGAGCATTTCTTTCTTCTAGACAATCAGCGACGAATTTCTCGAAAGGAAGGTTTCGAACACAATTGAAAACAGATGGGAATCTAGTGCTTACTACCATAAACCTGCCGACAGATTATGCCAATGAACCTTATTATCAAACGAAAACCACTGCTGCCGATACCTCCAGTCCTGGTCGCCAGGTTGTCTTCAACGAATCAGGCTACTTGTACTTACAGCTGAGGAATGATCAGATATTCCCTCTAACTACAAGAGTTGATACCTCTGCTTCAAAGTATTATTATAGAACAATCATGAATTTTGATGGGGTTCTGCTTCAATACCAGCATCCCAAAAATTCCAGTGGTGAGGGCTGGACGGCTTTTTCGTCCTTACCTGATAATATCTGCATTGCAAGTTTTGTTTCCACCAGCAGTGGAACTTGTGGATATAACAGTGTGTGCACACTCAATGGAGAGAGAAGGCCAATTTGTCAGTGCCCACAAGGGTATTCATTGCTTGATTCAAATGATCAGTATGGAAGCTGTAAACCAAACTTCACACAGACTTGTGATGATGATGAACAAGGTCGTTCACTGGAAGATTTATATGATTATGAAGAGCTCACAAACACAGATTGGCCTACCTCCGATTATGAGCTCTTGACTCCTTTCACTGAAGAAGGGTGTAGACGATCTTGCTTGCATGATTGTATGTGTGCTG
This sequence comes from Nephelium lappaceum, assembly GCA_021234005.1. Lineage (NCBI taxonomy): Eukaryota > Viridiplantae > Streptophyta > Magnoliopsida > Sapindales > Sapindaceae > Nephelium > Nephelium lappaceum. Next base: position 9,246,137 of record CM038009.1, read on the forward strand.
TTGTCATTTTTCGAGCTGGTGACATGTGCTGGAAGAAGAAGCTGCCACTGTCTAACGGAAGAGTTGATAGCAATCTCAATGGCAAGGCTCTAATTAAAGTCAGGAAAGGTAAAGTCCCTCTCAATCCGTCTGATCGTTTCCCAGGTCCAGAGAACGAAAAACAAAGGAAAGACCGAGAGACTTTGATTCTTGTGGGATCAGTGCTTTTGGGTGGTTCTGTGCTTTTCAACATTATATTGGGCGGTGCAGTTTGTCTCTGCTTTTTCTTTGTTTACCACCAGAAATACAAACGAATTCCTCAGAATGATAATGTTGCGGAGACAAACTTGCGTTGCTTTAGTTTCGATGAGCTCCATGAAGCTACACATGGCTTCAAGGAAGAGCTGGGGAAGGGTGCTTTTGGGGTTGTGTACAAAGGGGAACTCAATCAAATGGGTGGTTCTACCGTTCTGGTTGCGGTGAAGAAGTTGACTTCTCTGATGCATGATGGTGAGAAAGAATTCAAAACGGAAGTGAACGTGATTGGCCAAACTCATCACAAGAATCTGGTTCGATTGCTTGGATTCTGCGACGAAGGTTCGCAGCGTTTACTTGTGTATGAGTTCCTGAGAAATGGCACTTTAGCAAGCTTTATTTTTGGTGAACTGAAACCAAGCTGGAGTCTGAGAAGCCAAATTGCACTTGAGGTTGCAAGAGGACTCTTGTACCTACATGAAGAATGCAGCTCACAGATTAGCCACTGTGATATCAAGCCTCAAAATATACTTCTTGATGACTATTACAGTGCTAGAATTTCTGACTTTGGAATGGCAAAGCTTATGTTGCTTAATCAGAGCCAAACTCTTACTGCCATTAGAGGGACAAAAGGTTACGTTGCTCCAGAATGGTTTCGGAACTTGCCCATCACTGTGAAAGTGGATGTTTATAGCTTCGGAGTCCTGCTTCTAGAGATCATTTGCTGTAGAAGAAGCGTGGAAACACAAATAAGCGAAGCAGAAGCACTTCTAACCGACTGGGCTTATGACTGTTATTGCGAAGATGCATTAGATGCCCTGGTGGAATTCGACAAGGAGGCCTTGAATGACCAGAAGAAAGTAGAGAGATTTGTGATGGTTGCCATTTGGTGCATTCACGAAGATCCGTCTCTTCGACCGACCATGAGAAAGGTTACTCAGATGCTTGAAGGAGTTGTTGAAGTGCCTGTTCCACCATGTCCATGCCCATTCACTGCCACCAATTGAATCCAGCTTTTCTTACTTTTCTCTGTCTGGTTTGGTCAATAAGGCTCTTTGCTCTGTCTTTCTCTCGGTGATTAGATGTTTGTGTTAGTTACTACTAATCCTGTAATTGGATGTTTGTGTTAGTTACTGTGTTTGTAGCATTATTACTTCATGTAGTGTTGTTAGGTTTTCAAACACATTTGCAGCATTATAACTGCATTTTTAGCATTATAACTCTTATAAGTTAACATTTGATCAGAATATCCGACATTATATTGATATTTGACTAAAATTTTCAAACACAACAGATTGATGTTCATTTTCAAGAATAACTTAAAACCCTAATGGAACACTGCATTTTGCCTTCAAGAAAATGAAGATAGGTTGTGTTTAGTCTGACAACTTTTTCTTAACTTGTTTGCTAGTCAAGAATGATATACTAGTTCCTTCTCCTTAGCCAGATTGTCCTGGCACACCCACACGTGCACACAACAAAATATAAACAACAAAACATGGATAAATAAAGGTCACTTCCAAAAAATATATATAAAAATAAAAAAATAAAGGTCGCTTCCAAGGACTGACCGCAGGAATGTAAAATTGCCTTTGATACTTTAAGTCAGTCAACTAGTGGACCCTGTGCAACTATTTTAGTCAAGGCTGTGTACCTACCTCCTTTTCTTAGACCCTTGGACCCTGTCCTACTTGCCTTCGGATAATTTAAGTTGACCCTGTCCAACTATTTTCAGTCAAGGCATGGGACTCTTTTTAATACATTTCCCTGGATACGAGGGCAAATAATGCAGAAGGGTCATCAAAATGTTAGTGATGGTTGCTTTCTGGTGCATTCAAGATCATCCAACTCTTAGACCAACAATGAGGAAGGTGACACAGATGCTTGAAGCAGTTGTTGATGTTGCTGTTCCCCCAAATCCATCCCCATTTGGCAGCTCTTTGTGTCGAGATATATATATATATATATATATATATATTTGCGTGGTACTTCATAGTGTACTTCAGACTGTGAACTGTAAGATCTTTATATTTATTGTTCAATCAGTTTTCTTTAGTTTGTTTTCAAATTAAGTAAGGCAGATGTACACTTAAATACATATTAATGCAGTGGCCTTTTTAAATTAAAGACCCTTATTTATGTTAACGCTCAAATCTGATGGGGTGTGTTAGATAGTCTCATATCGATTGAAGAATGTGAATTTGTATTGGTTTATAAGGGGAGAATAAACCTTCATTTATAAGCTAGTTTTTGTAGTAGAGTTAAATCCAAATTTTTTTTTTTCGATGAAGATCATTTTTTGATATGGTATCAGAGACGAACATTTTCAATGATGGGCCAAACTCTGTCTAAGATGCATGGATTTGAGTACTGCTAAGTGGGCACGCTACAATTGAGAAAGTGTGTTAGATAGTCTCACATCAGTTGAAAAAAGTTAATTTTGTATTTGTTTATAAGGTGAAAGTAAACATCCACTCATGAATTAATTTTTATGATGGAATTAGGTCCAAAACACTTTTCTAATAGGATGAACAACCGTCTACTTTTATAGTAGAGTTAAGCCCAAGACACTTTTTTGACAAGATGAACATCAGTCCACATAGTAAAATTTTGTATTTATTTATAAGGTAAAAGTATGGATAAATCTAATTTTCACTTGTAGTTTGATATAATAGCCAAAAAATCCCTCATACTTAAATAATTGCTAAGGACCCCCTATAGTTTATAAAAATAGCCAATAAAAACCCCCTCTTATTTATAAAAATAGGCAAAAAAAATTTCTACCGTCAATTTGAACATTAAAAGTCAACGTTTGATAGTTAATTAGGAAGGGCAAAATTGTCAATTTATTGCAAAATAAATTTTTTACAAATAGATGAGTGCATGTGGAAGATTATATTTTTAAAAATAATTAATAATTAAAAGAATTTAAAAATATAATTTTCAAAATCATATCCACCACATAATTCAAAAAAATGAAAAAAAATAAAAAATAAAAAAACATTTTATTTCTTAAAAAAAACACTCCTCTCTCACCCTCCATCTCTCTCTCTCTCTCTCTTCCTCTCTCTCCTTCTCTGGTATCTTCATCTTCATCTTCATCTTCTCTTATCAGGTCTCTTCTTCTTATTCTTTCCCTCTTCTTCTCAAATCCACTCATTATCTAAGTTCGGATCGAACCCAGATGTGAACCCACATCTAGGTCGAATTTGGGTTAGATTTTAAAGCCAGATATGGATTCACATCTAAATTTGAATTTATGTGTGTTCACATTTGGGTTCTGAAAATTGGAACCCAAATATGGGTTCACATTTGGGTTCTGAAAATTGGAACCCAAATATGGGTTCACATTTGGGTTCGATTTCGAACCCAAGTGTCTGGTTTCAAAATCAAACCCAGATGTGAATGCACATCTAGGTTCGATTTTGAACCTAGTGTTTGATTTGGGTTCGACTTCGAACTCATATCTTTTTATTGTTTTTGTGTTTGTTTTGCTTTCAATGAGATTTTTTTTTTTTTTTTTTTTGAAATAGGTTTCAATGAGATTTTGGATGAATGTAGTTATTGTAATTGTGTTTGGTTGATGGGAAAATGTGGTTTTGTGTCTAAAGATTGATTCTTTTTGTCTGTTGATGAATGAATTCCAACTCATCAGAAGCCAACCAATTCATCATCTTTGGTTCAACATTTTGTTATTAAGGATAGTGTTTGAAGACAATCTCTAAGCTTTTATTTATTTATTTTTGGCTAATTTTATATTTTTAAGCTTTTTTTTATAGTTGAGGGGTAATTTCGTCTTTTCACGTACTATTACTGTCAAAATCCACTTTTCACTAACAAACTTAATAGAAGGGGGAAAATAGGATTTATCCAAACTACATGGGGGAAATTAGCGATTAGATCAAACAATAGAGGGATAATAGAATTATCCTATGAAAGTAAACATTCACTCATGAGTTAGTTTTTGTGATGGAGTTAGGTTCAAAACACTTTTATGACAGAATGAACAACAGTTCATTTTTGTGGTGGAGTTAGATCTAAAACATTTTTCTGACAAGATGAACACCAATCCACATAGTAAAAATATCTTCTTCAAAATAGGTACCGTCAAAGATCAAAAGGCAACAAATTATAAAGGCACATAGAACGGTCCACATAGTAAAAACATCTTCCTCAAAATAGGTACTGTCAAAGATTAAAAGGCATCAAATTATATAGGAACATTTTATAATATATTTGATTATAAATATACTTGACAACTACAAATGATTAATTATATTTTAAAATTATTGATTGTATTTATTATATTTGATTATATAGTTATGATATCTGATTACAAGTAAAATGAGTCAAATCATTTAGTTGTAATCAGATATAATAAATACATAATCAAATATAATAAAATATAATCGATAATTTTATAATATATTAAGTTATTTGAGTTATTAGATGTATTCATACCCAAGTATATTGCAAGGGACAACAATTATATATGTGAAGCATTAGCTGAAAAGCCTGAGATATGCAGGGCTTCTTGCTAAGAAACATTCTTCACACCCTCATGGATGGACTCGTGCCATGAACTTCACGAAAAGTCATTCTGTCATGGGCCTAAAACGCATTTAGTTAAGAAAACCTAAGAGTACTTGTACCTTTTTCGATGGCCTATTAGAGGACCTGCATAATTCCGTGCATAAAAAGATTCTTAACAAATTTATGTTTATAATAGTAAATTTTATCAATTGCTTTTTGAGATTTGCCTAAAATTATTCATTTGTGACAATCTCAGCATCAACTTTGATTCTGCTAATTGCTTGGTGTCTTGTCATTTTCTATGACTTTTACCGTATTGATTGATTGAAACTGCTGCTATAATCCATTCTCATTTTCTTTCAATCCACTATCAATCTTTATTTATAATCTTGTCTTTACAGCTGTGTTGTCCATTAAAATTCTTGGGAAGTAGGTCCAACAAACTATGGTACGATATTCTGTTAATACTTATTGCGTTGAATGAACAATTGGTGTCTTCTTCTTCTATGATCTTTTTCGGTGAAAAGTCAGTCTATCATCTTGTTAATAGTCTTTGATCTTTTGAGTGGCTGCTATGATTTCTTTTCGATAATCTCTTGGCTTATACGTTAATGGACAAACAGTTTCTGGCTTTTCCTTTGGTTGGTTCTTTGCTATATGATACTGCTGACGATAATTGATGTAAATTATATTTATAAATTAAATGACTAGGATTAAATTTCATTGATGAGAAATGAATTTTGAAGGTATTAGTCCAACCATCAGTGGTATCTATTTTGAGATAGATATTTATATGAAGAATAATGTTATATTTTTCAAAAATTTATTCAAAAATTTTGTCCAAATAATTTGAAAAGCTAATTTGTAACTATCACATTAATTTTGAAATGATATATTAATGATATAGTAATTATATATAAGTTTATAATAGTATTTTGAATAAATTTTTGAATAATATGGTATTACTTTTATTCGAATAGTTTCCATGACCCTTTTTAGCAGTGTTATGCCTCAAGAGAGAGTGTTGGAAGTTGGGTCTAATCATCATTAATTTTCTACCATTTTCGGTTTATGATAAAATTTTCAACCCAATTAAACTTCATTTATTGCGTTTTATTATGATCATGTGAATACTGTAGCCTTATACATAACAATTACGAGTTAAACGTTATACAAGCAAGGATTCTCAGTTATTATTATTTTTTTAAGATTTTGATAATTTAGTGATATAGTGGCATAAAAAATGATGGATGAGAAGATTATTATATTTTATTTTTCTCTCATGCATCACTCAAACTTAAACTTCTCTCATAAAAAGCTTAGCACAATGTCAACATTAACAGATGATTCTTGCTCGCATAGTATAAGTGAACCTTATTAGTGAACTTAGGATTTAATTATTTTTACTGATTGGGTAAGGTTATCCATTAATAATAATCTTTAGATATTATTCAATAACTATATTTATAATTAATTCAAGAATTATTATCGATGAGTGGTTAAACCCGAAATATCACCTTCGGTTAAACAGTTATCGTAGTATAGCTTAAAGGTATCGATTCCAAAGCAAAGAGAAGTTAAATAACAAAAAGAATTCAAAACAGTGAGGTTTTACAAGTAAATAATAGAGAAGAATTAAAAGAAGAATTGTTTGAGAATTTTAAAATGAAGAATGAATCAAAAAAATAATAAAACAACCAATAGTGTAAGGCCCGAATCCAAGTGAACCCAAAAGATTAATTGAGCCCAAATAAAAATTAATAAATGGATCCAAATTGAGTGTAAGTTGAAGTTGTATAATAATGTTAAAGGAATTGGACAAAAGCCCAATTGGATGAATTTGGTGGCTATGCAAAGAAGAGAAAAAAAAAGGGGGGGGGGAGGGGGGGCGCGCGGGCGCGCCAAAAAAAAAAATAGTTATTTATATATATATTCCCTAATTGCTATTAGGGTTTGAAGCATCATATAAAGCTTAGTTTTTTCTATTCACAGCAGCCACCTCTCTCATATATCATTCAAAATTCTATTATCTATCAACAAAGTTAAGCTATCAATCATAGCAAGTTTGGAGTTAAAGGTTCATTGTAAAAGTTGATTGCGAATCAAGTAGGTTTATTCTCTTTCTTTCATATTTTTATTTATTGATATTAGGATTTTATGGTATGACAGACTTATGATGTCATATTGTTATGTTTGGAGTCATTTCAAAATAAGATTAAAATGTTATGGATTTCTTATAGAGGAAATAGAGGCTGCTGGAAATTTGTTTCCTTGTAAACCTGTCAGATTTGTTTAATTAGTTGAATGGCCGAATGAAGTTATAAAATTATGAAATTTGGTATGGATGCTCCTTATGATGTTAGGTTATAGTCTAAGAAATTTCGTGGTCATATGACAAGTATATAATTAATTACAAATTTTTGTTTACTTCTGACTCAGTATAATAAAAATCTGGACAGCACTGAACTAGGTTGAATCTTGAATTTTTTGGACATGCGATTGATGTTATTTTGGCTTCATTAATTTCTGTATGAACCAATATGAGTCCTCTGTAAGCAATAAAAATTTGAAGGATTTTCATAAAGCGGTTTATTTTTAAAAAATTTGGATATCAAGGGCTGTTCAGTTTTGAAACCGATGCCAATATAGTCTTGGTTTGGATTCAGAGATCTAAGTTGATAGGTTAGCAGAGGTTTGTAAGGCTGAAAATTTTTATGGTATTTATTCTAAGTCTTTAGAACATATATATAAATTTTCGAGATGATTAGCTTATATACAATTTATTAAAAATGGAGAAATTAGATTGCATCAGTAGAGATAGTGTTGACAGTGGAGAAATTTTAATGGTATTGGGATTTAGATTAATTTAGTAAGTTATGATTTCCTATGAATTTATGAGTTTCGCGATGTGATTTTAGGTTGATAAGAGGGATTAAATTGGTAAACCTATTTTTTTCTATTGGGATAAGCGGAAGAGGTAAGTAAACCTTATACATCGCTTTTACATATTATATGTTTAATTTCAAAAATACTTTAATTGATTCTTTTAAATAATCGAATGAAACCTTGAATTTTTTGATGTTATTTTATTATATTTAATTTAAATGATTTTGCATCCTCAAATATATGTTTATATACGTTGTTCAATTATATTGAAAGTATTGCCTTCCTATTTGAAAAATGTGATATGTTATATTAAAAGTATTCCTCTGTATTTATAAGGAATGATACATATTGTAATTATAATTGTAATGAAAACGTTTTGGCTCATCTGTCCATAGTTCATTTAATTGTAATGGTCTAGGCACCGAGATTACAGGTGTCATAATTGTATTGTATTGGTCTAGTTGGAATATTTATTGTTGCGCAACATTAATTGTATCGGCCCCGTACCGGGACTATAGGTGCTAATTGTATTGGCCCTGCACCGGGATTACAGGTGTAAATTTTATTGGCCCCGCACCGGGTTTATAGGTGTGAATGATATTACGTGACATGAGCCACTTCCATTTTATTTAAATTTGCATATGAAATGTTTTCCGTTGTTGTGGCTTCGGTTTAAATATTGAATGTTTTGTGTATCATATCATTAAATGTTTTATTGTTTTATTGACATCAATTTTGAAAATTTAATGGTTTCTATGTCATATTGTTAATGTTTCATTGGTTTTAACATATTTGTAATAATCTCAATTACTATGAAATTACGATTTTATTCTTACTGTAAAGCTTCTTTGTAAGATTTCCATATCTCTTTCTGATTATATACTATATCGTAATTGATAATGTTTACCTATTGAGTTGACGACTTACCCCTCGTCTTTATTATTTTTACAGATTAGTAGGTCTTAATTGTCTTGAGGGAGGACTTCGAGTTATCGATATCTATTGGAGAAGAATTTCAGTTTGGTTATTATAGTTATATCCCTTCCCATGAACAAGAACCATTTGAGTTTGTTTTATTGGTTAGGACTTAAATGTAAGGATTGATTTCGAATGATTGTGACTTTGTATTGTTTAAGACTTTTATTAAAATGTTGAGATAGATTTATATTATTTACAAATAAAGTAAATTGTGAAATTTAGGTCATATGGACTATCATTCTAGATTCCTTGTATCAGGATTTGAGGTGTTACAAATAGAGAAAATATTAAGGCTTTCAGGGTCACTTAATTGTTTATTTTATTATTATTAAGCTTGATTTCTATTTCTTATTCAATTGTATGTTTCACATCCCAAACAGACAATTGGAAAATATAAATTTGAAGATCAAATAAAAAATACCAATAGTATTTGTAAAATTCTTTTGATTTAAGAACAAACTTGAATATAATTTTAAGTTATCTAAGAATGATAATATATCAATTTGATAATATTGCAGTCGAAAATCAACTTATAATTATATCAAATCAAAAATTATAATTTCAACGTAAATCACATGAAGAAAGCATGATTGAATTTATATGAAATTGCAAAATATAATCTCTGAAATTAGAACTTTAAAAAGAATTTAACATAAATATTTAAGAACCTGAAAGAAATCAAATTTGAATAACAATATCCTTACAATTAAGATCACCCCTCAGCCCCACTCTAATTTTAGCCTAACTTGCCCATTATTTCACACATTCTACAAAGAAAGTATGAAAATAATTCAGCAAGATGCTTTCTTTTTGAAACACTGATTTTTCTCTCTGAAAATTGGTTCCCCTTTGTTGTGCTGCCAGATGTCCTTTTTATAGAAGTAAGAAATTGACTCTCCAGAGAATCTTCTTTTCACCCGAAAGGAAAGCTTTTAATTTCAAAATCTTTCTATAGTCGTCACCACAACTTATTTGGTCATTTTTCAAATTTTGAAATTCAAATCAAATATCAACTCATCTCTATAAATCACTTCATCTTTCTTCAAGTTTTAAAATTCAAATCAAATATTAACTCATCCCCACAAATCACTCCATCTTTCTTCAAATTTTGAAATTCAAATCAAATGTCAACCAATCACCACAATTTACTCAACTACTTTTAAATTTGAAAATGATTTGTTGGTGGAAGTGTATAAGTCTTGAGACATTTAGGGTTTGACTTATATTTATCTGATGATCATTGATAACATTTGGGTCTTGTGCATTTGAGCTGATGTTCTTTAAATTGAGTCTCTTGATTTTGTTTCTAAAAAACGTCACAAATCCATGGTTAAGCCCAAAATATCACTTTTGGCTAAACAGTTATTGTAGTATAGCTTAAAGGTATCGATCCCATAGAGAAGTTAAATAACAAAAAGAATTCAAAACAGTGAGGTTTTACAAATAAATAATTGAGAAGAATTAAAATGAGAATTGTTTAAGAATTTTAAATGAAGAATGAGTCAAAAACAATAATAAAACAATCAATAGAGAAAATAGCGAGGCTTTGAGGGTCACTTAATTGTTTATTTTACTGTTATTAAGTTTGATTTCTATTTATTACTCAATTGCATGTTTCACATCCCAAACAGACAATTGGAAAATATGGATTTGGAGATCAAATAAAAAAATACCAATAGCATTTGTAAAATTCTTTGAATTTAAGAGCAAACTTGGATATAATTTTAAGTTATCTAAGAACGACAATATACCAATTTGATAATATTGCAGTCGAAAATCAACTTATAAGTATATCAAATCAGAAATTATAATTTAAACGTAAATCACATAAAGAAAGCATGACTGAATTTATATGAATTGTAAAATATAATCTCTGAAATTAAAACTTCAAAACGAATTCAACATAAATATTTAAGAACTTAAAAGAAATCAAACTTGCATAACAATATTTTTACAATTAAGATCACCCCTCAGCCTCATTCTAACTTTAACCTAACTTGCTTATTATTTCACACATTCTACAAAGAAAGTATGAAAATAATTCAGTAAGATGTTTTCTTTCTGAAACACTGTTTTGCTTTCTGAGAACTGGTTCCTTGTTGTGCTGTCAGACGCCCTATTTATAGGAGTAAGAAATTGACTCTCCAGAGAATATTCTTTTCACCCGAAAGGAAAGCTTTCAATTTCAAAATTTTTCCATAATCATCACCACAACTTATTTGGTCATTTTTCAAAATTTGAAATTCAAATCAAATACTAATTCATCCCCACAAATCGCTCAATCTTTCTTCAAATTGAGAAACAAATCAAATGTCAATCAATCACCACAAATTGCTCAATCATTTTGAAATTTGAAAATGATTTGTTGGTGGAAGTGTATGAGTCTTGAGACATTTAGGGTCTGACTTATTTTATCTGATGATCCTTGATAACATTTGGGTCTTGTGCACTTGAGTTGATATCCTTTAAATTGGGTCTCTTGATTCTGTTTCTGAAAAACATCACAAACTCAAAATAAGTACCTATAAATTATGTCAAAATTATCAGTTTTATGAGCATAAAAAATACATTAAATCAAATGATCAAACCAACTGCATTCGTAAAAATAATCAAATAAAAATGTTTAATTAAATAACATATTTTGACAAATGCAATCAATTTTCTAATATTAAAATCGTATTTTTGTGCTCTAATCAATCCAAAATAAGTACCCGTAAGTTATATCAAAATTATCAATTTTATGAGCACAAAAATATATTAAATCAAATAATCAAACCAAGTGCATTCGTAAAAATAATCAAATAAAAATATTTAATTAAATAACATATTTGACAAATACAATCAATTTTCTAATATTAAAATTATATTTTTGCGCCCCAATCAATGAGTAACCTTACCAAGTCATTTAGGTAATCAAAGCCCAGGTTAACTGTCTATTTGACTAATATTACATTTCATAAAGTTTCACCTAACATCTGTTAATTGATGTCAACTTACAAAGGAGGACCGGCACTAGGAAAAATCTTGCACTACTGTGTGGCAAGATCCTAGTTGTTTCTTCTGAACATCATCAATTATTGTAATGCTGATATCATGATGATTCAGACAGTAACCAATAAGTCAAGCAACAAGGATGAGACTGGACCAACCGACCTTGTGATGCTTATTCAATTTGATTGGAAGTATCATGACCGATAATTCAGCTACCCTGGAAAACAAGCTCAATTTAGAACAAATCACAACTGATAAGTTAGTCCATCCTAGAAAAAATCTTTCTATTCAATATCGCAACATTTTTGTAAGAAATTTTCTTCAACCATTTTCTCTATTTCCATGGAAGTGGGGATGCTAAGTCCACCAAAAATGAATTGCCCGACATCTGTATCCATTGTATAAATTTCAACCCAGCTTGTGTCGGTAGAATCAACCAAACTTGACATATTATTCTGACAATGGCTTTTGCTTTTCTAGTTTTCTTTTCCTGTGTTTTTCTGCAAACATTTTCAGCTGTGAATGCTCAAAGTGGAGGTAACATAACCATTGGAGATTCACTCTCTGCAGCAGAGAACTCCCCTTCATGGCTTTCTCCATCTGGGGAATTCGCCTTTGGTTTCCAGCCAATCAAAACAGACAGAGAGCTTTTCTTGCTCTCGATATGGTATGACAAGATTCCAGACAAAACCATTGTCTGGTGGGCAGCTGGAAATGTCCCCACAGCACCAAGAGGATCAAAAGTGGAGCTGACTACCAATTCTGGCCTGGTTCTTACCACCCCTCAAGGAGATGAGTTATGGAGTTCTAGTCCCATTATTGGCACAGTCACTTATGCTTTTATGAATGATTCTGGGAACTTTGTGCTTTTCAGCGCCAATTCCATGAAGGCATGGGAGAGCTTCGCGAATCCTACGGATACCATGTTGCCTACACAGACACTGGAACGAGCTTGGATGCTTTCTTCTAGACAATCAGAGACGAATTTCTCTAAAGGAAGGTTTCGAATACGATTGAGACCAGATGGGAATCTAGTGCTTACTACTATAAACCTGCCAACAGATTATGCCAATGAACCTTATTATCAAACTCAAACCAATGCTGATACCAACACCTCCAGTCCTGGTCGCCAGGTTGTCTTCAACGAGTCAGGCTACTTGTACTTACAGCTGATGAATGATCACAGATTCCCTCTAACTGCAAGAGTTGATACCTCTGCTGCAGAGTATTATTATAGAACGATCATGAATTTTGATGGGGTTTTGATTCAATACCAGCATCCCAAAAATTCCAGTGGAAATGAAGGCTGGACAGCTTTTTGGTCCTTACCTGATAATATCTGCATTGCAAGTTCAGTTAGCGCAAGTAGTGGAACTTGTGGGTATAACAGTGTGTGCAGACTCAACGGAGAGAGAAGGCCAATTTGTCAGTGCCCAAGAGGGTATTCATTGCTTGATCCAAATGATCAGTATGGAAGCTGTAAACCAAACTTCATACAGACTTGTGATGATGATGAACAAGGTCGTTCACCAGAAGATTTATATGATTATGAAGAGCTCACAAACACAGATTGGCCTACTTCCGATTATGAGCTCTTGACTCCTTTCACTGAAGAAGGGTGTAGACGGTCTTGCTTGCATGATTGTATGTGTGCTGTTGTCATTTTTCGAGCTGGTGACATGTGCTGGAAGAAGAAGCTGCCGCTGTCTAATGGAAGAGTTGATAGCAACATCAATGGCAAGGCTCTGATCAAAGTCAGGAAAGGTAAAGTCCCTCGCAATCCGTCTGATCATTTCCCAGGTCCTGAGAAGGAAAAACAAAGGAAATATTTTATCCTTGTGGGATCAGTGATTTTGGGTGGTTCTGTGCTTTTCAACATTATATTGGGTGGTGCAGTTTGTCTCTGCTTTTTCTTTGTTTACCACAAGAAATACAAACGAATTCCTCAGAATGATAATGTTGCGGAAACAAACTTGCGTTGCTTTAGTTTTGATGAGCTCCATGAAGCTACACATGGCTTCAAGGAAGAGCTGGGGAAGGGTGCTTTTGGTGTTGTGTACAAAGGGGAACTCAATCAAATGGGTGGTTCTACCGTTCTGGTTGCGGTGAAGAAGTTGACTTCTCTGATGCATGATGGTGAGAAAGAATTCAAAACGGAAGTGAACGTGATTGGCCAAACTCATCACAAGAATCTGGTTCGATTGCTTGGATTCTGTGATGAAGGTTCGCAGCGTTTACTTGTGTATGCGTTCTTGAGAAATGGCACTTTAGCAAGCTTTATTTTTGGTGAACTGAAACCAAGCTGGAGTCTGAGAAGCCAAATTGCACTTGAGGTTGCAAGAGGACTCTTGTACCTACATGAAGAATGCAGCTCACAGATTATCCACTGTGATATCAAGCCTCAAAATATACTTCTTGATGACTATTACAGTGCTAGAATTTCTGACTTTGGAATGGCAAAGCTTATGTTGCTTAATCAGAGCCAAACTCATACTGCCATTAGAGGGACAAAAGGTTATGTTGCTCCAGAATGGTTTCGGAACTTACCCATCACTGTGAAAGTGGATGTTTATAGCTTCGGAGTCCTGCTTCTAGAGATCATTTGCTGTAGGAGAAGCGTGGAAACACAAATAAGTGAAGCAGAAGCACTTCTAACCGACTGGGCTTATGACTGTTATTGCGAAGATGCATTAGATGCCCTGGTGGAATTCGACAAGGAGGCCTTGAATGACCAGAAGAAAGTAACGAGATTTGTGATGGTTGCCATTTGGTGCATTCAAGAAGATCCGTCTCTTCGACCTACCATGAGAAAGGTTACTCAGATGCTTGAAGGAGTTGTTGAAGTGCCTGTTCCACCATGTCCATGCCCATTCACGGTCACCAATTAAATCCAGCTTTTCTTACTTTGCTCTGGTTTGGTCAATAATGCCCTTTGCTCTGCCTTTCTCTTGGCGAATAGGTGTTTGTGTTAGTTACTTCCAATCCTGTAATTGGATGTTGCTGTTAGATACTGCATTTGTAGCATTATAACTTCATGTAGTGTTGTTAGGTTTTCAAACACATTTGTAGCGTTATAACTATATTTGTAGTATTATAACTCTTATAGGTTACCGTATGATCAGAATATCCGATATTATATTGACATTTGACTATAATTTTCAAACACAACAGATTGATGTTCATTTTCAGTCTGGTTGAACTTTGATGCACCTTCTACTCTCAGGTTGTGCCAATTTCACAGTAAAAATCAGGCTTTTAGGGGATTTGTTCCTAACAGCCACATGACAATGTGGGATCTAAGCACCCTAATAAAACAGATAAATATATGAATCTAAAGGTTGGTGCTATATATAAAGTATAAACCATCAAGATCAAACAAACTTGATAGACATAAATGTAAACCCCACTCTAAAACACACTTGAGTGGTCAGCTTAAACTCAGGGGACATTGATGATATTATCTCCAAATAATCCTTTTTTTTTTTTTTTTCGTTGGAAAGATTATCTCCAAATAATTGGTAGCCTCTAAAATCTGTTTGGGAGCATAATTGAATAATTGAATAAAATTGCTGCAGCTATAAGATGCAAATCATAAAGTAGGAGACAGAATGGGAGCATCAACATTATAGCACCCTAATGTACTAATTTATCCATATGCAGCTTATGACGGTAGGAAAATGTGCGGCATTATCCTCAGACTAAAAGAATAACCTAAAAGCTTAATGGAACGCTGCATTTTGCCTTCAAGAAAATGAAATAGTTTGTGTTTGCTGGGCAAGAATGATATACTAGTTCCTTCTCCTTAGCCACATTGTCCTGGCACACCCACACATGTACACAACAAAATATGAACAACGAAAAACAAAATATAAACAACGAAACATGAAGAAGAGAGTTGGTCAGTGGCGTGGTGCCACTGACTTGGTGCCTTGATGTCTGTTTGAACTCTCATCAACGGTTAAAAAAGATTTTCATCATATAAGAATATATAGGTTGTTTCCTCACATGGGCTTCCTCTCTGTCTATATATGAGTTGAACCCTCTTATATGAAAGTCACTTTTCGAATCGCGTTGTAGAGTAAAAATCTCATTTGGTTCTAGTTAATTTCTAAATTTGTACCATCCATAAAATTAAAAAAATAATAAAAAATAAAAAATAAAAAAAGGTCACTTCCCAGGACTGACTGCAGTTATATACTTTAAGTCAGTCAACTAGTGGACCCTATCCAACTATTTTTAATCAAGGCTGTGTACCTGCGTACTTTTCTTAGACCTTTGGAGCCCGGCCTACTTGCCGTCGGATGGTTTAAGTCAGTCAACCCTTGGACCCCGTCCAACTAGTTTTAGTGAAGGCATGGGGCTCTTTTTCTTCATTGCCCTGGATACCAAGGCAAATAATGCAGAAGGGTCATCAAAATCTTTTTCTCAATGTGGTCTTTGGCAGAAGAGTTGACAGTTGTAAATGAAACAAGAGTAAATGATATTTTGATCCTAAAATAATCCTTTCAAATTGGCATTCATCCAGACTTTTTCATGCATACAAGTCAATAATGTAAACCATCACACATAAGTCTCTCATTCCTGAAAGCTGCCACTAATTTTTATGCTGATTTTAATTCTAAAATATTACATAACTTTGTGGTGCTTGGTTAATTTTTCTTGCCACTATCTCATTCTTAGATATTTTTTCAATTATTTGTCTGTCTTTATCTTTATTTCATGTGCGATCTAACAACATTCAAAGGCGTGGCCCCATGAATGTTGACTTGTCACCTGTCCACAACATTGCATTGAAATTTCAGGCTCCAAACTTTGAATTTTCTACTCTCTTTTTCAGGTTGTCTAACACCCTTTATTTTCTCCATATAATATGTTTATTCAAGACTTTTGTGCAACAAAACGGTTTCAGCAATGGCTTCTACTGTTTGTTGTTTTCTTTTCTTGCTTCTGCAGCCATTTTTTGTCACTTCCCAGAATGGAACTGTAAGGGTAGGCCAATCTCTCACTGCAGGTGATAAAGGAGAACCATGGCTTTCTCCTTCCAGGGATTTTGCAATTGGGTTTCACCAACTTGACAATAAGGATCTCTTCTTGCCTGCCATATGGTATTACAAGATACCAAGCAAAACCATAGTCTGGTATGCATCTCCTGACAAGCCTGCGCCAAGAGGATCAAAATTACAACTTACAGCTGATCGTGGCTTGGCACTTGATGATCCTGATGGCAGAGAGATTTGGAAATCTGGTACAGGTGAAGCTGCTGTTGGTACTATCGATGATACAGGTAACTTCCTGATTGTAGATACAAATTCAGAAAAATTGTGGCAGAGCTTCGATCATCCTATGGATACCTTGCTTCCCACACAAGTAATGGAACCAAATGGAGTGGTTTCTTCTAAAAAACGGGATAATGATTTCTCCCTAGGGAGGTTCCAATTTCGTTTGCTTGAGGATGGAAATGCTGTCCTTAATACCATAAACTTGCCAAGTGGCTTTGCTTATGATGCCTACTTTTGGA
This sequence comes from Nephelium lappaceum, assembly GCA_021234005.1. Lineage (NCBI taxonomy): Eukaryota > Viridiplantae > Streptophyta > Magnoliopsida > Sapindales > Sapindaceae > Nephelium > Nephelium lappaceum. The sequence continues at coordinate 9,263,277 of CM038009.1, forward strand.
GTAACACTTTTGATCTAAACAGATCAAATGCCGGTTACCGAGTAGTCTTTGATGAGTCTGGCTCCCTGTATGTTTTGAGACGAAACGATCAAAGAGTCAATATCATACCAGGAGGGGTAGTTTCAGCTAAAGCAAATTATCTCAGAGCAACACTCAATTTTGATGGTGTTTTCATCCTCTACTCACATCCCAAAAACAGCACAGGCAATGGTTTCTGGTCATCTATTTCCACCATGCCAGATAACATCTGTGTGAACAATGATATTCGAAAAGGATTAGGCAGTGGAACTTGTGGGCATAACAGCATCTGTACCCTCAATGCAAGAAAGAGACCAAACTGTGAATGTCCAAAAGGGTTTTCTTTAGTTGATCCAGATGATGTTTATGGAAGCTGTAAACCGGATTTCATTCAAGGTTGTGAAGAAGATGGGCTGAAATCTGGCGGAGACCTTTATTATGTTGAAGAGCTTGAGAACACTGATTGGCCAACATCTGATTTTGAACAACTTCAGCCTTCTAGTAGAGAGGAGTGTGTGTCATCTTGCTTAGATGACTGTCTCTGTGGTGCAGCTGTGTTCAGAGTTGATACCTGCTGGAAGAAGAAATTACCCCTTTCGTATGGGAAAAGGGACACAGCTGATAATGGCACAGCTTTCATCAAAATCAGGAAATCCAGAGAAACAAAAATGAAGAAAAAGAATATATTGATTTTGGTTGCATCTGTACTTCTAGGCAGCTCTGTGTTTGTCAACTTCGTATTAGTTGCTGCAAGTTGTCTTGGTTTTCTTGTCATTAATCGCAAAAGGCTGACGAAGTCTCATCAGGTTGAAAGTGTTTCCAGTATGAATTTGCACTGCTTTACTTACAAGGAGCTTGCAGATGCCACTCTTGGGTTCAAAGAAGAACTGGGAAGGGGAGCCTTTGGCACTGTTTACAAAGGGTTCATGGAAACAGGTTCTGGCAGTCTTGTTGCAGTGAAGAAGTTACACAGAATATTTCAAGATGGTGAGAAGGAATTCAAAGCTGAAGTGAATGTGATTGGCCAGACACATCACAAGAATCTGGTTCGACTTGTTGGATACTGTGACGAAGGAGAAAATCGACTTCTAGTCTATGAGTTCATGAGCAGTGGAACCTTGGCTAGTTTCCTTTTCGGAGACTTAAAACCGAATTGGAATACGAGGACTCAAATAGCCATGGGAATCGCGAGAGGGCTCTCATATCTTCATGAAGAGTGCTGCACCCAGGTCATCCATTGTGATATAAAGCCTCAAAATATACTTCTTGATGATTCTTTAACTGCACGGATATCTGATTTTGGATTGGCAAAGCTGTTGACATTGGATCAGAGCCACACTAGTACTGCCATCAGAGGAACAAAAGGATATGTAGCTCCTGAATGGTTTAGGAACACGCCAATCACTGTAAAGGTTGATGTGTACAGTTTCGGCGTGCTTCTTCTGGAGATCATATCTCTTCGAAGAAGTGTAGATAAGGACATCAGCAAAGTGGAGAAAGCAATTCTAACCGATTGGGCTTATGACTGTTATCAGGAAAGAACATTAGGTCCTCTGGTGGAAAATGACTTGGACGCCATAGCTGACATGAATACACTTGAAAGATTTGTTATGGTTGCCATTTGGTGCATTCAAGAAGATCCTTGTCTTCGGCCTACAATGAGGAAGGTTACACAAATGCTTGAAGGAATTGTCGAAGTACCTGTTCCACCATGTCCATGGCCATTCAACATTATAAGTTGAAACTAGCTTTGTATTGTTTTACCAAACTAGCAATCAGTTAGTACTAGAGTACACTATATAACAAAATCTTCCTGTTGAAGTTGCGCGTCAGTGGTTGTAGAAGCTAAAGAAGTCTTAGTTTTCTATTCTGTTTATCCTATTATTATTATTTTTTTCTTTATGTTGTTAATGGCAATAGGTTAGGGATCTGCTGAATGTACAGTGGATTTGTTGGTTTTTCTGTTACAAGTTGATGTATTTAAATAATTTTGTTAATTCAATAAAGTAAGTTGACGATCTTTTTGCTCCATTTTCCTCTACTTCGGCAGAAAAGCATTTTTAGCTCCAATAATTGGTATCAGATTTATTTTTCTTAAGGGACAATGAGTATTTGAGTGTATACCACAAATAAAACAAATTCAAAACTGTTCACAAACAAACCTTCAAACCAACATGGATTCAGAAGAGCAGCTGCTCCTCCAGTGTTTGATGAAGAAAATCATCAAATATGGGCAATTAGAATGGAAGCTTTTCTCGATGCAAGTGATATTTGGGAGGTTGTTGAGGAGGACTACGAGGTTCCTCCATTGCCTAACAACCCAACTCTTGCACAAACTCAAAAGTCACAAGGAAAATAGGTAAAGAAAGTCAAAGGCAAAAGCATGTTTATTTGCGTCTATCTCACCATCAATCTTCACCAGAATCATGACCCTGAAATCAGCTAAAGCAATCTGGGATTTTCTCAAGGAAGAGTTTGGAGGCAATGAGAGAATCAAAGGAATGTCAGTGCTGAATTTGATAAAGGAGTTTGAGATGCAAAGAATGAAGGAATCAGAGACAATCAAAGAGTATTGTCAACAGAATAAGGTTGCTTGGCACTGAATTTTCTGATTCTAGAATTGTTTAGAAAATTCTTGTTACTATCATTGAAAATTTGGAGGCTACAATTTCCTCATTGGAAAACTCTAGAGATCTCTCAAGTACAACCTTGATAGAATTGTTGAATGCATTGCTAGCAGAAGTACAAAGAAGGCTTATGAAGGAGGAAAACTCAATAGAAGGAGCTTTGCAAGCTAAGTTTCAAATCAATCCCAATAACAAAGGAAAGAAGAAGAAAGAAAAAAAGAAAAATGTTGATGCATATAAGGCTGTTGTTAATGATAAAAATAGTAGTAGTTGAACAACAATAAAAAATTACCCTTCTTGTCAGTATTGTGACAAGAAAGGTCACCCTCCTTTCAAGTGTTGGAGAAAGCCGGATGTGAGATACAACAAATGTAATTGTATAAGGCATCATGAGAATGACAGACTTTGAGAGTTTTGAGAGAACTATGTTTCTCTTCTAGAGAATGTTTATTATATAGGAAATATACATGCTGATTCTATGCTAATTTACAGCCATTACAGCCTGATTTACAGCCCTTTATTGCCCTATTTACAGCCCTGATTTGCAGTCCTAATTTAGAGCTCATAATTTAGCAAAACTACCATGTACATAAGTCAACTATCTACAATAGACTTTCCTTTGACATCCCCCCTCAAATTGATGCTGGGAAAATTTACAAGCATCAATTTGCCAATAAGGAATTGATGGCGCTGACGGGTCATGGATTTGGTGAAGATATCCGCAAGCTGAAAAGTAGTGGAAATGTGAGGAAGAGTAATAACTTTGCGGTCGAAAGCATCCCGGATAAAATGGCAGTCAACCTCTATATGTTTAGTGCGCTCATGGTAGACTGGATTAGCGGCAATTTGAATGGCACTTGTGTTGTCAGCATATAGGGGAGTAGGTTGAGATTGGGAGAAACCAAGCTCTGTGAGTAGACCACGCAGCCAGATAATCTCAGAGCAGGCAGCAGACATGGCACGGTATTCTGCCTCAGTGGACGACTTGGAGACACAGTCTTGTTTTCGACATTTCCAAGAGATAAGCGCATCACCAAGGAACATACACCATCCGGTAGTAGATTTCCTAGTATCTGGGCAGCCTGCCCAATCAGCATCGCAGTAGGCCCGGAGTTGGTGAGAAGAAGTAGTAGGGAAGAATAAGCCACAATTAGGTGTGCCTAAGATGTATCGAATTATGCGACGAACAGCAGCTAGGTGAAGATGTCGAGGTGCTTGCATGAACTTACTGACAGTGTGGACAGCATAAGCAATGTCTGGTCGGGTTATGGTTAAATAGATAAGACTACCTACTAGCTTTCGGTAGAGAGTGGGATCTTCAAGAATTTCTCCTTCATCACGCCTATATTTTACATTTATTTCCATAGGAGTGTCCACAGATGTAGTGTCTGTGAGTCTTGCTAATTGAACGAGATCCTGAATATACTTGTGCTGATTGAGGAAGATACCTTGAGGTCGACGATGCACCTCTAGGCCAAGCAAATAGGTGAGCTGACCAAGGTCTTTCATGTGGAAAGTCGAATGCAACAATTTTTGAATTGTAGAGATAGCAGCCATATCGGAGCCGGTGATAACGATATCATCCACATAAACAAGAAGGACAACTGTACCAGTAGAGGTCTTCTGTAGGAAAAGAGAGGAGTCATACTGACTCTGCGTGAATGTGAAACCAAGAAGAGTACTTCGAAATTTGTCAAACCATGCTCTTGGTGCCTGTTTCAAACCATACAAAGAACGTTTTAGTCTACAAACATCTGTAGGAGAAGAAGTTGGCATACCAGAGGGAAGTTTCATGTAAACTTCCTCTTTGAGATCACCGTGTAGGAATGCATTCTTAACATCCATTTGATGTAAAGGCCAGGATTGAGAGGCAGCAAGAGCTAATATTGTTCGCACGGTGGTCATCTTAGCAACAGGTGCAAATGTCTCATCGTAGTCTAGACCATATTCTTGCTTATTGCCAAGAACCACCAATCGAGCTTTGTAACGATCTATTGAACCATCTGAACGAAGCTTGATGGAAAACACCCATTTACTCCCAATAGGTTTCACAGATGGAGGACACGGAACAACATCCTAAGTTTGGTTTTCTTCAAGTGCGAGAAGTTCTGTATCAATAGCTTTCCTTCAACAATCATGTCCCATTGCCTGTTTATAACATGAAGGAATAGGAATAGAAGACAAGGTTGCGGTCAAGGATAAAGGAGGAGTGAAACCAAACCTATTTGGTGGTCGACGAACTCGAGTACTATGTCGGAGAGGAGTAGATGGAGTTGCTGAAACAAGATCAACAGCCTGGGAGTGAGTTTGAGGGGGCGCCTGTGCTGCTGGAATTTGATCGGATGTGGTGCGAGGTCGTCTCTGGTACACTAGTAATGGCTTAGGAGGTACTGAGTCTGCAGAAGAATTAGTAAACATGGGCAGAATAGAAAATGAATGAGATGAGGAATCTTTGTGAGTGGTAAAAAAATACTGGTTTTCTAGGAAAATCACATTTCTAGAAATCCGAATACAACTGAGATTTGGATCATAACAAAGAAAACCTTTTTGGTGTACAGAGTATCCTAGAAAAGCACATTGGACTGACTGAGCAGTGAGTTTGGTGCGTTCGTGTGCAGGAAGATGAACAAAACACACACAACCAAAGGTACGAAGATTAGAATAATTTGGAGGATGACCAAATAACCTAGTGAAAGGAGAAACGTGATTTAATAAAGGAGAAGGCAATCTGTTAATAAGGTGGACAGCAGTGGACAGGGCTTCACACCAGAACCGAGATGGCACAGATGACTCCAATAGGAGGGTACGTACAACATCAAGAAGATGACGGTTCTTTCTTTCAGCCACCCCATTTTGTTGAGGAGTTGAAGGACAAGACCGTTGAGAAATTATACCATGATTTTGTAGAAATTCCTGAAATAAATTAGACATGTATTCACCTCCATTATCAGAACGTAAAATTTTAATATTAGCAGAAAATTGGGTTTGAACATATGCATGAAAAATCTTAAAAACATAAAACACTTCTTTTTTAGAACGTAGAAAATAAATCCATGTGAATCGACTATAATCGTCGATGAAAGTAACGAAATATTTATAATTAGCATGAGAAATAACTGGTGCCATACCCCACACATCACTATGTATCAAGTCAAATGGTTGGTTAATATTTGGTGTATGAGTGGGAAATGATAGTGTTTTACTTTTACCAAGCTTACAAGAATTGCAATCAAATTGGAGAGCACTAAAAGATGGAGACTCTTTATTTCTAAGGAAACCAGAATTGAGCAAATTATAAAGTACATTCGAATTTGGATGTCCAAGACGTTTATGCCATACTCGGTAATCGACATAAACAGAATTACAAGTGACAGCAGGTAATGCAAAATTAGGAGATGAAGGTAAAAGAAAAGGGAAGAGACGTCCCACTTTAGGCCCCCTCGCGATCATCTTCCCGGATTGTTGATCCTGCACAACACAACCAGATTTTGAAAATTCAACGTTCCAATCATTTTCAACTAATTGTCCAACAGAAACAAGATTAGTGGTGAGACCAGGGGAGACAAATACATCATTTATAGAAGGAGAAATATCACCAGTTGCTGTGATAGGTAAAGAACTACCATCAGCAGTATGAATCTCGAGATTGCCAGAATATTTGTGTACATTAGTAAGAAATTTAGCACTGTTCGTCATATGATTGGAAGCTGCAGTATCAAAGAGCCAAGGAGAAGATGTGGAGAAAGGGTTACCTGAGAGTCCTAAAGCAGAGAATGCAAAAACAATCATTTGTTGAATCATTTCAGGGGTAACAGATGAAACAGGAGCAGGAGCAATTTGTGTCGGAAGTGTTGTAGCAGAACTTCTAGCACTAGAAGAGTCAACTGTGGCAATATATGCTGTTTCAGATTTCTTTGGTGGTCGAATGGGGCATTCCTTGATAATATGACCATCTTTCTTGCAGTAGTTACAGAACTTATTGGAGCAGTTAGAAGCGAAATGGCCAAATTTCTTGCAACAGAAGCATTGGACCGTATTCATGTCTCGACCTTTTGACTTGCTTTGTGTTGCAAAAGCCACAGAAACAGAAGAAGAGGTGGAGTGACGTTCTTCCATGGTAGTATGAGTGGCAAGACGCTGTTCCTCACGAAACAATTCATTGAGACATGTATCTAGAGAGGGTACAGGGTCTCGGTTCATAAGATTGGATCGAATGCCTTCAAATTCAGATCTTAGTTTCATAAGAAACTGAGCTTTTTGAGTAGTTTCATGAACTGATTGAACAGAACTTAGACCTTCAGCAGGTAACGTAGCATAAACAATGTCAGTATATTCAGTCCAAAGATTTATGAATTTAGAGTAAAAATCAGAGATAGAGAGGCTATCCTGCTGGAGAGTGGCCAAATCAAGTTCAAGTTGAAACCGTCGGGCAGTGTTGTTTTGACTGTAGACCTTCTTGAGATAATTCCACATCTCAGCAGCAGTCTTTGAGGGTCGAAGATTCAAAATAATGTTGGGCTCAACCGATCCGAGAATCCACGTCATGACTTGCGCATCCTTGACTTCCCATTTGGCGTACAAATCCTTGTCTGTCTTTTGATCCAGGGGAGGTTTACTGCCATCAATATAGCCCCATAGATCCTTACCCTTGACAAAAACCTTAAAGTGGAACTCCCAAGTCGAGTAATTTTTTCCATTAAAACGAACCAAGAAGACATCAGACTTGTCGGAAGACATCAGACCAACAATGGATAACAAAGAATAAAAAAAAAACAAATCGAGAGAAATCAATAACGAAGACTAAACTAAGGTTTCAGAGTTGAGGCTCTGATACCATGACAGACTTTGAGAGTTTTGAGAGAACTATGTTTCTCTTCTAGAGAATGTTTATTATATAGGAAATATACATGCTGATTCTATGCTAATTTACAGCCATTACAGCCTGATTTACAGCCCTTTATTGCCCTATTTACAGCCCTGATTTGCAGTCCTAATTTACAGCTCATAATTTAGCAAAACTACCATGTACATAAGTCAACTATCTACAATAGACTTTCCTTTGACAGAGAAAATCTGTAGGAATAACATTCCTCAATAGATTGAAGCTAAAGTGGTGGACCGGTAGCAACAGGAGGAGGAGCAATTGTTTATAGCCATATGCTTTGCTAGCAATAGTTCAAGTGAAAGTTGGCTCATTGATAATGGCTGCACCAACCATATCACCTATGATCATCAAATTTTCAAGAACCTTGATTAGTCTGAAGTGTCAAAGATCAGAAATGGCAATGGAGAGTATATTGTTGTCAAAGGCAAAGGGAAAATAACTATTGAAAGTTGTATAGGTACAAAACGTATGATTGATGCTCTTTTTATAGCTGAAGTTTATCAGAATTTGTTAAATGTGGAACAACTTATGGAGAAAGGTTACAAAGTCATTTTTGAGAACAAGAAATGCTTGATCAGGGACACAAATGATCAAGATATATTCAAAATCAAAATGAGAGGCAAAAGCTTCTTATTGGATCTAACATAAAGAAAAAAAAAAATTGCATTCCTAAGTTCAGTCAACATCGTTGAGCTTTAGCATAAGAGGCTAAGGAACTTCAATCATGCAACACTTTACATATGAAGAGAATGGAGTTGGTGCATGGCTCACCTCCATTGGAAGAGCATTTGTTAAACTATAGAGCATGTTAATATGGCAAGCAAACTAGACTGTCATTTTCACAGATAGCTTGGAGAACATCACAAAAGTTGTAGTTAATTAACACTGACCTCTGTGGACCTTAGAAAACTCAACCTTTAAAGGGAAGTAAATATTATATTGCCTTCATTGACGTTTTAACCAGAATGTGTTGGATTTACTTCCTATGATTTAAATAAGAGGTTGTAGGAGCATTTTGAAGGTTTAAAGCATGGATTAAAAATTAAAGAAACTACAAAATTCAAGTTTTAAGATTAGACAATGGCAATGAGTATACATCAAAATAGTTCAATCTATTCTGTGATAAGGCTAGCATTGAGCACCAATTGACTGCTCCCTACACTCCACAACAAATGGAGTAAGTGAAAGGAAGAATAGAATCATAATGGAGACTAGCTAGGTGCATGTTACACAAGAAAGAGCTACCTAACAAATTTTGGGCAAAGGCAGTAAACATAGCCGTATTTTTAGTAAATAAGCTTCCAAATAAGGCAATAAATGGGAAGACTCCTTTTGAGACCTGGTATGGATATAAATTATCTCTAATGAACTTAAAAATCTTTGGTTGTGTTTGTCTTTCACATGTTCCTTAGGTGAAAAGGGGCAAGCTTGATAGAAGGGTAGAACCTGACATCTTTATTGTTTATAGCAATGTCTTTAAGGCTTAAAGAATGTTTTAACCTCAAACGGGAAAATTTTGATGAGTAGAGATGTTCAATTTATGAAAGATCAACAATGGTGCTGGGAATCTGAAAAGGGAAATCAAAACATTGATGTCTCATTGAATCATGAAGAGGAGGTTGATGAGCACTGCTTTCTGATGTTTATCAAAGAAGAAATGTTGATATTTTTGAACCTACAGGGTATGAGGAAGTTGAGAATTATCCAAAATGGATAGCTGCAATATAGGAGGAGTTTAGAATGATTGAGAAAAATCAAAATGAGAGCCGGTTGAAAGGCCGAAGCACAAAAAGATAATTGGTGTTAAATGGGCTATGCTCAAATATTTGGTGTTAATTACTTAGAAACTTTTGCTCCTGTTGCATGTTTGGATACCATCAGATTGTTACTAATATTGGCTATTCAGAATAAATGGAAGGTATTCCAATTTCATGTTAAATTAGCGTTTCTAAATGGACATCTGCAGGAGGAGATTTATGTTAAATAGATAGAAGGACTTGTAGTAAAAGATAAAGAAAACATGATTTATCTCCTTAAAAAAAGCCCTGAATGGTTTAAAGCAAGCTCCAAGGGCTTAATACAACAAAATAGATCAATACTTGCTTAAGCTAGGTTTTATGAAGTGTCTGGTGAGTCTACACTCTATGTTAAACATGCTGTTAAAAATAGTATGATTGTTTCATTGTATGTAGATTACCTCTTACTAACATGAAGAAATGCAGTACTCATTGCAGAAGAAATGATAAAAGTTTTTGAGAGGACAAACTTAGGAGCAGTGGCAATCTTCCTTGGCATGGAAATTAAACAGGATCAGCAAGGTATTTTCATTTATCAAAAGAAGTATGCTAACGAGATTTTGAAGAAGTTCCATATGGAGGATTGCAAGCCAATGAGTAATCCTATGAACCAAAGGAGAAGCTATATAAAAAAGATGGAACTGAAAAAGTGAAGAAGGCTAAGTACAAAAGTCTTATTGGATGTCTGATGTATCTCATAGTAATAAGGTCTGACATACTGTATGTTGTGAGTGTTTTGTCTAGATTTCTATATTGTGCCCATGAATTGCATCTAAAAATTGCTAAACAAGTGCTTAGATATGTCAAATGAACTATTGATTATGGAGTTTTGTTTCAGCATAATTAGAATTTTTAGTTTCATGACTATTCTAATAGTGACTAGGCTGGTTTTTTTTATGATATAAAAAGTACATCAGGGTATTTTTTCACTTTTGGCTCAGATATGTTCTCATAGAGTTCCAAGAAGTAGGAAATTGTGGCTCAATCAAATCAACTGCTGAGTTAAGTTTATTGCTGCCATAGCAATTGTAAATCAAGCCTTATGGCTTAGAAAGGTTTTGGCGGATTTGCGAATAAAGCAGGTGGAGAGCAAGAAGTGTTTGTTGATAATCAGGTAGCAATTGCAATGTCCAACAATCTGATCTTCCATGGAAAAACTAAGCATTTTCATATTAAGTTATATTTCTTAAGGGTGATACAAAAGAATGGTGAAATGTGCTTGCTGTGTTGCAAGATTGATGATCAAATTGCTAACATTTTCACTAAAACACTCCCTAGAAGCATATTTGAGTTTCTGAGAATGAAACTTGGAGTTTACAGCTACTGAAGCAAAGATGAGTGTTGAAGTTGTGCATCAGTAGTTGTAGAAGTTGATGAAGTCTTAGGTGGTGTTTGACACCATTTTTGAAAACCATTTTTTATTTTTGAAAACAAAAAACGTTTGAAAATATGTTTGATAATCGTTTTCAAAAATATGTTTTACAAAAGAAAAATGTATTTTCAAAAATGTTAAGGTAAAAGTGAAAAATGACTTTTTTTCCTTTTTTATCATATTAAAAACCCATTTTCATTTATACTATAAAACTCAAAAAAGTAAATATACTCAATCTCTATCAGTCACATTGTCATTTTTAAAAACAATTATCATCCAAATACATTTTTTGTTTTTACCTATTTTTAAAAACGGTATGAAACAACTTATATCATTTTTAATTTTCAAAATGTAATTTCAAAAATGCTATCAAAGACATTATTGTTTTTGAAAACGTTATTTTCAAAACATATTTTTAATTTTTGAAATCACTTTTTTAAAAACACTATTTTAAAAATATATCCAAATGCACCATTTGTTTTCTGTTATGTTTATTCTTTTTTTTTTTTTTTTTTTTGCTTTATGTTGTTAGTGGCAACAAGTTAGAGATCAGCTGAATGTGCAGTAGATTTGTTGGTTTGTCAGTTACAAGTTGATGTATTTAAATAGTTTTGTTTATTTAATAAAATAAGTTGACAATCCTTTTGCTCCGTTTGCCTCTGTTTCTGTAGAAAAAGTTTTTTTAGCTCCAACACTTCCTATAGGTTAGTAATTTTGTCTTAATTTTGTGTTTTCACTACTAGACTGTGTCGAAAACCTATTTCAAGATCCAATAATAAGCCCTAATCATCTAGTTCACGCCATACGATATGATAGATATGAACTGATTAACCCATAGAATTGGACAAATCGATCATCTAGAATTAGATAATATAATTTACCTAACCCTAGTCAAGCAAATCCTAGAGCGAATTCTCAGAAAAAACCAAAATAAACTAGACTCAAATCAACGTCTTCACTTGAATTCTAGCTCAAACGATCCCAAGTATTGCTCTCTAGAAAAGCTAAAACAATATAATTACCATGCAAAATTTGTAGGATTTTACTAATTTTCAAATGCAAAAAACATAATAACAATCCTAAACTAATCTCTTATTTACAAGCAACTAATTCTAATTTTCCTAGGAAATAACTTAGGAATAAATCCTAAAACCAAATAAATCCTAAATTAACAAAAATAGATATATTAAGATAGAAAGTAATATAACTAATCCTAATTTAAATGAAATACTAATCCTAGATTAAATAAAATAACTAATCCTAAATTAAATAAAATAACTATTAAATTAATATATCCTAAAATAATAAAAATCCTAAATTAAGAGAAACTAAAGGTTGGATTAAAAAAAAAAAACACTCAAGGTCCTCATCAAATTGATGTATCTGTTGTTTACAGTTGTTTATGATGACTATGCTGGGAAAACTTTTCTTTGGTATAATCAAATGTTTTGACAATGGCAAACGAAAGAAGATTAGGATTTTCTTGTAATGTATCTCAACTTACTAAATTATGCATTCCCAAATATTTCACTGCCACTGCTGTCAATCTTAACTCAGAGGATGCAACATGCAAAGTTTTTCATAATAGAGCATATGAAACACTAATCTGCCTAGTTGAGTTACGTTTCAATCTAGACTGGAAAGAAAAATCGAAGTTTCACTTTATCTAACGCTTTGGTTCCGGATATTCTATGAGCAATTTTCTAGACTAGGTACTCGAATCTGACCAGCCACATTAAGAATGACTGTTAAAAGTCAAAGTAATAAAGACATGACAGACATAGTCTTCAATGAAAACCAAATTTTCAAGGTTAAGCGTGTTCAAAAAGTATATATTGTTATTGCCCCATGAATTTTATCCATGGTTTACTTTTTTTTTTTCTTTTTTTCAAAATATTGAGATGAACCTTGAAAACGATAAAAACCAAACTGATAGGACCCTAATGATACAATCCGGATAAACAGCTCCAAACGATTGGAAACAATCCACATCAAGATATGAGACAGCCCATAAGATTTCAAGATTCAAGAATTAAACATTTTAGAAACATACAATTTACTGTTCTTAAGCCTTGTTATCACACGTTTATGTAACCATGACACTTGGTGGAATTTTGTCCAGGAACAATCAGAGCATCATTCTGCTTCAGTGCATCAGAAGTATTCTCATATTTGTTTCCGACATTACTGGGGCACACTCCTAGGTCAAGTTCTTCTGCCCTTCCATCTATACTGGAAATGAAATTGAGCAACAAGGAATGAGATCACTGTTGAAGAATCTTCAAATCTAAAATAAGATAACTGGTAACCATTAGATCCAAACTTTAAACTTATTCCTATGCTGAACAAATATATGTAGATACAATAAGAATAGATGTGTAAGAATACACTCTAGACCTATTGATAAAATGAGTTCCACCGTGTCAGTTAATGCTCGACTTAAAAATTTGAACTTTAATTAAGCACAGAAAAAATCATACTTAATCACTCAAACAAGGAAGTTTAAGGGAAACAAACTAATATTTGCATCAAATCTGAGATAGGATGCCCCTGGCTTGCAAATTACGTGATCCACAAAAGATGGCAGCTTGAAATGCCGGCTCTTGTCGGGAAAGAATATGTGTTCAACAACCGAAGTAATAATTGATTCCTGGAACAAGAAAAAGTGGGGACTTGCTAACAAAGAAGTCATTAGTCAAAAAATTCGGCTCCATTCTTTGAATGCAAAGAAAATTCAAACCATCTCACATATCGCGCAATTTTATTTTATTTTTTGGTAGGAATTAATTCACCTACCATACTTCAAAGTTACCGTCAGCATTTCAAGCTAAAAAGGAAAATCTACTTCATCCATGCTATGGCTTTTCCCTTGCTACATTTCCTCTGCATCTTGCTTCTTCTAATGATACCACATTCCACCACTGCTCAACCACACAAAAACATATCTTTGGGTGAATCCCTCATTGCAGGGAATGATGACTCTTCATGGAAATCACCATCTGGTGAATTTGCTTTTGGTTTCCAACAGATAGAAAAGGAGGTTTTCTTATTAGCCATCTACTTCAACAAAATATCTGAAAAAACCATTGTGTGGTCAGCCAGGACTAAAAATCCAGTGCAAAGAAGATCCAGAGTTCAACTTACAAGAGCTGGCTGGTTAACACTCAATGATCCGAGAGGCAATCAGATATGGAAAGCTGATACTCTTGGTGCAGCAGCTGCATATGGAGCCATGCTTGATACCGGCAACTTTGTGCTGGCAGGCCAGGATTCTGCTCTGTTGTGGAGCAGTTTTGATCAACCGACTGACACGTTATTGCCAACACAGGTTTTGAATATTGGCAGCAAACTAACTGCTCGTTACTCCAACGAAAGTTATTCGAATGGAAGATTTGAGCTTGCCCTCCAGTCTGATGAGAATCTAATGCTACATATCATAGCTTTCCCTTTGGAATCTATAAATACAGATTACGGGTCAATCAAAATTGCGTCAAGTGGTTTTCAGCTTATATTCAATGAATCTGGCAACATTTACCTGAAAGCGGGGAATGGAAAGATGAGTATGCTATCATCAGATGCTGGTTCAGTGCAAGACTTCTACCAGAGGGCAATCCTCGAATATGATGGAGTTTTCAGGCATTATGTCTACCCGAAGAACACAAGTAGAAGCATTGGTTGGGGTCAGCGATGGTCTTCTGTATACTACGCACCTCCAAATATTTGCCTGCTTAAAGTAGAAACGGGAACTGGAGCTTGTGGATTCAATAGCTATTGCAGGCTTGGAGATGATGATGATCTGCGGCCAATATGCCAGTGTCCGCGAGGTTATACCTTCTTCGATCCAAATGATAAAATAGGGGGATGCAAGCAGAACTTTGTTTCGCAGAGTTGTGATGATCCATCCCTGGAGGTAGACCGTTTTGACTTCGAAGAGATGCATAACACAGATTGGCCATTCTCTGATTATGAACATTATCAAGGGGTAAAGGAGGATTGGTGCAGGCAAGCTTGTTTATATGATTGTTTTTGTGCTGTTGTTATTTTCAGAAACGGAGAATGTTGGAAGAAAAAATTTCCTCTCTCAAATGGGATGTTTGATCCCAGCATTCAAGGAAAGGCTTTGATTAAGTTAAGGAAAGATGATTCTTCATTGAATCCTGATGATAAAGATGCAGAAAACAAAAACCATTCGACTTTATTTATCGTTGGCTCTTTGCTATTAAGCAGCTCGGTGTTTCTCAATGTACTACTGATGGGAGGAACTTTCGTGCTTGTTTTCTGCTTTGGTTACAACAAAACAAAGTTGCATCGAACTTATCCAGTTGTACCAGGCATGAACGTGCAAAGTTTCACCTATAATGAGTTAGAAAAGGCGACCAATGGGTTCAATGAAGAATTGGGTAGAGGAGCTTTCGCAACAGTTTATAAGGGTATTCTGACGTTTGAAAACAGAAAGTTTGTTGCTGTTAAGAAGTTGGACAACATGGTGGGAGAAGGGGACAAGGAATTCAACGCAGAGGTTAGTGCAATTGGCCAGACAAATCACAAGAATCTTGTCAAACTTCTTGGATTCTGCAATGAGGAGAAACGAAGGCTTCTGGTTTACGAATTCATGAGCACAGGCTCGTTGGCAAACGTCATATTCAGAAAACCAAGGCCTAATTGGTACCAAAGAATGCAGATTGCTTTTGGTACTGCGAGAGGACTCTTCTACTTGCATGAAGAATGCACCACTCATATCATTCATTGTGATATTAAACCTCAAAACATCCTCCTGGATGATTCTTTCACAGCAAGAATTTCTGATTTCGGGTTGGCAAAACGGTTGAAGCCAGACCAATCTCGAACCACCACTGGATTCAGGGGAACCAAAGGGTATCTAGCCCCTGAATGGTTCAGAAACCTGCCTATTTCAGTCAAAGTGGATGTCTACAGTTTTGGTATAGTGTTGCTAGAGCTCATTTGCTGTCGCAGGAACTTCGAACCAAACGTCAAGGATGGAAATCAGATGATACTGACTGACTGGGCATGTGATTGCTATAAAGATGAAACACTTCATCTCTTGGTGGAAAATGACGAGGAAGCTCTACATGATATGGAGAGGGTCAAGAAGTATGTGATGATTGCAATCTGGTGCATTCAAGAGGATCCCTCACTAAGACCTACAATGAAGAAAGTAACGCAGATGCTTGAAGAAGTCGTCCAAGTTTCTTCTCCTCCTGATCCTTCATCATTTACTAGTTCAAACTATTCCACTTGACATAAGTATGTACACAAACGTTATATTAATCTATGTTAGATACCATTATGCTATGTGAATATATAGTTTATTCTCTGTTTCAAGCCTTTTTTAATGCTTCAAGTTTCATATTTTTACCATTTACATCTCTAGCTCACATAAGCACCATACCTCAGTACACTATGGCTCTAGCTCATAGTGTAACAGGTTATGGTTAGCCTGTGTAGCCAAACTTAACATCAGTGTAACAGGCTTGCCTAAGAATTATTTATTAAGTTGGGACACATTTGTCCACAAACTATGCGGATTTTGTCTTTTAATGAACTCTTAACATTATAAAATGCCCACCACCATGTTTCCATAGATTTATCAGTACTTGATAAAAATGAGCTTCAAAATGTATTATATTATACCTTGCTGAAAATAAAATAACTGCATAATAACCGGTGGGTTCAAGGCACGTTATAGATGTCACTAACTTTAAGACATTATTTGCGCCCGCCAATCGAGTGGTGTATCGAGTTAAGCAAATATATCTCTATGATACAATTAAACCTCTTTGTTTAATATCGTTATATACTAACGACATAAACCACGAACATTATCGATGTCAAATCTGTCAAGATACAACATTTCGTTACTGTACTTTAGTATAATATTATGTGGAATTACTGATGCATATTATTCTAAGATTTCAAAAGTTTGAGATGGAAGTAAAATAGAATGTTGACTATAGATATGCGGAATACAATAATTATAAAAGTTAATAGGGATCAAACTTAATATATTTATTGAGATTAGTATTGTTATAGAATCAAGAGATGTTATTTTGTGAACTAGTTTCATTGTTTTATATAAGCATATCTTTCATGGTGATTACATTTACTATAAATTATCATTAAAACTCCTTTTGAAATATGGAAACGCAAAAGAGTAAGGAACGAAAAATCCTTTGGCCCTGACTTCATTGTTTATCTAGTTGATTAAACTAGAAATGCATGTGAGACAATTTAAGGTTTCTAGTTTGATTCTCTCACCTATAAGGAGAAAAATGAAGTCACTAGTTTAAATAAGTTTCCGACTTCATGAACCTAACAAGTATATGTATATATAACAGAGTCATATAAATGTGTAATTATATGTGGTTATATGGATGAAATGTTATATTTGAAATAACGAAAGCATGGAAATTATTATATCATTATTGTCATATCAATGACACGGTCATGAGGCTTGTATATGTGTTTTGGGTTTAAATATTATCAAGATGGGTAATGGCCTAGAGTTTATTCATCAAACTCTATTATTATATTCTTGAGATATAATGCTTTATAGCATTAAAAACATATTTCTTGTTAACGTATATGGCAAATATAGATATGATTTAAATAATGTAATTTGATTTATACATTTACACATCACCGTTGGTGGAAATGGAAGAGTATCCACTTCAACTTAGAAGGTCAATGACTTTTAAATATATAAGGTATCAAGTGTGGAGAGTATTATTCTCTTGATAAAAATTATTCTCTCTCAAAAGAATTAGAAGGTCGAGCCTTGCTTGGTTTCAGTTGAACCCTGAGTTTGTTCCAACTATAATATATATATATATATATATATATTCTCTCTCAGTTATAATAATATATAGTGTCCTCGTTAAAAAGTGATGATAAATCCATAAACAAAACAGAATACAAAACGCTTTCAAAAAAAAAAAAAAAAAAAACACAAAACCAAATTCAGCAATCTTATTAATTAAAATAGCAAAAGGATAGTCGTTTTTAGTATTTTCCATGATAAACCCGCGCGACCGACCCGACCCGAGTAAACGACCCCGACCGGAGACTATATAAACAAAATGGGTGGGCCTAGCCGTTCTCCTCTCCTTTTCCTCTGCTGCCCTTGCCACCGGTCCACCCATCCACGACGGTCAGCCCTAGTCGCTCCACTGCCTCCAGTCTCCGGCCTCCACGGCGTTTTTCGTGGTCACTTCGCCGACGGTCCCTCTCTCCGGCCTTCCTTCCAAGTAATTCTTCTCTGTTTTTTTCACTGTCAAAAAACAATATATATGCAAATTCTGTATTGTTTACTTGCTTTCATATTGGTATATTTTATATGGGGGTATCTGAATCTGCTACTGTGAACTGGTGGTTGTGAGAATGGGTCTTGGGTTTTGGTTTATTTTGTGTGTGGTTATGTGGGTTTTGGTTTATTTTGTGTGTGGTTATGTGGGTTTTGGTTAGCTGCGAAATGTGGGTTTTGTCTCTGCTGCGAAAGGGTCTCTAATGGAGTCCAAGGTTATTCATGGACACGTGATTGGTACTGTATTAGAACCGGATTCCCATTTGTCCGCTTCCATGATGAATGCTTATGTGAAATGTGGGAGTGTTGTGTATGCGTACAAGGCGTTTGGTTTAATGACTGTTCGAGACGTTGTGTCTTGGACTGCGCTGGTTTCTGGGTATGTTGATGACGGGTTTGCAGTTGAGGGTGTTAGTTTGCTTTGTGCGATGAAATAGTTTGCTTTGTGGGATAAAAAGTTTATGAAGTTGTTTAATTTTCTTGTGAAGTTGTTTTGTTAGACTAATTGTTAAATTCGAGTATGTTAAGCATACATGCTGTTCTGTTTTGTTTTGCATATATATTGTTTGGGTGAATTGAAGCCCGATTCGGTTTGTTTGGGGGAATTGAAACTGATTTAGTTTGCTCTGCTTGTCAACTGCTGAATTTATTGTGCATGTCAACTAGTTTGTTTGGGTGAATTGAAGCTGATTCGGTTTGTTTGGGTGAAATGAAGCTGTTGTTTGCATATTTAGAATTTGGTGGTTGTTGTTTGCTGATTTGGCTTGATTTTCATCCAACTACAGGCTATAATGTACTTTAGAATTGCTAATCCGATCAATTCAACCCAACCCAAGCTCACAATTATTGGGATGGGTTGGAGGATTTCCAACCCAACCCAACCCAACCCCAACCTGAAAACGCCCACCACTTAAAAAAAAAAAATGATAAATTCATAAGAAAAACAAAATACAAAAACAAATTCAGCAATCTTATCAATTAAAATATCAAAACGACATGTTGTTTTTATCATTTTCCAGAATTCATTTTCTGTCTTGTTAGGGTTTTATCAGGGGACAGACAGACCTAAACCTCCAAAAACTGTGATGGCAACCTCAAACAATTTGCGTCACTCTGCTTCTGCTTCTACTTACTGAACATGGAAATTCCAGAAATCGACACTGCCGCCGCCACCACAAGAAGAAGAACCAGACGGCTCAAAATGTCCACCTCTGCCATCTCCAACAATGACTAAGCCACTGTCACTGACACAACAAACGCTACCAAAAGGGGTGTACATACCATGTCTTTGGGGTGGAAATATCGCCACTCTAAAAGTTAGTTGATATCGTGTCTTAAACTAGAAGTTGACAGAGTCCATGCCTGTTCCACCTGAAAATCGAAGCTTGTTCAAAGAGTTAGTTAGATACACTCAACAAAGAAACTTTTCAAAAGGCCATGTGTTACAAGTGCAAATCATCAAAACAACTAAATTCTCTTTTCTGTACTTGGCAAACAGTCTTGTCAATTTCTACGCCGAGTGTGGTTATTTAAACAAAGCCTAGCTCGTATTGAAAACATACCAAACAAAGACGTTGTTTCATGGAATTGCCTCATCAATGGCTACTCTCAACAGGGTTTGACTGTGTCTTCCATTGTCATGGGACTTTTTCAACGTATGAGAGCAGAGGATACCCTGCCAAACGCCCACACTTACTCTGGCGCTGCGTTGAATCTGGAAAACGAGTTCTCTGGGCAGCAAGTTCACGCGATCGCTGTCAAAACGTCGAGCTTTTATGACGTGTTTGTTGGGAGCTCACTTGTCAATGTCTACTGCAAAGCGGGTTGTTTGGAGGAAGCTCGCAAGGTGTATGATAGAATGCCTGAAAGAAACTCCGTTTCGTGGGCCACGATGGTTTCTGGGTATGCGACGCAGCAAATGGCTGTGGAGGCTCTGGGGATGTTTGAATTGATGCGTAGAGAAAACGAGAGTGTGAATGAGTTTGTGGTTACTAGTGTTTTAAGTGCTCTGGTTGCTTCTGAGTTGGTTGATAGTGGCAAGCTAATACATTGTCTTTCCGTTAAAAATGGGTTGTTAGAGATTGTTTCTGTTGTGATTGCTCTTGTTACCATGTATGCCAAATGTGGGAACTTGGATGATGCGCTGATGACGTTTGAATTGTCAAGTGATAAGAGTCCTATCACTTGGTCAGCGACTCAGCTGTGATAACTGGTTATGCTCAAAGCAGAGAGGCAGATAAGGCTTTGAAGTTTTTTCCTAATATGCATTTGAATGATATTAAGCCTAGTGAGTTTACACTTGTTGGTGTTCTTGATGCTTGCAGTGACATTGCTGCTCTGCAGGGAGGAAAGGAGGTGCATGATTATCTGTTGAAGTCGGGATGCGAGTCTCAAATATATATACTGACTGCTTTGGTTGATATGTATGCTAAATGTGGTAGCATAGTCGATGCCAGGAAGGGGTTTGATTACTTGCAAGAAGCTGATGTTGTTTTGTGGACTTCAATGATAGATGGGTATGTGCGAAATGGAGAAAACAAAAAGGCTTTATGTTTGTATGGTAAAATGCAGGTGCAAGTGATATTCCCTAATGAACTAACCATAACCAGTATTATAAAAGCATGTTCAAGCCTAGCTGCTTTGGAGCAAGGATAGCAAGTTCATGCCTGCACTGTCAAGTGTGGATTTAGTCAAGAAGTTTCAATTAGAAATGCTTTGTCAACCATGTATGCTAAGTGTGGGAGTTTGGAAGATGGGAATCTTGTGTTTAGGAGGATGCCTATGAGGGATTTGCTGTCATGGAATGCAATGATATCCGGGCTTTCTCATAATGGACATGGTGAGAAAGCTTTGGAGCTCTTTGAGGAGATGCCAGCGGAAGACAGGAAACCAGACTATGTTACATTTGTGAATATTCTCTCAGCTTGTAGCCACATGGGACTTGTAGACCGAGGTTGGGCTTATTTCAAGATGATGTCCAATGATTTCAGTATTATTCCAAGAGTTGAGCATTATGCTTGTATGGTTGATATCTTAAGTCACGCAGGCAAGCTCAATGAAGCTAAAGACACGGCATGTGTTTATGGCGAATTCTATTAAGTGCTTGTCGGAACTATCATAACTATGAATTGGGGGCCCATGCTGGGGAGAAACTAATGGAGTTGGGCTCGCTAGAATCATCTGCTTATGTGTTGTTGTCTGGCATTTATACTGTCATGTGCAGGTTGGAAGATGTGGAATGGGTGTTGAGGTTGATGAAACTACGATGGGTGAGTAAGGAGCCTGGATGCAGCTGGATTGAACTAAAGAGTCAGGTTCACGTGTTTGTTGTGAGAGATCAAATGCATCTACAGATTGAAGATATACAGGCGGAGATACATAGGCTGAGTAAACAAATGAACGATGAAGGATAACAGCCTGCTCCTGATTTGCCTTCTGTGACTCCATTGTGTATCTGATTTGGCAAAGGAGTTGCTCTCTAGGTGTATATGATGATTCATTTCATTATTTAGTCTATGAATTTGATTCTTCAAATATTAACCCAAGTTTTCAAGGGATTGAGGGAAGTACCAATGTAATAGGCTTGTTTTGACAGGCAATTTTGATTTTAAGAAATTGGAAACAACACATTAGAGTTAATAAATGAGATGTTCTCTAGGTGTATATGATGATTCATTTCCAGTATTTAATTTAAGTTTTACATATATTTAAGTTTGATAAGAGTGGTAGCTTGACAATGACTTGTGTCAAACCGTCTGCCAAAGTATGGGAAAATGTAGGTCTGATACAAAATTCACTATTAATCTAGGCGGGAAAAAGAAAGAAAACTGTTGTTGGCGTTGTAACTGATGATTGTCCTATAATTTTGCCTTTGTGAAAGCTAAATTTCAAAATTCTAATGGTGAATTATTTATCTTATCACTGGGCTTTTTTCTTATATTATTTCTTTACCGAAGTACGTTTCGATTGAATAATTTTGAAATTGCTTTTCAACCCAACCATGTTGAGGATTTAACTCTTACTAATCTGATTATTTTTATTTTGTGAGATTCTAAGGTTGCACATGTTCACCAGTCCGGTCCACGAGAAGGATTATCAAGGGTAGGTTTTCCAGGATGAATCAGACATCATCCACAAAGTTACTGTTGACGACGAAGGCCCTTCCTTTCACTCTCGTTTTCAGCTTATATGTGTTTTATAGATGCTCAATCAGTATAATTTGATTTCGTGGATGCAGATCTTCCTGATGATGAGGAAGATAGGGTGGGGTCTGTTGCCATTATAAGTTTTTCTCTTATTCACTTGTATATTTTCTTAAATACCTACTAGTTTAATTTGAATTATCTAAGGGTCCAGGTCCTACGAAATTTTGCATGAGGACACAAGACATATAAAATAACTTACAGAAAAATTTTCAGATCATTTCATCATAATTAGCATGCTCAAAAAGGTCAAAACCTCAAAGACCAGAAATTTGTCCTGCAAATTTCAGTTCTGACTATAGCCTATTCCATTTAAAAAAAAAATAAATAAATAACTCTATAAAAATCCTTGAAAACTTAATGGCTTAAAGAAGACTTACAACGGTTCCTACGAAAATTTAATGAGACCAAAATAACATTAAATGTAAGTCCAAAAAAAAAAAGAATTCAAGTTTTAGCCTAGTTTAATGTTGTTTAGTTTTTTGTTTCACTGAGCTAGAGATAAACAAAAACTCCTAATTAATTGCATACTTATTATATGACAGTGAAATTTTCCAGACTATAACCTAACATCCCAAAAAACATTCATACCAAATTTTATAATTTTCTACTTTGATTTACCTAGTTAAACAATCGAACAAAATTGATAGGTCTATCATACCATAAAATTTAATCTAACCTTGAAATAGCTCAAAACATAAACAACATGATGTCATAAGTCTATCATACCATACACTTCTTATATTAATAAAAAGAAATGAAAGAAAGGAAAGACAACCTACTTAATTCCCAAACACTTTCAAAATCAACATTAATCTCCAATGTTGCTATGGTTGAGGGTTCAAATCTATTAATAAATAAGAAAATTTTGAAAAATATATATATGTTTTCTAGGGGGAGAGTTGGTTGCTCTGAATAGAATAAAAAAATGATATATATGTATGGTTTCAAACCCTGATTGTAGTGATTAGGAAAATATATTTTTTGCCAAATTTTCTTCCATCAATCACTCCCTTAATTGTAGCCCAAATTTAATGAATTGATTGATGGAAATTTACAAACCAAAAAAAAAAAAAAATCCATTACATTTTTAGCTTTTAATGGCCTTATAACAAATTTTCTATACGACTTGGTTGGTTACTAAAGCACTCATAATAATCCAGGATATAGACGTAGGACTTTTAAACACATTAGTGATTTTGAACACCAAAGATATTGAAAGATTATGTGTGGAACATGTCCAGTTAGTCAAATAAGGTCGCTAGTTCAAAATGTGCCCACCATGCCACCTTGACTAACTTTGATGTGTTTTGCTAAGTGAAAGGTTCAATCGAAAGACACCTTCATTTATGCATAAGATTTCCAGGCTTGTATAAGACATTTTCAAATTACATTGACTTTGAAAATGGAATTGTTGGAATTACTTTCAAAATAAATGTAACATATATATGTTATATGTTATAATGTAATAAAAGGTTCTAGAAGAATTAATCAAGCTTCCAGAAGGATTGATTAAAAGTTGTAACTTTTGTCAAAAGAAGTGACTTTTATTTAGGGGTGTAACTTTTGTAAGAGGTATGATCTGAATTGTCAGATTAAAAGTAAATGTAGCAATATGGATCCAATGGTTTGGATTTAAAACAATTCAAAATGAAAAGTTATAATGAATTATTGCAACTTTTCGTGAAATGGTTCAAAGCATATTACAAATAGGCCACACATTTCATTTATTTTTTAACCATTCCAACCGTAGCATGCTTAAATATTATTGTTAGGCATATATTGTTAAGTCATTTGCTATCAACTAAGCTTTAGGATTAATGGTTACCAACACCAACCTTGAAAATTCAGAGTAAGAAGGTGTTTACAAATTACAATGAAAGCAAAAATCTGTGTAAAATGTTCATTTATACTAAAGACTTGCTTAGGATATTTATCCATGATTACACATACACAATCATGAGTACACTACTATTTGCCTTGCCTGGATGGCAAGGACAATCTTATTGAATTTCAAGCCTGAGCACGAAATGCTAAAAAGATTTATATTGAACTGATAAATGAGGTTGGATCAGGAGGTGCAGCAACTTCAACTGTTCCTTCCATCATTTGGGTGACTTTCTTCATAGTAGGTCTCATTGAAGGTTCTTCCTGAATGCACCAAATTGCTATCATCACAAACTTACGTACTCTCTTCATATCATTCTTGGCCTCTTCATCGTTCTCCACTAATGAGTCCAGTTTTCCTTCTCTGAGACAATCATATGACCAATCTGCGAGGATCATTTCATCTTCCTTTGCATTCTCCTCAAAGTTCTTTCGACAGCATACAAGTTCCAGCAACAATATTCCAAAGCTGTAAATATCAACTTTCACAGTGATGGGCAAATTTTTGAACCATTCAGGAGCCACATACCCTTTGGTTCCTCTTATTGCAGTTGTTGTTTTACTCTGGTCTTTTTTCAAAAGCTTGGCCAATCCAAAATCTGAAATTCGTGCTGTGAGAAAGTCATCGAGTAGGATGTTCTGAGGCTTGATATCACAATGTATGATCTGGTTGTTGCATTCTTCATGCAAGTAGAACAGCCCTCTTGCTGTTCCGAAAGCAATTTGAATCCTGTGGTGCCAATTAAGCCTTGAGTTGCCAAACAGGAAGTTTGCTAAAGAACCATTGCACATATATTCATACACCAAAAGGCGGTGTTCTCCCTCATTGCAAAATCCTAGAAGCCTGACTAAATTCTTGTGATTCGTTTGACCAATAGAATTAACTTCTGATTTGAACTCTTGCTCACCATCTCTAGCTGCCTTGGCTAGCTTCTTAACTGCTAGGATTTCATTTCTATCAAATGATAAAGCTCCTTTATAAACTGTTCCAAAAGCACCACTTCCAAGTTCTTCCTTGAATCCGTCTGTGATCTGCTCTAGCTCTTTGAAAGTGAAACTTCGCAGGTTTATGGCTGTTACTGGCTGAAGTTTTGCGAGCTTTGTTCGTTTCCAGCAGTAAAAGAAAATGAAGGTTGCTAGCAATAAGAGGAAGTTGACAAAGATGGAGCTGCCTAACATTGCGGATAAAATGTAGAGCAATGTTAAATTTCGCTCCTTCTTTGAAGCTGAACTTGCAGGTCCCGAGGAGTTATCTTTCCTTATCCTTATCTTGACCAGAGCTTTTCCTTCTGAACCAACGTGCCCATTTGAGAAAGGATATCTCTTCTTCCAACAATGTCCACTTCGGAAAACAGCAAGAGAACAAAAGCAATCACTCAAGCAAACCTGTCTACACCAATCTTCACTCACATCTTGGTGATGTGCATAATCAGCTTTTGGGAAATCTGCATTGGTGATCTCTTCAAATTCAAAAAGATTCATTTCTTCTGATGCTTTATTACAACTCTGTGGAAGGAAGTTCTGTTCACATCCCTTCATCGCATCTTCAGGATCAATGTAGGAGTAACCAGGAGGGCACTTGCACATCCTTCTGCCATTTTCTAAACTGCAGTAGCTATTCAACCCACAAGCGCCACTGCCAAATTCTTCCTGAACTGCCGAACAGATATCTGATGGTACATACGACACAGTGGACCAAGCAATGGGCCACCTTGAATTTGAGCTCTTTGGGTAGATGTATTGCCTGAAAACTCCGTCAAAGTCAATAATTGCTCTTCGGTAGAAAGCTTGTGTTGTTGATGAATATGAAAATACTTCATTAAGAATGCTTCCATTTCTTGCTATGAGATATATGTAGCCAGATTGGTTGAAGATCATTTTAAAACCATAAGGAGTAGATTTCTGAGTCGGCCAATAAACAAAATTAGTTTCATCAGTTGGATACGTTGTGGTGTAGAGGAGGAGATTCCCGTCTGATTGCAGTGCAAACACGAATCTTCCACTCGAATAATTCGAATCAGAGATTCGACCTACCAGTTTGGTATCTTGATTCATCGTCTGTGTTGGCAAAATGGTGTCTGTTGGCTGACCAAAACTCTCCCACTTGACAGAGTCTCGGCCTGCCAGGACAAAGTTTCCCGAGTCAAGCATAGCTGCATAGGCAACTGCACCACCACCAGGTCTAGGTCCAGCACTCCATATCTGCTTGCCTGTTGAATCTCTGAGAACCAACTGTCCATCCGAGGTAAGTTCAGCTTTTGAACCTCTTTGCACCATCTCGTCTCTGTTGGCAGACCAGACTATGGTGTTTTCAGGTATTTTATCAAACCAGATAGCCAGTAAAAATCCCTGCTCTCCAATTTTCCGGAATCCGAAAGCAAACTCACCAGATGGCGACTTCCAGGATGAGCCTGACTTATCATCATTTGATGCAGTAAGAGATGACCCCAAAGATATGTTCCTATAAGTTTGAGCAACTGTAAAAATTGGCAGTAGTATAACTATCAAGTAGTACAGAGAAAATTTTACTACAAGAGCCATACATTTGACCGTGTTTTCCAGGAAAAACAAAATCCTGAAACTTATATGAAGCTTAAAGATGAAAAACGTTTATATAGTTTTGGTGATATTATGTTGAGGATTTCTTTGCAGACATAATCAGTGTTAGGTCTCCATCAATGCCTCAAAAATGAAACCAAGACCTTGACTTTGCCCATTGAACATAACTTTGAGAGTAGACTTCAGGACGACTTCGTTAACATACTTTTCTTCTCTGTAGGCCTAACAAGACATAAATAGAGAAGTTTACAAATTCTTGTTTAACTCCACTCTAGACGGGAAAGAGTGGAGTCTAGACGTTATATAGAATAATCGTGTCCAAAACAACAACGACTTCACCAGGTCAATGGTCCAAGTCGGTGTCCAATTTCCACTCAAATCATATATATTTTTTATTAGTCATGTATAATTAAATTTCAACTTTTTAATTCTTAGATTTTCCTCACTAATTTTATATGTTTTTAATTTTACCTTTACTAATAAGCCTTAGATCCCGTTTGGTGCACAAAATTTGCTGAAACATGATTGAATAGGACGATACGATTGGATAGGTTTAGATTGGATTAAATTAGTATTGTGATATGTTTGATATAGTTGAGATTTGATTGGATTATATTTGAGCAAATTAATTTAACATTAGATTATATTGATTTTGAAGTAAAAATATTTTAATTATTTTTAAATATATTTAATATAAATAACAAATAAAAAATTGAAAAATTAATTAAATATAAAATATTTTTTTTTTTGGTTGATATCAAAATTTTTAACTTCATAAAACTACTTTCAATAAATTTATTATTATTAGATATATTTAATATTATATCAAATTAATATAATGTATCTAACATTTATAGTGTTTGTAAGGAACCAATAGTTGGGCCACATCACATTTAATGGACTGACTTGTAATAATATTTGGATTGTGTAATTCTCACTTTTCTCAAACATTTGGGTTTTCATAAATCAACATAATATCAAAACTAGTTTTATTAGAGATTAATAGATTCAAAGCGTCATATGTCTTTGTTTTTAATATTTATTATGCGTTTGACATTTTAATTTATTTTGTATTTGAGTTAATCCATATGCCAAACCCATTGATCTTACACATGTAAAGTGTATTGGAGAGTTTTATATTTTATTGTTTAGATACCAACCATTTTTTAAAAAATTAACATCAAACTTGTAAGAAAACTGTGGAGACCTACCAAGGTTAATTATTACTTATGTACCATAATCTACCTGGATATCTATATTTATAATATGAAAAGAAAACTTTCCATACATATGTTTGTACTCTATGCATGATGGAATTAAACCTCCACTACTTGAGTTAAGAGGGAATACATATTTAGGTGCCAAACTTGATAGTATTACATGTGAGAAAGTACACATGTTACTGATATCTTTTTTATACTGTTTATACTTTACGTCACAGCTAAAGCATTTGGCTCCAATAATCGTTTAGTTGCAAACAACTTGTTGACTCAAAGTCTAGAAGTTTAAGATTCCCATTTGGTATGGCTTTTTAGAAGTTTAAATCTGGTTATTTAATAATTTTAGTGTAAAAAGGTGTTTGGTAACTTCAAAATGTGATTTTTTAATAAGATTAGTAGATTTGACAGTAGTTTTGAAAAACTAGTGGGAGTTATTTTGCAAAATAATTATGAAACAATCTTCCGAGGGATTCAATGAATATGTCAAAATGACCCAGTTATCTTCTTTAAATTTAAATAAAGCTACTTATATCCCCACGTTAATTAATAGAATATCTATATAAAACAAAAATTAATATTTTATTTTTATATCTATTTTAGATATTTTATGAATTCACAATAATATACATATAGTGTTCTGATAGTAGGCATAGGTGACCACCAGCCGTGCTAAAAACAGCCTAGCTAGGTGCCTCCATTAGGCAGCACATCACCTAATTGAGCCTAGGCAGTCCTAGGGGGCTCCGCGTCACCCAAATAGTGGAACAATGTTTTAAATGACCAAAATGTTCTTTAATAAATAAAATCTAAAATATAAAGAAAAAATTTAAAAATTTAAAAAAGAAATGAAATCTCTGCTGTCCGGATGGACAAGGGAAATCTTTTGAAAATATAGATTTTTTTAAAAAAATTTTTCTTTTAAAAACATGTTTAAAAATAGATTTTCTTAAAAAAAAAAAGATTAAATTATGATCTCCACCGTCCATTCTTGTGATGGACAGTAGAAATGAAAACAAAAACATTTTTTTAAAAAAAAATTAAAAAAACAATTAGTGGAGATCTAATCTAGGATTGAATCCCCACCAACTATTCAGCTCCGTCTCTATCTACATGGAGAGATGGAATGAATAAAGAGGTTAGTAGGGTTGGATCTCCTAAACTAAACCATCCCATCAAAATTAAGAAACTAGATGGATGGAGACATAACTCTAGTCTACATCACAAAGATGGAGATTGGCTTTCATCTCTTCGATGGAAACCAAATGGGTCTCCATCACAAATACAAACCCAGATTTTGTGTCTCCATCATAAAGATAGAGTCCCAAACCAGGATCACTATACATTGGAGATCCCAATTCATGTCTCTATTGCTATGATGGAGACTAAAATCTGGGTCTCCATTCACGATAAAGACTCATCTAGTCTGTAAACCCTCAATTCCATAATTGTGGTTAAAATAAAATTGAGCTAAAAGCTAAGGGAGGAGAATGGAATTGTTTTAGGGTGTAAGTGGAGTTATTGAAAATTGTGGGGAGGAAAACATGAAGCCAAAATATGAGAGTTGACTTTTCAAAATTAAAAACAAACAAAAACAGTAATCAATCTCTCTCTCGCAGTGAAAAGAAAGAAAGAAGAAAGAAGAAAGAAGAAAGAAAAGAAAGAAGAAGAAGAAGAAAGAAGAAGAAGAAGAGAAGGGAAGCAGCCGACCAACCGAGCAGACCATCGCCGACCAGTGACGCACGGCTGAACCAGCACCGCGACCGAGCTGATCGACGCCAAAACGGAGCAGTTCTGCCGTTGACGCGAACCAGCCCGCACGCGTGACGTCGACGCCGAGCTGCAGAACTGACCTCCGACCGGAGCGAGCAACAAGCGCGAGCTGAACCCGACGCCATGGTCGCCGCGACCGCACTGAACCGGAGCTAGATCAGCCTCCCTCGCGCGCGAAACAGCCGCAGATCGGCGGTGGAAGACGCGGCGGAAGTGCGGCGGAACCAAGAGAGAAGGAAAGAGAGAAAGAGAGGAGGAAGAAAAGAGGGAGATCCACCCAAAACCAGCCCAGATCTAGCACTAAAACCACCCCAAAATCGGTCCAAAAAAAATCAGCCCCAAATCGAAGATAACGCGAAGAGGAAAGGGGTGAGGCGGAAGCGAGTGGAGCACGGTGCGGCCCCTGAGCTTCCATATACGAAGCTTTAAAAGCAAGTGAGTGTTTTTATAAAAATGTTTTTACTATGATTGATTTTAAATGCATGCCGAATTTATCATGTTGATTAGAATATCAAATGAATTCCAATTTGAAATGGTTGCATGGATTATGGAAATGATTTACATGAAATGTGATTTAAATGAGAAAGGAAATTTAAATTGAAATGATATTGAAAATCTATGGTACGCCTGATTATATATTGTGTATCTCCAGTGGGGTTGAGTACCTTAAGCGTGCATTGGCTGTGTTGGGAGAGTCTGTCACTAACAGCGGGTGGGACCGTGTCTGTTTAGTCCTGTGAGTCGTCCAATGCACGTAAGAGGTATATTATCAGCTAGCTTCCACCCGAGCGAGGCAAAATTCCGCTCCGTAACGAGGCAAAATTCCGTTACATAAAAACTGGATAGATGACCTGATCGAGGCAAAATTCCGTGATGGTCTGAGCGAGGCAAAATTCCGCTCTGAGCGAGGCAAAATTCCGCTCGATTGATAGGGTACCATGTGATGCAAACTAATAATGGTTGGCCTATTTATATTTATAAATTTTTGAAAGTTATTATTGCCACCATTATGGAAATGTTTTGATAAAAATGGAAATTATGCAACCTATGGATTTAAATGTTATTATTTGGCATGAAATGAATTTTATGAGATGTTGATTGATATATATTGTTTTTAAATGAATGATGAATTTTAGATATATCAATTATTCAATCATGGTATTTGAGTATGCATACATGTTTTAAAAGAGTTTTGGGAGGCTATTTGATACGCCTATTTTAAATGGAAATTATATAACACTCACTGGGCTATCAAGCTCACTCTGTTTTATATTTTTGTAAATAAAAACCTCCCCAGGCACAGGCACAGGTACAGGTACAGGCACTTCATTGGCAGGAACTCCATATCGAAATTAGAGGAGTTGAAGAAGCTGTGCTGTTATTTTTGAAATGTATAAATTTTTGGAATATGTAAATAAAGATATGCATGACTTACGAATCTGATTTAATATATTTCTAAACCGTATATATATATTTGTGGTTGCTCGTGGATTGATAAAAATGAGAGCCAGAGGCTCTGTAGTTTGGGGGAAATGTTTTGTGATATTTTAGAAGTGTTAAATTTTATAATTTACAGGGTGGCAAAGTCCGAAAAATAGACGGGATGCTGCTCAAATTTTTATAAAATGTTTTACAAAGGTTTGAAATAAAAATGAAAAAAATTTCCCCGTGTTTCCGCTGTTTTTGAAAAGGTACAGGAAGATTATGGCTTAGCTCTGCGGGGGATCCTTTAGTTGAGCGAAATGGCTAGCTGGAGGGTCATCGTAGGGTGCCAGCAGATCGCCTAGGGAAAGGGGTCTGTCATAGTCTCCTTGGAAACTAATCTGGTCTCCATTAACAAGATTATTGATATTGATTATGACGATGATGATGATGATGATGATCTAACAAGGGGATAATAAT
Source organism: Nephelium lappaceum (assembly GCA_021234005.1). Taxonomy (NCBI): domain Eukaryota; kingdom Viridiplantae; phylum Streptophyta; class Magnoliopsida; order Sapindales; family Sapindaceae; genus Nephelium; species Nephelium lappaceum. The sequence continues at coordinate 9,294,836 of CM038009.1, forward strand.
GATGATAAGTTAATATTGATAATGTTGGGTTGATGATGATGATGATAATAGATTGAGGTTGATGATAGTGGGTTGGTGATGATGGATATGGGTTAATGTTGATGATGGATTGTTGATAATGATTATAGGTTGTTAATGATAATTGGTGGTCACTCAATTCCAAATTGACTCTTCACAATTCATTAATTTTGATAGACGATAAAGGTCTAATCTGGAGATTAGGTGTTGGACATCCACTTCCTTACAATAAAACATATGTTCTTTTTTCAGCTTCTTTCCATTTTTTTGGTGTTTTTTAAGATGATCTCCATCCATTGTCCATCAACATGGACAGTAGAAACTTCACAGTATTGTTTTTTAAAGATTATTAATATAATTTGTTTTCAAATCTTTCAAAAAAATTTAAATTTTTCCTTTTTTTTAATTAATTTTTATCTCTGTGTCCATATGCATTGTGGAGATTCATCTTCTTTTTTAAAGAAATATAAAAAAAATTTTATCGATTAAGAACATTTTCATCATCCAACAAAAATCATGGTCAATTGTTATATTTAACAAAGTTTGACTAAGGAAGTGGGGGTATCTTGTAATAAAAAGATAAACTTGTCTCCATGTATATGAAGACATAAACTCATAGCTCAAAGGGTGTTGTGCAATTGGTTCTATAAAAATTGCCAACACTAGTTTTTTGCATGGTGCTAACTGCTAACTAGTATAAAGATTGATTCTTTCTTTGAAATAAATTAAACAAGTGGTGAAAGATACCATGAAAACTCATGGTAGTTTCATTGTAACAAACATAAATAGTACAACAGTTGTTGCTCTTGTTGTCAATAGGATGAGCCAAAAACAGAATGCAAAATCAATATGTATGAGTTAAAGCAAAGGCAAAGTTACTAAAGGACCCCTAAACCGAAGTAGCAATTAGCAAAGAAAAATTATGTATATAATATGTATTAACAACTTCTCCCCTAAATCTCCTGAGATAATCTTAAGGTAATTTATGTTTATGTTTGTCACCTTGTCACTTGTACCATGCTCATTAAAGTCCACCTACAAGATTGCCAAAATGGAGGAAAAAAAAAAAGCCTAAAAGGCTATCATTCTCCTACATCCAAGCTAGCTGGTGTAGTGAAGAAGTACTGAAGGTAACCTCTAGAGAAAAAAAAAAAAAAAAAATTTGTATGGGTGAAAATTAGTAAATGAAAAATTAGTCAATAGACAAACTACGAATACTTAGGGCCAAAGTCTAATATAGGGTCCCAAGGCTTAAGATAAGCAACCTAAGACTGACCAGCTCATAATAGTACACACCTAGGACAACTAGACCTCGAGAGAAGATCACCTAGGAGGAACCCAACTTAAAAATTAACCTTCAAATAGAAATGGCCACCTAAGTCCCTGGAAATGTGACCTAGGGGGTAACTTAGGTCCATGCAAATGTGACCTAGGTGGTAACTTTCCCGCAAACATCAAAACAACTCCCTACAAGTACAACGCAACGGAAGCCTGACTCGAGTCACGATAAAATGACCGGTTTTCAAAGTTCACCCTTGGAGAAGTCAGACCCACCATCAGAGCAAGCTATCTCCCACGTCTGAGGGTCAAAGGCAACTTGAACATTGTGCAAGATGAGAGGTACGAGGAAAGAGGAAGGGACGTGAGGAAGCCACGAACGTTCTTCCTGACAGAAATCCTCCTAAGCCAATGGGAATGCCAATAGGTAGAGTATTAGGATAAGATGGGTTAACCAAGAACGAAGATGATATATGTATCTTAAAAATGTTAGGAGCTATTCGAAGGTCCTAGAGAATATATATTCTAATTCATACCTATTCTAATTTTCTTTCGTTAGGCTCACCTTGAATCATCTCTAACTTAAGCATTAGAGGGTGTTTATTGATGAACCGTTGACGACTCTTGATCTCTTCCTTCTTTTTGTCTTTATTTTCAAGTAACGAAGGTCGAAGTGGTATCTTGCCCAAAGATCCTAAAAAATTCAAAAAGCTCTTTAAGAGGTTTCTCTTATTAAATCCAAGGGATCTCAACTCTTTCTTATTTATGAAAGTTATGCCTTCGCCAAACCTATCTATATAAAGGATTAAGGTCTAGAGAAATAACGTAAACCTTCACTCATTAAGAAAATCTAATCACGTCTAGGGAAATCTAGGAAAATCATATCTACGCATCGGGCTATTGAGGGTCCGTATCACCTAAATCAAGCATTCATCATTTTTCTATAAAAAAGAACCACAAAGATCGTAAGTCAACCTCTTACTAGGATCTCCATAAAACAGAAAAGGAAAATATACCTTAATCTCCACAATTCTCATATACTTATGCCACATTATTATTTCTAAGAGTTTGCTTTCATCCATTCTATCTTATGAGTATCGGAGGGTCGTCGCCGGCGATCTCTAGTGATTTTCTTTGTCTTACAGATGCTCACAAACCTAGTGCTCACCATGCCTAGGTGTGTGCAGAGCTAGGATCAACCTCATTCCCCACTAAGGATCAGAGCAAAGATGAACCTAACTTATGCTTAAGGTCATTCTAACTTGTAACCAACCAACAAGGATGGATCGAACCTATTCTAAGACCTCGAGGCACCACCCAGTGCTTTTGGTTCTAACGTCTATAATGTTATTAAGAATGCATCGTACCTTCAACTAAGGGACTAGAGACCTCTTTTTACTCATTAATGTGAAAGCCAAATTCTTACATTAACAATATATATATATATAGTAATGTTAGACTTTCCAAATATTTTGTCTAAATAATATAATATATGAGTTATCAAAATCTTATAAATCATAAGATGATATGATAATTCACTACAACAAAACAGTCCAACAATACCGGACTATCCATACCGGGCATTAAAAGCCCGGTATGGATACAATTATTTTATTTTAAAAAAAATAAAAAAGGCATTATCCATACCGGGCGAATTGTGCCCGGTATGGATAATCAAAATTCCATACGGGGCGGGATGTGCCCGGATTGGATTTTGGATTATCCATACCGGGCGGGTCTTCCGCCCGGTATGGATAAAAAATATTTTTCATAAAAAATTAAAAGGCATTATCCATACCGGGCGGGTGACCCGCCCGGTATGGATAATTAGGTTATGCATACCGGGCGGGTCGAGCCAGGTATGCATAATCCAAAACGATACCGGGTGCGACCCGTCCAGTATGGATTAAAAATTAAAAGACATTATCCATACCGGGCGGGTGACTCGATCGGTATGGATAATTTGGTTATGCATTCCGGTCGGGTCGAGCCCGGTATGCATAATCCAAAACCATACCGGGTGCGACCCGCCCGGTATAGTATTTGGATTATCCATACCGGGCGAGACTCGCCCGGTATGCATAACCTGATGGGTCACAATTCCCTCTCCCATTTTAACCCTATTTTCTCCCTCTTTCTCTTTCTCTCACATCAGCTCTCTCCCATTCTAGCCGCCGACGCCTCTCCCCCTTCGTCGGTCTGTCGCCGCTTCGGAAGCCCGCCGTTCGCCTCGCCTGCCGCCGCCGTCCGCCGATCTACCCCCGGCGAGTCTTCCCTCCTCTTGTTCTTCTTCTTCTCCTCCTTTCTTCTTCTTCTTCTAACCGTCGCGCGACCGACCGAAACAAGTCCGACCGCGCGATCGCCGAGGCGCCTGGCAGAGCTGGAGAAGTCGATGAGGAAGCCAGACAAGAAGGCGAACAGAGTGTCGGTGCCGGTGCCGAATATGACGGAGGCGGAGCTACAGCGGCGACGGGAGCAAGAGCAAGAGGAGATGGCGAGGAAGGCGGAGGAGGCGGCAGGCGAGGAATAGCGGCGGAGGAGGAGTACGAGCGGATGGTGCTGGTGTCGAACACCAACCGCGACGACTCTGTGATCGAGGCGAGGAGTGTGGAGGAGGCGCTGGAGAAGATGGTGGGCATGAACTTTCCTTTTGATTAATTTTATTGGATAAGTAATTAACTAGGGGAGAAGGGGAGGTATGCTCTAGATCTGTGAATTTATTTGTAAAATGTCATTTGTGAATGTGATAGTTTGTTTGAATTTGATAGCTTGAGCTTGGGTTTCTGCTATATGAGACCAAAGTGAACTTTCTAAAATTTTTGTTTTTGGTTTAGAGACAACATTAAAATATGCTTGTTTATGAGTGTGTATATATGTGTTTGAGTGGGCAAGGGGGTTTGTTGTCAAATTGTTGGCTGTAATGCGCGCTTGACTTCTTTGGAGGACTTTGAGGATCATTACCATGTTCGACACACCGCATCTTGTTCGGTCTGCTCGAGAGTTTACCCAACATCACGCTTGCTCAGCATTCATGTATCTGAAGCTCATGATTCTTTCTTTCAAGTGAAAGTTGCCCGCGGCTATGCCATGGTATTCTTTTCTTTGTTTTCTCTTAAATTGGTGTTGTGAAATCACATTCAGATTGACTAAATCATGTTCTATTTCCTTTTGGTCAAGGATCAACACAAACATCATATTTTTTTGTTAAGTTGGTTTGATATGTCACGTAGTGTATTTTAACCTCAAGCTTTTGCCCCAGATCTTTCTTGCTGTTTGTTTTACATAAGTATGGGAATTCTAATAGTAATTGTTGTTTGTGTTGTATAAACTGATCCTTATTCATGATTTTATCTATGTTGAGTGTTGTTTGTTTCTTTTCTTCTATTTGGGTTGGTACCTGATCTTGTACATATATTAAAAAAGGATTAAGAAAATCAGGGGTATATATATATTAAAAAAGGATTAATAGTAATTGTTGTGAAAAACATTTTCCATGCCGGGCACATGCCCGGTATGGATACTCCTGTTATCCATACCGGCGGCTTCCATACCGGGCAGATGCCCGGTATGAATAGTCAATCATACCGGGCATTACCCAGTATGGATGACCTGTTTTGTTGTAGTGATTAGTAAAATCTTGACAACTTATATGTCATATTATTTGGGCATGAATTTAAACAAAATATTTGGAAGACATAACATTACTTATATATATATAAGGTAATTCTACCATCAGTGTCTTCTAACTTTAAAAACTTAGGACGAACCAATCAAATTTATCTATTGCATTTGAATTAAATAAGAGAGAGAAATTGTTTTAAGAAAGAGAATGTAATAGATGAATTTGATTAGTTTATCATAACTTATGAGACACTGATGATAGAATTAATTTATTTATATATAGTAAAAGAATACCAATGTTTAGTTTTTTTTTTTTTTTTTTTTAAGCCTTCTGACATTAGATCAGACTACTGTTGGGATAAACGGAGATTAAACTCCAATGCACAGCCTGGAACTCCGCTCCTAAGGGGTGAGAGATGGCTACCTCACACAGATATATAAAAATAACATACACATTCTGAACTATGTGAGTTTGAACCCGCCATCACTTGAATTTAAGGTGGGTGGGGATGGCCTTAACTATTGGGCCATCCCACTTAACAATGTTTATTTGTGTGATGTGTGGAAGAACATAAATGCTGCGTGATGACTGCACTAAATGTCTTTAAATATGTTACCCAATCCAAAAGTAAAAATAAAATAACAAAGTTCGCTTGGCAATTCGAGGGGCCAAAACCTCCAAATACTAGTTTAATCCAGAAATCACAAGTTCTGGAGTTTTATTATCGTGCAGCTACTGCTAAGATTTTCTAGTTCCCAAGGTGCTTCAAACTTTGTTAATCGGTTCACACAACCAATTGTCTCCTAATTCAGTACGATCTCCATTTTTGCATTTGCACCGTCATAACAAGCGCCAATATTTCTTTTGCATTGGTGGACAACAAGAGATGACTTCCTTGAGCGCACGGCTAAAATAGGCAATCACAGTTTTTCCTGCAATAAAATAGCTCCAACTCCCAAACCATAAAGCATCACATTCAACTATATATGGTTTATTAAAATTAGAGACAAAGCCAATATCGGTGTTGTGGTCATAGCTTTCTTGAGCTGTCGAAATGCTTCTTCTGCTTGAGAACTCCATTCAAATGAATTCTTTTTCAGCATATTCGTAAGTGGTGCAACAATGTTCTCATAATTTTGAATGAATTTTGTGTAGTACTCTCTCTATCTAAGAAACCCACGCAAAGCCTTGGCGTTACCTGGTTTCGGTCATTTAATCATTCCCTCAATTTTGGTAGGATCCACTGCCAACCCATTCTTTGTGATTATATGACCCAAGTACTCCCTCTCTTGGGCCAAACTCACATTTTTTTTAAAAAAAAAATTTCACAAACAGCTTATGAGTCTGTAAAATTGAAAATACTGCTTCCAAGTTTTTTAGATGCTCATTCCAACTCAAAAGGTGTTTTTTTTTTTTTAATTATTTTATTATTTTTATAGTAAAGTGCCAACTGGTGTTGTAATAGTATTCAGCCCATGAAAACCATTTTCCCCAGTCCTTTTGGGAATTGGTAGTGGCTGCAGAAGTCCTCCTGAAAAGGTTTTGTCTGATCCAATAAAATTTAGTTCAAATTCGATGGAAAGACTTCACGTAGCCTTCATGAGTGCTTGCTTCCTTGAAACCGATCAGTAAAGGTTGATATGAGTTTTGAATTCTTACTCAAGTAGATTCTCCCTTTAAAGAAAATGATTCCATCATTGATACTCTAAGGTCCCACAGCTTCATCATCATAGATTCTTCTCGCCATTTCCTGAATCTTAGGATTAACTTGAGTCTAATGAGGCACCGCCGGCTGTGTTATTGCATATAGAGCTGGAAATTCTTTGTCCCCCTGTTGCCCAGAAAATGCATCAACAACTACATTATCGCGCCCTTTCTGTATTCGACCACGAAGTTGAACCCCATCAGGTTGTATCGCCATTTTTGTTAGGCCTTTTGAAGCTATTGGTAGAATTGGAAATGTTGCCTAAAAACTCAAGTTGTCGCTCGAATCTCATATCCACCATGTGTTCCATGTATCTGTTCTCAAAAGGATGCTGAGACTGGAGGATAAGGCGTAGACTAGCTTGCCCGAAGGTATGCATGATGAAGAGGGAATGTTGCTGGTTCCACCAGCAATGCTGGATTGAAGACAATGAAAAGGGAGACAAGACGTATTGATACAATGCCAGGGTCTTTCACCAATAAAGGCCACATGGGAAGACAAAGAAACAATGCAGGGTCAATCTCCAGATTTTATGGGATTGTTTTCCCATGTTTTCTTGCTTTGTAAACTGGTTATTTAACCTGTAGCAGCACAATAATAAAACTCCACTTGTCATTTCGAGATTAAACTAGTATTTGGAGGTTTTCGCCCCTCGAAGTGCCAAGAAAACTTATCTATTCTTTTATTTTTACTTTTTGATCGTAACATCTTAGTGATCTTTTCTCCTTACTATTGATTTGAATACTCATTTACTATAAACTTTTTCTAACCTTGGTTTGATGACATGTAAACATTACAATCAATGAATTGTTGAATTGTGATTATTTTTCACATCTACTTTTTTAATGTTGTGTAATTGAGACATAAATAATAAAGTATGAAGAAGAAAAAACAATACAGAGAATTATAGTGACTCGACGGTATGCTTATATCCGCTCTTGTACGGTTAAAAAATTTCACTAAACTTTCAATAGGGTTATAACAGTTATTTATATCAAACTTTAATCCTAAAAGCATTCTTACAAATTCCATATCGTACCAAACTACCCCTCTTCTCCATCAACTACAAATTACAAATTACAAATTTCGCTTCGAGCCCAGTCCTATCGGTCCGTTTCCTCCACTCTATCAACTAGCTCCATATGTTTTATATATATATATATATATATATATGAGCAATATAATCAACATTTAACCATTAATCACATGCTTCAAAACTATAAGAAAAAAACTCAGTTTAGGAGAATATCCAAATCCTAATTAAATGTCTCCTTGTGGGTTACACGTGTCCTTTTCTTGTACTTCACTCCTGAGATGGCAACCGATTATCAGTCAGGTATCCATACCGTGCCTGCTAGAGCACCTAGCTAGTGTTATTCACATCAAACTGTGATTCTTGGCCTCATATCAAAATTTACTAGGATTGTATTTTCATATGTCATCCTTGCTAATGTCAGCTTGATTTTTGGATATTTGTCATAACTTGTTCCTGGCGGAGCTTTCTAGTCGGTGCACTTGGTGGAAATTTGGCGATAACAAGAGCTCACAGTTTGGATACATTCTATAGACCAAGCTCAAAAATGAAACAACTGAAAACTTTATTTTTTTTTTCTTTTTGTACCTGAGTTGTTTATTTCTTTGTCAAATTGCAATTAATACAAGGCTTTGACTTTCTTACAAGTTTAAATAAAGTTACACAATAACAATCTTCAATAATCACCTTTGGATTGATTGTAAGATTTTTTAATAATTACTCTTACAACCAATCCAAGAGTTATTATTAAAGAAGCTGATTTGAGTAACCTTACCTAAATTAGTAAGTTAGTAAAACCCTAAATGGAATTTAGACATTATTTTTAATCATGGTCAATGCTTATTTGGTTGGGCTTTCTACTAGCTTAAAAGCTTTATTACCTTCTATAAAAAAATTGTTACCAATTTTTTATTGAGAATTTAAAATTGTCTATTTTAATTTTAGTAGTGGTTAAACCTGTAATTAGGGGTGAGCACGGGTCGGGTCGTTTTGGACAAAACCAAACTAAAACTGACTATTTTCGATTTTCTAAATTGACAATCGACCTAACCCGACTTAGGGAGGAAAAATGATCTGAATCGACTAGGGTTGGGTCGATTTCGTCTGGTCAGTTTCTATCGGTTTCACATCGATTTCACCAGTTCATCACCAAATCAAAATTAAAACCAAGATCTAACAACAATTATCAGTTCATCACCAAAACCAAAATTACAGTTCATCAGTGATAAACAAACATAGATATGTAAATTAAAAAACATGAATCGTCACCAAAACTAATAAAAACAAACAAAAATTTAAAAAAAAAATGGCACAAATAATATATATATTTATATAAGAAAAGAAAGTCGTAGATCAATGACCTAGGCTGTGATTTGTTAAAAAATTGAATCAATTACCCAAACTGCGATAAGAGACAAGAAAAACAAATAAAAAAATAAAAGAAAATATACATTAAAAAAAAAAAAGAGTAGATCGGTGAGGCGATAGAGGAACGAACAGCGGAGAGGCAGCGGGCGTGAGTGAGGGAGATGATGGAGGAGTTGAATCAGCGAAGGAAGAGAGGAGGAGGCGAATCAGTGGAGGAAAAGAGGAGAAGGTGAATCAGCGAAGGACGATAAAATGTAGGGAAGTCAGTGACGGTTAGAGTTGTGTGAATGTTAGGTGTGTGTGTGTGTGTGTATTTTAAATTAGTTTTGGGAATCGACTCGAAACCGAAAATAATCAGTTTTCCACCTCTAAAACCGACCCAATCCGAAGTCAAATTGAAAACCGATATTTTGGGTTTGGATTGATTTAGGGTGAGTCGGTCCGCCTTTTTTGCCCACCCCTACCTCTACTAGGCAAAAGTTTATAAAGAGGAGTTTTTCCAAATAGGCATTTTTTAAACAATTGTATTTGACCCAAATAACCCTAAATTTTTATGATTGATATAGATGTACCCTTATTAAAACAAAATCCTTTGATTAATAATATTTCATTTTAGATAATTTATTATTTTACTAGATCTTTTGACATAATTTGACCAAACAACTATAATTGTATCTTTTTTGTAAAAAAAAAAAAAAAAAAAAAAATCTATTTCTAATAAATCTAGTACAGGTAAACCTTTTACAAATAGAGGTTTTTCAAAAGTCTAAACACTTAACTTTTTTCCTTTAAACCTCACTACACTAAAATTTTGAAGTAACATTGATTAATATAATATATGATGGAAATGATCCCTTCAAATGAAAAGCCGTAAAAGTTTTCTTATTCTCGAAGAAAGAGGGGCAAAGGAATTGATCGAGAAAGATCTGTTATTCTTGTTATAATCAAGTGATTGGATAAGTTTTCTTATTTTCAAAGAACAAGGGGCAAAGGAATTGAACAAGAAAGATCTCTTATTCTTATTATAGAATTGTGTGATTGGATCAGCAGATACTTGCAAAAAGAATTTATTTGGACGGCAGAATAACAACAATACAGGATGGAAATCGGCAGGTAGCTTCAGTGGCAAGTCCAATGAAGGAGATACAACGTCTTAGTTATATTCGAGCCATTGATGGGGACATATTTATCTTCTTTGCAAAGAAAAAACCGCAACTTTCACATCAAAAAATGAGAGAAAATCTCCATCTACAACCTTTGTACAGGTTTTCAGGATTGTAGTTCTCTGATTTTCCTGGAAAACCGTATCATTTATGGCTTTTGAGTTTATATATCCCCTCTTGTTCTTGACACTTGAGTTGCTGCCAATTTCCAGAGCTGATCAAGCCTATAACAACATCCCTTTGGGGTCATCCCTGACTGCATCGATACATATATATGGCCCCTCCTGGAAGTCTCCATCTGGTGAATTTGCTTTTGGTTTCCAAAAGATAGGAAGCCATGGATTCTTGCTAGCCATCTGGTTTGATAAAATACCTAAGAGGACAATTGTCTGGTCAGCCAACAGAGATATTCTTGTACAAGAAGGATCGAAAGTGGAACTTACCAAAGATGGCCAGTTAATTCTCAGAGACCAGAAAGGCAAACAGCAATGGAGTGCTGAACTAAGCGGCACTGATGTTGCCTATGCTGCCATGCTTGACACTGGAAACTTTGTGTTGGCAAGCCATGATACTTCCAATTCGTGGGAGAGTTTTGATCATCCAACAGATACAATTCTACCAACACAAACAATGTTTCAAGGCACCAGACTCATTGCCAGCATCTCAGAAACGAATTATTCGGGTGGAAGATTCATGTTCACACTACAAACTGATGGGAATCTCGTCATGTACACAACAGAATACCCATTGGTAACACCTAATTATGCTTATTGGTCAACTCAAACGTCTATAGGTAGTGGCTATCTAGTGTACTTCAACCAGTCTGGCCACATGTACCTTACAGCGAACAATGGAAGCATAATTAATGAAATAATATCAGATGTAGTACCATCAAGCTCCTATCAGAGGGTGATTCTTGATTATGATGGAGTTTTAAGGCATTGCACCTACCCAAAGAACTCTGATTCAAGTGCTCGTCAGTGGTCCACTTGGTACAATATACCACCAAACATCTGCATGGCAATAGAGGAATGGACAGGAAGTGGTGCTTGCGGCTTCAACAGCTTCTGCAGTTTGGGAGATGATCGGAAAAAGAAGTGCCATTGCCCTCCCGGTTACAACTTCTTAGACACAAATGATACAATGAAGGGATGCAAACAAACTTTTGTGCCGCATAGCTGTGATAGAACTTCTGAAGAAATGGCTCTTTTCGAATTCAAAGAGCTTGTCCATACCGACTGGCCTCAAAATGATTATGAACATTTTGAAGGCGTGTCTGAGGATTACTGTAGACAGGCTTGTTTGAGTGATTGTTTTTGCTCCGTTTTCATTTATAATAATGGAGAGTGTTGGAAGAAAAGATCTCCACTCACAAATGGGAGACATGATCCCAGCATCGGAGGCACAACCATGATAAAAGTAAGGATAGCGAATTCCAGCATATCTGGATGTTCAGAATCAAAAAAGGCGCAACACATTTTATTAGCCATACTTGGTAGCTCCATCTTTCTAGATCTCCTCTTACTGCTAGCAGCTTTCACTTTCTTTTATCACTTAATTCGAACGAAACCAGAAAAGGGTAAGCCAAAGAAAGTCATGCCTAGCATAAATCTGCAAAATTTTACTTACAATGAGCTAGAGGAAATTACAGAGGGATTCAAGGAAGAGCTTGGAAATGGTGCTTCCGGAACAGTTTATAAAGGAGTTCTAGCTTGTGAGAATAATGAATTTGTTGCAGTCAAGGAATTTGACAACGCGGCCAGTGAAGGTGAGAAAGAGTTTAAAGCAGAAGTGAGTGCTATTGGCCGAACAAATCACAAGAATTTAGTCCGGCTTCTGGGATTCTGCAATGAGGGGCGACACCGCCTTCTGGTGTTTGAATACATGAGCAATGGCTCTCTAGCAAACTACTTATTCGGAAACTCAAGACCTAATTGGCATGAAAGAATGCAGATTGCTCTTGGAACTGCAAGAGGACTCTTGTACCTACATGAAGAGTGCACGAATCCAATCATTCATTGTGATATCAAGCCTGAAAACATTCTCCTGGATGACTCTTTCACAGCAAGAATTTCTGATTTTGGGATGGCAAAAATTTTGAAGGCAGACCAAACTCGAACAACAACTGCAACCAGAGGAACCAAAGGGTATTTAACCCCAGAATGGCTCAAGAACATGCCTGTTACAGTCAAGGTTGATGTTTACAATTTCGGTATTTTATTGCTAGAGATCATCTGCTGCAGGAAGAACTTTGAACAGAAAGTAAAGAACGAAAGTGAGAAGATATTGGCTGATTGGGCGTATGAATGCTATCAAGCAGAAACTCTACATCTTTGATTAAGAATGATGAGGAGGCCCTGCATGATATGGAGAGAATCAAAAAGTATGTGATGATTGCAATCTTGTGCATTCAAAACAATCCCTCATTGCGACCTACAATGAAGAGAGTAACTCTGATGCTTGAAGGAGTCGTTGAAGTTTCTATCCCTCTACATCCTTCATAATTTATAGAACAAAAATCAGCTGAATGCTTGCATTATATCAACAACAAAAAAGCATTCTCCATTTCTAAGAATGTACAGTTAAGGCAAGGCCAAACTCATAATAAAAGTGAGGCTTTTAGCATGGTTCCGAATTTTCTTGTACATTGGCTTGCAAGCTGTGAACAATATATCTATAAGCATTGTCAATATAGGTCAGCCTTTGAGCCAATCTACATAAAGCTAGATGAGTTTTGGACTTCAATTTGTCATTTTATCTTACATTCTTTCAATGCAATAACACCTATCTGTTGGTTATATAATGTATATATTTTTATACTTAGGCTTAGGGCTACTTTAGTAACTTTGTCCATTGTTTGCCTCATATATAAACTAGTTTTTTCTCTTCTTTTTGCTTCTACCAACACAAGAGAACAGCTCTTGTAAAACACTTCTTGTTGTTATGTTAGTGAGATTCTCATAGTATATTTAAGTATTTGTTCAATTGAATTTATATGGTATTAAAGCTTAAAAATTGAAGAATAAGTTTTTACTACAAGTATTCAGTTTCAACATTAGTTTTGAAATTTCAGTCACCGGTTATCTTCAAAATCATTGGCATCTTCTTGGGTTTGTCAGGTCTTGTTATGGTTGCTCTGGATTAAAGTTAGTTACCAATCTTTGCATTCTCATTTTATTACTACTCTTTTATGCAGATTTTGGCTCTGATCACAGCCCAATCTAAATTTTATATCTCTTGATATATTTAACGGAAAATTGCAAAATTTAATATATATATATATATATATATAAGCAGTAGGCATATGACTATCGTCACACATAAATTTTCAGAGTTTTCCGTTGACTATAACTTAGTAAACAAAATTCTTACCTCTACTGTTATGTTTGGTCCAAAAATCTAGCCTAACACACTATTGTGCAAAAACCTAAGAACCAAATCAAGTCTTAATATTCCTAGAACCAGATCATGAATTTGAGATGAGAGGAAAAGAAATAAAAATAAAACCTACCCACTTATATTGCCTCTCAATCAACCATAAGCCTTTATATATATATATATATATATAGAGTGTTTGTATAATTAGGATACCCTAACTTTAAAAAGATAGGACGAACTAATCAAATTCATTCATTCCATTTAAATTCAATAGGAGAGAGCATTTGTTTTAGCAGAGAGAATGCAATTGATGAATTTAATTAGTTCGTCCTAACTTTAGAAAGTTATGACGTCTTGATTATAAAAGCACTATATATATATATTTGCCAATTTTTTCCCCTCCAGTCATTCATTTAATTGATAGAAAAAATATATACCAATCACTCCTAAATTATAGCCATAATTTGATTAATTTATTGATGGAAAATAAAAATTTTCCATTACAATATCATTGACACAACTATGAAGATAAAAGTAGATGATTCATGGCTTTGGCATAAAAAATTTGGACACTTCAACTTTCATGGCCTAAAAATCCTACATAAAAAAAAATAAAAAATAAAAAATAAAAAATGATGGAAGACTTTCAAATAACAATAGAAAATTAAAATGTTTGTGAAGGATGTATACTTGAAAAACAACATCGATAATCATTTTCATCCAGAATAGCATGGAGAGCCAAAAAGCCTTCGGAGTTAGTTTACATAAATGTCTGCGAACAAATGCGAACTCCAACATACGATCAAAATAAGTACTTCATTCTATTCATTGACGACTATTAATGAATGACGTGGGTGTATTTTCAAAAAGAAAGATTGCAAATATTCGAGATTTTCAAGAAATTCAAAAACTTTATCGAGACTTGAGAAGCAAAGCAGTCAGCAGTTAAAGACAATCATAAGTGATTGAGGAAAGGAATACACCTCCAATCAATTCTACAAATTCTACAGAGAAGAAGACATGGAGCACCAGTTTACCGTCGGATATGCCCTAGAACAGAATGGAATATTTGAAAGGAAAAATATAATAGTGACGGAGATGACAAGATCAATGTTGATGGAAAATGGTTTACCAAAAACTTTTTAGGCGGAAGCAGTATACACAACTGTCTATCTACTCATATGTGTCAACAAAAGCAGTACAAGATGAGATGTCAATAAAAGCTTGGAGTGGAAGAAAGCCCTTCGCAAATCATCACAAAGTGTTTGGGTGTATATGACCAAAAAGGAGCAAGTTGGATGAGATGACTAAGAAAGGCATGTCCTTAGACTATAGCACTCAATCAAAAGGATGTTGAGTCTATAGTTTAAGAACAAAAAATTTAAGGGAATATCCTAAAAAAAACCCCTGAAAACAAAAATAACCTCAATTTACCTCCTAATTTGAAAATATTAGTAAAAAACCCCCCCTACCGTCTCCCAAAAACGGTTTTCCTCCAAATTATCAATGGTTTTGTAATAAAAATAATAAAAGACCAAATACCCTTATAATATTAAAACATTAAAAATAAAAAACAAACATTAATCAATTACCAGACTATCATTTCAAAACCAAATGAAAAAAAAAATTATATAAATAATAAATTAATTTAAAAAACCTAAAAAATTAAATAAATTTGATAAAATAAAAGTAAAATATAAATAAATATTAAATATTAATTTGCAAAACCTAAAAAATTAAATAGATTTGATAAAATAAAAGTAAAATTTTATAACATGGTACAACACAGATCTTAACAAATATTATAAATTAAAAAATATATATTCAAACCACAGGTGAAAGATCTGGGTTTGAATCCAGATCTTCATCATCACGTTGAAGATTGGGTTCAAACCCAGATCTATTAAGACAATAAAAAACTAAAAAATAAAGAATAAATGAAAAAAATGCAAACAAAAAAAAATACAAAATTACAAAGTTTCCAGCTCTTGAAATCATGTTCAAGATCTGAATCACAATCAAAGTTTTCCAGCAAAATACAAAAAAATATAAAACACTCCATCCACCAATAATCACAAAAAATTCTATCAATTTCTTTGCAACCAACAAAGAATCACAAAAATTCCATCAATTTCTCTGCAACCCAACAAACAATCACAATCCAGTAGTCAACGAACCCAGGAACAGCGCTCGCAAATCCACCTCTGCATCGCTACGCCACGCCGCGCCACTCCACAACAACGGCACACAGCCCGTCGTTCCTCACTGTCTTCTCCACGAACCACGTAGGGAACAGCGTCTGCACCACTCAACGCACCAGCAGACAACCTACCGCATTGTCGCACTAGCTTATCCATCTCCGCACCGCTGCATCGCTCAACATAACAGCAGACAACCTATCGCACCGCTTCAACGACAGCGTCCACACCGCTCGACGCACCAGCAAATAGCCTACCGCACCGCTTCAACGACGGCAATGACTTTTCGAGACATGGCTTCACTCCGTTGTGGTTTGGTGATTTCGAGCCGGATCTGATGAATGGAGTGAGAGAGAGAGAGAGACTGACAGAAGAACAAGAGAGAGAGAGGGAGAAAGAGAGAGAGACGTTTTTTTAAATTTAGTTTTTTAATTTTTTAAAGGTTTTCTCTTTTTTTTTTCTTTTAATTTATTTTCAATTGTTTTTTTTTTTTTATTCTTTATTTAATTAAAAGATTATATTTTATATTATATGCCAACTATATCCCATTATTTATGATAAGATCCAATTACGTTTTTACCCTTAATATTAACGGATCTGTCATTTTTCCAACCGTTTCGCTGTTCCAATTGACGATCCGATCTTTTTGGCTAATATTTTCAAGATCAGTAGTGATTTGACATTATTTTTATTTTTAGGGGGCAAATTGATAATAACCCAAAATTTAATCATCACCAAAGATGTTTAATTTGACAAAGATGTAACATAATAAGGACACCATATACATTGATATGACTTCCATAATTAATTGAATCAACAATCCTAAGAAAGTTTAATTCAAAACCAAACAAAAAAAAAATACTTTGACCCGTTGATATCAATCAAGAACCAAAGCAACAGTGACACACTCCCAAGGATAAGCAAGAACAAGGGAGATAAGTTAAAAACGTTAAATCAAATATTTAACTTGATAAATCTCAAAGTTCTTGAATAACAAAGAGACAAAACTGAATTTTTTTTTTATCAAAAGTCTGTTGATCCCCTTTTTGACGCTTACATAGCCTTTAATAGGCAAAATAAATGAAACCTTAGCTTCTAACCCTAGCATGCATGCCTTAAACTTTTAATACACTCCACTTGGACTTAAAATAAATATGAACTTAAATTAATTAAATGGTTCAGCCTAAAACAATAATTAAATCCCAACATGAAATAAAAAAATACTAAGGCCCAATTAGTAAAAAGTTTGACACTTAAATAAACTAACATGAGCTAACTTAATTAATAGCCTAATAAGACCCCTAAATAAAGAAATTACACAAACTCCCCTGAGGTTTGTCTAAAAATAAATAAAAACACATTTATCGTTTTATTACATCAGACCCTTACACCGTTAGTTGATTTCTATTAACTTTAACTATTAATCAGGAACTTTAGTCAAATAACTATTTTACCCATGAATAAAAATATAATTAAAAATTAAAAAATTAAATTAAATTAAATTAAAATTAAAAAATGAAAAAACAAATTGGAATTCTTCTTCATGCTTCAATGCCATCCCAGTTCTTCTCTTCTTCATCTCCAGATCATTTTCAACACACAAACAAGATTCATGCACCATTCTTTAATCCTACAGATCATGAAATCACACACACAAACAAACAGACACAAACCCAGATGATAAAATCAAACCCAGAACAAACACAAACCCAGAACAAAAAAGAATAAAAACAAACGCAAAATCAGATCTGGGTTAACCAGTTTTTTCCATCGAAACACACACGAAAGGTAAAGAAGAAAATGACGAAGGCAATGATAAGTAAGAAGCTAGAAATGGCTAGCGTGAAGGAGATGTTGGTCCTCCAAGACGGGCCGCTGCCGGGCGGTTTTGCTTCGGTCAAATACGCCCTTCGTATACCCACCAAAGGGCCCCAACACCATGGCCATCTTCTTCATTGCTTTCGGTGCCTTCTCTCGGGGCACGTATCAAGTCAGCCAGAGCAACAAGATCCGCAGGTACACTTACTTCTTCATCGATTAACTTTTTTATCTTTGATGTGGGTTCTGTTGACCTTCAATTGGGTTTTGAATTGGGATGGAAATGTGGAGGCTTTTGGGGGTGATTGGAGTTTTAATTGATGATTGATGATGTTTCTACTGATTTTTTCCTCTTCGTGATGGTTGTTTGGAAGATGAGTTTTGGTTCATTTTGGAAATATTGAACTCAAAGTGGAGATGTTTCTTGTAGGTTGTTCAGCGAAAACCAGATCTGATTCCCTTCATCTGGTTTCAACGAAAACCAGTGGCCATTGAAGCCGTTTCGATGGATGATGACGGGATGAAATGTTACTGACGAGAGGATGATGATGCTGATGACGATGGGGTTGAGGATGATGATGATTTGTTGATGTTAATAATGGTAGGTTGACGATGGAGGAAAGGATTGATGATGATGATGCGTATGGGCGTCGTTTTAAAATTTTATTATTTTTAATTTTTATTTATTTTGTTTACAATTTTAAATTTTAAAAGATGAAGCTATCCTTTAATTGACTACCCTTAACATAACTTGACTAATGATATAAGGATTAATGTAATAAAATAGTAATGTATTTCGATTTATTTTTGATATACTTTAGGGAGGTATTGTGCAATTCGATAACATAGCTCATAGCACAAATTAAGCTCAAATAATGTTAATTGTCTTCAATTGGCGTCCAAAGCCTTGAAGATTGTTGATCTTGAATTTAATCTTGGACTTAAAAGGATGTTTCGAAGTCTTGGTATTCCTTCCAAGCCATCCAATCCATGTTGTGTTACATTCTTGGCTCAAATCTCTTAAACAGCTTATTTAAAGTTTTCTTCATCCTCTTAGCTTGAACTCTTGTCATAGGTCCTTTATTGATGCCAAATGATACATAGATTACTTTCTTGATTTCCATCACAACATACAACTAGAAGTAAGAAAAAAGTAGAAATAAAGAGCATCAACTTAAAAAAAAAAAAAAAAAAAAAAAAGTAGAAAGAAAGAGCATCACTTACTAGCACCAGCTTATAACAACTATAAAGATGAGCACAATCAACCATTAAAAGAAGAACCTACATAACCAAAAAACTCTTCACCAAAATCATCACCAAGAAGAACAAGACCATTATAAAAAATATATGAGATATGCAACTTGATAATAGTTGAACTTGAAGCTATAAAGCCACCTCCAAACAATAAGTATGGATAAAGGCTATGGAAGAAGAAATCTGGATGATTGAGAAAAACAAGACATGAGAATTAATAGATCTTCTCAAAGACAAAGAAGTCACAACAGCGTTAAGCGGATCTACAAAACAAAACTTAGTTTTTGATGGTTTAATCCAAAAACGCAAGACACGTCTGGTGGCAAAAGGATGCTCATACAATTTGGCGTTGACTACAATGAATTTTTGCTCCAGTTGCTTGCTTCACATACAAAAGAGAATTCTTGTTAGGCTTGTTGCTAAAAGGAAATGACAAATTTATCAACTAGATGTGAAGTCTACATTCTTAAACGGGTATCTTAAAGAAGAAATATATGTGGAGCAATCATAAGGATTCATGATCCCCGGAAGAAAAAAAAAAAAATCCTCAAATTGAAGAAAACTTTGTATAAGTTAAAAGCATGCACCGAGGGCCTAGTATAACAAAATTGATGAATACTTCACAAATCATGGATTTATGAGAAGCAAAAGTGAGCCAACACTCTACATCAACACCAAAGTAATATATTCTTATTGATTCTTTATATGTGGATGATCTCATCTATATAGGAAATAATGAGAAGATGATGATGGAATTCGGAGAAGCTACAATATGATTTTCAAGATGACAAACTTGGGTTTGATACACTACTTTTTTGGTATTAAGATAAAGCAAGAAAATCTAGGATCTTCATATCACAAAAGAATAGAATACATTTATAATCTTCTAAAGAAATTCAACATGAATATCTAAGCCCATAGCAACTCCTTTTGTCACTACAGAAAATTTAGAAAAGATGGGTCAAACAAGGTAGAGGCTTCACTTTACATAAGTCTTATTGGAAGCCTGCTATATCTGATTGTCACATGACTAGATATTATGTACGATACAAGTTTACTTTCAAGGTTCATGCAGAATTTCAA